>CM050435.1:14367000-15567000 GCA_027564155.1 Gymnocypris eckloni scoliostomus
CTAAAATTATTTTAATATGCTGATTTGGTGCTTAACAAAACATTTATTATTATCGATGTTGAAAACATGAGTTTTTTTTTCTCACAATTTTGCTGTTTTTACTGTATTTTTTTATTGAATAAATGCGGAATTTTTACGTATTATAATGTGCATTTCATATATGTAGATATCAGGTATTAATAAGCTTATTTATTTATTTAGTTGAGAATGTAATTTTGATTTACGTCCATGCACAAATTATTCAACCCCCAAAAGCCAAATTACTCTAATCCTCTACTCTTTTGAACCTTAAATAAGTATTGCCTTATTGGAATTGCTTCTATCACCTCTCTACTGGAATTTTAGCCAACACCTCCGTGCTAAAGCTTCCAGATCACTTATATTCTTTGGTTTTCATGTTTCCACTGCTCTATTCAAATCCCACCAAAGATTTAAAAATTAAATGAGATTTAAATCTGTAGACTGAGCAGGCCACTTAAGAACATTCTACAACTGATTTCTAAAAAAGTTTTGGTAGATGATCACTGTCCCACTGCAGAAGTCCAGTGATCATCAAGCTTCAGTCTGCACAGAAGCAGAGCCGATCCTCCCTATACGCAGAATACACAAGCTGCGTAGGGCCCCCGAAACACCAGGGAGATCAAACACCCTTGCTCTCAAAGATGATTTCATTTTAGTTTTGTTTTATTATCCAATTATCTAACGTGAATGTCGTAAAGTCTCTTGCTCAAGACTAAAAAAAACTAGTTGAAAGCATAGCGAGCCGCGGAAGAGACACTGTTTCTCGAGCGCTTTCAGCAGCGCGATTTGAGACCGAGTGAAACACACGGACAAATGCGTTTCATTCATAACCACTCGAACCACCCACCCCCGGTCGACACAGTTTTGCATAGGGCCCCCAGAAGTCTAGGATCGGCTCTGCACAGAAGGCATCACATTCTCTTCCAAAATGGCCTGATTCCTCAAGAATCCATTATGTCTTTCATACAGTAAATATTTCCATTTTCTGTAACAGCAAAGCACCCTCATAACAGGACTGGTCCACCTCCAGGTTTGACCATGGAGACTGTGTCCTTGCTTTTTTTTTTTTACCAGACATATTGCTGACCAATAGGTCCAAAAGTTTTAGTTTGGTCTCATCACTCCATTAAACATTTTTCTAGAACTCCACATATCTATTCATATTAATTTAGAATATTCAGATTGACCTTATATGTTGTTGTTGATCAAGAGTTACATAAGGTGTCATGGACACAAAGGTCAGGCTTGCTTAGTGATCTTCTTATAGCCTGCATATAAATGTTTTCTTGTTTTTTTTAACCATTCATTTCTTTTTGCAAGTCTTTGGCAGTAATTTGAAGGGTTTTTTCAGCTGCTCTGATCCTTGACAAAATTATGTTTTTATGTTACACGCTTTGAAAAGTTTTCTGTGCTACATTACATTTTAATCGTATTAATGATACTGTCAGCTGTGTCTTTACAAACATTTAGCATCTTGAAAATGATTGTGTTATTACATCAGAAAGCCATAGACTGTATAATATAAAGAAACAATTTCTTCTCTATAGCTTTTGTAAGAGCTTTTTGCTACTCATCTTTTACACTTGGATGCGCTGCATTTTATAAATATGTAACAAAAAACAGTTTTCTATTTTAATATACTTTAAATGTAATTTATTCCTGTGATTAAGCTAAATGTCTAGCAGTCATTACAGCAATCTGCAGTGTCACATGATCCTTCAGAAACCATTCTAATATACTGTTTTGCTGCTCAAAACATTTTTACCATCAGTATTGAAAACAATCATTGTAAGTCAAGTCACTGTAAAGCAGTTTTTTCTCCAAAATACTTATTATGCACCTTTAAATCAAAAGCTAACAAACTAACACTTGAGTTTAACTCTAGGCAAAAAAAAAGCTTTTTTTTTTTTTTTACTTGATTTTGTGACAGCCCTGTTCTTAAGACTCAGTCAGATAGCCTGATATTCCATATTAAAGGCATTATTACAATGATATTATTGCTGTAGTATCACAGTACTAATTACAATCAAATGGTTACCACAGCATACAGCGTTTAAAACCGCATTCTCTTCAGGAGTAATAATCACCAGAATGAATACAGTCTAGATCATAACAAGTCTCCAATCTCTGCAGCAGGTAATTATTACAGAACTCCTCCGCTGCATGGACTAATTGGGATTAGTTCACACACACCTACAGAACTACCGCCCACCACCTCATTCTTATTCAGCCTATATTTAGATCTCCAGACTTCAGTCGTTTTAAAAATGTATATTTATAAACGCATAGATTAAGACACTAAATACTTCCCACTTTGTCGCAATGCAGTTTCTTAATTATTTTCAGTTGCCTTTGGTGCTTGCTATCAATTAGACAGATGAAGTTGTGTTTAGAGAATATGAGATTTTCATTACGATGATTTTTTATTTCATTATCACGAGCATGAATTATTTATATATTTTACAGGCTTCACATATGGCTACAGTTACATAATTTAGCCAAGTAGGACAGATTCCTGGATCGACATCTAACATTCCTATTAACCAATCACAGATCTCTAACCCCAACCATAAGGCACCTCTGAAATGACAGGTTTATACTGTAAGAACGGTGTTCAAACCCATGTGATTGATTCATGGGAATGGTGTTCAAGGACTTAAGAGGTCTGTAATGCATGTAGAAAGCTATACGCTGACATCTAAATGGCAGCTGCTTGGCCATATCACGATTTTTAAAAGCCCTCCAAATAACCATCAGACACTAGTGAAATATCAACTATAATTTAATGAAATATAAGCAATAGACTTTTATGGGTAAAGTTTATTCAGCAATTAAATATTAAGTTGAACAAAACTGACAGTAAAGACATTTACTTTTGTACTATATATATCCCTCTATGGTACGGAGCTGCCATATGGCAACAATTAATTTCTACTTATTTTCTGTTATTCTGAATAAAATACAGTAGTCAATGATGTGCTGGTTTTAAGTAAAATTAATTTGAATGTTCATCCAAAAACAATTGTTCCCCACTGTCCCCCTCACATGGATGGCACCTATTGAAGTGCTCCAGGAATGGCTCTGTTAACCTCATTTCTGAACATCTCTTCTCAAGGGGAATTTTTTTGCATCACCTTTGGTTAGTAAATTACATGTTTTTATTCACAAATCAACATCGTCTAACATAGTTTTATTGTAAATTGAGAATTTCAATGTTGGCAACATTGTACCACTACGGAAAAATAGGTATGTTGCCATATGGCAATGCTGTACCACAGTGCAATTGAAGTAATGTATTTCCCCATTGGGATTTTTTTATAGATAGTAACACTAATAATATTATTGATTTATTTGAAGTGTTTACTGTTGTATTTGTGTATGAATTAGATTTAATTTTTTTCAGAAAATGAATAAAGCAATATTTCATGGAATGTGCAATAGGAAGTGTGCAGAGTTGGCTCTTCCGTGTGATGGGCAATGAGGATGAGTTAGCCTTTAGATCAACTGTAAAACACATTAAATTTACAGTAACAAAAAAGTTGTGGTTGCCATAATTTTAGTTTAAATAATACCAACCTATTGAAGTACTGAAATCTGTTTTGTACCTTTGTAATAGACTGATAACCATCAAAAGCAGGTGGTGATGAGTCACATGATGAACCAAAGCCCATCACAAGCATCTTTTAAATACTAACATATATAGAAGGTGCTCAGTGTCATTCACACAAACACTAAACACCTAATACACATGAAACTCAAATAGTGCAAGAAACATTCATTTAACAACATTATATGTAACATACAACCCTAATGTACAAAACTGATAATAAAAAAACTTAGAAGAAACATAGTTATTATCAAATTGGAAGTTTCATGCAGGGAATTGTCAATTTACAGTTATTCACTGTAAATGATGTGTTCTTTTTAACTTCAAAAAACAGTATACTACCGTAAAATTACATGTAATGTCCAATACAGTTTTCATGCTGATTATTTTAGGGGAAGAACTAACCATCTACGGTTACGTTGTTCGACTGTGGTGCTGGAATGTCTGATGACTGACAGCTTTGTCACAGATTACATTTTAACATAGCCTACATTCAAAAAGAAAACCGTTAATTAAATTGTAACTAGATGAGTACATTTCACAAATGAACTTTGAAGTTTGCACGAAAAAGATATTTGAAAGTTTGAAGCAGTGTAAAAGTGTAAGCTTGAAAGATTAGATAGATGCTGATATTTCTGTGGATTTAGCTGCTATTCATTTTAACAGTATGTTGCCATGCAAATCCAGTGATAATTAGATGCCATTTAATTTTTTAGATGTTTTGTTTAAAAATGTTTGGGATAATTAGCATGTTGTTGGCATGTTTTTAGGATGATTAGTATGTTGCTAGCATGATTTAGCATTTTCTGATGCAGTTTGTTTTCCACATCAAATTAATTTATATGCTGATCAATTTTGTGGTTAACGTTTGCCAACTAGATCTCTGATCTCTGTTGTTCACTGTGGTGCTGGAATGTCTGTGACTGACAGTATTTGTCACATCTGGCAAGTTAAGTGAATCAACTATAAGTGATTTTTCTTCACTGGAAATGGCAGCCCTGCTAGTTATTAGTAAACTTATTTCATTAAGTATTAGTGTTGCCTATAGGCAGTGGTGGACCCTGGCAAAGGCATCATGGGTATTTCTGTGGAGTTTAGCATGCTTTAGAATAGCAGTGCCATGCAAATCCAGTGATAATCAGATGCCATTTTAATTAGATGTTTTGTTTTGTTTTGTTTTGTTATTTGGGGGGGTTGTTTTGTTAATTTGTGTGTGTGTGTGTGTGTGTGTGTGTGTGTGTGTGTGTGTGACCAGTTTATTATATAGGCCTACTCATTTATTAATACCATAACAATTATATATATATATTGCAATGAATCTTTAACATAAATTCAGACATATTGCATTTATATTTCAGTAATCTGTTATTTCCCACTGTTTGCTTTAAAATGAATAATAAGCATTTAACTATATATGAATTATTATTGTTGTTGTTATTGATTATGATAATTAGTAATGTTGTTTTTTGTAAATTCGTCTGTCCTAATGGAGTTGCAGATGTGATTAAGCTTACAAAAACAGAATTTATTTAGAACCTTCCACTAATTTATTGTAAAGATTTGACTCAAAACAATGATACGTTCATGAATTGTACATTGCTAATTGACTGAACTAACATATTACTTATTCTGCCACAATAATGTTTTTAAATTTATATAAATATATTGGGGGCAACAATTTCAACAATTATTTCTAAATGGCTATTTATTATGACAATGACATTTTAAATTGATATGCCTATTGTTAAACAGTGTTTCTCAGAATGTATATTCTAAGCATGGATTCAACAGTCAAATTGAAACATGTTAATGGTGAAATAGTAACCAGGTAATATGTAATTAAACTAGATGGAAATGGAGGGCTTTTTGGGCTGGAACACATTTTCAGCAGCTGTGTTTAACATTCATTTTTTACAGTGACTCACTACTGTTAAGGTGCTAAAAAAAAAAACACTGATGTCAAACAGAAGCCTTCAGGTAAAAGTGTTCTACAACACCATCGTTTCCATCATGCTGACTTAAATTAGCAATAAGGCTAGTCACTGCGTTAGATTCAGTTTGGTACACAAATATAAAGTGTTCTCTGCGCCACTTTCAAACACATCAAAAAAAGAGCTGTCACTAAACTTCGGATATGGCATCACACTGCAGTTTTGTTCTATTTGCATTTATTACAGCTGTCATAAATGAGCTCTTTCAGTGGGCAATATATAATTAAAACGTTATATCTGTAAACATCAAAATATAAAAAAGGAGGGCAATTTCAGTTGTGTGTATTTTAAGTCAGTAGTACTGTGAAACAATGCACACTTCCTGATCCAGTTATGATTAACAAGCTCACAAGTTGATTCAATTTTTTCATTTGGGTATATTACAATGTCCATTTTGCATTTTATATAGAATCTTTTTACAGTATTTCTGTAGAATATACATAAATCATGCACACACACACTTTCCACCATTACATTATTTTGGCCATTTTGTATGTATTTTCTAATATATTTATAGAATAAACATGTTTTTTAATATAAATATATTTATATTTATAAGTTCTTCTTTCAGTTATGCAGTATCTATTTTCAAAAAAGCCTCTTCATACTAATGCTATAAATTACACATGGCAATGTCTCAGACTGACAGAGTATTTAAGACTGATTCACTCATAAGAGTCATTTGTTGCGAGAATCTAAATCAGTCACACTGTGTGTTTATGATTCACTGAAATGAAAGGTGTGGTAACAGTAAATAATTCACTTCATTATCTGTTGTCAAAAGTTTCACTTTGAATGAAGCAAAGCAAACAGTAACTGTGATCCCACCCTTAGAGTAATTTGTTTTGTGAGTCAGACTATTGCACTCCATTTAGGTGGGATTCTAGTAATGTCAGTATTTTGATATTTGATTTTGAGATTTGATTACGGTTTGTTAATACTGACCTGTCTTTGTAAATACGTAGTTTTATATCACTAGCAGCTGTTTACAGGTTGTTGTTCTGTTTTATAACAAAAAGCCAATAATGAATTGGAGAAAAATGTCACTTGTGTTTCCTATACTGTTTGCCGTCAATGGACAAATAATGAGCTTGACCTTATATGCTGTGTGAGAATATGACCTTGAGCCTTGTTATTTGAGTGTGAGCGTTCATAATGCGAGTACAGCTCATTAGGAGCTTAAGTGATGTAAAGATCACTCTCTGATTGGATGACGTTCAATATGCCACCGCTGATTAAACCGAAGCAAATTACCACGTCACTTAAACCGTAACTCTTTCTGCGTTAAGCTCTCACATTGCTGTATTTGTGTGTGCATATCTTTGAGGAATTGACATTTGATAAATGGTTGTAGATTGCTTTAAATGTCTGAATCGATTGCATCAGCATATCACAAACTCATAAGTTGCATATCCTGAGAGAAAATACTTGCATGTTTGAAATGTTAGCATGCTTCTTATAATGTAAAAGATCAGTAGAGTTTCTTTATTGACCAACTGTTGATAGTGCCTTGCAGGTGCTTGCATCTTATCAGTAGAAGTCTTTCTTCTCTTCAGAGAGGAGAAGTTAGAAATATGCAATTATTTAAAGTTGGAAAGCACCACTTATTGATCTGAACTGTGCTAAAGCACAGTATATAGCGTCTAAACTGGTTAATTGCTCCTCTTGTAATATAAAATTAATGAAGATCTCTGCTGAATGGATATTAATGCATCAATACCACATAATCTTAGAAAATGTGTGCAGTTTCATTCTAAATGGCTGATTAAAATGTAAATACATTCATTTGCACGCACAGCTATTTTATCTCCTATCTCTGTGCAGCAGAATGGGGTGGATGATGGAGATGCATGGATCATTTCAGTGTTTGAGCTCTCGCGTTTATAAAAAAAGGCTCCAGCAGCACATAATGGGATGGCCAGATATGCTTGCTTTTGGTAGCCCCATACAGCAAAAAAAAATATATATATTAAATGAATGAATGCATTATTATTGCTTTATTATTACAGACTTGGTTGAGGCTTCATCTGTACGCTTTTCCCCGATCCTCTGCTGCGGGCCGGTATGGTTCTCTGCTCCTTCACAGGCAGGGGTACTATTGTCTGGCCCCAGTGGATAGACACTTCTCCCTTCAGAGAGCCCGACCAGCAGAAGCTTAACTGTATGTGTCCAGTGCCAGCACTGGGCATGTACATCCACAGAGCTACCTTGTGGAGAAGGGCGGACCAACTGCTTGTGTACTATGGTACTAGAGGGGTCTTCCTGCTATGAAGCAGACCCTCAGTCGGTGGATAGTTGATGCCATTTCCATTTCTTATGAGTCCTCTGGTCTTCCCTCTCCTCTGGGGGTCAAGGCACATTCAACTCGAAGTTTGACGGCCTCCAGGGCCTTCCTGGCAGGTGTGTCAATGCCGGACATCTGCAATGCTGCGGGATGGTTCACACCCTTAATGTTTTTGAGGTTCAATGGCCTTGATATGTGAGTCACTCCCGGCTCTTCTGTTATCTCATCCTAGTACACATTAGGCAGGGATTTGTCAGTCTGGCGGCATGGGCATCTCGTTCCCATAGCATTTTCGCCGCTGCTCGAGTTCCTGAAGGGTAACGTCTCAGGTTACGAATGTAACCATGGTTCCCCCGATGGGAATGAGATGATGCGTCTTAGTGCCATATTTCCGGCATCCCTGCGAACGCTTGCTTCACTCTTAGAAGCTGAAGCCGGTTCCACCGCAAGTGCATTTAAGCTTCCTGGTCATTACGTCACACCGCCCGTGATGTCTTGCCCTTCCATTGGACTAATTACAGGAGCGTGGTCACACTGAAGGTGTTCCCATAGCGTTTTCGACCCAGCTTCTTGTTCCCCTCAGGGAACCATGGTTACATGCGTAACCTGAGATGTTTTTTATTATTATGAAAGCACATCTGTTGCTCACTGGCTCCGAATACACATACAGAAAAACCATGGGTCACAGCAGGGATGGGATGTTGATCAGTACTGGCTTGGGATGGGTGTCATCATGCGTCTCAATCAATGAGAGCATTTGGGGTGGGTCTAAGACTGCAGCAGCGCTCACATGAAGCACTCACGACTTACTAAGTGGGAAATAGTATGTTTCCAATAGTACACAAAGACAGCAAAGATGCGTTCTCCCTCAGCACAGTCGAGTGCATCGTTTTGTTAACTTTGTCGTTTATTATTTTGAGTCGTTTGGGACGCTGTATCACACAGCCCTCTCACAATATAATGCTTTACAGATCTAACACTTTTGCCGCTCAGAAATGTTCACGCAATCATGCTGCACGTATCAGAAGTTTAGCGCTCCGACACTACATGGGTACCGCGCCCGACCCCAACTGATGAGCTGCACTCTGGCCCACCTCTTCCAACCGAGCAGAGCATAGAGGAGCAACAATAATGTACAGTATGTGAAAAATAATGTGTTTTTTGGCCCTCAAACCATGTAAACACATTGCATTACACCAAATACACAAAATAATGTTATTTTTAGCAACACCATAGGACCCCTTTAAGATTGCCAAGTGTGATACACCCTTTTTCTTCTGCAACCCGCACACACGAGTATCTACCCGACCACACTGGCACTCGCCCATCAAGTGTTTTCCTGCGCCGCACTCTGTTGAGTTGGGTTCCGCGACAGTGCAGGTCTCTACTCGGAAGGTTCCTGACTGTTATAATGTTATGAACAAGGCTCTGGACTTGAACTTGTTTTTCCATAACAAACTATTCAATTTTTTCCATAAAAAGTGCAAATAGCAATGGATTATATTTACACTATGTTAAAATAGCAAGATTTTCTGCTATTTATACTACTTATTGCAAATAGTGGCAATTATCTGCACTTCAGTATTGTAGTACATTATAAAACAGTACGCAATAATAACATATTGGGTGTAAATTATCATTTTAATTCAAATTATTAAATGGATGCCACCTCATTGGATCAATAAAGCCAATCTACAATCTAGGGCAATAAAGCCCTCTACGCCTACCTAAGCCTACCCGATACTTTTTCAACTTTTTGATTATTTCCTGAAAATAAATGCCTTTCCGATGTCAAGTCTGTCAGTTGATAAAAAAAACTCCGTAGCGATGGGGCAAAGACCAGAGGGGTAGTAAGTGGGAATTGTAGAGTTCGGAGATGCAGAACTACTGTGGGTCAATCCTTCTCAGTAAAAGGTTCACATATATGGAATACCATGCCTGTTGATTTAAAGTTGCAATCAGAACTCACAGTTTTCTCTACAAAGCTGAAACAATGACTGAAAGCTTTACAGCAATGTGAACATTGAGTACTTACCTCAGGCATATTCAGGCTGGATTAGTTTACATTTTCTTTCTGTATGCAGGTTGAATACCAGTTTATGTTTGTGACTTTGTATACAGTTGCATATGGGCTCAGGTAAGACAACATATACACACATCGTTATCTGTATAAATGTTTATTTGTACTCGTTTTGTTTCGTGTGATGATTGTGCATGTTTTTTATTTTGTGGATTTTATTTTATGTAAAAGCCTAACCAGGGACGAGGGCTGCTAACTAGCTTTATGCTATATGCCCTATATACACGCATTGGTTGACTGTGTGTAACAATGCTTAGCGTATTGTCCCTGTTAAATAAACTAACAAACAAACAATATGAGATTTGACAAGGGAGTGGGAAAAAATCGGCAAAAGGTGGGTTCGAACACAGTGTTGCTATGTCAGAGCTATATTATCTGGAGAGACAAACTGTTGCTACTCTGAAAGAAATAAGGTATGCATCAAGCAAATGTACCTTGAAGTGAAGGTTTGCTCGCCAGAGCTTAACCTTTTTGCAAATATCTGTGTATCTTCTGCCTCTCTGGGCTAGAGATTCAGAACTTTGTCTTTTGGGAAGGTACATTTATCTATTTCTGATGAGGAGGAGGTTGCAATTTGGCACTTCTCCATTTCCAGGCTGTGATTGGCTGTTTCTATCAGAGTGGGGGGACACGATGTGGCCCACCATTCTTTCCTCATGTGGAACTTATTTGCATGGTCCAAATTCAGTACACAAATTTAGAAAAATGTCATCACTAAAGCTATACCAATGCATTATTCACTTACCAAACCACAACCAGAATACATTTGGCAATGTTACGAACACATTAAGTCCAAACATGATGGAAGAAGATTAAACTGTCATGCATGAATTTTGTCGATTAACAGCTGAGTTTGTGTAAGATGTTGCACTACGGATCGCTGTCACTGAGAATAACTTATTTCTCTAAATAAGTATGAGATGTGTTGTAGTTTGCATCAGTTTAACCACTAGTAGTGATGTGCATTTAATGTACAAATCATTAATCAAAATAGAATGGTTCATGAATCAAGCCGATACAGTTCTCGACTTCCCCTGTTAAAAAAAAAACATAATATGCTGGTTAGGTATGTTTTGCACCATGATCGCTGGTTTGAGCTGGTTTAAGCTGGTCATGTGCTGGTCCTAAGCAACTAGCTCCTGATCAGGACCAGCACATGACCAGCTAAGGACCAGCTCAAACCAGCAGTCATGCTTCAAAACATACCTAACCTGCATGTGCTGTTTTTTTCAACCGGGTCAGCTTGATCCATATGATATAGCTACAAAAAAACAAAAGCCTATTAAAACAAATGAAAAAAAAGTAGTCCGAGTTTTGGAATGGAAAGGTTTCCAAACAACAGCTTGCATTCATTTGAATGGAAAGTTTAGTACTGGTTAGTCTTTAATTTGCCCAACCACGTCTCTTCTACGTGCGACGCTTTCAAAAAAGCCAATATTCAATTAGAGAAAAAAATGTGAAAGTCAATCTGAGATAAAACTTTAATTTTACCTTCATTTACACCTCAGTGTCAAAATGTCAAAAAGCAAATGACTGAGAGATGATGAGAACCATGTAACAGGCCGAAACTTCTGCAGCTAATACTGTTTCTTGTCACTTTGTTAGCCTTTGTTAATTGTCTGCATTCAGAGATAGGGGTTAGATACAGGGTGTGCGACTGCATGGAGCCACGTGACCATCTCAGAACTCAACACCACCTCCACGTTTAATGAGCAATTATCAAACCAAAAACCCACTCTGTGTCTAAGCTGTCAACAACCTTCCAGCCTCTCTAATGCGAGCAGTGTAAACTTTATAATTGCTTTCAACACAGAATAATGAATCAATTTTCTGTCTGATTTCCATATGCAGGGAAAATTAATGCAGTGTAATGCGCTTTACTTGTCTAATTGACTCCTTCATTTTATGCTTTGTTTCTGTAGCAGGAACAAACAGCCATAGAAGAAAGCAAGGGATCTGCATTTCCTTCTGCATCTGGAACAATACATTATATGTGACCCTTTTCCACAAAACCAGTCTTAAGTGTCAAATTTTCGAAATTGAGATTTATACATCATCTGAAAGCTGAATAAATAAACATTGATGTATGGTTTGTTAGGATTGGACAATATTTGGCCGAGATACAACTATTTAAATATCTGGAATCTGAGGGTGCAAAAAAATCTAAATATTGAGAAAATCGCCTTTAAAGTTGTTGAAATTAAGTTCTTAGCAATGCATATTACTTATCAAAAATGAAGGTTTGATATATTTACGGTAAGAAATTTACTAAATATCTTCATGGAACATGATCTCTACTTACAATCCTAATGATTTTTGGCATAAAAGAAAAATCTATAATTTTGACCCATGCAATGTATTTCTGGCTATTGCTACAAATATACCCCAGAGACTTAAGACTAGTTTTGTGGTTCAGGGTCACATATATATCTTTTTTCTCATTGCTATGAAAATACTATTGACATTCACAGAAAACAGTTTCCACCTTTGCCTTCTATTTGCATCCAAGCGGTAACCATATATCAACATCACAGACACACATCATGAGGATAATATTAGCTATGTGAATATGAATATAAATATGTGACAGCTTCAAAGAACAGGAAATGGCTTTTTGAAAGCGAACATTCTTGCCATAAATGTATTTATAGAGTTGTGCATTTTTCTTTCTGCAGTCCTCACGGCCCTGTCCGCCCGACGAGCCTCGTGGGATCTTCCACCCCCTCCGAGTCTCTGAGCGCTGGCAGCGGGGCACACTTAGGAAATATGTGCATGGTAAACAATTAAAAGTCCTCCTTCTGCCTGAATAAGAATCATGGGGACAGTAGCTGGAAATGGAATGTGTGTGGAATTGAATTGATGGGCTTCGGAGGAGGACTGCTATGTGTTGGTCAGTTCTGTTATCTTTGTAGGGTAAATGCTCCCATAAAACCCTAGTGAAAACCACCTACATTGTGCAATAACTGCATAGCAACAACCTGGCTACCAATCACAGCTGCTGAGCATCATACAGGGGACTTGTAGGGGTGAGCATTTACATTTTCTTTTGCATTTAGTCATTTAGCAGACACTTATATCCAAAGCGACTTACAAATGAGGACAATAAAAGCAATCAAAATCAACAAAAGAGCAATAAAATGCAAGTGCTATGACAAGTCTTGGTTAGCCCAACACAGTACACATATCAAGGTTTCTTTTTTTAAAGGGGTCATATGATGCAATTTCAAGTTTTCCTTTCTCTTTGTAGTGTTACAAGCTGTTTGTGCATAGATAAGATCCCTAAAGTTATAAAGACTTAAGTTTCAAACCCAAAGAGATATTCTTTATCAAAGTTAAGACTGGTTCACGCCCCCCTATAATGGCTCATTCAAACACGCCCCGACACGTCTACGTCACGATGTGGAAATATTTGTGTAATGCTGCGCAAATGTTCACGCAAAGAAAGAAGGTGTGGTTTCAGTAACTGCAGTAGTGCTGAAGCAGTCATGTCAGGGAGACGCTGTGTGTTTCTATGCAAAAGCACTTTATTTGGCTCTCCAAAGTAGATGCAATTAGGAATCATTGGTTAAGATTTGTTTACAACACAACAGCAAAACCCAAATGTTCGAATTTGTGCAACACATTTTATGGACGACAGCAAAAAAAAGGGTCAATTCCGACTTTGCTATGACAAGTCACAGGCACTTCTGAATCGGGGACTGTAAGTATGTTTTGTTATTAATTCAAGTATTTGCAATTGAATGTTCAAATGCGGAGTTTTGCACGTAACGTGTCACATGTGTGTGTGGGGAACAGGGTCACATCACAGCGGAGTGTACAGCCCGTCAGAAATCGCCTTAATCACAGCTTATGTACTGCAAATACATATCATCACTGTGTCTTGCACGTGACTCTGTTCCCCTTTCAGGTTTGAACTGATGGTAAAACTAACTTGAAAGCTGAATGGTAAGAGGCATTACATTTCTGACACGTGCTTGTGGTGTTCGGCCAATCACAATGCTCTGGGTCAGTTGGCCAATCAGAGCAGACTGCACTTGTTGGAAGGAGGGGCTTTGAAGAAAACTACATGTTCTAGAGAGGCGGGGCTTAGAGGAACTACAATAATGTTTTTTGAACATTAAAGCATGTCAACATATTCTGTGACACAAAATACAAAAAATAATGATCTTTAAAATAGAATCATATGACCCCTTTAATATACATTGTAATACTCTATGAATGTGTAATATATATATATATATATTCACACAAACACACAATATAAATAAATATATATATAATGTGAGCAGCACAGCAAGTAAATGTAAAAGTTACCTAAGGTTTCTATTTTATTTGATTGTGCTAATGGTGCAGGAAAATGTGATGGTGTGGTGACAGAATAAAAATGAGATAGGAAGAGAACTTATGACATTATTGTAGAAATGTTATTTGATTGTGCTAATGGTGCAGGAAATGTGATGGTGTGGTGACAGAATAAAAATGAGATAGGAAGAGAACTTATATTTCAGTGCTTTTGCATTCTCCCAAGAAATTTTACATTTGCTCACAAAAAAAAAAAAAAAATACTGTACTCTCTTGAGAAACCATGTTTACTTTCAAAACTTTGTTTTGCAACCATAATTAGAGATATAATATGAGATGGGAGGAACAATTATATTTGAATGTGTTTGCGTCATCCCAAGAAACTTTGCTTTAGGCACATTTTTTTGTGTCAAAATGTTTGAGTTTGCCTGCAAATGTTTGCGTTATCTTTCAAAACACTAGCAATTTTTGCGTTTGCGTTCTCCCAACAAACTTGTGTTCCCTTGCAAATCTTTTGCATTTCCCCAATAAATGTTGTGTTCATCTGCAAATCTTTTGCGTTCTCTTAAAATACTTTGTATTCACTCACAATATTTTGGTGTTCGCTGGCAAACATTTGCAAATCTTTTACGCACTTCCAAGAAACTTTGCATTTGCTTGCAAATCTTTTGCCTTCTACGTAGAAACTTTGTGTTTGC
The DNA here is from genome assembly GCA_027564155.1 of Gymnocypris eckloni scoliostomus. NCBI lineage: Eukaryota > Metazoa > Chordata > Actinopteri > Cypriniformes > Cyprinidae > Gymnocypris > Gymnocypris eckloni. Next base: position 14,381,984 of record CM050435.1, read on the forward strand.
TTTGAAATCTTTTGCGCTCTTTAGTAACTTGTGATTTGAAATAATGAGTCTGGAAAATTATATTTAGAAACGGTAAAAGATAAAGTACAGTTCAGTTGGATCACTGTGACATATTTGACTTTATTTCCAGAAATTAACAAAATGCTCAACATGCAGAGGTGTATTGACGTCAAAATGTATAAATTGCATTTTTTGTGCATTTGTTTAACAAATGAATGAAGCCAGACGGAAATCAAATGTTCTGTCATACTGCCAGAAATGGTGTGTGTGTGTGTGTGTTTGTTTGCGAGTAGCAGTGTGAGGTTGTTGAAAAGTGTGTATACGTATGTCTCTTTCACAACTCCTCAGCAACTCCTTTACACTATCAACACATTTAGTATTGTCCTATCAGCTATGTCAACATATTCTCAGTGTTTCTCCCATACAGCACTTCACAGCTATTGATGGTTACTCTCTCAGGTATACTCTGTTTTCACAGTCTCTTGTCAGCACTTAAAGTGAACTTCAGAGCTGCACATACTTATAAATGTATTCTCGACACAAAAGAGCCTCCATTCACCTGTCAGTCTTGTTATTTACGTCTCTGTCCTCAACCGTAGCTGAATCGAACCTTTTCTTTTTGTTCTCTCTGTCTGACCTTCTAGTCTCATGCTTCCCTCTCTCTCTCATCTCTGTCCCGCCCTTCACTTTGCTGTCTTTACCTGTGACGTCTCACATCAAACCCTTTTGCACCCTCCTCTTTGTTCCTCTCTTCAATGCCAGAGCACCATTATTCCTGCAGTCTTTTTTCCACAAGACGCTCAAGGCACTGATTCCTTTCTGTGCAGCTTTTTAAGAAGAAAACATTTTGAAAGTGCATGTGCTTTACTTTCTCATGCTCTGTTCTTGATATTTTCAAGCTGAACTTTGTGTCCATAAACAGTCTACAGCAGTTTTGCTTTCGATTTTACACAGGACATCATGTAATGTCACAATATTAAAATTACAATTTAGCTTAATTTAAGTTTTTTTTATTGTGTTTATTAATTAATTAATTAATTAACTTAAAAAAAACATTTGGTAACGCTTTAGATTACAACCCGCAAAGAACTATATAAGTATAGTGAATTTACAGTGTACGTTTCTGTAATTATAGTGTACCTAGAGAGAACATACCTGTAGGTATAAGGGAACAATGTGTTGCGTTTGGGTAATAAGGGGGGTAGTATCCGCATAAGTAAACTCCGTGGATGTATAGGGGAATAATATGCGACATTTGGGGAATAAAGGGGGTAACAACCTGTAAAATTACAAATCATTTAGCCTATATTATAAGTATTTTGAAACTAAGGGGTACTATTCAAATATTATGTGATTTGTATGTATTGTCTAAACAACAATCTTATGTTTGGGAGTGATTTAGAGACAATATACTTTTTATTAGGGCTGCTCAATTAATCCAATATGATTGTCATGAGCATCATGTCAGTAAAGCCAGTTCTGTAATCAGTAGTAAATCTCCATCACCTGCTTTCAGATAGAGCAGCATTAAATACACAAGGCCGTAGTTCACGGAAAATCTACGCAATATCATGTTCATAATTGCAGACGATATAATCACACAATTTTGAAATCGAAGAAATCGTTCTCCGATAATGACAGCTGTTTGCATAGCTTCTCTGCGAACTACGGCTCAGTGTATAAACAAATGCTGCTCCATTTGAAAGCACGTGAAAATAATACCACATTTAATAACATGTTTTTACTCCAAACTAACTTTTACGTCAGTCGAGTGTTTGAAAACTCCTTCTGTGAGATGACGTGGCTTCTTACACAGAATAAGGCACGCAACATATTTCATCATGGTATTCTAAGCAATGATAAAGGCTATGTCGATTAGCATTGAATTATTATATACTTATTATAATAAGAATAACTCAGATAAACCATATATTTCCGTAGTCGTGTTTATTATTCATGTTGAATCAATTAAAGCAGTTAAATCTTGTTTATTCAGCTGCAGCAGGACTTTTTCTGCGGGGCATATTTTGAGTTTCAGCAAGAGAGCGCCCTCTGTCCTTCTGATGGAGATTTACTGCTGATCACAGAACCGAGCTTCACTGTCAAGATGCGCATGACAATCACAGCTTTTGCCTAATCGCCATTGCGATTTCATTTCATTCATTTTATTATAGGCCTAGGTATTCTTTAGCCAATCTATTATTAAAGGATACATGATGGAGATTACTGAACAACAAAACTGAAATTATTTGTCAATCTCAGCTGAGTCAAACCAGCAACTTCTGAACATCACTATTACCAAACAACGTTGCATGATATACCGTCAAGGTTCAATGCAGCTTAAAACAAACTTGCCTCTTTCCAGCTGTTTGCATAAAAAAACGCATGAAACATTTGTATTTCAGTAGATGTATACTGTGATTTATTTTTTTTATATAGCAAAAAAAGTAGAGGTTTAATTTGGCCATCAAACAAGTAAATTAAAACTAGTGCAATATTTCCCTCTGTTATTACTGTGCAAATATACACTTGTTCTGTGTTCAAGTCTTTTTCCTCCCTTGTTCCATGTAGTTACAGGGTAAAAATCAACATCTATGGGCTGTAAATTAAAATGGTGCTTGTTATCTCCTTATTCCATGTAGTTACAGGGTAAATACAACATTTGCGGGTTGTAATTTAAAGCGGTGCTTCTTCCCCTTACTTCATGTAGTTACAAGTTAAGTGGCTACAACAAATTGCTAAACAGGGTTCTTGTTTTATTTAATTCAAATATTGTTTGAAATTTACTATAGGCCTACTTCAAGGTTAAATGGTCTTCGGGCCCTCAGACGACACTGCATTACTCATCAGCATGATTCTGTCATTGACATTCCTAAATGGGCCCAGGAATACTTCCAGAAACCACTGTCGGTAAACACAATCCACTATGCAATCTGCAGATACCAACTAAAGCTCTATCATGCAAAAGGGAAGCCATATGTGAACATGGTCCAGAAGTGCCGTCATGTCCTGTGAGCTAAGGCTCATTTAAAATGGACTGTTTTGAAGTGTTATATGGTCAGACGAGTCCAATTTTGACATTCTTGTTTGAAATCACGGATACCGTGTCCTCTGGGCAAAAGAGGAGGGAGACCTTCCAGCATGTTATAGCGTACAGTTCAAAAGCCAGCATCTCTGATGTTAGGGGGTGCATATGGGCATACGGTATGGGCAGCTTGCATGTTTTGAAGGCACTATGAATGCTGAAAGGTATATAAAGGTTTTAGAGCAACATATGCTCCCGTCCAGATGATGTCTATTTCAGGGAAGGCCTTGTGTATTCAAGCAGGACAATGCAACAACACATACTGCAGATATTACAACTGCATGGCTTCGTAGTATAAGAGTTTTGGTGCTGAATTGGCCTGCCTGCAGTCAAGATCTTTCACCTATTGAGAACATTTGGCAAATCATTAAATGAAAAATACGTCAAAGACGACCACAAACTGGAAACCTACTTCAGGCAAGAATGTGACCAAATTGCAACACCAAAACTCCTAACCTCGATGCTCAGACGTCTTCAAAACTGTTTTGAAAAGAAGAGAAGATGCAACACCATGGTAAACATGCTCCCATCCCAACTATTTTGAGACCTGTAGGAGGCATCAAATTTGAAATTAACTCATTTTGTGCATAAAATTGTACAATTTCTCAGTTTAAACATTTGTTATTTGTTCTATTGTGAATAAAATTGGCTCATGTGATTTGAAATTATTTTAGTTTTCATTTTATTCAAATTTTTTAAAATGTCACAGCATTTCCAGATTTCGGGTTGTACACTAGTTCAAATAAAATGTGTAAACTTGTAAAATATAAATTTGTTCATGTTTTTCACTCACTGACGAAATTAAACTATTATGGCCAAACTATTACGCCAAGAACACGCATTAATATAAGATTAAACTGTGTATTATAGCGAACTGACAGGATGTTACCATCTTTGATTTTACCGTTTGATGCACGTCCTCAACCACCATTTTGACTAGTTTAGTTACCGACTTTACCGCTCATCAGTCACCGCTCAGTGTTGTGAGAACATTCTTGGAAAAAATCCTCCAGTTTTAAAAGAACACATTCCAGTCAGTTTTAAAAATCTCTCTCCTCTTCGCTTTGATTAGTTTTCTTGTGTTTTTGACCCATATTCCTGTCACGAGCGCCACAAACATGGATAGACTTGTCTCAAGCCCCATTCCATCTGTTTCCCGTTCGCACTCACCACATTCACTGGTCCAGTTTTAAAGGAACACACTCCAGACAGTTTCAGAGTTGACCCTCATCTGTGCTTTGATTTAGTTTTCTCCTATTTTCCACAGGTGTTCCTATCTTAGGCACCGCAGACACAGATTTCAGCACACATGGAACCATTTGCGTTTGAACTCTCGAGACTTGCTGCATGCTCTCTTTCACATCCTCCACGTGACTAACCCAGCACCGCCAGGTTGCTTATTATTGATATCAACTCAAATTGGGTCAAATGACATCAGCTTCCTAACCCAACAGTCTCAACGGATTGAAACAATAACCCAGCATGTTTTATGTGTACGCTATAAAAATAGTATGCAGTGTATGTTTTTGATAAATCGCTTGCAAATATAAGATTGTTGTTAGGTCATACATACCACGTAATATTAGAATAGGTACTCCTTAGTTTAAAAATAACTTGTCATTTTATAGTTTATTACCCCTTTATTCCCCAAACTTTTTATATTATTCCCTTATACCTACACAGATGTACTGAATAGGTATACTATAATTACAAAAAATGTATGCTGTAAATTATGTTTACTTACGCAGTATGTTGTAGGTTGTAATCTAAAACGTTACCAAACATTAAAAAAGTCTACAAAATGTAATTAGCAAAGTTTTAGTTAAATACTGAGGTGAGTTAATGTACACTAAGATACATTTTTTCTCAATCGATTTGACATTTCTCCAAATGTAACTGCTCTGAAAATAATTAACATTGCAAACAGTTCAGTTTTACTACATAATGAAGCACTGCATGTTATTCTAGTAATGCATTTATTAAAATACTGACATCAAAACTACAAATGTGTTGGTTGATTTGATAGCATACACAAAGACATACATGTTTATCATGAAGGTCTTCTATGAGTTTCTTACAATAAATAAACAAATGCACTATATCACAAAAATTATTAACTTTATTGATCATGTCTCTCATTTACATCTGACCAGAGAAGTTAATCTACATTACAACATATATTCTCAAAATCCATGCAACGTAAAAAAAAAAACAATCATTGACAAGCTTCTGCCTTAACATTTCCACAGCCCTCTTCCATTGCTTGAAGAAGACTCACTTGGTTGTAAGCATTGTGATCATACACTTTCCATCTCCAAGAAGAGAAGAACTCCTCAGTTGGATTCAGGAAAGAAGAATATGGAGGAAGGAATACGAGTCTGGAAAATGTGGGTGATGTTCAAACAACTCTTGCACCAGTGCTGAATAATGAAATTGGACATTGTTCCAAATATCTACAAAATTATGTTCCATTTGCTCCTGATCGACCTGCGGAAAGATGATTTCACTGAGGGAATTTAATTGATTTTTCAGTGTTGTATGGGCCAAAGACTGCATGGTGTGCTACAACACCAGTGGTTAAAATTGCGGCACACATGGTGATGTTGCCTCCTCGTTGTCCAGGGACATTGACTGTGGCTCGATGGCCAATCAGATTCCTTCCTCGTCTCCTCTTTTTTGTTGAAATTAAAGCCAGCTCTGTCAACATAGAGGTACTCATGAGTTCCACTGCTATCCAACTCAAAAGAGAAAAAAGAAAACAGATGTTGCTGAACACTGAGTTCTCCCACTTTTCCAGATTGTAAAATCCAGATTGTAAAGTACAGTATATGAACATATAATATCCAGGAAATACATATCAGGGCTCTAGACTAACTTTTTGCACTGGTTGCACTGGTGCACCTAACTTTTTTTCTTAGGGGAACCAGCACAAAAGTTAGGTGCACCCAAATTTTCATATTGCCAATTTTGACTTGTAAACGATTAACTAACAATCTGGTCAACATAAAGTTCTTTATTTGAAGCACAATTCTACAAGAAAGGTAACTTACTGAAAAAGTGAACTGAAATTTGAATTTAAAACATCTCAAGATAAATTAAATAAAAATAAAATCTAAATTAAGTGTTTTAATGGCTTCAAACTGAACATCTCATGGCACGATGTCTTATGGACTATCCTCCATTGCCAACTCCTGTAGTTTGGCCTTCTTGATCTTTGGCCTTGGCTAAACCAGCTGGCCACACTCTCTCTAGCATCAACATCTTCCAGACTTGGTCTCTACACTGATTCTTATCAGATCTTCCAGTGTGTCTGAATGAAGGGATGCTCTAGAGCAGTGGTTCTTAAACTTCTTTGGTCGGCACTTATCGAACGGCTGGTCTCACAGGTGCGACCTCAGATTTTTTTAGTCGCACCATTGAGAAATTAGGTCACACCAATTTGGTCGCACTCTAGAGCCCTGCATATCTTTTGTTTTGTTTAGTTGTTTAGAGTAAAAGTGCAGTAATTGTGTAGCTTTCACATACCTGAAGAAACTGGATTCAAGACTTTAATGTTTTAGTTTGATGTGGTTATGTGGCACTCTACCTATATCTCTTTTAATATTTACCTTTCTCTCACTGGTCTGTTGGAGCCTCTTTTGTAACACAAGCAATGTATACCTCATCCTTTTGTTGATCTGCCACACTTTTGACACTCTAAAAACCATTTCATTGGTGGCTGTTCTCAGGTTTAGTGATTTGAAGTGTGCTTTCGACATTATGAGAGTGGAGAAACTCAATGCAAAGCTTGTATTTCTTGAGTCCTCTATATGCACTTGATTATAGCCTTTCATTCAGGTCTTCATCAGCAGTGCTATTATGTGTGACCAAGTCAACCCGCCACTATATAAGAACACGCTCTTGCTATCATTGCACATTGTTGTCAGGGAATGATGTTATATTTCTGTGTATTGTGAGATGATTGCATGTGCCGCCTGACCTAGTTTCTATTATTGCCAAAAAGTATCTACTTACTGTATGTACAATTGGAATAGCTTCTATCTGTAAAACCTAAGAAAAGTTAGATTGCCTCCCACCACCAAGAGAACTTTATTCTAAATTTGCATGGGGCTTACTTTATGCAACACGATTTAGTGTTTTTTCGCCTGAGGGGTTTGATTTGTCTAAATGTAAGACCTTTTAAATTGCTTTTTTTTTCACTATCAGCAACATAAGAAATTGCTCAACAGTGACAAATGTTTTTGATGTATTTTTTTGTGTGTTGCTCTCTGTCCTTTGGACGTTTCCTTTCAGTGTGTGTGTGTGTTAAGAATGATGTCTGGGAAAACACAGGACTTAAAAACACTATGTGTGACAATTTCAAATCTAGGCACATTTGCATTCTGCATCTTGCATCTGTGTTTCCTGCACGCAAGAACGAACACAGCAAGTGATGTCCGATTTGTGAACAAATGAAAAGCGATTCTTTTTAACCAGTCAGTCAAAAAGATTGACAAAACACCTCTAACTCACTGTTAAGTGAGCAGTTTGAAACAGACTCACTGAGTGAATCATTCAGAGCTGTCATTTTGGTTAAACAAAAACATTAGAAAGAGATAAAACAGTTTTGGATGCAGTGTTTGCAGTTTTATGTTTGGTATTTGGGGTTTTGGGGAACGTGGGCTACAGATTAGGCAAATGTGTATAACTAATTGGGAAAAACTGTAATACATTTATTTCTATAGAAATGAAGGATGCACCGGTATGGGGCCCGATACTAAGCTCCTGTACTCATACTCGTTAAAATAACCCTATACCAAACGCCGATACCACACAGCATGTGATAACATTCAGACAAAGAAACACCAACAGCAGAACAACAGGCAGCAGAATGGAGTTATTAAGGATGTCTATGAAATATATGTATGTGACAGCCCGGTTGAAGAATAAAGGATTTAACTCATGCACTGATGTTGTTCTGTCTTCCTTACTGTGTTTATTGTCCTTATAGACTTCACAACACCGTAGGAGCTAGAAAATTATTTATTATTCAATAAATAATATTGACATTTTTAAATAATTCACATTCATATAAATGAAACAAACAATCGACCTTACAGTATCAAAATTACGAAATGAATACTAACATTCATCCAAAACAACATACAATTACTTGTAAATAAAACAAACACATAAAACAGTTGTAGAGACACGACAAGCTATATATAGCTAAGCTATATGCAAGTGCATCTCAATAAATAAGGATGTCGTGGAAAAAAAAATATTTCAGTAATTCAACTCAAATTGTGAAACTCGTGTATTAAATTAATTCAATTCATAACAGACTGAAGTAGTTTAAGTCTTTGGTTCTTTTAATTGTGATGATTTTGGCTCACATTTAACAAAAACCCACCAATTCACTATCTCAACAAATTAGAATACTTCATAAGACCAATTTAAAAAAAACTTTTAGTGAATTGTTGGCCTTCTGGAAAGTATGTTCATTTACTGTATATGTTCTCAATACTTGGTAGGGGCTCCTTTTGCTTTAATTACTGCCTCAATTCAGTGTGGTGTGGAGGTGATCAGTTTGTGGCACTGCTGAGGTGGCATTTGGGGCAGTCGTGGCCTAATGGATAGAGCGTTGGACTTGAAACCCGAGGTTGTGGGTTCGAATGGCAGGAAGTGTCCACGACTGAGGTGAGACCCTTGAGCAAGGCACCGAACCCCCAACTGCTCCCCGGGCGCCAGAATGTCGGCTGCCCACTGCTCCAAGTTGTATGGGTTAAATGCAGAGAACACATTTCACTGTTCATTATACTCTGTATAATTGTGTATGTGACAAATAAAGCTCATCTGAGCTTAATTTGTATTTATTGTTGTTGTATAGAAGCCCAGGTTTCTTTGACAGTGGCCTTCAGCTCATCTGCATTGTTTGGTCTCTTATTTGTCATTTTCCTCTTGACAATACTCCATAGATTCTCTATGGGGTTCAGGTCTGGTGAGTTTGCTGGCCAGTCAAGCACACCAACACCATTGTAATTTAACCAACTTTTGGTGCTTTTGGCAGTGTGGGCAGGTACCAAATCCTGATGGAAAATGAAATCAGCATCTTTAAAAAGCTGGTCAGCAGAAGGAAGCATGAATTGCTCCAAAATTTCTTGGTAAACGGGTGCAGTGACGTTGGTTTTCAAAAACACAATGGACCAAAACCAACAGATGGCATTGCACCACAAATCATCACAGACTGTGGAAACTTAACACTGGACTTCAAGCAACTTGGTCTATGAGCTTCTCCATCCTTCATCCAGACTCTAGGACCTTGGTGTCCATATGAAATACAAACTTGCTCTCATCTGAAAAGAGGACATTGGACCACTGGGCAACAGTCCAGTTATTCTTCTCCTTAGCCCAGGTAAGATGCCTCTGACGTTGTCTGATGTTGTCTTCAGGAGTGGCTTAACAAGAGAAATACGACAACTGTAGCCGAATTCCTTGACATGTCTGTTTGTGGTGGCTCTTGATACCTTGACCCCAGCCTCAGTCCATTCCTTGTGAAGTTCACCCAAATTCTTGAATAGATTTTGCTTGACAAACCTCATAAGACTGCAGTTCTCTCGGTTGGTTGTACATCTTTTTCTTCCTAAACTTTCTGTTAACATGCTTGAATACAGCACTCTGTGAACAGCCAGCTTCTTTGGCAATGAATGTTTGTGGCTTTCCCTCTTTGTGAAGAGTGTCAATGATTGTCTTCTGAACAACTGCCAGATCAGCAGTCTTCCCCATGATTGTGTACCCTAGTGAACTGTAGCAGTTTAAGGCTTTGGTTATTTTATTTGTGATGATTTTAGCTCACGTTAAACAAAATTAGAATATGGTGACATGTCAATCAGCTAATCAACTCAAAACACCTGCAAAGGTTTCCTGAGCCTTCAAAATGGTCTCTCAGTTTGGTTCACTAGGCTACAAAATCATGGGAAGACTGCTGATCTGACAGTTGTCCAGAAGACAATCATTGACACCCTTCACAAGGAGGGTAAGCCACAAACATTTATTCACAAACATAAATTTTCCCTTCACAACATTTAAAGGTTTCCTTCACTGTGTGTATTTAATTTATTTAATACACAAGTTTCCAAATTTGAGTTGAATTACTGAAATAAATGAACTTTTCCATGACATTCTAATTTATTGAGATGCACCTGTATATGCATGTATATAAGTGTGTAAATGTTCTTGACTAACTTTACCTTGTTCTCCTTCTAATCAGATGCCATCTATTGAGTATAGATGAATATGCATAAGTTCGCTCCGCGATGGGCGTGGCTTTGTTGAACAGCAAACAGTCAAATGAAACAGATGTTGTTTGGTGGATTATTTCCATTAAGTAATAAAGCAGAAGGTTCGTATTCTTTGCGTAATCGGTTAAAATGTTTTTGCATGTGCTTTTATTCTGATTTTAAATCATTGTTTTGATGAGATTTAAATAGGCTACTATTTACACTTTTATAAAAGATGAGACCGGGGTCAACTTTTTTCCCTCTTTTTATTTATTGGATATAATTTCCCAAAACAATGCATTTCACACCATTTGCTATATCAGAATGCATGTCATCTGAAGATGTGCATTATAAGAAATAAAAAGAAAGCCTTAACACAAAATTAAGCAGGGCCTTGGCATCCGTGACAAACAAAATTATCTTTTGGATGGCTTCACATTCACAGTGAAGCCATCCATTGCAGCTGTCACACTGACTCTGAAAGAGACACTGGTGTTATAACATGTTATGAAGTGGCGTGAAATGTACAGTTTGCTAATTAACTGACCCAAGAGTCCTCAGTGTCTTCTGTGTATGGATATTTGTCCCCACAGGCCAAGCATAGTTCAGAGTGGTCCTCTGTGGAAATAAATTAATCAAAGTGATGCACATAATATTGGTGAAAGAATGTGTCATTTGTACCTTATGGCCATTTTATATTATATATTTGCATTATATATACCTGTTTCTTTTAGAAGTCAAAGGCCTATGTCTTGGCGAATGACATTTATGTTGGCCGCTATGTTTCCTTTTAAAATAGCTTCTGCAAACTACAAAATGATGTAATGAAAACAGGGCATAAATTCACAATTTAAATATTAGTTACGTACTTTGCATACAAATATCCCACATGAATTATCATCCTTCTGTAAGCAGTGTGGTACTTTACCACATTCCCAGGTTTCCCTAAGATTTCCTTTTGTGGACATATATTTGCTTTGTTTGAATTAGAAATATTTAAAATGTTAATAAAAGTTAATAATCAGACTAACAATTTAGATGTGTAAGAAGGGCATATATTTGTACTGACCTTACAGCCTTTTTACAGTGTGCCAGTTTACTTAGGTTTTCACCAAGCAAATTTAGGTACAGTATTCTCCGTTTGTTAGGATATATCACTTGCAAAAATAATTATGCATGAAACTTGCTCTGAATTTAAACACATTTAATTTACAGTGAAGGACAAGAATGGAAAGAAACAGACCAGGAGTGTCCTGTAATTGTTCTCATTAACTGTCCCAATAAGAACATCATACACCCATAGATTCATCTAGAGATGCAATGGAACATTGTATCAACTGTTCAGTTCACCAGTTCTCTCATAGCAAAAAAATATTGTTTTACCCTTTTTCGTTGAACTGGGATTGCCATGCCAAATACTTGTTGCTTGAAAGGAATCAAGCACATATGACTTGCCAGCATATTTTTTTATGAGGTAGGACAAGTTTACAATGATAACCTAAAACACATTTTACACAGAGTATACCCTTACAGAGTATGGGTTTTAGCCTAGAAAACTTTTTTTTTTTTTACAAAAGCAGTAACAACACACAATTTGCACATGTATGAATAAGTTGCATCACCTACCTCACTTTCAAGAATTTCCCCAGGTCTAACTATATATAGTTAATTTATGTAAGGGAGAATAGCACAATAAAGTAAACTGTGACTTATCATACCCAAACATTTTTCATACTGTGGACTACCAATAAAATTGATACTATTTTGTAACCAAAAATTATTCCAACCGATTCTGGGAAAAAAATTAAGTTCAAGTTTGCATGAACCTGGTCGACAGCATGCCCAGGAGACTACAGAATATCATTAAGGCTAAGGGTTGCCCGACAAAGTATTGATAGTTGTGTAAATATTGTCTTGCTGTCTGAATAGTTTTGGTTGATTGTAATCCATTACATACCTTTCTATCAAAGTTATCTGACATTATCAAGCTGAATTTGTTCTGACACAGTTTAACTCTGAGTTCTTGTCATATTTTATTACCATAAACTATAGCGAATATACTGTGATAATGTGATAAATGCTGAAGATATCTGAATAAATTATGGTTTGACTGTATCTATTTGATAAATTATGTTAACCAATTAACATTATACATACTCTTTTGGTTTCTGTATCCAATATTTAAAAAATTACAAATGAAATGAAACTATCAGTATCGGTACTCTGTATCGGCATGTACCAAAAATAAAAGTATCGTATCAGGCGAGTACTTGGGAAAAGTGGTATCGGTGCATCCCTAATAGAAATGTAGCATCTTGGGTGCAACAATCTTTCCTGCATGCAAGAACAAACACAGCATCTGATGTCTGATTCGTACACAAACTGCACTCTAAAACATATACTGTTAAATAAAAACCATGATAATAAAGGCAGTAAAATTGAAAACCACATGAATTATGAGTTCATCATAAGTGGCATGTCCATAGAATTTGGCCAATACTGGTACATAAATGGAGCACAGGGGTCATGCAACAAGCAAAAACGAATGACACTAAAATAATGAAATACAATTATTTAAATAAATATGATCATATTTGATGTGTCTTACAGGGACTTCTGGGAATGTCATTTTACTGTCTTTCACTATAAATTCTGCAAATCATAGTTATTTTGTCAAGTCAAACTAAATTAAAATAAGAAATGTTGCCTTGACAACTAGCTGAAATAATGTTTAGGTTTGATTTTATTCCAGTAAATGTTTATTTTATTTCAAGGTAACATGTTGATAAATTTAGTTAATTTTAATGTTGCCGCAACTAGTTATACATTATCTCACAAAAGTGAGTATGCCCCTCACATTTTTGTAAATATTTTATTATACATTTTCATGTGACAACACTGAATAAATGACACTTTGCTACAATGTAAAGTAGTGAGTGTACAACTTGTATAACAGTGTAAATTTGCTGTCCCCTTAAAATAACTGTTCAAGCGTGTTTGGCAGCAACCAGGTGAGGAGTACAAAGACAAGTGTGTCTTGTTACAGTCAAGCATGGTGGTGGGAGTGTCATGGTCTGCGGCTGCATGAGTGCTGACAGCACTGGGGAGCTACAGTTAATTGAGGGAACCATGAATGCCAACATGCACTGTGACATTCTCAAGCAGAGCATGATCCCCTCCCTTCGGAGACTGGGCCGCAGGGCAGTATTCCAATATGATAACAACCCCAAATACACCTCCAAGACAACCACTGCCTTGCTAAAGAAGCTGAGGGTAAAGGTAATCTGTGGGGCATCCTCAGACGGAAGGTGGAGGTCTCTAACATCCACCAGCTCTGTGATGTTGTCACGGAGATGTGGAAGAGGACTCCAGTGGCCTGTGAAGCTCTGGTGAACTCCATGCCAAAAATAATGGTGGCCACACAAAATATTGACACTTTGGGCCCAATTTGGACATTTTCACTTAGGGGTGTACTCACTTTTGTGAGATACTGTAACAGCATAACATTTGTTTAGATAATTTAACTAAACTAAAACTTAGAACTTTGTAAAGCACAAACACTTTTTTAAGTGGAAACAAAATATTTTTGCTAAGTTGTGATGACTATTCACAGCAAAAATGTGTTTACATGTAATATGATGTAAATCTTTTCACTGAATATGGAATAGTAACAGTTAACCAATTAACAGTTTTTTATGTATTAAAAAAACAGTCTTTACCGTGTAAGACTGAGTTGACTTTAAGGCAACATTTTTCAATGAAAAAAACTTCTGAAAACCATCTTTATGGAGTGATTCTATAATTTAATATTTAATTTCTCATCACTTTTGTCTTCATCCCTGAGTCCTTGTATATCCTTCTCTGCGGTCCTGTCTCTCAGCACGCTTCTCAGATGGGCCGTTCAACTTCCTACTGTTTACTCTGTGTTTGGCTTTAATCTCAAACATCCCATTCCTGTCTAAAATGCCCTAAAACTCTGTAAGTTTCTTGCCTCTAAAATGACCATGGCCTTCTTTGCTGTAATTGCTGGAAATGCTAATTGGACTGTGAGCGCAATCCCCAGTGATGCATCTGGGATTTCCCAGAGTCTAGAGACCAAAATAACAAGCCAAAAAAAGCTTTTAAATTCCAATTGCCACTAGACATCTGGATGGCCTTGCCCTGAATGCATTTTCATAATTAATACAGAGTCTAGAGGAAGGTGCCTTTCCTTGATTGAAAGGTCTTTATGCATTCCCCTGGCTAAATATGCAATGGAAAGTATAAACTTGGCATGCAAGGAAGATGACATTTTAAAAAAGCATGCAATATTCATTTAAATTCAAACTAAGGCCCTAACACAATTTCTCCGCAAAGCTTCCAGCTAAATATGAAGGACCCAATGCCCTTTGGAGGCTGCGCACTTCTTGCTTGCCCGTAGGTTGCAGCAGCACCACAAATGTATGTGATATTTAGCTTTATTTCACCACTCAAAAATAATTTACCCTGAATTAAGCCTCCTGCCTTTTGGGAATTTCAAACAAACAAATTCCTCTACAATGCTAACTACCGCATGAACAAAACCCCCATAATCCTGCCTAAGACCGTCAGGAGTTTTGGAAACAGTGGCGCGTGAGAGAGTAAATGCAGGTCCTGACTGGAGAGAGCGCAGCAGATGTCTCTGCGGTTAAGGCAGAGCTTGTTGGCTGTCATAAGGGACGGTGGTGTAACAAAATGGGACTAGAGTTAGCAGTCGGCGACACTGTCTCAGCCGTCAGAGTGCCGGAGCTGATGTAGAGCGTATCTTTCCGCTTTTACGCCATCTGCCTCTTTGCACTCAGCCACTGGCAGTCTCATCTGCTGGATGGAGACCTGAATCCCGGCCGGACGGGTTCCATAGTGCCGCCCACGTACGCTTCTGATTGAACTATTTAGAGCAGGAGCAGGCACAGAGCCTGATGCGCAAAGCCAGATTCGGCATGTGTTTGAAGGCCGGGCAGATCCTGGGGGAGTGCGTGTGATTTTTAGCAGGAGAGACTAAGCAGAGGTGGGTGGTTTGGTGCTTGTTTTGCTTCATGGAAGAGTAGGTTTTACAGACAGTGCTTTGATTCAGGGAAGATAGGATGTTCTTTGAAGGTTTTGAACCAGAAGTTGCACAGTTGTGACTCTACAAATAGGAAACAGGGTCAATTAAATTATGCTAAATGAAATAGTTTTTTGTCCTGTCTAGAAATACTTTAAAATGCAATTCACACATACAACGATTTGACAACACCTCTTGATGTGATGAGCATGTTTATAATTTCTGTATTAAAATTATATTACATACTTTTTAAAGGGGTGGTAGACTGTTTTTTTTCCTAGGCTTGATTGTGTTTATGGGGTGCAGTCAAACATGTATTGATGCTTCGTTTTTTAAACATATTATTGTTCACATATTTTACCTTTATTTCACACCTCTCTGTCCCTTCTCTGATTAACGCCCAAATTATTTCCTGGTTTTATGAAGCCCCTCCCTCAGAAATACGTGATGGGCTCTGATTGGTTAGCTGGTCAATGTTGTGATTTGCGAAACCACTTCTAGTGCATGTCTGAACGTCCCGCCCCTCAGCTCAGCAGCATGTGCTCCAGTTGTATTGTAAACAATGGCGTCGTCTATATTGCTTATCAATTTGAGCCCGAATGAGACTGAAATTAGTTAAGAAAATCACACAGACAGTTTTTTTTTTTTTGGATCATACTTTTAGATACTCTGTTATTTGTAAGTGCTACTGCTTCTGTTAGCTTTTAATATACGGGTTTATCCTAATTAAAGCCTTAATACAGCACGCAAACCGTGTAAGGACCGCGGCTTTAAAACAAATTATTTAGAAATTTGTGAATCCATTAGAATCACTAGAAGACAGAATCGTGATTCATATATGAATAGATTTTTACGTGCAGCCCTAGTTTTCTCTTCCTTTTCTCTAAAGCAGCACAACATGGACTTGCCCCTTTCGGTGGCGGGGGAAGTAACTCGTTGTAGTCCCTTACCAGTCATTTTTTGTAGGCAACCAACAGCCGATGCTCGTTAACCGATTATTAACCATTAACCGACAAGATTATTTTAAATTAGAATTTACTTAAATTAGAAAGGATAAATGTCTGTGACCCGTTAAAAATAGGCTACTATAACATTTTTTTTCCAGGGATTAATTTTGCATGCGCAAAAAGCAGCAAACAACAGAACATGAGGATTCACATGGACATCATATAACATTACGCACCTGCTGCACTTCTGCGAGTGGAGAATATATTGGCTATATACATAGAAAATGAATAAATAGGCCTATACGAGAAATATATATTTGCTTAAATAATAAATTAAGAAATCGAAAGAAAAAACTGTGCAACAAGCAGCTAGTAGTTTCTGTTCATTTTTGTGCTGCGCAAAAGTAAATGGTAGACAGCAGCCCTATTTCTAAAGCACAAAAATTTGTTTGTGGTGTGAATTTACACAAATAAAAGCAAACCTTTTACAATTCCGATTATCTTTGTGACTAAAAGGAGTAGTTGCTTCCACTGTTAGAAGGAAAAAATTCAAATGATTGCGCTGGCGCCACATGCGCGCTTAGTTAAGCTTTGCTACCTTGACAATAATGCAGCCTTTTCATTATCATAATGAAATACAGTCAGTCAAACATATTGAATAAAAACACTGCTCAGTTTAAATATGTAGTAAAAACATTTTTGTCTTCGACCATTGATGCAGCCATCATCATCTCATGCTGTAAACAGGAAGTAAACAGCTCTGGTCATGTGCAAATTTGCACTAACCATGTGACACTGCACATATTTAATTGAGACCCTTTAAATTTGTTTACATATTTGCAGGAAATGCACTAATACACCAGTCAGTAACATAAATTAAACCTTATGGTCACTATTGACTGATGCAGTAAATATATATTTTATATGGGTAAATATATATTTAATATAAATTTAAATGTAACTGTGACTAAATTAATTCATAATATTTTCTAATGTAAATTAACATATATTTTTGTATATTGTTCATTGTTCATATATTGCCATTAATTGTAATTGCAGTCATTTGAGCTTAGGTATGCTATGTTTAGTTTCATAAATCAATTCCTGTTACGTATAGTGTAATTTATTATACCTGCACTCTGCGTTCATAAATAATCAGAGGTCATTGTTAATGTATTATTCAGGTTAGATCAATGTGGCGGTTAATGGTCAGAGGTATACATTATTTATTATTTTCATAGTTCATTAGCAGGCTATGTTCATTACACAGTTAATCATCTTATCCACTTGGAAAAAAATAATAGTAATGCCAAGACTAATATTATCAGGATCATTATCAACATTAGTATCTCAAGCTGTTATAGTGCTAATTAACTATATAAGCTCAGGCAAGTACATTTGATTGTTAGAACCTTTATAATGAGCCATGTTAAAGGTGAAAGTGTCATTTATTTTTTAAATGTTATATAATTCTTCCTCCCATCTCAGATTTAATATGCAGAGACAACCGTACGTAAGCCATTTGCAGGTTAATTCCGCTGGAAACTGAACGTGGTGGCTTTGTGTTGTGGCAGTGCAAAAACTTTGGGCCACAATATCTTTTCTGTTTACTTTCATTTTTACTTTGCATAATTGGGGTAGAGTGTTTCAATTACTGGCGGAAGGAAGGAGGATATAAGGAAATGAGTCTTACCCAGGTTTTTTGCATCATCAGTAAGGTTTGCAGTGTGAGAGTGATTGGTTTGCCGTGCAGGGTGGAAAGATGGCCGCTTGTGGAACTTTTGCTTCCTGCGGACGATGTCTGGTGCATCACGGAGTCTCACTTGACTTTTTAAGCGTTGCACTTCAAGATCATCTGGTTTTAGTAAGGCTGTTCTGAAGACAAATCCCGGCTGCTTATTCACCTGTCTTGATGTCATAAGATTCTCAGGTATCTGAGGGGAGGAACTTTATTTATGCTAGGGCGGCCACCACTGTTACGGTGTCACTAGCAAAACATCGCTGTGTTTTAACATCTCAACACAGTAACAATGGTTCAACCATTGATTGTTTAGTTTGGCCAACCAATAAAAAACAAGCAAAATGTTCAGGAAACCTGTCAGTTCTTCTTGAGAGATTTGCATGTGAGTTCCTTACAGTGGAAACATAAGCACATATTAGGTTTGTTGAGAGAAGTTTGAGGTAAATAGAATCTTAAATCTTGAATCTTGAGGTAAATAGATCTTCCCATATCGGATTGACCTCGTGGACAATACGATCTTCAAGGACACATGATTGTCAGTGTAGCGGGTAAGTTGAGGAGATATAGTGAAAAAAATTATCATTTTTATGCACCATCGTGTTGTTCCAAAACTGCACAACTTTTGTTTCTTTCTTTCTGCAGAACATGAAATAAGATGTTTTAAACAATACCTCAGTGTTTTTGTTCACACAATGAAAGTCAATGGAATCCAGTGTTTTGGACCCCATTGTCTTGCATTGTATGAAAAAAAAACGTTTTAAAATGAGTTATTTTATTTTCAAAAGAAGAAAGAAAGTCATACAGAGTTAGAACGACAAGAGGGTGTAAACGATGGCATAATGTTGGTGTTTTTTGTCAAACTACACCTTTTATATTAGATTTTTGTATTAATGGTTATGATCATTTATTAAAAAGAGAAACCGAAACATCTTGTTATGGTGCTATATTCGTTTCACATGTTCAAAGCCACATTTAAATTAACCTGGCACAATGAATAAAAAAGGATAAGAAAAAGGGTCTGTTGAAATTAAATACATTAGAGAGGTGACATTTCTTGTTTTCGATTAAACCTTCGTTTAAGTAGTTTTTTCGTCTACTTGGCGCACTGAGTGCTTTAATTTCATGGCATCAATATTTGCTTTTATCTTCTCTTCTAATTTTGCAGACATGTACTTCAAGCGCATTTCGTGTACAAATATGAGCCAGTTTCAAATCCAATTTGCCCAAATGCATAATCACTCTTTGCACTGTGTGAAAATTTCTACAGTCTGTTTGAGATTTTTAGACACCACATTTACATGCAATGACTTTCACAGAGGGGGAAGACACAAAACAGAGACGTCTGGTCATAATGTGTTGATTTTTCGACACTAGTCCCCTTCCAAACACAGCGACTCCATGAAACATTGATGTTCCTAATTCCTTGGCAGAATGCTTTGAGTGGTAATAACGTGTTTCTTTCTCCTCTGCCGTGCCTGACCAGTGACAGGAAGACTGCAGGCCATAATTATCCTGTTTGTTCACAGGCCGACGGTTTTTATTATTTAAATCTCTTTGGGCGAGAAAGGGAGCTGGGAGGCGCCATTCTCTACCATTTTCTTGTCATGTTGTGTTCGTCAGCGTTAATGTCTCTCTCTGTAATTTGTTGCCGTTTTGTCCTCTTTATGCTTTTGAATGAAGGAATGCAGGCATTTCCCTGAGTGAGGGAATCGACGCTGTGGTGTAAAAAGTTGAAATTTGAGAAAATTGATGGATCTGAGAGCCGTAGAAGACCAATATTCAGGCTGGGGAATCAAATCTAGCTTGCTTCTGAAACTAACAGGCTGTTTTGCAGCGCATGTCTGAACCAGAAGCTCCCAAGGGAAGTAATTGTGGGAAGTCCGGCCCAATGCTCATCCATGTTTTCTGTTTCATTTCACCATGGCGTACTGATCTCCCGCATTATGTGCTTTATATATTCTGTGTGTCATTACTTTTCTCTTGAAATGGATGAAATGCTTCATACATTGAACCGTTTCATCATTTCTACACACCTCATGAACCGGTCAATAACCTCAGTGGACAAACATATCCTGCTCAATGTAGTGATGCTGTGCCGTTTTGATCCTTCTTACGCTGTGATGTTTATTTTAAATGTACTGTATATTTATGTTGACACCTATTTATATTCTTGTTGGTATATGATATTTATGTGTATAATATGCATACAAATGTGCTCAAAACCAAGTGAAATGCCTGCATTCCTTCATTCAAAAGCATAAAGAGGACAAAACGGCAACAAATTACAGAGACAGAGGCAGCATTTTTAGACATTTTAGCCACGTTTCATATTCCACAAAAGGTTAATTATGCTGCCTTAGTAGGTATGCAAGATTTTCTGATTCAAATTATGCTTCAAATGTATTTAAATATTTGTATATGTGTGGCCGCACAGTATGAGACCTTCTAATTGGAAGCTGTAGGGTATTTACAATATACTGGCCCATATTAGATTTTTTTATGATTTTTTTTTGAAGGAACTTAATTTCATTCACCAAAGACTGAGTGAATAATTATTCACCAATAATTTGACCAAAGGGGCAGTAAAGACGTAATATTATATTTTTACTAATTATAATATATTATAACATAATTATTTTATATTTCAAATAGAAATAGGCTGAAATTTCTATTAAAAAATGCTGGGGAAAAATACACATGTATCAGAGTTACCACAAAAATATTAAGGAGCACAAATGTTTTCAACACTGATAATAATACAAATTTTATTTTGCAGAAAATCACATGATTGAATCAGTTTTGAAGGATCATGTGGCACTGAAAACTGGATTAATAATCCTGAAAAATAATTAACCATCAAAGGAATAAATTACTTTTTTAAAGTATATTTGTCACACTACGGTGAGATTAAATGCACAAAGACTATGAAGAATTTTCAATAACATTTTAACAATCCACAGAACGGTAATTCACAACAGACAGGCTGATCACACATGTAGGGAACATTCACAATGCAAGACACAGGAGTATGAACAGACTAGACTATAATAATGGGTGCTAATAAGGGACAAACAGGTAAAGAGGATGGACTAATCATGACAAAATGTGAACAGGAACCACCAAATATGGGCACAAGAGGGAGAAAACTCAACAGAACGTCCATAACTGTGACAGTTCGCACCCATCCCGGAAGGCACGACCTCGTGCCATAGACACAAAAGGGAGGGACGGAGGGGGACTTGGGAGGAGGACATGAGGAGTGGAGAAGGGATGGTGACAGGGGATAGCAAATGTTTGGCAGGCGGACCAGAGAGGTGGAGGCTCTGGCGGAGGATTGACACCCGGGAGGAGGACGATCAACGGAGTCCAGGGTTGAGACAGAAGGTGCCAAGGCGGATCAGACAGAGGGAGGAGCCAGGACGAAGACAGGAGGGCCTTGGAGTAGGAGGAGCCAGGCCACAGCCAAGATGGCGGCTCACTGTAGAGGCGAAGGAGGAAGGAGCCTTGGTGGAGGAAAGGCTAACGACTCCAGGGGGCCAAATGATGGCGGCGGAGCAGGTGGAGGAGGAGCCTGAGGTGGAGACAGAGAACCAATGAACCAGCACGACAGGGAGGATCCGGAGGGCCAAGGCAGAGCAGATGGCTCCGGTGACCGAGGCGTAGGTGGGGATTAAGAAGGCCGCGTTGGAGCTGGAGCGACAAAGGACCGAGCTGGAGGGAAGGAGGAGCCTGACAGAGCCAGAGGAAGAGGTATAGCCGGAGAAGTGGAGTCCTGAGGTGGCAGATGGTCGACGACTTACCAAGGTGAAGCTGGAGGGACTAGGGAGCCCGGCGGAGCTTGTCGGAGCTAGGAGACATGGTGGAGCTGCTGGGTCGAAGTGCCGATGCGGAGTTCAGGACATGGAGGCGGAAACAAAGGATCCTCCAGCCATGATGCCGATGAAGACTGGCACTCCCGGTATCGGAAGTGCCACTGACAGGGGAACGACCTCAGTGGTTGAGACCGGACTGGCTGATAGTTCAGGGCAGACAGAGTTTGGGGCAGACAAATAGTTAATTCATCAGGACAGGAAGATGAAGAAAGAATTAAAAAAGTTAATTAAAGCTTTGAGTCCAGCCTCAGCTCAACCTCAGCGGTGGTGCAGTGGGCGGAGCTTTCCTCGCATCATCCACCATAACATGCAACACTGCCGGAACTCGCAGCTGGTCAAATGTTCAGAGAGGCTCAGGCTCCGGGATGATCTCCAGGTCTGTCACTCTCCTTGGCGATGGCTCATTGATCGTGGTGGGCTCGGGCTTTGGCTCAACACAGCAGGATGATGGTGGGCTGGGCTCTGGGTGGGGCTGGTGTCATTGTTTGCGATGTCCACTATGAGCGGTGATCCACAGCGCACAAGCACCCACTCCACGAAAGTGGCGAAACTCTCTCGAGGACCATCTTCAGACAACGGTGCTCTGCAAGCAGTCAACGGTGCGTTTCCACTGGCACATAGCGAGCACAGCAGAGCGAGCATTTTCTATTCATTCCTATGGATGTTGAGCTTAAACGCTTGCGCGGTGCATTATGGGATTGAAAGCAGCAGAGAAAGCGTTGAGAGCGGCCGAGAGCATCAAAGATTTTGGCCATTCCTTGACTTTATGCAAATATCGAGCAAAAAACGCTGGGTGACAGTCAACCGCAAAGAAAAGAAGATAATGAAACACAAACAGGGAGTAAACATAGTTTTTAGAGGCGTACTCTTCCCTAAATTTGCCACGCCCTAAAGCAGTAGCGTTGTAGCATTGCCAGCGGTACTGAGCGTAGATTTGACGCATGAATGGAAAAAAGCAAAACACTATCAAAAAACAAAACAATAAACGAGGGGTTACACGCCGCTCTACTTTCCTTTGTATTCTGTCACACCAGAGTGAGATTAAATGCACGAAGAAGACAATGAAGAATTTCCAATAACTCTTTAATAATCCACAGGAGCGTAGTTCACAACAGGCAGAGTGGGAGTGGGGCTGGTCACACATGTAGGGAACATTCACAATACCTGACACAAGAGGATGAACAGACTATTAGTAGGGGTGCTAATGAGGGACAGACTTGTGAAGAGGATGAACTAATAATGACAAAACGAAAACAGGAACAACCAAATATGGGCACAAGAGGGAGAAAACAAAACAGAACGTCCATAACTGTGACAATATTACATTATAAACAATTATTTGTTATGGTAATAATAGTGTATAGTATTACTGTTTTACTGTGTTTGTGAGTAAACAAATGTAGTCTTTTTTTAAACAGAAAAAAATATTATAAATAAAATTATTTAAAATTATTATTGGATACAATTTTAAAATCACATTTACAGAAAACAATTCCAAGATTACAGATCTATAGAGCAAAGTCAATAAACAAACATGTAAATAAACATGTTGGAATATGCCAAAATGTTTTTACACAACATGTGTGTGTTATGTATTTTGATGCTTGTTAGAGTATCATTATCATGCTAATATGAAACTCTCTTCAGATCAATGGCAATTTGACTCTGCTGTGCAGCCCTCTATTTAAAATGTTCCAGATCAGCCACTTATGAAGCATGATGTTAGGATGCTGCCTATGTAGACTAGGAAGCTCACTAAGTTTAGATGGTTATAATATTTTTATAATGAGTTGAATAAAGCACAAGTTAAAACCATAAAATGTGCTACACTGAACAAAAACTCAGTCTCTGTATATTGTTTACAGCTAAACAGTATGAAATGTCCTCTCTTATTTGTATTCAGAATAGCAACATGAAAGTGAGTGTCTTTTAGGCAAAGGGAAAATATACTCAAATATTTACTGCACTGCGGTTGCCATCAGCGCTTGTTGCTAGGGAACTATGAGTGTATTTTATAAAAGAAACCGCTTTAACCAAAGCTGGTAGTATGACACCTTCAATAAATAAACACACTATATTTTGTCACACCCACACACGCAAGCTCAACTTAAAAATATGATCAATTATTTTGTAAAGCAAACTTCTACAAGACACTTCCCAATTTCCTCTCTAATATGGTGTTATTAATCTTTAATATTCTCATTTCTATGGCCTGCCAGATTTCATAAGGCTGTAATTGCCACTTTACCTTGTTTTCAGATATGAAGATCACTGTTAAATAAGATTAAATGTTTCTATTAGATTTTTTCCCCACAGTGCACTACTACTATATGTTATAGGCTGCATCCACAGCAGATTTGTGAAGTCAGTGACCAATAGTAATTTATCTAATGCCGATAGTCATGTAAATCTTTAAGTTGATAGATGCACCTGATGCAGTCAAAATGCTCAATGTATGAAGATGCAACAGGGCTTCAGTTTTCACACAGTCACTCCTGCTTATACTGCCATCAAGTGCTTAGTAAATTAACTGCAGGCCAGTTTATAAACGTTGATTTATCTTTGGTTGTATCTCAAAATACTCCTCTAAACTGTAAAAAATATTTATTTTTTGCTCCAAAATGCATAATAAGCAGCTAAATTGAAATTATTCTTCAAAAGTCCCAGTGTCTAAGTCCCAGCCCTGGGCATGCAGACGGAGCACGGCTTTATGACAGACATGGATTTAATTAGGAGGTCATGGCAGTGTATTAAAACCTTTAATGGTCCCTGTCCTCATATTCATCTGTCAAAGATCAAGGCATTCTCATTCTTTGTCTAAATATCACAAAGGCCTCTATTGGAATAAGACAGCATGCACGCCTCCATCCTCTCGAACCCTGGAAATGTCAGAATGGCGATGCTCCGGGGTATTAGAGAAAGGGGGAAAGGTCAGCTACTGTAGTGTGCAGCTGGCATATGATATTTGGAGATGAGCAAATGCAGTTGCAGCTCCTGACAGCAGACTGGCGGTGCTGAAAGCCCTAATGAGGCTTTAGTCCTGCCTTATTCTTATTAGCAGACTTATCTCAAGATGATCATAAGAGCATTTTCTGCTGTTTGGAAAGCAACAGTGATCGCTAATTGGAAGAATCCTGTGTTGCGTTTGATATATTGGGTCTTGTATTTAATAATATTTTGAATGTTTTGCTTTTATTTTTATATTCCCAGTTTTTATTTTAAGTAAAAAAAATGTATGTGCTTTTATCAGTTTAATTTGTTGTTGTTGTTGTTGTTGTACAACTTCAGTTGTAGATTTAGTCATTTTCAGACGTTTCAGAAGTTTCTTGCCAATTCAGTATTTATTTTTTATATTTAAAATATAATATAAGTATAATTATAAGTATATAATATAATATAAAACAGCATTTAAGTTTTAGTATTTCATATAATATATATAATTTTATTAAAAGCATTATTATATAGTTTTAGTTACTGTTTAGCACTTTGTAAACTTTAATAGTGCTGTCAAACGATTAATTGTGATTTTTGTTTGCATAATGTACGTATACTTATTCTGTTCCTATAAATACAAACACATACATGTATATATTTAATAACAATGTTTATATTTATAAATATAAGAATATATATATATATATGTAAATATTTTCAAAATATATAATGCATGTGTGTATGTACAGTATATATACATAATGCATATACACAGTACACATACATATATTGCATCAACATAAACTTTTATTTTGGATTATATTAATCGTTTGACAGCACTAATAAAATATGGCAACACTTTATTTTAAGGTGTCCATGTAACATTTACTTACTTTTATAATAACAAATTGTGCATAATTGCAAGTACCCTAAACCAAATCCTAATCTAACCATACAGTATAATAAGTACATTTGGTTAATCAATAGTACTTACATGTATAACTACACTGTAACAAGAACATCTTAAAATAAAGTGTAACCTAAATTATTATACATATATTATACAGCATCAATATTATTGCACATATTTACACTCAGACCCAAAAAGCCAAAAAGTTTAGCAACAACCCATAGCATATAGATCAGGCATCCTCAAATCTGGCCCACTCCTGCAGAGTTTAGCTCTAACCCTAATCAAACACACCTGAGCATGCTAATCAGAGTCTTCAAGATCATCAGAAAATCACAGGTAGGTTCCAAAGGTTTGATCAGGGTTTGAGCTAAACTCTGCAGCAGATTGGCCCTCGAGGGAAAGATTAGAGGAACCCTTAGATAGATAGATAGATAGATAGATAGATAGATAGATAGATAGATAGATAGATAGATAGATAGATAGATAGATAGATCCTGCCCTGCTGACGGGACTGGATCTTGCATATCTGGCATGGAGGCTCAATCTAACAGACCAGTACTTACAACTACTTAGCAACCACCCTAGAAAGTGCATAGCAACACAGCACAAAAAAAACACTTCTTAACAATGAAAGCATCTTGGCAGTCATTTGCACAGCAAACTAGCATTGTGGCTACAATTTTAAAAAGCCAATCACCTCCCACATTGTTTTCAGAAAACTAGAATTCTTGTTTTAGCACCGTCACATGAATACATACCAAATCCACTCCTTAGTCGAGTGTGATTCTGGCCCAATATTCTGTGAAGATTTGCTCAAGGTTGTTCAGGTTAGTCAGGCCACGATTGTGCTGCACTCTTTCAAACAAAGCCTTGAATTCTCAATTGAGTTGAGATCAGAGCTTTGACTGGGATTGTTGGGCTTTTTGTTCTTCAATGTTTATTCCACCTTGTGTTTAAGATCTGTGCCCTGCTGAAAGATGACCTTCCTCCCCATGTTAAACTGTTAAAGAAACCGTTTTCACATGCAGTGCTTCCTTACAATATATTCTGGCACATCCATACTTCATTTTGTAACTACAGAGGCATATTCTGATGAATAACAGATTTACAACATGCTGCCATTGTATCATAATTATAATTTCACCTCATTTGATATTCCTTATCTGCTTTCATGCGATCATTACAATTTCTCCATCAACATGTCTCTCAAAATGTGTCTCAGAACATAATTTACAATCAGAAGGGCAATTATATATGTACAAGCAGCTGTAGTGTTCTTTGAAAGCAGAAGTTAAAAAGTAACATCCTACATTACACTTGGGTGTGATGCATGTGAACAAGTTTAATATCCGCAAAAACTTTGCTGAGTTGCTGCTTGTAATTTGTAAATGGGTACAAGAATTGCTTCAGCCCCCTCATCCTGCTAATTGAACAAACACTGGGATGTTCAAGCACTTCAATATTGCTTTGAACCTTTTCTCTTATTCACGAGTTTACTGTGCCTCGGCTTCTTTAGTCTTCATTTTCACAGCTCTCCTTAATTTTCAACGTGATTAATGAACCCATAACTGTGGGATGTTTATCCATAAATTGTGCTAGTTATTGTAGTGATTAACTACAGAGCCCAATTGTACGGCTGTTGTGTACTTGTTAGGGTGATTGTTTTTCAACTTTCGTTTTATAACTGAATAGCTATACAGAACCTTGGTTTTCATGTATTTATGTACATTAGATGTGTTTAGAATAGTTATTCAACTATAATGCACACAAGTTGATGCAGCGCTCCATAGTACAACTAAAATAATCGCAAATACAATGTTTTTAGTTGTCAATGTTGTTTATGGTTAGGAATCTTATGTTGTTTTGTGCATTTTCCTTCAATGCAACAATGAACACAGCAAGCAACCAGTGGTATGATTCGATTTGAACTTTTTTTTGGAGTCACAAGATTCACAAAACTATGGAATACATGTTATTGTTATATAGCCAACCTCACAGTTCTGTTGGGGGAAATGTCTCGCAATTTCACAAGTTTACTGTAGGCTATATCTCGAAATTTCAACTTTATATCTCAAAACTCTGAGAAACATTCTGAACTGTGAGAGGAAAAAAAGGATTGTGAGAAATAAACTCAGAATTACAAGAAGAAAAGGTCTGAATTTTGAGATAAAAAGTCACCGTTAAGACTTCCTTACAAAATATTTCAAACTCAGACTTCTGAGAAAACTAGGTCACAGAAGACACAGACACAACAAAAACATGCAAGCTTCCTCACTGAACTGATTCTGGTTTTGACTGTAGTCAATCAGAAATCATTATACTTCATATGATATGCTTTAGGTTTGTGTGCTTAAGTGTGACAACCTCCCTGCAAAGCCTGAAAAACTGTGTAAGTGCACCTAGGGCAAAAGCTGCTTTAAACGCATAGGATATCATACCAAATGTTGATTTAATTTAGTTAATCAAAGTTAATTGGTCAAGAAAATCTATGTATGACATTATTTTTGACAGCATCCTCATTTTACACAAGTGCCCAAAACTTTTAACAGTGCTTTAGCTTTGCAGGGAGGTTTCTTGAAGCATATTGGAGACGTCATTGACACAGTTCTTCTGGATTTAGTCTGTCTCAGTTTATTCTGTGTCTTCATGTCATTCCAGACAGACTGGTTGATGATGAGATCAGATCTCAACTGGCTGTTGTCAGACTCAATTATTACAATTAATGGCAAAATGAATGTTTGGAAATGTAAACTGATATTTCCTTCTGACACACTACAGAAAAGATAGTAATAATTGACTAAAAACTATTTTTTAGCTGGTGAAAATACTAGAGTTCTAATCATTTGGGACTGTTAGGTCAACACAACAGTTGGCTTTTCTGAATAGGCAGAACTACTGATGTTTTACACACAAATGAAATGGGAAGCTGTATATAAATACAACTTGAAAATACCCTGTTTTATATTGTCATAATCAATATACTGAAATGTCCTATTGAAACTATTGTTAAAATGTAAACAAGTTGCACTCAATAAACCAAAATGCGTTTGAACAGCCACCTTCAATGATTGATTCTGTAATTTGCCATCTAAAAGTCTTCTAGCTCCTAAATGTTTATTTTAGTAACCAACTGCCCCCTAGTCATTGTACTGTCTGGAGTTTCGAAAACAAAAGAGTCCCAGTCCTTAGAAATGAAAATATCATGGGGAATAAAATTACACTGTATAATTCGTAATTGAGCAAAATGAGAGAAATGGTCTGTATATATCTGCAAGGCACTAAAAGTATAAATATATGTATCTCTTAGATATAAAAAGGTCTAATGTATGCTTAAACAATGCCTTCATAAACTACTGAATCAGTGCTCGCATTATAATTGTAAATTGCCTCTTTGATCTAATAGTAACTCATAGTCTCTGTCTCATGAAAGTCTCGTCAAGCTATTGTTGGTCTGTTGTCATCTGGGCTAAATCATTGTGGGATGTGGTTTTGTTACTGACAGTAGGTCAGTGACCCTGACTGGACCCATAAGAGATGAGCACGCGAGTGTGGCTGTCGCCTCAGCGGTGCTGTGCATCTACATGACATTTGTTTCATCGTCACCCTGTGGGTGTGACGTCTTCTCCCTGACCCAGCCGCTTCAGGGCTCAAACAAATGTCACTGGGCTTGATTCCAGCCTCGAGTCAAGAGGCACAGTAGAGCCGGCGGCATCACGCTTGGGCTTCACATCAGATTCATATAGATCCTTCTAGCCAATCAGATCAAGGAGTTGTGAGTCAGGAGCCAATCATACAGTAGATGGAGTGGTGCCCGCAGCTGAAGATGACAAATGGAAATCATGTTAATGTTCTCAAGCTACTGTTACTCACTTTCACTTCAGCTCCTGAAATAGAAGCTAGACTTAATTACAGCTTAATGAGCAACTGTTTAACAATATTGCAAGTGATTCTCACAACATAGAAACATTAACCTCAGTGATTATATCAGGGTGAGATCTTTTTACCTCAGTTTCGCATTTTATAATGAGTTTTCTCAACAAATTATAGTCTATGAGCAAATGTTTCATAAAAATGTAGTTTGTTTTTCAAATTGAGTAATGTTTCTGCAGATTTATATTAATGAAATACATTACTTATACAGCCAACAAAGTTGTTATTGCTATAGCTGTCAAATGGCAATTCCAATGATTCATCTTACTACTTATTTTAAATATTAAACTGTTTTTTTTAACCGTGACTTAGTCATGTTGCTAATTTTCTTAACAACTGTTGTTTTTTTAATCTGAATTGATATTCTGCTAAGTTGAAATAAAATATATATTAATGATATTCACATGAATGCATTTATTACTATTTGTGTTCAGTTTTGGAATACTCTCAATACAATCAACCTTTTTGAAATCATTAGCTCTTGAGGATTTATCGTGGATGTCCAGCTGAGGGCACTGCTGCACAGATCATTATGAATTATGAAATAGTCACATATTCTTAGTTTAAAAATAGAAGTGTACTTCAGCAAAAACTATAGATAGATAGATAGATAGATAGATAGATAGATAGATAGATAGATAGATAGATAGATAGATAGATAACATACGTTATATAATAATAATTACATAAGTCATTTAGCAGATGCTTTAATCCAAAGCAATTTACAAATGAGGACAAAGGAAACAATAAAAAGGAACAAAAGAGAACCCAAGATAAGCAAGTGCTATAAAAGTCTCAGCTATAAAGCAGCACACATAGCAAGTTCTCTTTTTAAATTATATTAAAAAAAAGAAAACCGATAGAATATAAATAGAATAGAGCAAGCTAGTGTTAGAGGCCTTTGTGTTTTTGTTTTTATAATAATAATAATAATAAACAATTTATGGTTTTCTTATGAACCTCAATATTTGTCATTAAAACATATTAAATATAAAATAAACACACTTGTTTATTTTTATTAGTAGTAGTAGTATTTCGTAAATAAAATAATAAAAGGACCAAATTAAACAAATAAAAAGGACTAATTTTGATAACGTAAAATTTACTTGTCGGGCAAATCATTTTTTATTGAATTAATCAGATATTTATAAATGTCCACAGGGAAACCTTTGTCGTGGAAGGATTAATTAAGTTCCAGATATTTTAATTAAAGGTTAGCATAGTGGCGTTTTCATTAAAGCTTCTGGAAAATGCAGTGCTCTCTATCTGCAGCTGAGGCAAAGTCTTACCATTTGATTTTCACCTGAACGAACACAGGCACACAGTGAAACAAGAGCATTATTAGTTAACTATTTTCAGCACTATAGTTTTTGTTCTAGGTTTATATCCCTTTATATATTCTCCATTTGCTGTGAAAGAGACATTCTGGACCGTCAACAGTCAAGCTCAACCACTGACTTATTTAAACTGTTTTGAATTCTTTTTCCAAGCAGGTGGCAGGTGTTGTCCAATGAACTGGCCAAACCTTTGTACTTCACAACCATTTATTACTGACAGCACATTGTGTTATGATCTGGGATGACAATGATAAAATAAACAGCAGAGACCAAACAAAATATTATGTCTGGTTTAAGCAACACTGAATGAAAGCACAGTGGGTGTTTGGAAAGAAAGGTCTGCAGTACATTTGATCACGTGTGTGTGTGTGTATAGTGTTTGTAAGCATAAAGAGGTAATTGTGTTCTAAATAAAAATAAGCAAAAGTTAAACCCTCACATGTATAGCAGTACTGCATATTGTGTATATTTGTTATCTCTACAGTACTTTGCTTTGTTAACTAGTACCTCATTAACCTCTCCCCACTAATTATTGAAATATGAAACATCATGATTACAATAGATAGTATATGCACAAGATTTTAATCACTACATAAATACACTCAGTTAATCTAGACCTAAGTCATTATCATTTATTGAGTCATATTCTGTTTTTATTTAGCAGGTAGTCACAGACTGTAATTGTGTCACTGTTCTAAACAGATGTAAAATATGAGTCCTGAACATAGCTCATATTTATCAGACTAAGTACTGTATGAAGAATATTCTTCTTCCTGGTTGCATCTTTCATTCTGTCACCTTCATCATATCTTTATGGATATAATCTATCTATTTGGATATTTACTTAAACTTGTCACTGTTTACAAATGACTGTAAACAGCTACAGTAACATGGTAAAGCAATGAGCCACAACATACTGTAGTTTACAGTGGTATTATAAGAGCTATGGGCTGTTGTTAGGCACGGAATAGAGCGAATAGAAAACAGTTACTGCATATACCTGACAACATTTCATAAAATAAGCAAACAGCGGAAAAAAATGTAGTAATTTATTGATAACACATTATAATTCTTCCACCAAGCAATTGAGTTCTTCAGCAATGTTTAGCAGAATGGTTGCAAAGATGCAAAACACAAACGCATGAAGCACTAGGTCGTGCAGTCCGATAGGTTCTAACATATTCTGATTGAATTACATCATCATTCATATGGTAAAGCTGATTGGTTTCTTTTGCATCAGCAGGCACTGAGCTTGCTGCTTAGCATTCAAATGATCGGCTAGTGCTTGCTGTAGCAGTGAGCATCAGAAACCCTCCACTTCCCCAACTCCACCTGTGTAGATCTGCCACTGGGTGATTATGTTTATTATACTCAATAATCTCATATTTCATATCAAGCTCTTCACTGAAACTGTACACTAACTTTTAAAATGAAAATGATAAATTGAGGAAAAAAGGTTGAGGTGGAAATGACTCACTAACCGAGAAACACTAATAATTTGTCAAAAAACGATATACATTTGTTTTCATAAAATAAATTATGATGATTATTTTAAATTATTGTTTAATACAGCTTTATTGTTTTCATTATTATTATTTTAGAATCTTTCTTTGTTCAAATTATAAGCATTTTGTTTTAAATTGTGTATTGGATTACCATAGTTTAGCATGTAATTTATGTATTTATTGCCTTCAATCTTGTTTCAGACCCAGGCCTTCATTCATTAAGTCAAATATAAATTATAGTACCATCTGCATTATGTGAAAGCAAGTAGAAATCAGTTAGTTTTAAATCAACATCCATTACTAAAAGGTTATTAATATAATCGAATGTATTTTATGTGATGTATTCAGGTGTCAACCCCTGCTCCTCACATTTTTCTTTACAGGTTTAAATTTGGGTATCTAATATCGCTTCACCTTCTCTAAAGATAGTCACAGACTAGAAAGGCATTTGGGTCCAGTTAAGCTATATATCGATCGGACTTCAAGTAGAAATCCATCTAATGGCTTGAAATATGATCATACATTGAAAATACCAACATAATATCTGTGAAACATTGCCAAAAGATATTTTAGAGAATGAAAAGAGAGGACGAAGATTTCAGCCGAAGGTGATAAATGGTGATAATAATGGTGCAGATCTGAGGGCGCTCAAATCTTCAACCCCATTAAATGACCAGGACAAGGCTAACTCACCCTACCAGGCATGCAAATTGATTGAGTAATTTTGTCCATAGAAGGATTTCGCCTTCAAGCAAACCAAATATAAACTAAGAAACCTAATTTATCTTCTAACTCTCACATGCTTCACATGGTTGTGCCGAGACTTAAGAAGGTTGCTTCTGCAGTTGCGTTAAAGAACAGGGTGGTGAACTCATCTGGAAATGATTAATTAAACTTGCAAAGCACCGGGGGAATAGCATAGATAAAAGCTCTTTTGTACAATCAGGAACAGAATGAGTTTAATGAGGAGCCTTACACAGATCAGACCTTTCTCCTCCATTGAGTTAATTATCCAATCAAATGAAGCTCCATCTACCAGTTTCTTATAATCTTTTTCACCTTTTTTTATATTTTTACATGCATGAAAATTACAGAGCACCTGGTTGCCACTAATTTAATAGACTTAATTACTATCTGTGTTTCTGCTTAAAGTTAAAGCACAAGTGAAAGGGAATAAATTCAGTGGCATCAGGTGAATTTTGGGCATGGCATAAATTATCCAGAGCCTCAAGCATTGTTTCCCAGTCCTGCTCCTGGAGTTCACCCAACTCTGCAGATTTTCCATGCCTCCCTAATCAAACACACCTGCTTCAACTCATTGACTCGTTAGCAGACACAAAGAGCTGAAATGGACTGGAAAACTGTCTCCGAGCAACACAGTGGAAGTGGTGTTTGTACATGAATTAGTGTGCTTGAACAAATCGGTTGAGTGAATGATTCAGCGACTCACTCTCTTGTTTTAGTTATTTAAATGAATATTGTGTTAAACAAATCTATAGCAATGGGAGAAGTAATGCTTCTTGAAGCTCTGCGTCAATTTAAGCAATTTCTTTGAAAAATGAAATTGAAGTTTTGAAATATTCAGAACAGCTTTTTGCACATGCTAGCAAAAAAAAAAAAAAAAAACTGTGTAAGTGCAATGATACCCAGCCCAAACAAGTATAATGCCACCTTTTCCAAACCAACCGCAAAGTGTCTCCATGAAAGTGTAATCTATTAAATGTCATTTACAAATAATTAAATACTACTTTGAAGGTTCTGTTAAAATATAT
Source organism: Gymnocypris eckloni scoliostomus (assembly GCA_027564155.1). Classification (NCBI taxonomy): domain Eukaryota; kingdom Metazoa; phylum Chordata; class Actinopteri; order Cypriniformes; family Cyprinidae; genus Gymnocypris; species Gymnocypris eckloni. The sequence goes on from CM050435.1 coordinate 14,416,341, forward strand.
TTAATTAATATATAGCCTAGTGTTTGTTTTGTGTGTTGTTAGGAACAGCATTGGGAAGCAATTAAGTATCATTATCCTTTTTGTATTATACATGCAATACAATTCACTAAATTCATCATTCAATTATGAAAAATTAACCTACATTGCAAAACTGAAAAAAAGACTCATTCATGGATCAGACCAACGTTAACGCCATCTACCGGAGAGCCCTTTCGGAGCCTTACCGAGTATTGTAACGATTTTTTGCTCATTTGCTTAAATCAGGTTACTTGGCGAGTTTAATACAAGCTCCAAACTACTAATTCAAAACCAAAGTTCCATAAATGCTTCAACGCTTCGTGAAGCAGTGTTTCCGTCTCTACAAATCTGACAGGAATGTGCAAACACGGACAAGCGGAGTGAGAAGGGGTTGCGTTTTAACCATAATTCCTGATCATAAAAATAAAAATACCCCTTTGTAATTTTTTTCCAACAAATTAACTTTTTGGGACATGCCAGCATGCTAAGAAAATCTGTTTAATATTCAATGTATATTTTATATATATATTCATAATCATTCACTATATGTTCCTGTGTTCCTGTGGCTCAGTGGTAGAGCATTGCGTTAATAGCGCAAAGGGCGTGGGTTCAACATAATGACTAAATGTAGAGCCTGAATGCACTGTAAGTCGCTTTGGATAAAAGCGTCTGCTAAATGCATACATGTAAATGTATATCAAAATGCACAATCTTCTCTCCAACTGAATAACGTATTGTTTTAAATAATAATAAAACTACAACACAATAAAGTTAAGTAACTATGAGTCGTCATTTAAATATGTAAATCTACTGAATTTACAGAATGACTATTCCACTACGCTCTTCCCCTCTCTCGCGCGTGCGCTTGCGTCCTATCCTCTGTCACTAAAATGATCTAGCGGGATATTCTGTCTTCACAACTGTATACAGAACCATCAAAGCAGACAGTAAATGAGAGCGCGCACGAACGAGGATCCCTCGGTATTCATTTATTTAATCATCAAAACAGACAACCTGAACATCATGATGGTAAGATACCTGAGATGAATGCAAAGAAAATATTTTAATAGACTATGTTAATAGTTTTAGGGGTTATAAACAGAAATAACGCGTTCTGGTAAACGATTTTGAAACGCACAGAACTTGATCTACTATCTATTAATCTTTCTGTGCCTTTGACTTAGAAGTGTTTAGAAACTTTAATCCAGTCTGCGTGTTCTCAGATAGCCTATAGCAGTTCTGTACGTTCGGGAATGGTTACAGAATTGGTAGCTTACCATGAATTAATAAATTATGAATTACATATGCACAATATATAAAGTTAAACACACGTGTTTTAAATATGCACTGTGCATATTTAATTCTTCCTCTGCTTAAATTAACTTTTATACACGCAAATGTTGGTTATATCACTGATAAACAGACAAGATTAAGCTGATTCCTATTTAACTTTCTATTAACTTGCTTTCTTACATCGTCTTCAATCACACTTTCCAAGAATTTCTGAAGGCTGGTTATTAATATACAAAGTGGAATCTAATGTGTGTGTGTGTGTGTGTGTGTGTGAGAGAGAGAGAGAGGAGGGGGTATATATATATAGAGAGAGAGAGAGAGAGAGAGAGAGAGAGAGAGAGAGAGAGAGATTTGAAGTCTATTAAATTGTCTTGAGAGGAGCCCTAAGCCATTTTCATCTACAAAGTTTGTTGGATAGTGACTTGTATAACCAGTAATCTGATTATTATGTAACACTGTGCCTTCTTTAGATTACTTTAGAACAGCCTGTGTCAGGAATTTGATATCATGCCCTTCATATTCTTTGGCTAACATAATATAAGAGGTTTTGGAGGAAACAGGGAAAAGGGCCAGAAATAATATTTCAATATATGTACCAGATTACTAATGGTATTTCAGTTGCTTTCTTATGCCAGTCAACATCAAAATGAGAAAACTTTGGGCAATGTTATCCACATTTTCTTTATCCACTTAAACATAGATGTGCCAGACAAGAAAACAACATAGACACAGATGACCTCTGACAACAGCAGTGATGGCTTATATAATCATTGGCGAAGGAACAATATTCATATGTATGTTTCTTGAGTCTGTCATTTTAGATTGAAACTTTGATCGATTAAATCAGGGCTATTCAGTTTATTCCTGGAGGGTCACAACTCTGAGAGTTTAGTTCAAACCATAATTTAACACATCTGAACCAGCCAATCAAGATTTTCAGGGTTACTTGATTATTGCATGGAATAGTGTTTGATTAGGGTATCGGGGTTAGAATTAAACTCTGTGAGTTGTTGCCATCCAGGAATGGAAATGAATAGCCCTGATTTAAAGCATGCCCTCCTTTGAAGAATTTATTGAGTTAGCAGGGATATCTTCTTCTCTTGGTGTGGAATATTGTGTCAAAATGAGAAACCCAGGGATTGTTTACAGTTTTAAATCATTTTGTACTGTGTCATTTTTAAAAATCCAAGTGCACTGCACAAATTTTTTTTGAAAATGAGTCAGAAGTGTGTTTCCCATGTTTCTATTTTGACCTTTAGCCACTTATTTAAAGCAAGTATTCTATTGCTGGAATTTCAAATGTGACACTTGCATGACATAAGAAGTATACCATTGGCTCATTTTGGCCAACTCTATGGTATCCGTGTATATTTGATCATTATACTTAACAGACAAAGAAAGAGGAGGAAGGAAATTAGGTTTTTCTTTGGTTTCTGAAAAAATGAGATGCAGCTTACACTGAGGTGCCTCTGTTTCTGAAATGATGTAATGTTGCCTCTCCATGCTGTCAGACTGATTTAAAATTCAAACACAACCTAACTCTAAGAAGTATTTAATAATTCAGTGAACATTCTGTTAAATTCTAAATAGGAAAATGTCTTACTCTCTGGTCTCTGAGAATCTGACACAAGAAACACCCGAAGTACAGCCCAAAGGCAACATTATTGGGCGGGCAGAGAACAAGAAGACTGATTGTCTGACAGTTTGGGGATTTAGACTGTGGACGTATGCACATTCTCAAAGTGTCAGATATAATGTTTTCAGTATTGTGGACCCCAGACCTTAACCATGATTCCAAACTTGCATATATGAATAAATTGTTTGGACTAATGTGCTATGTGTTTATTTGTTAAAACAGAAGCTTTGGTTTATTTAAGAGGTTTGCTCCCTCCTCAAAACATGAGATGCTGCTTTTTTATTTTATTTTTGTTATCCCAATGTGCTTCAAAACTGCCCCCATTATCCCTATGCCAAAGAAACCACCTGCCTTGATGTCTGTCATTCCGTAGCACTCACACTCATTGTCATGAAATGCTTTGAGCGGCTGGTCATGACTCACACAAAAACATCAACCCACCCACACTGGACCCCTTACAGTTTGCTTACAGACACAACCACTTCACTGTGGATGCCAGGTCATCATGGCCCTCTCACACTTGCAGCACAAAGGCACTTGTCAAAATGGAGTTCACTGAATTAAGCTCAGCTTTCACACCATTTTACCAATACACTCTGCAACTGGATCCTGGATGTCTTGACTGACAGATCTCAGGCAGTAGGGGTCTATAAGAAGAGATTGCACTCGTTCACTCTAAACCCTGGTGCCCCTCAGGGCTGTGTTCTCAGCCACTTACTGTTTATGTTACTTACTCATGACTATGTTGCCCAGCATTTGAACAAGAATCTGCTCCCCGAGCGCCGCAGTGTTGGCTGCCCACTGCTCCAAATATGTGTGCACTTGGATGGGTTAATTGCAGAGGACACATTTCACTGCTGGTTATACTCTGTTTAATGTGTATGTGACAAATAAAGCTCATCTGAGCTTAATAATAATAATAATTATTATTATTATAACCACATCATAGAGTTTGCTGGTGACACAACAGTAGAGGGCATTCAAAACAACATGGCATTTTACAGAGATAATGTGATAGACCTTAAGGTGTTGATGCAGTGATACATTCTCTTAACTCACAATAATCCATATCCACCTACACATCAATGAGTGCGTTTACATGGACAGCAATATTCAGATTTTAACACGATTAAGACAATACTCTGATTAAGAATCTACCATGTAAGATGAATTTACCACAGAGATTTTTGATTACCTTAATCTGGCTAAAGTCATACTCGAAGTAAACATAAATCGAATTAAGACGTGTGGAGTATTGCTATTTTAGTTGCATTATTGAAGTGCAGTATGTAGACACCTTAATCACACTATTACGGTCATGTAGGACTTTTTGCCAAATTGGTTCCATTAGTGTTTCAGTGCTGCTCTAGAATAATTTCAGATAGTGTTGCCCTGAAGTCTTTAACCTAGTGTCAGTCTTTAATCTGCTCAGATAGTGCTGCTCTAGAATTTCTGACAGTTCTGCTCTGAAGTTTGCTCACCTATTGTCGATTTTTAAACTGCTCAGATACTGCTGCTCTAGAATAATTTCGGTTAGCACTGCTCTGAAGTCTGCTCAGCTAGTGTCACTCTATAATCTGTTCAGATACTGCTGCTCTAGAATAATTTCGGTTAGCACTGCTCTGAAGTCTGCTCAGCTAGTGTCACTCTATAATCTGTTCAGATACTGCTGCTCTAGAATAATTTCGGTTAGCACTGCTCTGAAGTCTGCTCAGAAAGTGTCGCTCTAAAATCTGTTCAGATACTGCTGCTCTAGAATAATTTCGGTTAGCACTGCTCTGAAGTCTGCTCAGCTAGTGTCACTCTATAATCTGCTCAGATAGTGCTGCTCTAGAAAAATTTTGGTTAGCACTGCTCTGAAGTCTGCTCAGCTAGTGTCACTCTATAATCTTCTCAGATTGTGCTGCTCTAGAAAAATTTGGTTAGCACTGCTCTGAAGTCTGCTCAGCTAGTGTCACTCTATAATCTGCTCAGATAGTGCTGCTCTAGAATAATTTCGGTTAGCACTGCTCTGAAGTCTGCTCAGCTAGTGTCACTCTATAATCTGCTCAGTGCTGCTCTAGAAAAATTTTGGTTAGCACTGCTCTGAAGTCTGCTCAGCTAGCATCACTCTAGAAAAATTTTGGTTAGCACTGCTCTGAAGTCTGCTCAGCTAGCGTCACTCTATAATCTGTTCAGATACTGCTGCTCTAGAATAATTTCGGTTAGCACTGCTCTGAAGTCTGCTCAGCTAGTGTCACTCTATAATCTGTTCAGATACTGCTGCTCTAGAATAATTTCGGTTAGCACTGCTCTGAAGTCTGCTCAGAAAGTGTCGCTCTAAAATCTGTTCAGATACTGCTGCTCTAGAATAATTTCGGTTAGCACTGCTCTGAAGTCTGCTCAGCTAGTGTCACTCTATAATCTGCTCAGATAGTGCTGCTCTAGAAAAATTTTGGTTAGCACTGCTCTGAAGTCTGCTCAGCTAGTGTCACTCTATAATCTTCTCAGATTGTGCTGCTCTAGAAAAATTTTGGTTAGCACTGCTCTGAAGTCTGCTCAGCTAGTGTCACTCTATAATCTGCTCAGATAGTGCTGCTCTAGAATAATTTCGGTTAGCACTGCTCTGAAGTCTGCTCAGCTAGTGTCACTCTATAATCTGCTCAGTGCTGCTCTAGAAAAATGTTGGTTAGCACTGCTCTGAAGTCTGCTCAGCTAGCGTCACTCTAGAAAAATTTTGGTTAGCACTGCTCTGAAGTCTGCTCAGCTAGCGTCACTCTATAATCTGCTCAGATAGTGCTGCTCTAGAAAAATTTCGGTTAGCACTACTCTGAAGTCTGGTCAGCTAGCGTCGCTTTATAATCTGTTCAGATAGTGCTGATCTAGAATTTCAGACAGCGCTGCTCTGAATTCTTCTCACCGAGTGTCGGTTTTTAATCTGTTTGGTTAATGCTGCTCTAGAATAAAGTAGGATAGCACTGCTCAGAATTTTTATCAGCCAGTGTTGCTTTAAATCTTTTTTCTATAGTGCTGCACTAGAATAATTTCAGATAGCACATTTCCGAGGTCTGCTCAGCTAGTTTTGCTCTATAATCTGGTCAGGTAGTGGTGCTCTAAAATAACCAGAGCTGTTAAGCTTTTACTCCACTGTGTTGGTTCTCAAGCCTACTCGATTTGTACTGCACTTGTCTACTCAGGTACCCATTTGACCACTTTGTATGAAATGTGCTATATAAATAAACTGTTCTTGCCTTGGTCAGGTGCTCTAGGATGATTTCTTGTGTTGTCACATTGCTGTGTACTCATTCAATCCAAAAGAAGTTGATGTATAGAACGTTCACTCTGGTAGGGGTCAAGACAAAGGGATCGATCTGATTAAAGGTTATGAAGTTATGGCAAGAAAGTTAGCAATAAATCTGCAGCCTTTATAAGCTTAAAAAAAAAAAAAATCACTTGTATATCATGCTGCTCTGTTTTCACTTGTACAAGAACAGTGCCACTGACGCAGCTACCCTGGTGTTCCTGTGGGGATATCAAGGACTATTTGTGTTGAAGGTGCCATATGTGGTTGTTTGGGCCAGGTTGAGCAGTCACAGTGGTCAAGCCAGAGATTGATTGGAGCCTGCTATGTTGACATTGCTTACCGTACACGATACACTCGGCTGACTCACTATAGTTGATATGTCAATAATGCAGCAGGTGCCAAGGTCTGTAGGTGACAACATGACAGTCCAGCACAAATACACACATGCCCACGTGACATTGAGCATTGTTATCAACCAAATCAGAGTAAAACACAACAATACAGTGAGAAAAGAAACAGTCTTTTGCAAGCGTGATTATGTAACACTCCCCACTGCCTGCCAGGGCAGATGTGCAGTGAAGCTAATTAGTGCTTGTAGGTATTTACAACTCTTAAGTGCTTTAATTGTGTGCATTGTTTTAGAATTAAAAATGTACTTTGTAGTTATTTCAGTGAGTAATACAAATTCTCTTTCATGGCAATATTTAACATATGCCGGTCCTGAAAAAATGACGCTGGCCCCTGATGTTTTATTGCTGCTGTTCTTAAGGAGGTTGAATAATTTAGAGATGCTCTGAATGTTCAGAGCAAAGCTTACTGTCTTTTCATATTCAAATAAGAAAAATAAAAAAGTGAGGGCCCTCACAGGATTCCTCACACCATTCAAGATGAACAATACATTGCACACGCAAGCGAAATTATCACAGATGTGTGCATTTCCATGTGGACAAGCGCATTTTTGAAGGCACGTTTAATATTTTCTTTAAAGCTGCAATTCCTTAGACACTTTCCTCACTCTACTTTTATATTTTTTATCTGTACCACTTTTAGATAGTCTCACACCTTACTCATCTTTGAAGTTTTTAATTTCTGTTGCTTATGGTGAAACCGTAAGTTTACCAATTAAAAATTAACTACATGGGTAAAATCCCCACAACCATCCTGATGTGATCATGGAGAATTGTTGTAGGAATCTGTGTAAAATATCAGGATAAAATTGATAGTGTTTCAGGTAAGAAATAACAATTTTACATCTGGTTCATAATTTGATACATGATCATGGTAAATTATAGGTTTTATCAGAATCATCTGCTTCTCCTTGATTTGATGTTGTATTTATGTTTTAATAAACTAAAAATAACACATTTTCATAGCAGACAATGATGGTTGTAATAGCAAGCAGATTCAAAGAGATGGTTTGAATAGCACCTTGACTTGCTATTAAGATCTGGGCTCTTTGTGTTTTCTCATTGTCTTTGTCCTCCAGGCAGATGGACAGAAGGGTGTCGATGGAGGTCTGCTGCCTGATGCCAACGGTCAGGACGTCGACCCCAGCGGGCAGAAGGAGAGCGACGGGAAGTGGAAGAAGCCGCGCATCTCCCGCAAGTCCCTCATGAAATGCTGTCTTGTCAAATGGATCATCGCCAGTGCGGCGCCCCAGGACTCAAGTAAAAACCTAGAACATGTTTTGAACGCTATGTGCCAGCCATGATCCAGATGGAGGAGTGGAGGGAACAAATTAGAGAGGAGAGGATTAAAATAGCATTCATAAAACTGTAGACATGCCTTTTAGAAACCTCTGCTTCTGCTATCATATTTTAACTGACATGACCACAGGTATAATGGCTTTGTGGTTCCGTTTATGTGCGATATGGCTTGAAAGTAGCATATTAAACAACTCCAGGTTTTCTATTTTACGCTTCCTATTCTGTGGTGAACAAAATGCCACTGCGAGCGATCCTGAAATGAGAAAAAACACACTCCTTGATCCATTCAAAATCACACAATTCCACGCTAGCTTCTGGTTGTGCTGTTAACACAAGCAAGCGATACAAACCATGAAATGTCCCCCAGCTGTTTTATTCTATATCAGCTCTCTTGGACCAGTCGTATTACATTATACATTATACTGTATATTAATTTTATTGGTCGAGCAGCATTCCAAGAGCGCTGATATAAAAGTCTAATATGGTTTTGCACTCGTCCCTTATTATTCATTTATTTATTTTGTTCCACAAAGACTGTCATTAGTGGTGGGGATTTTATTTTTTTTAGTCATGCAATGATTCATTTAAAAACGTTTTGAACTGATTTAAACCAAATAAATTCTGCTATTTGTCATTGACAAATTGTTATAAAACCTGAACACATTATTTTATCTTTTCTGAAAAAAAAAATTCCATTATTCACAAGTAATTTGATTTATTTCAGTATGCAATGGAAAAACTGTTTCTATTTTAACATATTTTAAAATGTAGCTTATTACTGTGATGGCAAAGCAGAATGTTCTGCATATTCTGGTCTTCAGTGTCACATGATCCATCAGAAATCATTCTAATATATTGATTTGCTACTGAAAAACATTTACTATTATTATCAATGTTTAAAAAGTGAGTAATATTTCGGTGGAAACCATGAAAGCATTATTAAAAAAAGTCTTTATGGTCCTTTTTGGTTATTTAATGCATGCTTGCTGAATAAAAGCATTGATTTCTTCATGTAATATATAACCTACGACTATACCACATTCTGTGTTTCTAGCATACTGCTGCTTCTGTTCAGCAGCACTGCCTGACTATAGACACTCAACCTGATGTCATGTTTTCCTCTTCTTACAGCATCGCTCTCTCCCTCCTCATCTATTTTTGCTTTCATCCTCTTTCACTGATCCTCCCCTTTCCGCCCCTCTCCCAATTACATTCCAATGTTGTAGTTAATTGTCTTTCTGTAATAACCAACATGCTTTTACTCCGTGTTATATGCAGAGTTTGTGCTGTATTTAATATTTCACCTGTGTCAAACCGCTCAGGGAGCATGTGAGGGGACAGCATGGGTATGAGCTGCAACATCAGTGGTAAATAATTGACAAAGCACCTCTGTGTATGCAGACAGTGAGTAATGTAGCGAGTATGTGTGCCTACATCTGCAGGGCTGAGAACCCAGTTCACTTTTATCCCTCCATCCCATAAGCATTTCTTGTAGCCTGTTACTGTTATTTGGTTTCCTTTTCTCTACTCAGACAAGCCTTTGGCCCCTGCCTGGACTCTTTACCAACAAATCATCCCATGTCATTTCTACAGTCTTAAAATAGCATTTAAAATAGGCAATTTGTTTTGTCAATTATTTTTAAGAGCAAATTACATTTCTTGTTAATTTTTTAGAGGCTTCCTGAACCAGTGATCAAAATAACAAACTTCTGAATCAGGTGCAAAATATGATATTTGAAACAAAACATCTGGGACTCCAGACAGCCTCATCAAAAAGTTGCACTTTGAGCAAGTGAAATTAATTGTGACTGGAGGTTGTTAAAATCAGGTTGTTTTCAAATTGCATTGTCATTACTTAAGCCTCTAAATGCTTTTTTAAATGCGAGTCCAACATTTAGGAAGGCACATGATTACGAGCAGTGAGGAGCTCAACTTCTCATTTTATGTAATCCACTAAACCCAATAAATTAAACAAGCACTATTATTTTCCATTTAAATGCTATGACATGGATAATTAAAAATCAACTTAATTTAATTGAACATAAAGACTACCCGTTTTAGGTTACACTAATATTACATAATTTGGTTAGTTCTTACTCAAGAAAGTCCATATTATGTACCACGAAGAAGAACATTACCTGATTTTCTAGAAAAAAAGTAAGAGAGTTAGTTTGAAGAATGCACAAACATGAAGTTGAGATAGCAGAGGTGGCAATAATTCAGAATAGAACAGAGAAAGAAACCAGGCCAGAATGCCAAGTAGTCAAAGTCCAGCTGAACTCCCTCTGTACTTTGTAGTGTGAGCCCAACAGATGGCAGTGTGCCGTTGAAGATGACTTCATGAATACAATAACCTTAGGCTGTGGGTGAAGCGAAATTCCATATCAACTTTATAACTAGTGAAAATTCAGCTGCTTTACATGATCACGTCAGGGTTTTTGTTCTAATAAATGCTGTTATTTTGTACTTTCTATTCATCAGTTAATCCTGGAAAAAAAAACATATCATGGTTTCCATAAAAATATGCTAATATTGATAACAATAATAAATGTTTCTGAAGCATCAAATCAGAATCTTAGAGTGAGTTCGGAAGATTCTGAAAATTCAGCTTTGCATAACACATATTACATTTCAAAATGGATTCAAATAGAAAACAGTTATTTTAAATTGTAATTATATTTCACAAAAATATTTTATATTTCACAATATCACAATATTGTTGTTTTACTATACTGAATGTTTTTGATCAAATAAATTCAAACTTAGTGAGACTCAAAAACATAGAAACATTCTTACAAATATTAAAATAACATTACCTGATTACACAAACATGAAGTTGAGATAGCAATAATTCAGAATAGATTAGCTGAACTTCTGTACTTTGTAGCCCAACAGATGGCAGGATTGATTTAGTGCTGCTTTGATCATGGTTTTTTGTTCTAATAAATATTATTTTTGTATTTCTATTCATCAGTTAATCCTGGAAAAAAAATATCATGGTTTCATAAAAATATGATAATATAACAATAATAAATGTTTCTGAAGCATCAAATCAGAATCTTAGAGTGAGTAATTTGCTGAAAATGTCAACTGCATAACACATTAATTTCAAAATTATTCAAATAGAAACAGTTAAGAAAATTATTTTATATTTCACAAAAATATTTTATATTTCACAATATCACAATATTGTTGTTTTACATAACTGAATGTTTTGATCAAATAAGTTCAAACTTAGTGAGACTCAAAACATTAGAAACATTCTTAGTGAACCTAAATGATTTTTGTGTCAACTGCTACATTATGCAAATGTCCCCAAGGAGAGTAAAACCTGACATTTTTGACATTCATTTGTTACACTTTGAGAAGTTAAAAAATAATAAAGTTTTCTGAAAGTGTAACAGGCAGGTTTTCTGTAAGTCCTCTCCCTCGTATTGATTTTCCCCTGACTCTCTGATGCCTTTGCCCGGTTTAGCTCATGCATTAATTAGTGCAAACTCATCAGCAGTCATTTTTCCTCTCCCGCACTCAGGCTTTTGATGGATCAAGTTTTTCATGTTGTCGGTGATTAGTATATCCTCTCTCTAAAAATGATTAATATAAACTAGGGCTTCCAGTTGATTCAAATGAATTGCAATATTTCGTGATTCATTTATTGAATTAATCCAAAATCAATACTTGCTGAAAGAAGCTACCAAATTATCATTCAATAAAATATGAGTAGGCAAAATAGCTGCTTTTTAGAGATCAAACTAATATGTTTATGCTGACATTTCTATAATTTAATTAAAATATTTATTATTGCAATATTACATTCCTCAGAGTGCTGACAATCAGTCTGTCTGGGGTGGACTTTTGCATCTCACTACATACATCTCACTTTTTTAAGAAGTTGCATAAACTTCACAACATTTAAAGTTCCCTCTGCTCCTCAGTATGAACAGACACGAAGCTTGGCTTCATGCATCTAGACAGCTGACAAGAAAAGAGAGCAGAAAAGCATTATGATTTTCACATTGTTTTTACATACGGAAGAGCCATAAAATGGTCATAATGTTCTTCTGCTAATGCACAAACACTTAATGCTGTTTAACTGAGGCAGTAATTAATAGCTGATGAGTTTTAATAGTTATTGTACAGTAGATGCTGAGGATAGACATTATTAGGCAAGTTTAATTTGAGATGGTTTAGCTGGTTCACCAATAGTCTGATGATTGTGACATACTGTCATATTAATGTCATATTAAATTACCACATTTCATTTAGCCAATATTTTCTTTTTTGTACATTTTTATGATTTATTGTTGTATGTATTTAAGTTATTTATTTATTTTGTAAATTTGACTGAACTTATTTGTATTTTTATATTATATAATTGTATTAGATTATGTATTAAATGTACCTCAATGAATAAATTAAATCTTATGTATATATATATTTTATTTTATAGCATAATAATATTTAGACATCTCCAGTTTTTGTATTTTTGGTCATTACAACTTAATAACAACTTTACTTAAGCCTTTAACAAATAATATTAGATGGTGCTTTGAAGCACTTGATTCTGTGGTCAGATATTGTTTTGTAATGACAGCTAAACACTTGGTTTTTTACTAAATTGCTTCAGGCAAGTTGTCCTATATATCTGTACTAGCATATGTATCTCATACATGACATAATAAATAAGTTGAACTGAAATCAATATTTCACATCACTTTCTCACATTTCATTTATTTGTTTGGCAAGCCGCCATGTAATAAGTGGGATAATGTACAGTCAGCCTGTCATTATCACAAAAATAGCCCCCTTTTAAACTCATTTTACCGAGATCCAAGACCCCTCTTGTATGTCCAGCTATATTAATAAAGTCTGTAGTTTTGTATCATGCAAGTAAATGAATGACGCACCCGTTCAACTGCATCTAAACATTCATTATGGCTGGCTCATCATTGTGCATTATCGCTAAAGCGATGGAGAGGGAAGAGGGAGTGTCTGAGTCTGGAGATCAGACTCGTTCCGTGCTCCATAAGGAATATATAGGCTGAGGACCATGACGCACTAGTCTGTGGAGACCAAAGCTGAAGGAGGTTTCCGTATGCTTGATATTGTTATAGAGATCCATGGATGAGGATGTGAAGGAATTTCTAACTTAGTAACTTTATTTAATTTTTTACATTGTTTTAAAGGATCCGTAGTGGCGCCATTATTGCATGGTTTACATTTGTGGTTTGTTTGATGCATCAGGAATTCAGAATGGGATTCAGTTCCGGGAATGGACTTTATCAAACATGTTGCTGCAGAAACATTGATGAGATGAGTAGCTTTTCCTAAAATTGTCCATTTGAAATCTAGCATGACCTCTTGACCTTTGTACATTTTCTTAAAGGAATCACATAGCTTATTGAAGTTAGCATCGTGGCAATGGTTATTCAGGGCATGGACAAACACTTAAGTGATTCTTCTCTTTGTGAGGGAAGCTCAAACAGTTTGGCATCATGATTCATTATGGATGTTTTAATAGTATGGTTTTGCAGTGTTTGCCCTGAGGATAGACATTATTAGGGTAAAGTTTGTAGGAGCTGGTTATACCTTATAACAAAGGCCGTATTAATGATCAAAATACAGTAATATTGTGGGATAATCATACAATTTTAAATAATTGAATGGTATTTTAATATATCTTTTAAAATGTAATTATTTCTGTGATGCGTCGCTGAATTTTCAGCATCATGCCTCTAGGCTTCAGTGTCACATGATCATTCAGACATGATTCTAATATGATGATTTCCTGCTCAAATAAAATGTTTTATGACCTTAATATTTTTATGAATCTTTGATTAATCGAAAATTCAAAAGAATAGCATTTTTTTTGTTGAAAATATTTTTGTGATTTATATATAAATGTTTTATTTGCACATATGACTTTAGATAAACCATTACAGGTCAGGTAACAAAAATGTGCAAGCAACACGGAAGCTAATATTAAATGAACTGAAAAATCCAAAAAGAACAAGGTGGTAACAACTGCACATAATCTAGTACAGCAGCTATGTTCATAATATACTTATACTTTCACTTAATGTTATGCAGTTGTAGTACAGTCCAACTAATGTGTTGTTTTTCCATTGCTTCCTCTTTATTCCCCTCTTATTTCTATATTCTCTAAATCTCTTCCCTTCCCGTTTTATGTTCTCGTATGCCTCATAGATTGTGAGTCAATGTCAAATAGATCAGTGCTTCTCAACTGGTTGCATTATTAAGGTTTGTATTTCAGCAAATTAATTAGATTTTTGATAGAAGCCAAATTAAGCAGATTCCAACATTACATTAAAGTATGTTACATTACCCATTTCTCAGAAACTATGACCAAAAATACAATAAAATAACTACTAAAATAAAAGAAAATATAACATTATGCTGCAGGGCCGTTGAATGCAGAATCTGTTTATAAGGAATATAATGGCTGAGACCATGTGCAATTATTTTAGTGGAAACACACAGCTGAAGGAGGTTCAGGCAATGCTTGATATTGTTATAGAGATCCACATCGGGTGTGCATAATTATTCTAATAATTCAACAGCCCATCGTCAATTATTCCTTACATAATTCAACAGCCCGTCGTCAGTTATTCCTTACGTAAATCACACAACTGCTGTTACTTGTGTTTGATGGATAATATTATCTTATTCGGCTTGTTTCAATGGTTAATAATATTTTACATTGTTTGGGCCTATCCAGTTTAAATTGGCTTTGCCAAATAGATGTATGTCTGTACTTCAAATCTTAAAAGTAGACTTAAAAAACTGATTGAACATAATATAATATGAATTAAATAAAATGCCTCTTCGGTATATTTAAAGAGACAAAAAGTGCTTTAAAAAGAGCAATTTGTATAATAATGTACAATTATAAGATTTACCTTAAAGTACATTTTAATTAGATAATTTAATTGTTTTAGTAATCATTTGTTGTGCTTTAAAGACTTAAATTTTGATGTGTTGTGTGTTATTCATTATTACAAATAAGTAAAAAATGTCCTTATATCATTACAAATTTGTAATTACAAATTATTATTATTATTTAGTTTACTACAAATGCTTGTCGGTACATTCAACATTACACGTTAACCATTTCAAAGACAATAGAAGTAATTATAAATTTACTTATAAATATGAGTCAAAAAGCATTTAAAATTTCAGTTAATTGCATTTGCTTTAACATCTAACATGCAATTAAATGTCCAAAAATATTACATTCAGTTCATACTTAAGTAAGTGTAGGTCTTTTTTTCCATGGGTGACAGATTTCAGTGTTTCGTTTTAAGGACGTTTGTGTATGTTAACCAATGTTGGTGCTTTCTGTTGGGTCACCACTTGAAGTCCAATTAAAATGATGGGCCCTGAAGCAAAACCAGTGGAGAATCACTGATATCAATCTGTCCTGGTCTCCCGTTACACCCCGTCTGTCTCCCCAACAGCTCCACTTCTGTGGTTTATTCAGAGTCTACTTTTGTCTTCCTCTTTTCACCCCAAATACGTGGCTGTCCTTTCACCTGCACTACATGCTTTATCTGTTTCCTTCTTTACTGTCCCGTCCTTAGTGCAGCCCAACTGATATCAGTCACTCCCCTCTCCTCATGCTCTCTCTCTGACAGACAGCGCTGACAGTGATCTGGAGTTGGCCATGGTGCGACACCAGCCGGAGGGCCTGGAGCAGCTCCAGGCTCAGACCAAGTTCACTAGGAAGGAGCTGCAGTCGCTCTACAGAGGCTTCAAAAACGTAAGACTGCATAAGAAGTGTGAGATAGACACAAGGTAAAGATTCCTTCTTATGTTAGATTAGGTTCTTAGGTTCATATTGTGTTTCTCAACAGGAGTGTCCCAGCGGATTGGTGGATGAGGAGACGTTTAAATCGATCTATTCCCAGTTCTTCCCTCAAGGAGGTAGAGTGATTATCACATTTACAACTCTAATTTGGTGGCGCTTGATTAGTGTGGATTTAATCTTGGTTCAAGCACATTATGGTAGTGAGACGTGCCAGGCATCTACAGGAGAATTTATGTAATATTACTTTAAGGGAATAGCAATCATTAAAATTTGCGCCATACGTATTTTTTGTTTTTATTAATGCATATATAATTGTTATAATTTTAATTATGATTTTTTTCATGTATTAATGCATTTATACAATTTTCTAATTAAAACTAAAATAGTTTTACACGGTTTAAATAGTTTTAGATGAGTAAATGTAGATGATTTTATATATATATACAGTCATGGCCAAAAATATCAGCACCCTTGGTAATTATGAACAAAGAACGCTGTGAAAATGTATCTGCATTGTTAATACTTTTTTGTTCTTTTATTTTAAAAAAAATCATAAAATCTAACCTTTCGTTAGATAATAAGAATTTTAAATGGGGGGACATATCATTATGAAATAAATGTTTTTCTCTAATACACATTGGCCACAATTAATGGCACCCTTTTATTCCATACTTTTGGAAACCTAACTGTTCTCCTATAATACCTGATGAGGTTAGAGAACATCTGACAAGAGATCAGAGACCATTCCTTCATCCAGAATCACTCCAGACCCTTTAGAATCAGATTCACAGCTCCATGACGGTGCTTTTGCTCTTCAGTTCACCTCACTCATTTCCTACAGGGTTCAGGACAGAGGACTGGCCATAGCAGAAGCTTGGTTTTGTGCTCAGTGACCCAGTTGTGTGTTGTTTTTGAGGTTAGTGTTTGGATTATTGTACGGTTGGAAGATCCAAACATGGCCCATTATTAAATTTCTAACAGAGTCAGTCATTTGTTGATTTTTTATCTGTTGGTATTTGATAGAATCCATGATGCCATGCATCTAAACAAGATGTCTAGGAGAAATATAGGCCCACAACATCAAAAATACAGCAGTATATTTAATTGTGCATATGGGGTACTTTTTATCTCTGTGTTCACCAAACCATAGAAGCCAGTCCCATTTGAAGTTCCAGTCGTGTCTGACAACAATATGCTAGAGTTTGTTTTTGGATGAACTAGGATAATTTTTCTTGAAACCCTCCCAAACAACATGTGGTGATGTAGGTACTGTTTGACCATTTTTTGTTAATGTTTTCTGACTCAACAATTTTCAGCAATTCTCCAGCTGTGGTCCTTGGAGAGTCTTCGGCCACTCAAACTCTCCTTCTCACCGTACATCAGGGTGATATAGACACACATCCTCTTTCAGGCAGATTCATAACATTTTATGTTGATTGGAAAATCTTAATTATTGCCCTGATGGTGGACATTTGCATTTTCACTGCTCTAGCTCTTTTCCTAAAGCCACTTCACTAATTTGTGAAGCTCAATTATCTTATGCTGCACATCAGAAATATATTCTTTGGTTTTTCTCATTGTGATGGATGATTAAGGGAATTTGGGCTTTGTTTTATATTTCTGTGAAACAGGAAGCCATGGCTGGATAAATTCATGTTCATAATCTCCCTGGAGTGCTAAAAATTGAGAATATGAATGGGAGTATACTTTATAGGTGTATCAATAATTGTGTCCAACGTGTATTTGAGAAAAACTTTTATTTGATAATGATATTTCCATTATTTAAAATTCTTATTATCCACTGAAAGGAGAATTTATGTAATATTACTTTAAGGAATAGCAATCATTAAAATTAGCTTTTTATTAAAAATTATAAATAAACAAAACGTATTAATGCATATATACTTTTTATAATTTTAATTATGTTTTTTCATGTATTAATGCAGTTATAAATTGTATAAAATATAACTGACTTGACTGTTATTATAAAATTGTCATAGTCATAGTAAAGAAAGAGGAAGTGTGTCCAATTTCTTGTCTGGTAGGTAGGTTATAAAATCCTAATATTAAGAATAAAGTTAAGAATCAATAAGAATAATTTATTTTTTCCAGATGCAACCACATACGCACATTTCCTTTTCAATGCTTTTGACACGGACAGAAATGGCTCTATACGTTTTGAGGTAAGAAACATTATTCAAATATGTAACAAACCACTTGCAAAAATTGTCATTTGAAAGACAATTATATTATATAATATAATGCTCCATGCTATATTACTATATTGAACTCAAATGTCTATATTCATGTAAATCAGAAGATTAACAATACTATCTGCCTACTAGATTTTAATTCAATCCGAAGAACAAAAAAGAGGTTAATTACTACTGTTATTTTTACACCTCCATCACTGGGTTCCTTATCAACAGAACATAAGTGTTAGTCCAACTGACAATCCCATGTGAGAATATTACATTTAGTTTTGTCTTCTAATCAAGTGTAATATGTGTGTTTTGGCAGGACTTTGTAATCGGCCTGTCTGTTCTGCTTCGAGGTTCTGTGACAGAGAAACTGAGGTGGGCCTTTAACCTGTATGATATTAATAAAGACGGCTGTGTCACCAAAGAGGTACAACACACCAGTGTTAACAAACTGACATTGTCTCATTAGTACACGTGTTTGTCATTGTTATCACATTTAACATTCACTTTCTTCAGGAAATGCTGGCTATCATGAAGTCCATCTATGACATGATGGGCAGTTATACCTTTCCTTGTGTAAAAGACGATGCTGCATTTGAACACGTGGAGAAATTCTTCCAGGTAACAAACGTTTATGTTTGATATGTCAGCCAGTCATGATCATCTCTGATCTCTGTAAACACCTTGTTTCAGAAAATGGACCGAAACAGAGATGGTGTTGTAACCATAGATGAATTCATAGAGACCTGTCAGAAGGTAGGCCAGATTAAAAGAGCTCGTGTCATAAGAAATCTAACTTTTCTGTATGTTTTGACATGAACATAGTTCATAATAGTTTGTCTGAAATAGTTTTTCAGCTAATATGAAAATATACTGTAACTCAAAACTTCCTCTAGGAAGTTTATCAAAAACTAAGCCACAAAAACAACTAATTCGGAAATACTTTAGAAATAGTTAACACAGGACCAGCTAAAATTTAAATTTTATTTTATAACAATATGGAAGATGGGCATAAATATTAAATTCTGAATCTGAACTAGCATTATACATAAGTGGATATATGTAAGATTTGTCACCTTTAATCTTGTTTTCATTTATCTACAGATTCTCTCTATGCATAAGAATAACAACAATTACAGCAATAATTATTATTATATTTATCATTATTGTTATATAAAAGCATGCCACTTGGTTTGATAGTTGAATACTATTATCATTATTATGAGGCTACAAAAAGCTTGGTTTTGAAATAACAGCAAAAACAATAATAATTACAATTGTATTATTATTTTATTATTATTATTGTTGCTATAAAAGCACCCCACTTGGTATAATATTATTATTATTATTATTATTATTATCAGGCTACAAAAACTTGGTTTCGAAATGACAACAACAATTACAATTTGTATTATTATTATTATCATTATAAAAAGTCATGCCACATGGTTTGGTAATTGTTATATCTTTGAATAATAGTTTGATATTATTTAATGAAATGTATAAAAAATCAAGCTACTAAAAAACTTGGGTTTGAAATATCAACAATAATTATAAAAAAAACATATTATTATTATTATGAAAAACCATGCCACATGGTTTGGTAGTTAAATATGATTCTATAATTGAATACTAGTTTAGAATAATGTAGAATAATAGCTACAAATAACTTGGGATTAAATTAACACCAAAAATAATTATAATAATAGCTGTTGTTATTATTATTATTATTATCAAAAAGCATGCCACTTGGTTTGACAGTTAAACATCATTGGATCTTTGAATAATAGTTTGATATTATTTAAAGAACATTTATTAAAAACCAAACTACCAAAAAACCTGGGTTTGAAATATTAACCTATATTTGTATATCAACAATGCCAGTTTGGAATCTGAAAAGTAGGTGTGAGCACATTATAAATCAACTTGACTCATACATATTAACTAGTGACATTTGCTAGTAGAAAATAAACAGCCTAGTTAATAAGACAATGTGAAATGGTCATGAAAAAATTAAATTCTGAGTTGTTTTTGCACAAAAAATCTTGACTAACAATATACAGACAGTGAAACCTTAGAAGGAAAAAAATGACCCCTTTAAATCCTCTTGTTTTGATGTCATGTCTAGAAGTATCTGCGCTTGTTCACCATACATAGACAGAAGCATCAGAGATAATGTCAGATAAATGTCAACACTGGACTGATTTATGTTCATATGAAGGCTCTCACTGTCAGCGTGTGACAGCTAGACATTTTCTAAACTCTGTCTAACATTAAGCTGTCAGCAACAATCTGCGACTGACGCTTTTCCTGCCTCTGCTGTTTTATTAGGACGAGAACATTATGAGCTCCATGCAGCTGTTTGAGAATGTCATCTAGAGCGCTGCATGAAGTGCAGAACGATCCTGGCTCTTTGTCCACATCGACTCTCAGCATCGTTCCATTAGTCCTCAAGCGCTCCACAGGGACTCTCTAGAAAACACTTGTGTTTTGTACCTAGGCCTTGCACATCATCTGTTGCATGTGAATGAATATTTTGATTGATTGCATTGAATGCTTTAATAAAAGGATGTGGGTCGTCTGCGAGCGTCTCAATTTAATCTTCAGCATTCAAGACAGGTTGTAAATGCTCATTTGTATATGTGTAGATATATCTGTGCTTTTGCATGTTTGCCTGGTATGTGTCTTTTTTTACAAAGAAATAAAGGCATCTGTGAATGACTCCGTGATGTGCATTTGTCGGTAAAAAAGGCTGGGTTAAATACAACCCAGCGCTGGGTAAAATATGGATGAACCCAGCAATTGGGTTGTTTTGACCCAGCGGTTGGGTTACTGCCCAGAAGGTTGGGTTAAACATTCAACCCTACTGTTTGTTGAAAACCAGCATATATTCTCTCCAATATTTACACTGGGTTGTATTCAACCCAGCATTTTTTAGAGTGTGGGATTCTATAAAAATGTATGTGTTTATTAATTTATAATTTCACATATTTGAATTCAGTTATGCAAAATTTAAACAAAAAGTTATCTTAAAAAATACACAGTGAGGGTGTAGTAGAAATAAGGCTGATGCTTTTCTTGCCTTTATTTATTTATGAGTTGTCTTTTGGAAGGAATGTGCTTAAATTCCTCCATTTATTTTAAGTTCAACAGTGTGACTGTTTTTCTATTTTGAATAAATATTACATTTATGCATTTAGCAGATGATTTTATCCAAAGGGACTTACAGTACATTCAGGCTATACAGTTTTATCAGTATGTGTGTTCCCTGGGAATTGAACCCACAACCTTTTGTGCTGCTAACACAATGCTTAACCACTGAGCCACAGGAAATATTAAGTAGTTAAATATACCTTTTAACAAAGAGTGACAAAAACATTACCAGAGATTTGCATTAGTCAAGTACTAATCCAAACATTTTTATATGTATTATTATTATTTTTGTATTATTATTTTTAAATGATGGGCTTCAGTGCTGCACAGAAAATGTTTATGTTAAATAATATTAATTAAATAATGAATGGGCTTAAATTCATACACTTACATATATTTAATGGTGTGGCACAGTATATTGTTATGTTTAATAAATATTGAGTAATTAAATATACATTTTAACAAAGAGACAAAAAAACATCAGAGCATTAGTCAAGTTAATCCAGACAATTATTGAATTGTTTTATTTATTTATTTATTTGTTTGTTTGTTTTAATTATGAAGTAATTGCTTAAATTCATGCATTGTTATGGTAAATAAATATTAGGTAATTAAATATATATTTTAACAAAAGACAGAAACGACTTAGCATTAATCCAGCAGCAATCTATATATATATATATATATATGTATATATATATATATATTTCAATTCCTCCATGACAAAAAAGTAATTACATTTGTATTTCAACATAGAGTGGCATAAACATTACAGTTTTGTATTAGATATATTGATATTATTCATTTTTAATTGCTATGTAACCAAGAGATCATGAATCAATGTGTAATTATATTAGCATCCACAAGGTGGCAATGCTGTGCTCAACACTGCTTGTTACCAGAGGAACAGAACAAAGTTTAAGCAGTCTCAAGTGAAAGCAGGGTTTGCATCAGTTCATTTATTCCTTCTCTTTTTATCTCTTTGATTGGGCTTCACTCTGGTTTATGAGTCGAAACATACAGTGCTCATACAGTACAACTGGTGCCATTGAAATCACAACCTATAAAGCTTCCTCCTTTTCTGGGTCACCTTGCTTCCTCAAACACAAAGAAACAATACAATACAATATTAAACATGTGCCTCCTCAGAATAAAAGTATTGTGTTTTGAGAAAGAAGTACACTTGGTTGAGACATCAGAACAACAGTGTAGGAATTAGGCCTTATGACACCCTCAACACTAATATACAAAGATGTATATTTCTGTTCATTATATTTATTTTGTAAGCACACAGTTCCTTTAAATAAAGGCCATTATGTGTTCACTAGTCTTGCATTCATGGGACGGTGTGTTAACATCTGCCCCAATGTACAATCCACAGGCCTGTTTATGTGCTCGACCAAGCGTACTTCCTGTCTGGCCCAGCAAACCATCCGAACTTTGGCTATCTGTGCAAGTAATTATCTTGGCGTGCAAGTTGAATTGTGGTTGGGGGCAGAGTGTGCATATCTGCGGCGAATGGGAGGAAGTCTGACCTGAGTGAAAATAGCTGCGACTTCCTGACTGAACGTTTGCAATGAGGAAGAGTCTTACAGGGAGGGGCAAAGACTCCTTTAGCTTGTCAACGGCACGCTTTTATCCACGACACAGCTGTGTTCATGCTGACCAGATGACTTCCACGACTTCCATGTTTGCTGACTGGTACAGTCACATTATCTGATGCATGTGCAAGAGTCTGGGTTGCTTTCACTGACTTTGCTGGATTCTCCCACGTGCTGCTTGAACAGTAAGTCACCTGCTTTGTCATCTTGACGTTTACATGTACATGATCAAATATCAATTCAGATAAACTGACTTACAATGGATGAAATGTTGGTTTAAAAACTGAATTCAGCTCTCAAATAAAGATTTTTGGTTTCTCAAAGAACCTTTAGTTCTGTGTTTGAAGAGCATTTAAAAAATCTAAAGAACCTTTTATGTAATTGAAATGTTCCATGGATGTAAAGGGATATCACCCCCAAAAAATTTTATTCTGTCATTATTTGCTCACCCTCATGACATTCCAAACCTGTATGTAGAACATGAATGAAGATATTTAGAAGAATGAACAATGTGTAGCCAAAAATACAATGCTGTAATCATAACTGTTTATGATATTCTTCTGAGATAAAACTATTTAAAAAACTGGAATCTGAGGGGGCAAAACAATCAAAATATTTAGAAAATTGCCTTTAAATGTGTCCAAATCAAGTTCTTAGCAGTGCATATCATATTACTAAGTTTTCATATAAACATATAAACTTCATATATCATATAAACTTAAGTTTTGATATATTTACGATAGGAAATGTACCAAATATCTTCATGGAAAATTATCTTTACTTAATCCTAAGAATTTTTGGCTTAAAAGAAACATTTTGACCCATTACAATTTATTGTTGCCTATTGCTACACATATACATGTGCTACTTATGCCTGGTTTTGTGTTCCAGGGTCACATATGCCAATGAATAACCTTTATTTTTAAGTGTGTATGTGCAAATTCTGTGATGTTATTGCTTGGTTGTGATGTACTAGTGATTTCTTTCTCATTACTTTTGCATTAGCAGTAAAAAGGATGAAAATGTCACTCTAAATAATGGTAAAATATAAAATATTAGACCTAAGTGTGTGTTACAGCCCTTAATAGTTTAGTAATGTGGCGTAAGATAGTTCAATGTGTGTGTGTGCGTGCGTGCGTGCGTGCATGTGTGTGTGCGGGTGTGTGTGCGCGCGTGTGCGTGTGCGTGTGCGTGTGCGTGTGTGTGTGTGTGTGTGTGTGTGTGTGTGTGTGTGTGTGTGTGTGTGTGTGTGTGGTTTATGAGGACACAAATGACATGGGTATGACACAGGTATTACAAGGAGAAAGTTATTTATGATGACATTTTCAGTGTCCCCATAATTCAAAACGCTTATAAATCATACAGAGTGAGTTTTTGGGGAAAGCAGACATGTCTCCAGTGAGGGCTAAGTTTAGTGTAGGGTAGGTGTAGGGCAATAGCACATACAGTTTGTACAGTATAAAAACCATTACGCCTATGGAGAGTCCCCGTAAACCATGAGAGAGAGAGAGAGAGAGAGAGAGAGAGAGAGAGAGATAATCTTGCCCTGATGTCCTTTTGCGATTATGAGGCGAAAAGTCAGAGATTCTGAGAATCTCAAAGTTGAGATTGTCTTCTACTTTTTTTCTCTGTGGAGATGTTTGAACACATCCTTTTTCAGTTCATCCTTTCATTCTTTACAGGCCTTCTTAGTGTTTTTCCACTCACTCGACATGGACAGTGAGGATTCAGACAAGATCCAGGTTGGCGAAAACAAATTTGTAAGCAAGTAAGTGCATTTTGTTATGTTACTGCAAGGTTTCTTGTTCTTACCGTTCTCGTAAACCTGACTTTCTTTTCTTGTTTGTCCTTTTTGGTTGCAGGAGCACTCTTCTCTCACAGCTTAACACATACAACCTTTATTACAAAGGAGAAGCCCTCCAGTTGAGACACAGAGAGGTGAGTTGGTAAATGATACCCTGTTGTATGGATGTTATACTGTATATCCGACACATACACGTACATGTTATGTGATTTTCACAGGAGGAAGGAGAGTTGATCATAGAGGGCTTGCTCAATGTTTTTTGGGGCATACAGCGGCCAATCAGACTGCAGATGCAGGACGAGAAGGAGGCAGGCAGGCCAAGCCCCCCATTAACATCTCTGAGCACCGAAACGGACATCAACACACTCAAGTCAGATATTTACATATATTTAACGCAAAGAAGGATTTTTTATTTTAATATTATGAATAATTTTTTATAATAAAAAGTGCTTTTGTGTTATACGTGTTTATAAGTTCATATCAACAACATCTGTAATTACCACAGATGCTAATTTCATACCTCAGTTTGTTTTGCCTTTACGGTGGAACTAGAATAAAAATGCACATTTATGTTTGTAGTTTAGAAAGTAAGGCCAAAATACTTTGACCTGAATTGATATAAATGTATATTTGATCTTGTCTGTGCTAAATTCTATACATCTTTTTTGTACACTACTTTAAGGTCAGTGAGATTTTTATGTTTTTGAAAGAAGTCTCTTATGCTCACAAATGCTGCATTTATTTAATCAAAAATGCAGTGAAAATATTGTGAAATATTATTAAAAATCAAATAAGTTTTAAAATATATTTCAATACATTTTTAATGTATTACTGAGATAGCAAAGCAGCCATTACTCTTGTCTTCAGTGTTACATGATCCTTCAGAAATCATTGTAATGTGATGATTTTCTGCTCAGAAAACATTATCAATATTGACAACATTTGTCCTGCTTGTTATATTTCCACAATAAAGGAAAATGTAGGCAACTTTACAGATAAACAATAATTCATCTAAACAAACACTTTAGTATGAATATGAATGCTTGACCTGTAGGCCCAACACTTCTTATGTAAATTTGTCAAATGCAATTTTATGTTTGTCTTTACAAACTGATGGAGTTAAAATCGTTTTCTCCGGAACGTTTGTTTATAAAGGTTCTCGTTCTCGATTTTTGGGTGTGTGTTTTTATCATGAAATAAATGAGTCGTTTATTCCAGTGAGGTCGCTACGGCAGACGACCAATCAAAATACTTTAGTGAAGATAAGGAAGAAGCAGGTAAACACTACATTCTTGACTTTTATCTAAAAACTTACCCGTGTTCACTGTCTACGTATAAAATCTGAAGGACTGTGTTTGTCTCGTTGGATTTGTTCAATCTGACAGATGGGGAGCAGCAGGGGTCAACACACTCCGATCATATCGCCAGGACCAACAGTGATGTCGGCGGAAGGAGAATTAGTGGACGACGGCTTGGAATCAGGAGAGTCAAGAGAAACCGATGCTCCTTCAACGGACACTTTTATAACCACAAGGCAGGCGTCGTGTTTCGTGAACTGTAAGCGCTTTAGTAAACCCTTTTGCTCACACTTTTGCTCACAGTTGTTTCTGTCAAACAGACGGCAGTGTTTACCCCTAAGTTCGGCTCTGTGACCAATGTCCGCGTCAACAGCTGTATGACGACAGCACAGGTCATGCGTGTGCTGCTTAACAAGTTCAAGATCGAGAACAGTCCGGATGAATTCAGCCTTTATGCTGTCCACACCAGTGGAGGTACGTCTGAACTGAAATTAAATGTGTCATGGTATTCTTTTCTTTGTCCCTGAGTTCATATTCCTCTCCCTGCACTCAGAGAGACATCAGCTGAAGCCTAATGACCATCCTTTAGCGCTCAGAGTTTTACAAGGCCCTTGTGAACAGGTCAGCAAAATGTTCCTAATGGAGACGGACCAGATGGAAGAGGTCACCCATGATGTAAGAGACCAAATATCACATGATTATCTATCTATCTATCTATCTATCTATCTATCTATCTATCTATCTATCTATCTATCTATCTATCTATCTATCTATCTAAATCTGTCTGTCTGTCTGTCTGTCTGTCTGTCTTTAACCTACCTACCCAAACTGCTTGTCTTATGTGGGGCCAAATCACTCAAAATTACATAATTAAATGAAAAACCTGAATGTACTGTAAGTTGCTTTGGACAAAAGCGTCTGCTAAATGCATAAATGTAAATATTTATATATTTAAATAAATTGGTAAACACGTAACTAAATTGTTAATAAAACATAGAATTCATAAATGAAGTATTAAATATCCTAACAAATTAGTACATCTCCATTTTATTTCAATTTTATCATCATGTTGCATTTATTTAAGTATCTTTGAATTGACGCTTACTTTTTCTCTCAGTTCTTTCTCTAAACAGCAGTATTTATTTGTTTGTTTATTTATTTATTACTTGTTTGTTTGGAAAAGTCACAAATGCATTCAAGTCAAAGATAAAACAAATTGCTGTAAAAATGACATACAACATCTATTATTTGTTTGGTGATATAATAATTTATTAATTTAGTTATTTTGTGTATTCATTAACTGTTTAATTCAATTATTTGTTAAAATATTTATTTGTAATTTTTCCTTTTAACAAATTCTAGTACATCTCCATTTATTTATTTATTTAGTCTGTCTATCAATCCATTTATTTTCCAAACTTAAAATATTTGTATTCTGTTTCTAAAATCGAATAGAGTTCAAATATGTTTGTTTATTTATTTATTACATTTGTATTACTTGCAATTTTTTATTTTGCAATGGAAAGTCATGCACATTGCATTTTGGGATTAAATATTCTAATCCATGTAATATCCCTGGTATACAGCACATTTTGGCTGAAGTAGAAGGTCAGAAAAATTCCATACAGAATTCTTACTATTTATTATAGAAATAGTAGGAGTAGTATGTTAGGGCACTGAATTCAGCCAATGTGACAAGTACACAGTGCAAGTTTGTATGTATATATTTTTGTGATACTTCGTTTTGTCCTCAAGGTGGCACAATACATCAAGTTTGAGCTTCCTGTTTTACAAAGCTTCATTGCTAAGCTGCAAGAGGAAGAAGAAAGAGAGATGCAGAAACTAAAGAAGAGGTACAGACTGAGTCACACATAATACAGTCATTTGAAATCATTGTGATCTCATTTTTTCCTGTGCCTTATTTCAGGTACGCAGATATGCGCCGTATCATCAAGAAATACATTCGGTCTTTAGCTGATTCAACTACATGATGAAGCTGTGCAGGCATGTATCACTCGTGAACACCATCCGTAAAGCACCAACAGTGACAAAACAGTGCTGTCTCAGGAACAGGAACATATTTTTAGTTAAATTTGGATTGTATTATCTTCACGTGATATGTAACACAGCAGTATCAAAAGGTACCAAGATTTTCTCTAAATAAGCATCATTGGATAAACAGCAGACTGTTACTTAGCCTTCTTTTTTTACAAAGGAAAGCAAATGGGTCAAACATTTTTTACATGGTTTGACTTTCACTCATGCACAGTGATAATAATAATAATAAGCCGTAAGAATGGATATTCAAAGTTTGATAAAATGTTGAGCCCATATTGAGAATAAATAGACAATGTGAAGAACAATTAAATATAATGTATTTGCTTTATTTAATTGCAGAATATTTGTAATAATGTTTATTGGTATTCAAATTATTGAATATTTTTGTTTGTAATGTATTATACAGTGTATGTGCACATTTTTGCCCTTGATAATAAATACACTGAGACAATTACTGAATTACTGATTTTATTTTCAGTGAATTGCATGCACATTTACCCCAGTAAAAGCACTCATGACATTTTATTGATCCCTTTAGTTGTTCCTTTTATAATACATTTATTACTGATATTTTTAACATTTGAATGAGTCAGTATAACCATTAGAGATAAAAAAAACAGTCCATTCAGCAGGGATACATCTTATGCCACCACATTAACCCATTGCTCCACATTGTTAGACATGACATTTAAATATATATACATTTTCCATGTGGAATAGAGACTTGTAATCTCTCCTTATGTATTTTATTCATTCCTAAGCACTGATCTGCTACTATTACAAATGAGATATGCAAACTTAATGGTCAGGGATAATAGACACTAGGGTGAAATAGAGTGTAGGTGCAATGGGATGTAAATCTTAATAGAAACTGCTTTAAAATGAGTAAAAGCCAGACTAGTACCAGGCTGTAAATCATTCTCTGTTGTGCCTTTGTTCTTGAGTGGGCGGGGCTGTTCAGCATCCCTGATTGGTCATTCGCTGCTGTCGAGTGAGTGACAGTTCCATAGGGTGGTTGTTTACAACATAGAGCAGCTTTTCACAGTAAGGTTGAGCAGTTCAGCGGTGAATAGAAGCCCGTGATCAGCACTATCACCAGGTACGATGCTTCTGTTTGTAGCAACAGATGGGGCTTTGATGAGATTGGCAAAATATAGAAGAGGGTAAATGTTTTTAGAACTAAACACTGATATTATTTTTAGTATATCAAATCGAATACAATATATAATGATGCATTTAGAGATAAAGTAAATGATATCCTAACGATTTTCATTGGTTTATTTAATTTTTAAATATTAGAGTATGTGAAATAAGCATTACGGGATCAACATAGATGTCTTTGTTATTCAATTAATTTATGATAATGAATATACACGTATGGCACAACGAGTGTGTTATTGTGTGTCAGAAAATGCAGATCGCAGCACTATCGCATTCTAGGTGAGTCTGTCAATTGATACATCATTGAGGATATTTGCTTGTTGTCAGTGGTCAGCACTCTTCTTTTGATGTGCAATGGAGCGTATAATTAGATTCAGATTACTTGTGCCGCTCGCCCCACTGTGATTGTCTGGATAATTATGTTGAATAAAATAATAATCATAATAAATTTGCTGAAACAAACATTTCATTTTGATGATAAAAAGGTATAATATTTAATATAATTAATCAAATGTAAATTATAAAAGCATAACATTTTAAATAAATGTGTTAATACAATCGATAAAGATAGATTAATACAAATATTTAAAATTTTTAGATTAATTTTGAGAAAGAGACATGTTTATTATTTGAAAGGGAAGCTTCTACACTGGCTGAATGTAGAACACAAATTGTGTGAATAAATAGACTATATGAAATTAAAAGGAATAATTTGTAATTCTAATGTGCCATATTTTTGTGCAGATTATTTGTAATAATCCTTATTGGTAATACAAATGTTTAATATCTTTCATTTGTAAAGTATCTTATCTTAAATCCTATTAAAGAATTACTGAAATGAATAGAATAAAAGGTAGAACAATTTCATTGCAGAAAGTCCAGTGGATTTAGTTGTCCATTGGCCCTGAATTGGTTATCAAAATAAATAATCTGACATTTACATTGATTTAAAATTTGCAACAAAACCATTTTTGTAATTTCCTACACTGTAAAACCAATGTTGTAAATAAATGTTATAAGAGTATGTTTTACAAGAAAATACTGTTTCAATCTTTCCACTTCAAAAATTAGCATTTTATTCAATGTGTTGCTTGCTGTATGTTTTTTTAATTGTATTGTTTTATTTATTTGTAAAATCTAGGCTACTTGTTATTTCTGACCAAAAATCCTTTCTACGCCAATGTTTTGTTTGTTTTTTGAAGGGAACCCTGTCATGATGGGTAATCAGAAGGTCCTGGTCATTTGGGTGTGGATGTTGCTGTTGGCGTCGTTGTATCCTTGGGCGCACTGCAAGCGTGGAGGAGGTTTTGGTGGCAGGGGTAAGGGAGTGGGTCCGCCAGCCAGAGCGCCTCCTTCTCAGAGCAAAGGCAGGCAGGGTCTGAAGCTGGCAGGTGCTGCAGCCGCGGGGGCTCTCGGTGGAGCGGCCATCGGCTATGGGCTGGGCTCTCTGGGCAGACCGAGGCACGGCTACGATGGCACCTCAGAGGAGAACAGGCGCTATTACCCTGATGGGCCGGGATACTACAATAGCTCGGATGGGCAGTATTACAGGAACACAGGCAGCTCAGAGCATGTGACCAGTGTCCTCATAATACTCGGAACAGTCACACACGTCTTTATGTGGGGATGAGTTACAGGGTTTGAGGCAATTCTTGTCACAGAGAGACAAGATGCAGAAAGGGTTTATTTTGGATGCAATCATTTTCATTTGTAGAGTGTTTGATGAAGCGGAAACTAACGTAAACCAGCAATATATTTGGAGAAATATGACATTAGACCCCACATACACACACTACAGGTCAAAACTTAAAAGTAATCTTAAAAAGTGATTATTATATATATATTAATTATTAATTATACTAATTGCCCCTTTACTTTAATGGTAAATTACCAGGGGACAAATTCGTTCCAGCAATTTACCAGTAAAGTAAACACCAGTAAATTACTGCAATGATTCTGCGTGTGAATGCAGAATGAAGATTACCGGTATGCACATACAAGTTCAGAATGGGCTGACATAAGATGTCTACTCTGGGCCAATCATAACATTCTGACACAGATGACACATTTACTCCATGCTGTGTAGTTCAGGGTTAAGGCTAGAAGGGAGACAGCTGTGGCTACTGGGCATCAATATAGCGTATTTTTTATCACACTGTACAACAAACATTTTAACATAATTGTAAGGGGTAGATTTAGGGTTGAGGTAGGTATAGCTGTTAATAAAACACAATCTAATGAGTAGAACATTTAATGTCATTGTTAGATGCCAGTCTGAGCTGTATCCCTTATAGCCACAACCGCAATTCGGTTTCAAAATTCAATGCAACGTCTCTGGGCCAAAAGCGCTGCATGTGAATGTGAAAGTTAGACAAAAAAATGAAAATATCTACAAAAACACTGACCACGTTTACCCATCCATGTTTACTAACACATCACTGGTAGGGGCAGCTGTTTAGAAGTCATTTCTGGTTAATGATCTCACAGAATTGTGTAGCTATTTACGGTAAAGTCTTTCCGGTTTTTATGGCAATTCACTGGTATTGCTGTGTGAAAGTGGCTAATGATGTAGCCAAATGTGATGAATGTTAAATTATTTTTAATTCATGCTGTGTTGCTAATTGCAGACAATTCAGCAATTGTATGTCACTGTGGATTTTAATTTACAATTGTATTTATTTGAGTCAAATGTCATTAAATACAACTGAAACGGCTTTAAATTAAGGGCTAATATTTGCATTCTCTCATACACTTAAATGATTTAATGCAAACTCTTTAGCTGAAATGTCATGGGATGGACAAAATGAAAAATGACAGAAGTGCTTTTGCTGTTCCTTTCCTTCCGATGATGTCATCTAATACTCTTCTGTTGGTTTCAGGGTTCGATGTGTATTTTGGCAGGCATTTTAAAACCTGTCAGTGTGTTCTCATTGTACTGTTTTCAGAGTGTAAATGAATAAATAATTGACTGCTTATTCTTCTCGACTTTGTTTGCTGAACCTCCGATTGCTTCCTCCTCCTAATCGTGACGTTCTGTTTCTGAATGGCCTGGTCTCGTAGCAACGTGCTGCGTGTATCATGTGAAGGCCTCGGTGTTCTCTGTGATGTTACCATAGCAATGCTCTTCATTTTCCTAAGGGGATTTTAAACAGACCAGCAATTGTTTGATCTAGAAAAGATTGACATTCTTTAAACATTATTTTCCTACTGTAGAATTCAATGTACACCACACAGATATAAAGAAATTAATAAATAATACACAATAAATAATAAATATAAATACATTTATCAGTTAATACAAATTAAACATTTATTATTATTATTATTATTGTTGTTGTTTTGAAGTTTTTATGTTTTTGTAAAAAAAAATATATGGTTACTATAGTTGAATAGATCCATGATATTAAATTTCTATAAATAAATGAATCAGTGAACATTTTATTAAAATAATTTAGTTTTTATTTCCCAGAAATACTACTAATAATAATAATAACAGTTTGTATGCTATACAATTATTTATAACAAAATGCATTCATTAAATTCAAATAGAATTATACATTATATTTGCTTTATATTGTACATTTAAACAGCCAGTGAGGAAAAAAAAGGCTTGGAGCAGATAAGCAAAACTTTCAGTCAAGACATATACTATACTCAACTTTTAAAATGTAACTTCACATTTGGATTCCTAGATTGAGAGAGTGGAAATGAAGAGCATTTGACCCTTCGCAGGGAGTTTGACTGACATTCAATTTGACCAATCATAATGCCGAATCTGCCATTTTTGTCCGACAAACAAAGCAGACAGGAGAATAGATTAACATTGGTGGACTTGAAGTTGAAAAATTGTGCATATTAACATCTTTCCGCGGTTAAAACAAGATAACTTTTATGTTCATTCATGTTTATTTCAAGCTATAACTCATATAGTGTAAGAGATGATCGCTTAAACCGAGGTGCTATAGCGATCTGTAGTGATCTGAGCAACAAAATTGTATTTATTGTTGAATTTCTTAAAAATTACCAAATTTGAAAGCTGAGCCTTTGTTTCATACCAAAAGTAACCTTCTGTGTCTTGTCTGTCAGGACTTGTCAGTTTTCTTGTCGCTCTGCCATGTATTTTTCATTGCGTGAGAACATGACATTTGGTGTGAGAGTGCCATGGCTTGTTGGACATAGCAACAGTAACGAAGGGGGTGGGTCTTTGTGAAGGATCAAATGCATTCCTTTATATATATATATATATATATATATATATATATATATACATACACAGTATCTGACAGAAGTGAGTACACCCCTCACATTTTTGTAAATATTTCATTATATATTTTCATGTGACAACACTGAAGATAGGACACTTTGCTTCAATGTAAAGTAGTGAGTGTACAGCTTGTATAACAGTGTACATTTGCTCTCCCTTCAAAATAACTCAACACACAGCCATTAATGTCTAAACTGCTGGCCACAAAAGTGAGTACACCCCTAAGTGAAAATGTCCAAATTGGGCCCAATTAGCCATTTTCTCTCCCCGATGTCATGCGACTCATTAGTGTAACAAGGTCCCAGGTGTGAATGGGGAGCAGGTGTGTTAAATTGGGTTTTATCACTCTCACTCTATATATACAGTATATTAGAGAGAGAGAGTCTCTCACACTATATATATATATATATATATATATATATATATATGTGTTGACAGCACTACTAAGTGTAACTAAGAAGCATAAAGAAAGTATTGAGCAACAGAAGCACTCCAGAAACACAGTGTCCGTTGTGGTTGTTGGAAGGTCTGGACATTTTGTTCCATTTTTGTCCTTGTTATCTTCTTTCTGCTTCTCTGTGAAGCTCTCAGAATAAACCAAGTATAGCTCAACACACTTCCAAGATTTCATCTGCTCAATGAGAGCTGGATAACCAATCTGCATGACACTCACTGTATCATCATCATCTTCACGAATTGTAGCAGCCTTTGGATAATCATTGACAGTCATAGGGGATGTGCTGTCGTTCACAGCTGCAATGTCAGTCAGTGGCTCATCTCTTTGAATGTTCTTGCGATCTGCAGAAACTGTTGTGTCCTGCTCTTTTAGAAGATCTTTTCGCTTCATGCATGTGCTCATGTATTGCTCATATGACTGACCCTGGGACGGTTGCTTTGATGTGTAGTTGGGTCCTCCTTGGTTATTTCTGTCTTTAGAATGAGTGCCTTGACGTGCATACATATAGTGGTTATATTGACGTTCCTCCTGAGGGCTCCTCAATTGGAAGTTGGGGCGTGGAAAGTTTCCGATTCCATAGCCTACAGCCATTCCTGCCACTGCCCCAATGCCTGCAGCTAGCATTGCCTTTTTTGCAAAGCCTTTGGATTGATCAGAGGGACCATAGCCCATGCCTTTCACTGTATTGGAGAAAGGGGAACCACCCATTCCAAACCCCCCACCTCCAAAGGAGCCTCCATAGCGTGGACTGAGGATCTTATTTTTGGGGTTCCAGTTGGGATACACTCCTCCAATGGAAGGGTGTCCTCCTGGGTATCCTCCCGGCTGTCCTGCAGTTCTTACTGGGTAAGATCCACCTGCTGGATACCCACCAGGGCTGTACCCACTTCTACCTGGATATTGATTAGAGTAACCCCCTCCTGTAGGATTCTGGTTGGGATATCCTCCTGGGTTGACATTGCCTCTTCCCGGATTGGGGTAGCCACCAGCTGAAGGATAGCTACCACCAGCTGGATAGGTACCCGCTCCAGTGTTTTGGTTGGGATATCCTCCTGGGCTGGATCCCCCTCTTCCTGGATACTGATTGGGGTTGCCACCAGCCGAAGGATAGCTACCACCAACAGGATAGCTACCTGCTCCAGGATTTTGATTGGGATATCCTCCTGGGCTCGATCCCCCTCTTCCTGGATACTGATTGGGGTTCCCACCAGCCGAAGGATAGCTACCGCCAGCAGGATAGCTACCTGCTCCAGGATTTTGATTGGGATATCCTCCTGGGCTGGATCCTCCTCTTCCTGGATACAGATTGGGGTTCCCACCAGCCGAAGGATGGTTACCTGCTCCAGGATTTTGGTTGGGATATCCTCCTGGGCTGGATCCCCCTTTTCCTGGATACTGATTAGGGTTTCCACCAGCTGAAGGATAGCTACCGCCAGCGGGATAGCTACCTGCTCCAGGATTTTGGTTGGGATATCCTCCTGGGTTGGATCCCCCTCTTCCTGGATACCAATTGGTGTTGCCACCAGCTGAAGAAGAGCTGCCACTAGTGTCTCTACCGGATGCTGCTGGTTGGGGTAGCCTGGGTTACTTCCTGCACCAGGATTGGAGGGTTGCCTTGGATAGTTAGATTGGGCCTTGGTCCCCTGTGATGGCTTATTGGATGGCTTCTTGGAAGGGGTGCTCTTACCCCCTGTTTTTCCTCCTGATGAATTGTGTAGCACTGCCATCAGAACCAAAACAAACAGTGCAAGTTTGCATAACAGCCCCATTTTGGTCCTAACAAATTAAGACACACCGAGTTAGCTTGAAACTTGATATGCACACAATCCAGATAAATAAGATTACTGAAATGTGAAGGCAATTTTACATATTACAAGACAATAGTCTAATGTGCACTGAATACAAGAGAGAAAGAATGAACATTATAAATACTTGTGGAAGTGATTCCTGGAAAACAGATGCACGTTAGGCATTTTAGCTGCATTTATTGGAGAGCTAAAATATCCATCATATTGTTTGGAAAAGACAGTCATTAAAATTGAGTCAGTGTTTACCACAGCAATAATGGAGGACCTTTTAGTATTCAGGAATTTGCACAGAGATGAAACACAAGAGCGTAATGGACTGGAAATCATTCCTATCAAGTAATATAGCCCTAAAACACTTTCAACTTATCCATTTGGTGTCCATAACACACTATAGGAGATTGTAACCCCCCCAAAAAATAATTTGGAAATAAAAGATGCTGTAAAAGCCAAAAATAATCATACTCATTATATTATATATAATGTTGTTGTACTATACTTCAAACATAGGCACTGAGAACAAAATAAATAAGTTACTATACATAAAACATCTTGAACGAATAATTATTGCTGCTATTACATGTTTGCAACATTTAAATATGTAATATAATTTTTGCATGTAATATCAGAAATCATGTTTGGAGGTCAGACCTTCTTCTGTTATTAAAATACATATTTAGCATTTTTTCTTTGGGCAGAAATAAAAGCATGTATGTATATTTTTAACATTAAGACAAAAGGTTAAAATGTACGAGAATTTGTCATTTTTAATAAAATTAAAGATAATTTAAATGGTCATGCAATATGACAACTTTTATCTAGATTTAAAGTAGGCTCTGATTTTTAAAAAGGCAATAAATCAGTATTCATAATTATATGAGCTTCAAGTTACATGACAAATTACAAAAAACTTTACTAAGCTATTTTATTGTTAATTGTTTTTAAGTCCTTTTTGAAGGATAGTAATTAGATTGGGCAATGGGTCATGTGTACATATAAATCAGGGTTTACCAGAATAACATTTTAATGCATTAAATCCAAAAAGTATTTTCAGTATAAATGACCTTTAATATCCTGTTCCCGTTTGTTGTATTGTACAAGTTTTCATACGTCCAGATGTTTAGTAATATGAAAGCATTTACATTACCATGAAGAGGTTGCTATAGAAGAACACGTCTCTTCAGCAGCTCAATAGAAATCATGTTGACTCCAGACAAGAGACAGATATTGGTCTGGGGTGTGGCTTTATGTAATAATTTTACAGACAGCCCAAGCTTGTGTGCTGTTTTTGTGTGCGTGACCATGACTATTCAAAAGCTTCTCACACATCTACCAGAAGAAATATAATCTGAATAGACTCTTTGTCTAAAATAGTTTACAATTTTATTTACACATTAACTTTCATCTTCAGGATACAAATACACTTACAGAGGAATTATGACTAAACAGATTTTAAACATATTTACAAAAGTACATAAACTCCAGACAAAAATATTCAGCAAATTAACCCAAATGTCCGTATATGTAATGTTAAAATGTAAAAAGCCCACTTCCTGTATTTTGAAACTAATTTGAAATTTGAAAAATAAAATAATCTAAAATAAATAAAATAACTGTAACTTACCAATGTGACAACTGGCCCCATACAAACATACACACACATATATACATACTGTTTAAAAGTTTGGGGTCTGTCATATTTTTTTTTAAAGTAGTCTCTTACCAACGTTTATTTAATCAAAAATACAGTACACATTTTAATAGTGTGAAATATTATTACAAATGAAAATAACAGATTAATTTATGAATATTTTATGTCTTTACTGTCACTTTTGATAAAAGTAATAATTATATTAATTAATTAATAATAATTTGTTACATTTAAATAGCGCTTTTCTGGGTACTCAGAGCGCTTTACATAGTAAGGAGGTATCTCCTCATCCAGTTTACTGGTGGAGAGGAGACAGAGTGATGCAGCCAATCAGTGTATGATTCCATATTTCCATATATTCCAGTGTATGATTCCATTTTTTTTTGTAATGCAAATATTTTTGTAATTTCTTAAAGAAAAAAATCACAGTGACCCGAAACTTTCAAAAAGTCGTGTACATACTATTTTTAAAGACATTGGGGATTAGAGTATTTCTTAACTTTGTCAGGAAAAGCTTAGATTATGGAAGAACTTTTGACGGCGAGCTGCATGTCGGTTTTCCGGCTCGCTGCCTCGTCTCCTGTTTCCGTCTTTTTCTCTACGTCTGCGAGCGAGGTCTTCCTCTAACACCTGAACATAAACATACAATATTCGTCATGTTTTTCCCAAATTAAAAAGCTTTAAACCTCTCATTTCTACTATTCCTCCAATACCTCTTTTCTACATGCAAGCTTATCTCTCCATTCATTGAGCTCCAGAGTGTGTTCATCCTCCAGAGCTTTGATCTTTTTCTTCTCCATGTCCACAAGAATTTGGAGCTTCTCATTCTAAAATCCAAACACACGGACACTGAGAACCACATTCCCTCAACATGAAAACACTGCAAGGCTTTTCCCGAGATGCACTGATGTACCTGAAGCTGCTGTAGTTCAGCTGCACTGGCATCACATTGTTCCTGCACTGCTTTCAATTGATTGTCATGACTCTCTTGAAGACTCTGTCTCTCTTCCTTCTGGCTTGCCTCCTCCTCTGACAAAAACTGAGAGGGCAAACCAGTTTTATTAAGTATAGGTTTAATTTACTACATGTTGTTTTGTTTCTTCTGAATCCAAACCTGCGTGAGACGTTGTCGCTGCTCTGGACCGTTCAGACCTAGCTTTCTGAGCTCCGTTTTGAACTGATTCAAATGGGACTTTGCTTCAGCTTTTTGGGCCTTCTGGAAGGACACTCTCTCCTGGGCCTGCAATGACTTCTGCCCCTCCATTTGAGCTTGCTGGAACCGAGAAGCTCTATCCTTGTCCTACCGTATGAGAGAACAGAACCACAGAAGACTGTCAGGATAACATACAGAAAAACAAAGAAGATAATGCTTTTGGACGTTGCTGCATAATTTACCTTGTTGTGTCTCTTGGTCAGCTGTTGTCTTTGTAGGGAGTACTGCTCCTTCACCTGCTGTTTGAATAGATGGTACTTCTCCTGTAGATGACGCTGTTCTAACTCCCAAATCACTGCCTCACGAGCTTGAGAAGAAAGGAAACAGTGTGTTAATAATCACATACTACCAAATCTTCTTCTGTATACAGTATGTGTACAATTCACTCAATTTATTACAATGCACAGTACATGCACATTTACTGTACACATAAAATACCTGAATGTCCTATGGAGGACTTGAAGTACCACATAAAAAATAAAATAATGAATGTATTAATTAAAATGTTATCATTAATATAATTTTTCAAAATGAGCAAAAAAAAACAATTGGTAAAAAAAAAATGTTTTATTGGTAAAAACACAAACTATTAAATTCTCAAGAAATAATAAAAAACAATGTTTTATTGAATTAATGTTTAAAATATCATTAAATGTAACATCACAATAATAAATAGTACATCGCTTTTTAAATGGACAAATCAGTGCATTTAAAAATGATTTATCAATTTGTTATTTGTTGTTACATTTTTATTTTGGAATTATAAATTTGATTACTGATTCCTTCATTTTAACAAGTTACTGCAATTAAAATTTGTATTTAAAAAATCTATCAATTTATTATTGATTTAACTATATTTTTAGACATGAATTTCTCATAAATCTAAGAACATTTATTTTTAAGTTTAAGATGCTATTTATTAAAAATTTTATTTCAAATTTAATTAACTGATAATTCATAACATTTTATGTGGCACTCTTGGTTCTTTATAGTGGAAAAATGTTCTTAAGATTATTAAAATTTTCTTTACACTAAGAAAAAATGGTTTCTTTTCATGAAAAGGTTATTTTGGAACCAAAAATTGTTCTTGTTTGGCAACCCAGTTTTTGCAACCTTTATTTTTAGAGAATGACCAAGTGCATCTATAAATAGTTATTTTGTACACATTACATGATACATACGTGTATTAGCAGAGCCATTACCTCGCTTCAGCTGCTGAGATTTGACTGTAATCTCCCACTCCATGGACGCCACCTTCCTCTTATGCTCCTGAACGCCCTTCTGCAGAGATTCATTGAGCTCCTGCTGCTGCTTCTGCAGGAACTGCTGCTCCTAAAGCAGAAACAGACACACATGAGTGAGTCATCGAGTGCTTGAGCCTAATGCAGAGTAAGTGTGGGTAAAGCAGCAGCTCGTACCTCTTTAGGGTCTGCTTTCAGTGCACTGCTCTTGCGGCTCAGCTCTTTCTCTTGCTGGGCCTTGAGTCTGCGTGCGTCCTCCCTGAGCCGGGATGTGTGCTCAGACTCCATCTGGCTGCTTTGCTGCTGGTACTGTTTCTCAACCCTCTCAAGCTCACCGTCATAGTACTGCTTCTTGCTCTGCAACAGAACAAACGTTCAAAAAACAAAGCATATTTATTTCAGGTGCTCACACTTGTGGTTATGAATATGGTAAAGAATAATCACATCTTGCAGCTTATTGAGGAGGCTGTACTAATACATTGATCATACTTATAATTCAGTATTAATCCAATGCTATTATAGTCTTTTGAATTAGCTTTAATTGTTATGTTTTGTTTTCATTTTAGTTTGTTTTTGTCATTTTATTATATGCCTTTGTAATTTTTATTCTTTTTTATACTCCAGTACAATAATACAAATGTATTCAAAATAAATGTATTTTAGGTTTACTTTTAGTCATTTTTGTACTTCAATTTAAACTTATGTTATTACAGTAAATTATATATATATATATATATATATATATATATATATATATATATATTTAGATTTACTTTATTTCATTTTTAATAGTTTTAGTTTTCCCCAGTAAACAATAGGCAAAAATATTTTTGTGTTGACATTTCTCCATGTATATTATTACAATATTGCATAATAACTAATTCATTGAATTATATTACATATATTTCTAATAATCAATACAATTATTGAAAAATGTACAAAAAAAAGGTAATTTGCAAAAACAGATAACTCCGTTTAAAAGAATTCAGAAATCATGTTTTTTTGTGTGTGTTTTTTCTGCATTCCATTTAATTTCAATCAAACTTCAGTTAGGTTGTTTTGATTAAATAATAATAATAAAAAAATACAGCTAACCAACACAATAAAAAACATGATAACACAGTAAAAATCATGATTTAAGTTATCTTGTTTTTGCAAATAAACAAAAAAAAACTTTGTGTGTAACAAGTGAATTTAGGAATTGTACATTAATGTACAGTATGAAAAAATTATAAATATTCTTTTTGAAATGTGCTTTAGAATCTGCTTTGTAAAAATAAGTCCTTGCATGTCAAAGTGACATTAGTAAAGGTTTTTGTATAAAGGGCATGTTGTGTACTTTAGACAAGAACCTGAATGGAAACAATTCTATTTAATAGCACGTCTTAAGTTGTTAACTGAGGCCAAAGGGCTTTGGTGCTTGTGGCTTACAGTCATCTCTTGTTCTATGTGGCGGAACATCTGCTCTCGCTGCTGCTGTAGTTTCTGCTCAAGCTGGGCATGTTCTCTCTGCTCTTCTCTCTGCAAGAGTTTCAGCGCATGCAGTTCCTGCAAACACCCAAGAAGTTATGAATGTGACACTTCCATTCAGCCATGTCCCCTATAAAGCATAAAGACTCATTACCTGTTGCAGCGCATCTGTTGCTCCTTCTTGTCTCCCTCACTAACCACTTTGGAAGTGGTGACACTGATCTCACGACCATCCACCATAAATTTACGTGTCCTTTTAACGGTTCGCCTGCTTGGATGCAATTCCTGAGTTAATACAAAAAGAGAACAGTTTGTACATGTTAAATTAGCTTGGTAGTTTTTAGCTAGCCGTTTGTTTCAGACTTACCCCTTCAATTCCAGGAGACAGTGGAGGCTCAGTAGGGAAAAGAGGTGCAATTATGTCTTCATTAGATTCCTTAGATGTGGATCCATTAGATTCATGAGGTGGTATTAAGTCTAAATTTGTAAGTGGCCTTTCTTGCTCATTTTTGTCCTCTTGACCTGCAAACATCACTTGCTTTTCCAACTTTGGTCCAGAAACATCTGTTGTATCTTCACCAATAAATGTGGATTGCACTTCTGTAACGTTCTGTACACTATTAGTATTCATTTGATGCTTTTGTTCAGGTTCCTCTGAATCTGTCTCATCTTCTTTCTTTTCAGAACAGACTTCCATTTGACTTGCTCTGTCTTGATCACCACCAGCATCTCTTTCAATACCAATGATGATCTTTTCTCCTTCAGAACTGGTGTCTTCTTTATTTTGACATGGTATCTCTGCCATTTGTGAATCAGTGGTCGTCTCATCTTGGGTTGGTATTTCTACCTCCTCATCAGATTTCCTTGTGTTCTCGCTGTTTTCATTTCCTGAGTCTAAATCTTCATGTTCAACCTCCTCGTTAACATCTTCCTTGATGGACGAATGCTCCACTTCCTCTGTTTCTGTACAAAGATCTTGGTCTTTTTCGCAGCTTTCCTCTTCCTCAGGCTTTTCATGCTTGAGTTGACTTCTTCATGGCCTATCTCAGTAGTAACATGCTCTTCCTCGATGGCTTCATTGACATCCTGGCACTCTACCTTCATGGTAATGTCATCTTCATTGGCAGTTATATGTTCTTCTGTCACTACATTAATGTCCTTGCCATTTTCACTGCTTTCTTCTTTTGTTGTATCCACCGTTCCTCCATCTGTCTCCAGTTCTCCTGGTTCTTCAACATCTTCCTCGGTTCTTCCTTCAACAGCATCATTTTCTGATGGTTCCGTTACCTGTTGTGTTTTATTGAGGTCAGGAACTTCTTCAGGAACATTATTTGAAGGCATCCCTACAGTTAAGATTTTGTTTATATCTAAAGCAGGAGGAGAATTGCAAGTTTTCAAAGGGCAAGCCAAATCAAGGTACTCATATTTATAATTTCCTCATTCTTTTCAGTCCTTTTAGCTAGTGGTGTTTCCAAACACAAAGCTATAACCGGTGTGCTCTGTGGATGTGCTGTGTCTTTGTCGATAATAGCAGGTGTTTGGAGGGATTTCCAAAATGTTTGGTCATTGTTTCCTGAATCGTCAGACTTCACATTTTCCTCATCAGCGTCAGTGTCCTCCTTGGTATGATCTAGTGTTTCCTTTTCAGAGGAATCTGTTGGTAACTCTGTTTGTGCTGATGTGCTTGAGTGGTTTGAGTTCTGGGCTACCTCCTTGTCAGTTTCTTCCTTAGCTTCCTTGTCTTTGATGTCAGCAGCCTCATTACTTGTAGCATTAACTAAGTCAGATGTTTGCTCCTTCAATTTGTCAGTGCTTTCACTTTCTTTGCCATCTGAAGGGCAAGTCCCTGCAATTCCAAGAGCTGCACTTGAAACTTCTGAGTCCTTACTTCCTTGAAGTGGTGAATTTTCACCCCAGAATACAGATTTGCGACGGGAGCCTCCAGTCAAAAATGAGAGGAGATTTCCTGGAACCGAGAGGCGTCTTGCCCTCTTCTGGGCTTTGTCCGGGGCCTGGGAAGCCCTGCGGGTTACTTTAACCTCAGCTATTGGCTCTGAGTTGGTGGGAGACTGAGGAACAGCATCTGGAACAGAGTTTTTCTGCGGGGTCTCGGGTTCTTGTGGTCCTTGTTCTTCAACTGCTTGTCCTGGTTGTGGCACTGTTTGGTCTGACACTGCAGTGATCGTCTCCTTCGCAGAACATTGAAGATCTAACAAAGACTGCAGATGAAAAGATGCAGAAAAAGATGTAATAAGCTGTGTACTGCTACACACATGGATTATGTTGGTTTGACAGGTCCAACAAACGGTGATAGTGACTTTTAAATGTCATGTGTTGTAACCAAAAAGTAAAAAGCATAATAATGTTTTATTTTTTGTATTACACCACCGCTCAATGTTTGGGGTCAGTGAGAATTTTCTGATGTTTAAGATGTTTTTGAAAGAAGTTTAACCGACGCTGTATTTATTTAATAACTACATAATAAAAAGAGTAATGTTGTTAAATATTATTACAAATTAAAATAACTGTTATCTATTTTAATATATT
This sequence comes from Gymnocypris eckloni scoliostomus, assembly GCA_027564155.1. Classification (NCBI taxonomy): domain Eukaryota; kingdom Metazoa; phylum Chordata; class Actinopteri; order Cypriniformes; family Cyprinidae; genus Gymnocypris; species Gymnocypris eckloni. The sequence goes on from CM050435.1 coordinate 14,460,029, forward strand.
TTAAAATGTAATTTACTCTTATGATGCAAAGCTACATTTTCAGCATCATTACACCAGCCTAAAGTGTGATCCTTCAAAAAGCATTCTAATATGATGATTTTGTGCTCAATAAACATTGCTTACTAATATCAATTTTGAAAACAGGTTTGCTGCTTAATATTTTTGTGGAAAATGCAATGCATTTTTCAGGATTCTTTGATGAATAGAAAGTTCGAAATAACAGCATGTTCTTGTCTTGGACCCATGTATTTACCTCAGCCTCTATGACCTCAGTGACCTCTGCTTTGGCCTCAGCGATGAGTTCTTTAAGGGCTCGTCCATCTCGTCCCGCATAAGCAAAAGGGTGGGCCATGAGCTGTTGGGCTCCCCAACGAGACTCAGGGTTCTTCTGCAAGGTCCTCCGTAGAAAATCTTGGAAATGCGATGACCTGATGGCAAAAGTCAAGATATAAAGGTCAATAATGTATAATGCTAAGCCTAAACCCCAGCAGATCTAGACAGGGGATGAGGAAGCGGCGACCCACCATTGGCGAGGATTGGAAAGTGTGGGTGGTGGAGATTTGGTGATCTTCAGCAAGACCCTCATGGGGTTGAGAGAATGATGAGGAGGCTCCATCTCAGCGGCCTCAATTAAAGTGATGCCCAATGACCAGATGTCAGCTTTAGTCGTGTAGGGATTGTCCTTCGACGTTTCACACATTATCACCTCAGGTGCCATCCTTTAAAGACAAAACATTATAGTTTAATGTTCTTTGGAAGGAGGATTGTATTAAATAAAGGAATCGCTATAAACATACTTTAATTGTGTCTTTTTATGAGGTTCAATAGTTATACTTTCCATTAAAGGTATAGTATAGGATTAAGATATTTCTGTCTCTTAATCAGCCTCATATTCATCTGTACAAGTTTTGTCTTGTAAGATATAACATGAACGTAAGTAAATGATGACAGCGAGAGCATTTGACCAAGTGTAAGAGAGTCTCACCAGTATGGAGTTCCAATGAAAGTTGATCGTTTTTGGAGGGTATTGTCATTTTTTGCAGACACGCCAAAGTCAGCTGTATGAAAGAGAATATAAATATAAAGCACAGACTGTATTTAGACTCACAAATGTGAGAGGGCAGTATATTTACCTAGCTTGACTTGTCCATCCATGGTGAGCAGAATGTTGCCCGCCTTCAGGTCTCGGTGTATAATGTGATGCTGGTGCAGATACGACAGAGCCTGCAGAGTCTGACAGCACACCTCACTGATCTGCTGCTCTGTAAGGCCACGCTCCAGTTCTGAAACACACACAGTATGGAGCAATTATGATAATGCCATACAAATACTACCAGTGTTGGTAAGTAACTAGTTATTTCTATATAATTAACTGATTTTTTCACACACACACACACACACACACACACACACACACACACACACACACACACACACACACACACACACACACACACACACACACACACACACACACACACACACACACACACACACACACACACACACACACACACACATACAGATTTAATTGATTTCTTTCATAAATTGCTGTGACTGCTCTAAAATATAAAAGACCAATGTTTCAGAAGTTTATAACATGCTCATTTGATAACTCTTTATTTCCTATATGGGTTTAAGTATATGATTTATCTTTTTAAGATTAATTGTCTTTGTCTAAGGCATTGTTCGATTCCAGTGTTTCCTGTCATAGCTATGCAAAGATTTGATTTCAAAAACAGTATCATAGCTATTAAACTATTTCTTGTTTTGATTTTAAATCTGTATTTAACCTCAGAATGATCTTAAAGTAAGTCTGATTTTGAGGTAGCTGTGCTTCAAAGGGGACATCGGATGCCCATTTTCCACAAGTTGATATGATTCTTTAGGGTCTTCTCAAAATGGTCTCAGTGGTCATGTAAAACAACACCCTTTTTACCTTGTCAAAAACAGCTCTGTTCATAGCCACTTTTTCGGTGCATATCTCTTTACATGCTAATGAGCTCTGCTCACCCGCCCCTCTCTTCTGTGGAAGAGCAAACACGATTTGCAAATAATCATAAATAATAAAAAGTGTGAGACTTACCTCTTCTGGAGGTGCAGCTGGATCATGAACTACGGTTACCAATTCATCCTTGAATTTTAACATTTTAACAAAACCTGCCTTGAATTGTCCCTCATTCCGAAAGCAGTCAGGAGTAAATTAATTTGTGCAGACATAAAACAAACTTAGGTGTATTCGGAGGCACATTATCATCAAAATCAAAAGCTAATCCACTGCATCCTCAGCGGCTCTGATGTTTGGAGAAAATTAGGACTCTTATATCTAACTACAAAACACCTGCCTTGCTTACAAGACATTGTTGTCGCTATGGCTGCTCCAGCACGGAGAAAATTACGGACTTCTTACAACTGGCTGAGGGTGGAAATATGCTAATATGGGACAGTACGCCAATGGTCATGGGAGGGGCCTGAGCAGCATGATGTCATATTGCTCAGAAAATCTAAATGGCTTGATAAATGAGACAGTTTAGGTTTTTGGGAGAGATGGATTTGTATCATTGTAGGTTGGTTGTGTCCACACACTTGCTAAGACACATTTATATGCAAATTAAGATATTTTGCATCCAATGTCTCCTTTAAAATGTAATTATTATAATCTTAATTCAAGTGATGAAGGATTTCAAAAGTCTGACAGTAATCAGTGTTCAGTACAACTGTAAGATTAACCCTGCCTGCTTTACATGTTTGAAAATGATTAACAGTTGAAAACATTAGAAATTTAGAAAAGTAATCAAAAAGTAATCAAATGTAATCAGTTACATTACTGTAATAAAGTAATTGAAAAGCTACACTACTTATTACATTTTAAGTAGGGTAACTTGTAATCTGTGACCTATTACATTTCCAAAGTAACCTTCCCAACTCTGGATACTACCATAAATGATTAAAAAGCATCAAGTCACCCACCCAACATGATATCATCCAGAGCGCCTCCAGGACAGTACTCAATCAGGATCTAAAAAGACAAAGCATAGATTCACAAAAAAGAAGTTATAAACGTGATGTAAAAGTAATGTAATGCATTGCTTTCCATGAAAATGTAACTAAGTAATGCATTTTTTATGGAATAACACAATCATTACTTTTAAAAGTTACTTTCCCCAATGCTGAAAAAAAAAGTTGTCTTTAGAAAAGATGTCTTAAGCTTCCAATATAGTTTTGTATTTATAAATACAAAACTATATTGGAAGCTTAAGACATCTTTTGGGGTTTGGGGTTATGAATGTCTTCATAGTCCATATAAATGATGTTTCCTACCCACAGCCAGCCCTCAAAGAAGATGGCGTCCAGCAACGAGAGGATGTTTGTATGGCGACAGGATGCTAGGATGTCTATCTCAATGATGTAGTCATCCAGCTGCTCTTCACTGCGCACTTCAATCACTTTAACAGCTCCCAGGACCCCCGTAGTCTGATTATGTGCCTGTGATCAACAGTATTTACTGTAGCACTTGCCTTTTTCATTTCAAATAAAAGTGTTATAAAAAGTTATAAAAACTAGGAAGTAGAACTTAACAGCTATACAGATGCAGGCCATGATGCAAAAAGATATACACACTGCAATGATGCTGAAAGTTGTGCAGCTGCAAGGTGCAATTCATTTTCAGAAAGCTATGCAAAAGAGAGGTTTCTATGAGCTTGAAATCGCTGACAGGAAACCATCTTTGATCTTTCACATTTTGGTTTAACAGGAAGTTGCCTAACCACGGTGTAGCCCTAAACCCTCATTTTCTGTCACCTTAGACACTTATAAATAAACAATGTGCATGAATATGTTTTCATGAAAGGCTACACTGTCTTGTTAATTTGACTAGTCAGTTTTTACAAGAATTGTTACATTTCTCCTTATTTGTTTATTTAAAATAAAGTTGAATGAATTGTTCAAATAAAGTGTTTTCTAGATCTATACTGTAAATAGGTACCTGCATTAAATGGATTATCTAAACTGCTTCAGTTGTTTACACATTATGTATAAGCTATACATGTGCTCACTGTGTAATGTAGTGACATCACAACAATGATCATTTTGACAACCAAAACCGCAAATTATGTATCTCATCATCCACAAACATCCGGTCCTCCCCTGCCGTTCCCTTATGGTTACTTTTGAGTACCAAATAATAACATTATAGGAATGTTCTCTGAAGTTTCTTTTTGTAACCAAAGACTTTCAAGAACTCTCTGGGAGCCAAAAAAAAATAAAACTTTGAATTGCAGGCTACATCATTACACAAACTAGTTAGTGTCACATGACGGTCCTTATGAGTTAGGACCGTCATTTGATGCTAACTATTGGTGTAATGATGTAGCCTGCAATTTTAGGCCTTTTCTTTAGCACTGCAGGAGCATGGAAGTGGGTTTCCTTTTGCTACGCACTTCATCCCACACAAACCTTTATTTCTTCTTTTTGTTTATTTTATTGATAATTGACACACACACATATATATATATATATATATATATATATATTGGACATAGGCTATATATTAAAATAAAAATACAAATTGTACAAAACTAAATTCGAGGATTCTTCAGGGGATTCTCAGGGGATCGAAAGGATTCTTCAAACAGAACATATGAAGTGTCTGACCCACTCTCCAGGCACACTGCCCTCACATTTTTACCACGCCCCTTATAATGTTTACAATTTTCTTTAGTAATTAAAAGATTGAACTAAAATATATATATAATATAAAAAACAATTTTCTTTAATGACCAACATGAATGAATCACTGAATCGTGCACTGATCCGATTCAAAGAAGCACGAGTCATTTGTGCACGAAAAACCATTCTGAGACGCAAGTCAAGAGGACTTCTTCATAGATTCGTTTGGAACTGCTGACGTAGCAAAAATGAAATAACTGGCAATATTACTTCTAAAATGTGAGTTACTCAATATGAATTATTTGTTTATTGATCTTTTGTGTGGAGAATCACATTGCAGTCGTGCTGTTGTTATAAATATCAGCGTCAGTGAATCGGCTGTAGGCATTGCGGATAATATAGTTAACAATAGCACTATTTTCTTACCCATGTGATATCTATATATTTATGGATATATATTTGTTAGTTAAAGGTATATTTATTCCTAAAATAATTTGGATGGGGTCAAATAGTGTGATACGATTTCTCATTTTTAAATTGTGAATCATTCTGTATTAATTCTATTCACTTCAAATCATTCTCGTAATTTTGCATGCTCATGAAATGTAGAAAGAGTTAGACTGAGTGAGACAGTTACTTGCAGAAGTGTATTTGTCACTTTAGTTGACATGCCAGTCTGGAGAAGAGGGGATTTCCTTGAAATGACACGATTAGATCAGGCCATGCCACTTTAAAGGCCCAGACTAGTTTTATTGTTTTAATTCATCTAAACCCTTAACATTTTTAATTAAATGGCCCGAGAGATTACAAGAGTGTTCTGTTATTTTGCATTTAACAGAAAACTGAACCTCATGATTTAAACCCCTTACCTTATAGACCTTCCCAAAAGCTCCATCTCCCAGTTCTCCCATAGTCTCCCACGTCTGGTGTGGATCCACATCCCTCTTCAGGTTTTCATAGTGCCGAACTCGCTTTTTCTCCACACCCAACCGAAAGATTCGCATCAGGAGGGAGGTCATGGCTCCCTCCCTTTAAATTCACCCCAACTCCTCAAGAAATCCCAGTCCTTTTCAGGAAGTCGGTGGTTCTCAATGACTTATTCTACAATCAGAGCCCCTGTCCAAACTAAAAACAACACAAAAGACAACCGTCTGAATCTCTCCAAGGCAAAGATTCTTTTGACTGTCACATCACTCCTCATGCGCACCTCAGAGCACGACAGGAAGCTGCAATAGCAACCACATCCTTCAAAAATATGGGCCACGATAATGTGTAGGACGCGACCTCGTCTGTAGAGATGAACTTAGTTTGTGCCGTCTATTGTAGGGTGTTTTCAGCAGCCATAGTGTCATTGCTTGTAGCATAATGATTTAGACATGAATATTTCAAGATGCATGTGTTGTGTTCTGTTTCAGAAAGGCAGATTTCTGTGCAGTAAGATGTTGTGTTCACATGGCCCCGTTCTTGCTAATGGTTTCAAAACTTAGTAACAGCGTTTTAACAGTGTTTTAGGGGATCTCCAAATTGTACATACTGTACACCTACTGGCTTAAAATCACCCACTTAGTCAATTTTTTGGAAACAGGTCATCAATACGATTTTCCACAGTTGGCTCTGTTTACTGACATGTGTAGGATGATCTGAGAGATGTAGTCCTACACTTTAACCACTAGATGGTTCCACTTTCACATTTAACCTTGTAAAGTTTGAAATGAAATAATAGTCAGATTCATTTTATTTTATTTATTTATTTTTAATGGAACATTTATTGAATCTTTTTACAAACTCTAAAAATAAAAGTGTCATCAGGCTTTTATGGCTCATATGGTATGAGAAAATGGAGCTCTATTCAAGAAGGAGAAAACACCTTATTCACAGACTCTTGAGAACCAAATAATAACATTCTAGGAATGTTCTCTGATTCCTATGTTCGCTACTTTTTTGCTTATAAACATCAATTGTCACTCTTTATCTCCAAACATTATATCTGATGACTTAGTAAGATGACATTTAAATGCTTAGTTTTATTTTATTTTTGGGGGGAGTGAAACATATAATGCAATGAAATAAAATAATGATAATAATAAGATATGAAAAATATATTTTCCTCAAAATTCTAATTCCTCATATTTATGTTTTAACATTATTTTTCTAAAAAGAATAATATATGGACGTAAACTGAAGTTTTTATTTTGAAATATGACGAACAATATATATATATATTTTTTTTACATATCATTATGTTAAGTCTTACTAGTCTGAACTAGTTATTACTAGTCTACATTATGAACTATTCTGGCCAACTATAAGTAATCAGTTTCTATGTAAATTATGTAACTTTTTATTTAAAACGTTTTTTATAAAGAAAATGAAAAAGAAAATGTATTACATGAAAAAATATCAAACTAAGTGGCAAATACATTCCCCCAACTAGAGCTTAATTCTTCACTTTACTGAGCCGTTACACTTTACACCCCCAGACTGATCAAAGTCCAGTCAGGTTTTCATGGGAGACTTTAAAGAACTTAAGAAGTCCTGTGACCAGCCTCATGTAACTGTGCCAGCGCAAGTCCTGGCCTAATGCTCCACTGAACTAATCTGACGAATGAGGGAAGTTCAAAGATTAGAATTTGTCATTAGTATTTTTAATAATGTTTATTTATTTAAACCCTTCTAACTTCCATAAAAAGCTTTCTTGAAAATCAGTGGCACTCTGTTTTATATTTGATCTTATTCAAAGAAATGTATCCATTTTGATTCTGGCTTTAAGGGTCTAACACTTTTGGGTCACTTTGGATGTTCATACATTAGTAAACATCTTGTTTCAATATCTAACATGTTCAAACTTGCTTATGCTTAAAATTGTTTAATGTGTCAAAGTGTTAAAGACAACTGCAAGATATGCCTTTGCCATGCCTTATTTCTCACCTCGGTTAAATATATTCTCCCAGCACCAACATATGTGACAGCGAGAGTCGTCTATGACTTCACAGTTAATGAACTTGTTTCAAAATATCAACATTTTGAAACTCAAGACAAAGCAATAAATGCATGAATTTCAGAGGACAAAAAAAAAAAAAAAAGGAAAAACAGCTACATTTTCCTGTTATGCCATTGGTTTTATTTGTCACATCCTCAGTATAGAAGCACTATGAATGGTTATGAGAAATTATCTTAAACATGTACACCCTCAGAGTGATCAAAGTCCAGTCAGGTTTTCATGGGAGACTTTAAAGTATTTAAGAAGTCTTGTGACCAGCCTCATGTAACTGTGCCAGTATGAGCAGCGCAAGTCCTGGCCTAATGCTCCACTGAACTAATCAGAGGAATGAGAACTTGGATGACATTCCTGCTAATCAGCTTGTTTAAATAGTCAAACTAAAAACCACAGCGAAGACATCTCCAATCAACCACAGAATAGCACTCCAGAGGAATCACAGGCTGTGCATCAAAAGTACATGGTGGAGAACCGTAGCGAGGCTTGCACATCAAGCGCAAAATTTATAAAAGCACAAAATGAAGCAAATTAAAGGATTTTCAAACCTGATCCCTGAATATCATGATTCCTTTGCATATACAGGTGTGATTTGGCATATATTTAAATGTGAGTCTAAATCATCACAATTAAAAGAACCAATGACTTAAACTACTTCAGTCTGTGTGCATTGAATTTATTTAATACACGAGTTTCACAATTTGAGTTGAATTACTGAAATAAAGGAACTTTTCCACGACATTCTAATTTATTGAGATGCACCTGTATAAAAAGCAACTATGTAAGGCAAATTTATTGAAAATATTAAGCGTAGCTTTTATTTTATCTAGGTGTTTTATCTAACTAAATACTAAGGAGACCATAAAGGGACATAGAGATGGAAAGAAAAATTATATTGAAATGCTATTGCTCTTCCAAAAGTTATCTCTTCTTTAAGAAACCATGCCACTGAAATTTGAAATTGACAACAATTGACTACATTGTCCACAGACACCCCATTAACTCAATTTGAAAATCCCTGGTAAAACAACACATTTTTCAACTGGAGCTCAGTTAAAAGTTATTTATATTTAACTTGCAACAAATTGAGATGAATAGATTCATGAAAAAATTATTTCACAACAAACCTTTCGATGTTTAAAGTTTTTTTTTTACTGAACAATTTAGTGAACTTGACCTTTTAAATGATCAATGTTGGAAACAAAAAACAGTACATTTGTTCACATTACACTTAATAAACAGGGGTAATAATTGGGATGTGCAATACATTTAAAAGAGGTATGACCATTGAGCACCTTTTCTTTTTGACTGTACAGTTGTACACGACGGTACGCTGTTTAATGCAATGAGAGGCAGTTTCAATTTTACACAGTTGCTCAACATAAAAAAAAAAAGTGCACTAGGACAGATTGGGACAGGGAAGTTCAAAGATGCAACAAATTCAATTAAGTTTACAGTTGAGTTAAAGGCAAGTTATGGGATAAACCAAGCAAATATCTGAGGGATGCAATGCTTTTTAAATTAAAACTTTACAGTATTGCCATACAATATTCTTTTCCCTCCCAGTGGTTTATTCAGTGCAACATGAAACAATAACGATCCAAACGGTATGTGAATCAAAATAAACATTTGTCTTTAGGGGAATTTTCTATATTTTTTAACTATAAATGAAACGTAAACCTTACGACTCCAATAGTCATTTAGATGTTGCGCCAAGGAAAAATGTCAACACATGATTGATAGCATATTATGAACAAATTAACATAATTTATTTGTGCCAAACTGCGAAGTCTGCCATTGGCAGGCCTAGCATAATCGCTACACCGCTAATCGCATCTCCTGAGGGAGTGAACGTAATATTCCCTTAGAAAAGAGAATTTGATCTTTTCAAATACAAAAATACCCACATACTTGGCCATTTACAATTCTGCCAACTTAAATCTAGAATGCAATCATATGCATTCCTCATATTAAAATATGACTTCTTTCACGTTCTAGCCCACACATATGGCACAGCTGACTGTATAAAGCAGTAGCACTTATTTAATATGCAGGTAATGTACAATTTATTTACACATTTACAAAATGAAGTTTAGCAAAGAGTGGCAAGTCTTGGGAGTTTCTTATTAATTTCATGGCTGGACTGAGTAGATGGGTTTTTTTCCATTTCAAATATACATTATTTGTCAAATCTTCAGGGGATGGGAGATGTAAACATGTCGGTTGTCAAGCTGGAGTGATGTCTAAATTCTACAAACTATTTTCCTCCTTTTTGAGGGCCAGATGTCGATGAAGGATGTGATGCGACTAGTCCATCAAGTCCGTAGGAGAGGTGTGATACGGCAAGGCCCCTGAAATACTAAACTGTGAGAGAGACGCTTCCTCAGCAGAAGCAGCAGCAGTGGAAAAGGCCAAACTCGAACCTCCACCCTCTGACTGAGGAAACATGGAGCCCCTCTCACAACCCATTGGCACTCCTCTTAGGCTTCTGTGACAACTCTGCCTCTTTAGCCTGATGGGACAGAACAGGTGGGGATGAGTGTGTTAAGACATATACACACAAAATATTCAAGTTATAGTTAAATAGCAAGTAAGCATAAATAGGAATTTACATATGGACTGACACACATGTATTCATACATTCAATGGCATTCATGCTAATGATAAAAATATACAAGAGAACATACCATATATAGCATTAATTTCTAAAATATTACAATTTAATATTTGATGGAAATTCTAAATTCATGCTAAAAAGAAAGGATGAAGACACAATATAAACGAAACCTTTTAAAATATTTCAGCTACTATATAAAAATATTTCAATTAAATTTTATTTGATAGAAATTCAAAATTCATGCAAAAAAAAAAACGAAAATATTGTGTAGGGTGATATGGTCATTTTTCATATCTCCAGCCTGTGAGATTGCCGCTACATGATATTATCGTGCACGTGTGGGTGGGGGCAATAATAATAGGCCGCCTATATAAAATAATAATAGTTTTATACATTAATAGGAGAATAAGCCTAATATTGTCTTGACTATGACAAAGACATTTGCTAGCGTCGATATCTCGGACTATCGTCGATACACGATACTATCGTCTATCAGCACAACCCAAAACTATTATATCAAATCTTTCTAAAAAATACAGTATAAAACTATATAAAATCATTCAATTTAATATTGGATAGACATTCGAAATTCATGCTAAAAAATGAAAGATTAAAAATGCAATATAAAATGAAACCTCAAAAAATATGAAAACTACTATTTAAAATATTTATGTGTTTCTTCGTTTCTGAATAAAACCAGTCAACAACATTAAAAGCAGGACAGCCCTGTAAAATATGTGCTACGGTCAAAGTAATCCTTCCAAAACCACATACTGTTGAATCTATTTTTCATAAATACACACATTGAGTGACCAATACATTATACAATACACTTACATGTATTAACTGAGCTTCGGGTGATGGCATGTCCAACCCTCTGGGATTCTCCAACAATTCTTCAGACTAAAATACATAATCAAAGTGTTAACAATATCTTGAATTTAAACTATTTGTAACCATTATTTATTATACAATGATTGACATCCTGGAGAGCCCTTGAAGACTGAGAAATTGATTAATTGACGGATGATTTAATAACATTCCTACCTTTCGGTCTTTAATGACCGGAGCAGAGTCCACCAGCACCTCCACTGAGGAGGACAGCGGATTCCCTTTGGCTGTGGTTTCGGCCTCCACAGGAGGAAGAGTGGCTTTCTGTGACACAGACATAATGAATATGAGACCATAACAACCATTAACACAACATGATAGCATATAAGCGGTCACTGCGGCAGTGATGTGCCAGTCTGCATTTCTGCCCCGTCTAGACATCAATTGGATAAGGGTTCAAAGGTAATTTGTTGCTAGCAGAGAGTAAACAATGCTGAGAAACTTTGGATTAATTTAAGTCTAGCTGCCTATTAGGTAAATACATTGGTATTTAAAACCTGTTGCTCTTTGGATATTTACAGAATACATTTACACACATAATTATGCTGTTGAAACCAAAGAAACCTATTTGGTATATTTTGGCTTGTCTGAGGGGATGGATGCGATGCATTGGTAACTGGATGATAATAAAGTATAATTTGTTAGCATCTACTCACTTAAAGTTAATCTTCAAAAAAGACTACATCTTCTACATTTAACAACACTGTTAAATGTAACCCTTAGCAAATCTCAAAGTGAACATCCATTTTTCATACTGTAATGTTGTAATGCCAAATTCAATTGTAACATTTAGAGGACTGTATTTTAAACTGTAGTATTTTTATACATTTATTTAGACAAACTAGTATATAATTTTATTCTCACCTCCAGTTTGGGCACCGGTGGGATGACTGGAGTTTTGGGAGTGTGGTCCGTCAGGAACATTGCACGAGAGAGCAGCAACAGGGACGGTGGGACGTTCTCGTTCAAGTGCAGGTCCAGCCACTGAGAGAGAAAGAACACAAATAACAATTAACAATTCATCAATGACTCAAAGCATACAGTCACACGTAATGTCAAAACAATCAGAAATATATCTGTAACTCCACAGATGCAGAATTACGGTGCCAACACCACCCTGTGACAAAAGGAAAACAATACTCAGTGGGCACAAGCTGGTAAATATAAGAGGGCTGTTTAAAGTCTGTTGTACAAGTACGTCACTTTCAATTTGTCTACAGTCTTTGCGTGGAAAACAGTCATAAATATCCTCCAGTAGCAGTTTTACAACCTAGTCAGGCTGGTCTGTGCACACACACACACACCTGCTCCAGCTGCTGTCGGAGCTGATCTGTGGTCAGACCCAAAGATCTCATGCCGCGACTCCTGCTGGCGGCCTGGAGCTCAGCTACAGTCATTGCGGTCACACCCTCCTTGGCGATCATCTACAGAGAGAAACAAAAACCGAAAATCATGATTATTTAACATCTGCGATCATCTCCTTAACATATCAAACCCAGAGTATTACTTTAAGGTCCAAGGCCCCAATCAGACAGAACGTGTTTTTTACAGTGAGAAGCACCTTTTTTTAAATTGTTTTCTATTGGCAGTGAGCGTTTTGCGCATTGTTTATGTGCCCAAAGAGCCTCGTGTTTTAGCCGCCTGCTGCACCTCAAGTTTTTGTAGAAGCGCTCTTAAAAACAAAACAAAAACAAAAAAGCAGAAAAGCACCTGAAGTTATTCGTGTTTTTAAATTGTCCATTCTAATGAATGGTGAGGCGGGCCTTCCGTTGTGTCGACGAAAGTTTACAGTTGCTTAGAATGTCCAGAGACTGAAATGGAGGAGAAATATTTGGTGTCTTTTGCGGGTTAATATTACCCGGTGCTGTATTTGTTTTTAAAGGTTTTTGCTAATATGACAGTTTACATAAAAAATAATAATAACTTAGCCAAAAAACCTAAGATTTTTTTTGAGCGCTCACACTACAATCCTTTGATTAGACTGACAGGATAGTTGATTTGGTAGTTGCCTAGCAAAAAGAAAGACATGAACATCTTGGATGGCATTGAGGGGAGTAAATTATCAGGACATTTTAATTCTGGAATTAACTAATCCTTTAAGGAATGCATTTCCTAATAAAGATGCAAAAGCAACAGTCCTAGATGTTTATTTAGTGCATGTTTACATTGAAAAATAATAGAAAACTAGCATAGTAAAATGCAAAAATGCATTCTTTGTGATCATTCCCTAATTTTAAGATGTATGGTTTAGTCACCCACAAAGCTAGAGGTCACAGCAACATGTCAAGTCAGAAATCCAGCTGTAAAACTACTTTAGAGGGTCAGTGGGTAGTTGTCTGATTTTGTCTCACCTCATCGTCAGTCTTGATGGTGCGCAGCTGCATCATCAGCTGGAAACGCAGCAGGTTATTGGTGCCGATGGGCTGCAGCTCCAGTAGTTTGCACAAGGCCACCAGCTGTGGCCGCTCCAGATGCTCCAGCGTCAGCTCATCCTCAAAGAGCTTGGAGAACTTCACAATGTCTTTAGTGCTGGGCTGTTCACCGGTGTGCCTCACCTATTACCAGACAAGTTAGAAGCATCAGTCACAACCAGAACAATTTGAACTGTGTGTGATATTGAAACATGGATTTGATTATTGAACTTACCTGTTGCACATAAGTCGAGAACTTCTGAGTCTCGTTTCCGACAGCTGCTTTGTTCCTCCTGGCCATCTCAGCAATGGTCTCCTGTAAGAACTTGGCCAGCTCTAGTTTAGCACCAAATCCCTTCCTCAGTTTTTCCTCCTGTCAGAGTAAAACAAACAAACTCAGATGTTTCACTAGTCATTACTCAACAATTTTTTACCACCTTTTACAACTTCATGAAAGTTACTACAAAGATTCATTGATAAATACATCAATTGATGTTTTACGAATCCTTTACACAGATTTCTTATGCTTGCATTGCGTAATTTTCACTGTTGTTTAAAATGTAAGCTTATAATACCTTCTTGGACTGGGTCTCAAATGTAGAAGGCAGCATTTCTGGAAAGAGTTTGAGGAATACGGGGAGCAGAAACTCCATAAAGGGAACGATGACAAAGATTATGAAGGGCACAAGTCGGAACAAGTCAGCACATGTCCGCATCAGCTGTGGAGGCAACGGGACAGGTCTTATTCATCCGTAGTCAAACACAAAAGCAATATGGGTAAGTGAGAATAGCATTTCTGGCCTAATTCAGCTGTACTTTCTCTGAGGTGTTAAGCTTTTTGGTTATGCAATCCTGTTTGTGTCACATTACATTATAAATCCTTGACTAAGTAATGGTTTGTTCTAACAGGATTATCAAACATGATAACCTTTTTATAAAACTCAAATCCTGTGCATATATTCATAACTTATGACATTTTCATTTTCTCAAAGTACTTACATCTTATATAAATGTGTTTTGAGACCATAAATTAGAATAATGCCTTGGTATTACAATTATTTTGGACATTGCACCTTGGTACTATGTGAATGAATATTGTAAACAAAGAACTACATTACTCAGTTTATAAGGTTAGATGAAGGAAACACATAATATTACCATTTTTTTGTGTGTGTGGACATGACACCATGTTAATACCATAATGAAATACATTGGTAATATAACAATTTTGTACATGTAGTAGTTCAAATGGCATTGTAAGAGACATAAGTTATGATTTTAAAATAGATGTGGATTTAATAATTGTACATTTTAATTAATTGTAGAAGTGCAATATAATATTAAAATATTTCTGAAATACTGGAAATTCCATTAATAGCACTTATTAAATGATGAAGTTTTTTGACTACAACATTTTTGTTTCCAAATAATTTAGTAAATACATATTTGTATTATATTTACTAGAATATCTAATACTGGAATATTATTTGAGAATGTATAACTTAAAGCTCACATTTCATGGTGATGCAAAGAAATAACAAACCAGACATTTAGCTACCACATGTATTATTTAAATTAACCTGAAGTACCATGTAAATGCATATGATAATGATATTTCTTCATATCAAACTACCATGGAATGAATATCCAATACAACCACTCTACCGCGGTAAACCAGAAGTAACACAAAGCTCCTCATCAAATAGATTTCCAAATCTTTCTCGACCCAAACATACCCTCCTCCTCTCCCTCCGGGTGAGCTGCTGGCCATGCAGTAACCTCCAGACCATCCTGGCCGCGATTTTGGTGTCAATGCCCAGAAGGCGGAAGCCATGATAGTAATGCTTGAGCTCATCCAGGACTCTCTGTCCCAGGGACTTTCTTGCCACTGCTGGTGGTGGTTGAGTGCCAGAGGCAGCAAGGACGGGCTCACCCGTGACAGGTTCAGGGGTGTCCTTCACCTCTTGAAGCCAAGCACAAGAGCTGTGGAGGGGACGTGCAGCTATGCAACCAGGGCGGATGAAGCTGGACGTGTAACAGGGGTACAGCGGCCGGGGACACCTGGCTGTGACGGCAACCCGGCCGAGGAACTCCGAATGGTAGCGTACGCATGAGGTCGACTGGAGTGAAGTACAACCGTGTCTTTTAGAAAGAAAGTAGGATCCCCTAGAAGAAAACCAGAACTTTGAGTTTTGATAAAGAATCTATTTACAATGTTAAAGCACAGGGTAAAATATTTAGATATATTCGAGTTTCTGTGCTCTAGATTACTACAGAAAATTATTTCAACTTGTTCTTCAGTTTGTAAAAAACAGCAAACTGTTTACAGTAATTGTCAATTGAGCCCTAAGATTTTAAAATGATATAATGTTAACATGAGATTAGTGCAATACAATCGCTTACTATCCTTTTCTTAAAGCTAATCTGTCAATCCTATCCTGATCATGTAAACCCAGTGACTTTATAATAAAGTGCAAAACAACCCTGCCAACAAAAAGTCCATCATCCAATAGAAACCATCACAGAAATTCCAATATTTTCTAATTAAATACCATTATAAACCATTAGCTTTTTCAAGTGAAACCATTGTGATTTCCATCACTAATAGGACAATTTAGCCAACTTATTTAGCCAGCTACAGTTCACATATATTTAGAATGCAAGAAGGAATGGATGTGCTCTAACAAAGATGCAAGCTTCCCATTTCTGTTTTTAAAACCTCCATGATGCATTGCAATTGGGGAGCATTACAAAATGTTACTATGGAATATTAATATTATCAAATAATAGTACACTTGGAACAGGACAACAAAGTTCATTTTTGCACCAGTCACTTGGATGATAACCTTACCTTGATCTTGTTACAGCGAGAAGCACCTGTGAGCTAAAACCCGCCATTGTGTTACTTAAAATCAGGTGTCCTGTAAAGAGAAATAGATGTAATATAATATAACTGTAATGCAATAAGATTTACACATATTAGAGACTTATAAAATCTGATTAAATTGAGGATTTTTGAGGAATCATCATTTTTATCACTGTCCCAATATTCATGAATAAATAATGCACACAGAACCACAAACAGATAAACAAGTAATTATGCTCATAAAATTGTATTAAGTATTTGTGAGGAATGTAATTTTTTGTGAATATTTGTTGAACTTATATTTGTTATGTTATGTACGTATGACAGTAGATTTATTGATGAAAACTGCAACAATAATAACATCATGTGTAGAAAAGCACGCTCGTTACGGATGCGGCCTGTCGCGAGCACTGCACACACATACTGACTCACGTGTTTATCTTCGCCGCTTGCGTTGCTAAAAACAGAACACAAACAAGGAGACTTGTAAATGTCATAGGTCATATTTAACAACAATACAAGGAACGTTTAATTTCACCCGAAAGTTTGCCCCAAACAACAGGTAACTTAACGTTAACGTGTTTAAACGTTATATCATATTTATGGCATTTATTACAGACCCCGTAATTCATTATTTAAGTGCGTACGTCAACAAACTACAATATCCACTTTCTATTAACAGTTCGAAAGTTGAAACTTTTTAAACGTCTAAATTGGTATCTAAAAGCGGTGCGATTAACGAACGTTAAGTCAAAACAGAGAAGTTTAATGACAGGCGCAGAAGGCCTCACAGTAGAGGCCGCAGATATACACCATCTCAAAACACACCGCATTCAATACCAGCACAACTTTGCATCTATTACAGATGCTTTTCTAAGGATATAGTCGACACGACATTGATCAGCTTTAGAGAAAAGCGATCGGACAATTCTTTTGTTTTACTTTCGTTAATGTACAATTAAAACAAGTAAGCAATGGACTAACGTTAACGGTTAACGTTAAACGACAACAAATAAAAGGCATCAAGTAGGAAAGGGTCGAGATGGTCTAATTAACATATCGAGGATTTAATAACTTCGGACACTATTAAACATCTACCAACCTGTCAGAAAGGCCCGTGTCGTGCGATGTGACGGCTGTTAAACTGTAATCATTTGGACATGGTGTCAGATTGAATGACGGTGGAGAAAAATGTCCGGCTCGACAGCGCTCCTCCTGCAGCTGAGGGTCAAATTTCCTCGGAGGCGATTGTACGGGTGAAAATAGACCTTTTGCGGGATGAGATACTCCATTCACGATGATATGTCGCTCCTTGAGTTTAAACCTAAATGGACATATACATTAATACATCCGTGCAGATGTATTGTTGTGGTCGGATTTCAAACGGACTGTCAGGTTGCCTCCGGTGGCACAATCAAAGTTCTCCTGCCGAGAACGAGGAGGATCATCCGATGAGGGGTGAGGCGTGATTGACAGCCCCATAAGCCAATAAGCGAGCTGTACGCACTAGTGACGCTGGCCAATCCGCGGGACGGGGCGGACAGTGGAACTTCCCATGATCTCATCCGTGATGACGAGGGCAGATGACTGTACACAGCTGCTGATCTCAGCTCAGTTGCAACTCAGAATTGTCATGGCAACAGTCGATATCACAGTTTCGAGAACAGTGGCGGGGTAGCAAGGCGTTTCACATGGTTATGTTATTAGGTATATGTGCAGACGATGGCGCTATTATTCAGTTTAATTTCGCTTGAGATCCACAGGGAAGGAACAGTACTACATAATGTGTATGAAATGATGCATTTTTGTACAACAATTGTTGTAAAGTTACACTGGTAATTATTATTTGTGTAGGCCTCGAATAAAGCACATGTTAAGATAATATATTAAATCATCTATATTCCGTATTATCAAGCTTTATATAAAATATTGTTTTTAATTTTACAAACATTTTACTTTTATATATGCACACACACAGACACACACACACACACACACACACACACACACTTATTTATTTATTAATTTAGTGGTCGAAGTAGTTGACACATTTTTGGAAAATACAATAATGATATTGTTTTTACGATATCAAGTTAAATACATATTGTTTATTGTTGTTATTATTACTTGGTCGAAGTAGAATTTGGCTATTTTTCGAAAACAAAATATTTGTTATTATTCTTTGTATTATGTTTAACAATTATTTGTTACATAGTTTTTTTATTGTGCATATGTACATATTATATATAATAATTATGTGTGTGTGTGTGTGTGTATATATATATATATATATATATATAAGTATTCTCTGTAATACATTGATCACATCTTATGCTTTAATTTCAAGCAATATATTGTTGTAATTATGTTGTAATTATTAGAAGAAAAAACTACTCATCCCAACATGCCCATCATGCAGCACAACCAATGGGGTAGATGTTATTTTGGCGCTGAGACACAGGCCTTAAGCAGAGGGGCTTTTGTTACAGCTAGAGGGAGGGAGAAGGCAATAATAAAATATATGGGAGCCCAATTTCCCTGGGTCTGCAGGAGCATCCCACAAAAAAACGGGGCCTCTCCTGATTCCACGGCCACACATCCTATCATGGGGATCGACATACGACTGATCTAGCCCCTTTTTTCATATACCGGATTAGATCTAAGAAACGTCATAGGTCTTTGTGTTGATATTTGTATTAACTGCAGCGGGAATCCGGTTTATTTGGTGTATTTGTTTAGAATGGAACACGCTGAAGGTACAGACGCTTTTATTCTACCGTTGTTTCGATGCTTCGTTACATATTATCGCTTCGTTTCACAAATTCTGCATGCATTTCTGTTTTTGATAACAATAAAGCATTGGTTTTCAGCACACCTTTTCCTGAGCGAAATGCAATCTGGCCAATTTGATTTAAAGGGGCACGGGCAGCCATGTTGGCATGTTCGCATTCACTTCTTCAGTTTTTATGGTTCTCCGCATGATCCATTCTACCAAGAAACATACCATTTTGAAACAAAATGTGTGTTTGGTTAAATTCCCAAGTGATACACCTTAGAAGTACGTGCGTTGGTGATTTCCTCATGTTGCGTTACACACATTAGCACATCCGCTAACGCCGCCTTTCATATTATAATGCAGCGACATTACACGGGTCCGCTTTACAAGGCTGTTGGGAAACAGGAGCTGTTTTTACTACACAAGAGCTTAATTGTATTTATTCGCGGCCCATATAGCGTTTTCATTCAGTTGTATGTGTTCATACATGATAATATGACTATATCGAGTATGTTTTGTTATCCAGAAAAGGCTAGCAGGCTAATGTTAGCCAGCTGCTGGTCACTGCAGGTTTGTTTCTTTGATATGAAACGGTGTTTTAGATTAGTTGGTTTAGAAACGGTCGTTGTTGTTCTGTGGCATTGAGTGATGTGGTTCATGGGCTAAATGAGAGTCTTGTTTTACATCTCTTACTGGACAGACGAAACAAGCAAAATAGACTAAATAATCACTAACGTATTTACAATTTTTATTTTATTGAACAGCTGGCTTAGCCATACTTACAAGTAAAGGGAAAGAAGCTCAACATTCATAAGACTATTTAGTGAAATAGAAACTGAGATAAAGCACGCATTGTTGTCATATAAAAAAGAGAGGGGGATGTTATATGAGGAACATGGCATTTAACAAGCTTGATTCTGACTAAATATTGTATCCAGCAAGGCTGTGATTTCAGTCTACATTTTGCATAAAGTTTCCTCTCAAGAAATAGGGAAAGTTGTCTTAACTTGTAGTGGAGTAAACTTAATTTATCCCCTGGGATGGAGATTTGCAGTGTTGCAGAAGTACAGCAAGCCTCACAAACTCATTTGTGCATCGCATTAATCACATTTTTGACCCATTTTTTACTACACATAAAGCTATTAAACAATTTTGCACAAAGCAATTTCTCACAAATGTGATCAAATGTGTTGATGTGTTTTGTCATAAACGCATTCTATCTGTTTTTCCTCAAAATCTCAGCAGGCCCTGTAAGAAAAAGGGAAACTTAAGGATGCTGGAGCAGAACAATGGATTTCTCCTTCTCTTTCATGCAAGGGATCATGGGAAACACAATTCAGCAACCCCCTCAGCTTATTGACTCCGCTAACATCAGACAGGAGGATGTCTATGAAGCCATCAGTGACCCAGGAGATGACGGAGGACAACAAAACTTTGAGTCTCCTTTGGAGTCAGGCTTTCCTTACCCTGCTGAAGACCTCCCAGTCATAACAAACGGCTACCCGACAGGCGTAGGCACCTATGAGCAACAGGCCAAGTTTGCCTTGTACTCTCAGTTCCCTAATGGCTCAGCTAATGGCTACGGCGCCATACGAAACTATGGGGATCACGGTTTGCTGCTTGGTGAAGGCACTGTATTGAGACCACCAGTGGTCCAGGAGAAGCCTCCAAGCCACATCTCACCTCCACCTCATCACCACCATCATCCTCCTCACCATCATCATCACCACCACCACCAGCAGCAACAGCAACACCATCCACAAAACCCACCACTGTTACCTCACCACCATCATTCACCTCCTGCTTCTCATCTAATGCACCAAGTCTTGCCACCCCCTCCTCCATTGCTTTTGCCCTCTTCACCCCCCCTCCTTTCACCTCAAGAAACCACTGTCTCCAACCCTATTGCACAATCCACCAACACTCCCAAAAAGACCAGCTCCCCAGAGATCAAAATAAAGATCATCAAGACCTACCAGAACGGCAGGGAGCTGTTCGAGTCCTCACTGTGTGGGGATATGCTGCAAGAGTTTCAGGCTGGCGAGGCTTCCAGAAGAAGACATGAGCAGAAGAAGGAAAAGAGGAAAAAGAGAAGCAGCAGACATGGTGCTGGTCAAGAAGAGGAGAGCCAGCAGCCATGTAAAGTGGAGGAGCGTTTAGGGGTGGTTCAAAACTCCTCACAGCCCAACGAAAGTCATGTCGCATTCAGAGAAGAGCAACCTTCAACCCTCAAAAGCCCCAAAGCAGAACTGAAGGAACAGAAAGTGAGTTTAATGTTCTCTCATATGTTTATAGCCATTTTTACTTCAGAAGGTGTGGGAAAGTGTTGAGAATTTCTGGTTGATGGGATCTGATCAGTTCCTGTTCATCCAAGAGCATCTTGTGTTCTTGTTTAGGTTGAAAAGCACTTTCCTTCAGTCATCACTAGCACCGGCTCTTGTCAAGAGTATGAGATTGGTGACTTGGTGTGGGCTAAGGTTGGGACGTATCCTTGGTGGCCGTGCATGGTGTCAACTGACCCTCAGTCAAATGTTCATATACGACTTAATAAAAGAGGTAATTCTTCTACTACAAGTGCATATTTTTATGGCTGGAATTAGGGTTGTAACGGTATGATAATCGCCACAGAAAATATCATGGTTTCACAGTATACGGTATTAAACAATCAAAAGTTTATTAAAATTTAATTCATCAAAAACAACCAAGTACATTTCATCATTGATTATATATTAGTTTAACAACTTATTCGTCAATAATAATTCTGGTTTGACTTAATTTTTTTGGATTCTGTACTTTTATAATAAAATACAAATATACTATCAAAAATGGTGTTAATGAAATTAATGCAAAAAGCTTTAACAATTTAATTAATACTTTAAAATGTAATCAAATGAAAATAACTTATCCTTTTATGCTTTCTTAAAGGGCTGCACAACAGAGATTTACTAAATAAAAATGAGGGGGAAATTATATTCATTAAATTTTTCTATAAATTATTATTATTTTAGAAGTAGCCTAAATTATAGTACAATCGTAATTTCTTCAAGTTAAAAAGCGGACTTTTATTTTGACTGGTAGTAGCGAAGAGCTTTGAGTGTCAGTGTATTTGACAATGTTTTTTTCAAATAAAATGATGAAAGGATTATTATTAATTATTCTCTCAGTGTCGGTGAGGCTATCAGTGTTTGTCCTCAGATAGTGAGACAACAGGCGCTGTTAAACACTATGAGCGGCGCCAGCGCGCATACTTTAGTATGTAGTACATGACAACCGCTCACTCACAGAGAAACACGCAAAACAAACGGATTATATTTTTATATAGCAGTGTTTTTGTGCTTTAATAATCACAGACACTAGACCATGTAGTGATTTGACAGCTCTGTTTTTGATTTATTCATCAATCCAATTTTATCAAATTGCGCATTATGTGACATCTGCATTGAAAATTCATTGTCATGACTGGATTCTGGGATTCACTCTGCATCACGGAAATCATAAGGCTTTAACCTTAAGTTATAAATGGGACATAACTGTATCTGCACAGAGGGATGGTGTTCTGAAATATAGGTAAACATATTCGATGTGTTTCCTCTTTTTGCGGCTGCTTTGCGACCAGTTTTTGTGAACTGTGTATCCACGAGGACAAATAAGCTTTCGTCTTTTCTATATCCAAAGTATTCCCATACTACCAGTTTTAATTTATATTTTGCCGTGGGATAGAGATTAGAGATAACAGCCTCTGTCCCTGATGTTGTCTCCGCTGCACGTGTGGGTGGAGCAAGAGAAAAGATAAGTGGAAAGTTGTTGCCTAGGCGCAGGTGAGATTCTGCGTCTTTTATTTTCTCCAAATGCTGTAGATAAGCAAATGTACACGGTATTGTAATCGTACGTGTTTATATCGTGGTATATCGCCATACCGTTATATCGTTACAACCCTAGGAATATGCTGGACAATATTTAAAATCAGAGCAGATTTTAAAAAGCTAGGTGTTACACACTTTTTGGCTTTGAAACCATTTACAGAGGAAAAACTTGGAATCATTGCCTTTCTGGTGCACAAATTAAAATGTGTTCAAAATATACAACTTTTAGAATCAGGACTTTGATGTGCATCAACTTTTAATGCCGAAAATCTGCAGAATGGCTCTGATTTGATCAATATTTGAACTCATCCAAGTTGCAGGTCAAGTAACAATTTGGGAAAAAATGTGTTGTGTATGCCAGCTTTTAGCTTGTATCCCTACTCTCTTGCAAATGTATGTTTCTAATAACTTGCTTCCATGGTTCCTGGTAGGTGTTAAGGAATACCACGTACAGTTCTTCGGGAGTGTCCCTGAGAGGGCTTGGATTCATGAAAAGAGAACTGTGGTGTACAAGAGTGAGAGCCAGTTCGAGGAGTTGCAAGCAGAAACACTCCGGAAAGCAACCAACCCAACCGAGAAACAAAAGGTATCCTGCTTTACTTCAAATGTGGTGACCATCTTTCTGTGGACATTTCTGATTATTTATTATGTGGTTTATTGATTTTAAAGTTGCTGAAGCCTCAGTCCCAGAAGGAGCGTGCCCAATGGGAAGTGGGTATGGGTCACGCGGAAGCTGCTCTGCAGATGACACGAGAAGAACGCAACGAGAACTACACCTTTATCTACACTGACAAAGAACCTGGTGGTGCTGCTGCTGCTGCTGCTGCTCCTGCTCCTGCTCCTGCTGCAGACACTGTGACCTCACCTAGGGCGACCAGTAAAAACCGCCCAGAACGCAAGCAGAGACGCTCTAAAGGCAGTGCTGGAGCGAAAGAGCACATACCTCGTCGGCAGCAGCCACGGAGGCAGTGCAGCATCAATAGTAGTGGAGAAACATCATCTCCCAATCAGGGAGAGGATGATATGGACCAAGAGCAACCCGACAGCCCTGCAAGACCTGACCCCCACCCCAAGGAACCCTCCCCACCTCCAGTCAGGACACCTTGGAAGACCGCTGCAGCCCGCAAGCTCCTCCCACTCTCCATTACTATGAAGAAACTAAACGTGCAGATCATCAAATGCGACTGGCAGCTCCCAAAGCAAAAGTTGGACTTACCCAAGAAGACTGAGAGTGAGGAGAGGCCCAGCGATCAGGTTCAGTCACCTGAGGTAGAAATTAAAAAATGCTAGTGAACTTAAGGTAATGTGTATAAGTTTAAAGGGTTACTCCACCCCAAAATGAAAATTGTGTCATTAATCACTTACCCCCATTTCGTTCTAAACCTGTAAAAGCTTTGTTTGTCTTCAGAACACGGTTTAAGATATTACGGATGAAAACTGGATACACTATTTTCGTTTAAATCAAAGCGTAAATAAACGTTGAAAATGTATCCGTGTGGTGCAGCTGACACAGAACATCATACGCAGTTTGCGTCCAGCTGAATTGTATAAAGTCGTTATTTTTGTTTGATGGACAGATGGACTATTTTGACGATGTTTTTCATATTTTCTGGGCCTTGACAGTGTAATTTACTTGGCAGTCAATGGGACAGTCAATGGGTCACAAGTAGGGGTGCTCCAATTGAATGATAATCACGTTGGGATGTTTGATCGGCGGTCTCTGAAAAGG
Organism: Gymnocypris eckloni scoliostomus; assembly: GCA_027564155.1. Classification (NCBI taxonomy): domain Eukaryota; kingdom Metazoa; phylum Chordata; class Actinopteri; order Cypriniformes; family Cyprinidae; genus Gymnocypris; species Gymnocypris eckloni. The sequence goes on from CM050435.1 coordinate 14,484,845, forward strand.
CAGATCTCAAAAAAACTCTCTCTCAAAATGCGCAATTTACTTCAAATTGTATTTTTTCTCATGTTAACGGATCAGAGTGTTACGGTACACGTTTGTGGTCCCGCAGTGCGTTCCTGCACGCGCTGAATTAAAGTGACAGCGCATTGTTCTTTATGAACTGCAGGATTGCATGTAAAAGAAAAGGCAGTAGAGCTGACTTTCTGTCAATGGTAAGTTTTCATTTTGTGATAATGTAAGATTTTTTTTTTAAATGTTGTCACTTGCATGAGCAACTTAATATCTCTATGAAATACTGTATTATAGGGATGCACGATATATCGGACACCATATCGGTTGTATTATGTTATCGGTATCGGTCCGATACGACAATTTGGCCGATATATTTAAGCCGATAAATAATGCATTATTTCCTTCAGAGACACTTCAGATGTGCACTGTTCGCCTTGATGGTTTTTAAATATGATTTGAATCACTTTGAAAAGGACAAAACACTTATGTGCAGAGCAAGTCTGTCATAAAGGCTACATTAAATGATAATAAGAACATTACTGTAAATTACGTTGTGGAATCTTTGTGCGCTGTGTTTTGTGCATGCGTTGAGCACGTCCACAAAGGAGCTACACCTCCATGACAGTTAAGATCGCTTGTGCATTTGCAGCCTTTTGTGCAATTGTGCGTAGGAATATTATGTATGTATATCTGCTTTATCTCATATAGAATGCGTTTGGTCAAGTTAATAGAGCGCTTCAGTTTGCCGGTGATCATCTTTAGCTTAGCGTACGCAGTTCAAACAGCAGCGCACAACTAATAACTATGATTGAGACTGTCGTGTATCTAACATTCTAAAGAGAACATCATTTTAATAAAACGTTGTGAATTATTTGGGTTTAGTTGCCGTGTTTCAGCGCGTTGTTACGGGAAGCCAAGTGCGCGTCCACGAGTTACACATCTGACTAGCACATAACTTAGTTCAAAATAACTTTTGCATTTCTGTATTTTTGTGCATATATAAGTTGTAATATTAAGTTTATGTTCTATAAATATCTGATTCTCATGTAGCCTAATTAACCCGCTATAACAAGCGCTTCAGTTTACCGGTGTTCATTCAGCTTCATACAGTGCTATTTAAAACCGTAGTAGCCTATTCATTTGTTACTTTTCAAAATCACTGAAGCATTATTAATAATAACCACCACAATTATTTTCTCATTATTTTCATAAACAATATGGTTTAGTAATTAATATCATTTCATTATTGTCCATGCAGATGGCTCTTCTGTTTTATACATCCATGGCACATGCATTTTGATTCTTTGCACATGTAGTGATGTCCAATGACTTGTTAGCATTATTTATGCATTTAATTTCATTTGTGAGACTTTTTATGGCGAAATTTGGTAATGGGAGAGTAAATTTTTTTTTTTTGTTACACTGTTCAAACTAGGCTGCTTATGTTGAAGTGTTTGGGATGTGGCTTTTAATGATGAAACCTTTTTTAAATCAGACTCTCAAAAAGTATATACAATTTTGGATATAGATTTATCAGCCAACATATCGGTTATCGGCTTTCAAATATAAAGAATTATCGGTATCGGCCAAAATGTTAATATCGGTGCATCCCTACTGTATTACATTACCGTGTAAGAATCACAATGCTAAAAAAGCATTTTAAGTAACAATGTTTGGATTTGAAGTCAAAATAATGGATATATGTTGTGTTTGTAGTAAACAGCCATGGATCAGGAGCAGACTCCTGTGTGAAAGGCACAAACTGTAAAACAAAATTGACCTACCTCAAAAAAGGCAATCTATCCCAATCAAATTATGTTAACTCAACTAGCATACGGACACATTTAGTTCACCTAATGAATTAAAGTCAGTTTACTGAGTGATAAAAGATCTGTCAGAGCAACCAAAGATTTTTTTTTGCATTTAAAAATCCTAATCTTCCTCTTTCTTTTAGATGTGTTTATTTTCAAAGCCTTCTACATAATATGGGTAGCAATTGCCTCTTAAATCTAAAGGCAAATATTTATGCTAATAGACAAATGTATTAAATGAGATACCTCAGCACACAATTCCCAACCATGGGGAGGATCATCACATTTTTTATCAGTAAATTAACTCTGATCCACATGACAGCTAACTGATAGTGACAGCTGCAGCATAAATTAAGCCAGTAAAATGTAAAACAATGATAATATTTTAATTATAAATAACGTAACATGTTTCAAGCTGCAATGCATGCTGAGAACTTCTGCAATATTGTTCAATGTAAAATAGTTATTTCAGATGACTCAATTTGAAAAGTTGAGATAATATGTGGATATGTTGTGAACAAATACTTGAGTATCTATTACTTGAGTAAGTAAGGTAAACAAAACAACTTTTGCTAGCGACATGTTTAAAGTAATTTTGTTCAGTGCACACAAAAAATTAAAGTGACCGCTACAAAAAATGATTTATTGAGGCTACCTTTGTATTTTTATTTTGTTGTTGTTGTTTTTGTTTTGTTTACATATTGGTTAGTTGGATTTTTTTTTACAGTGCAGTCAGTGCTTCTATACCGTGTGCGTAGCGTAGCGCACATGGACTGCGTACGCACTGCAAACGGTGTAAAAGGCCCATCTCACATACAGCTCATGAAATCTGGCTTGTGCTGTGTGTAAGCTATTGTGCAACAATTGAACGATTGTCAAAACAAAAATGCAGTAAAAAATGCCCTCCTCCTCCCTTCAAATTAAAAATACTCCATCATAAGAGTTACCTGAGAGGGGAATTCATTCTCAAAAAATGAAATTCAGGCCCTGAATAAATGTCTAAACATTTTGATTGGATTATCACTATAAATAATTCTACATGATTTAAAAAAAAAAAGGCTTTAAAAAGATTGGTATCTGTGATCGGATCGGCAGATATTGTGATCGGTGATCCTGATCGGAGCACCCCTAGTCACAAGCCTCCTGGTTTTCATCCAACATATCTTACATTGTGTTCCGAAAATGAACAAAGCTTTTATGGGTTTGGAACGACTTGGGAGTAAGTGATTAATAACAAAATGTTCATTTTGGGGTGGAGTAACCCTTTAATGTAAATAATGTAATTTCAGCATGGATCACTGTCATGATATTTTTGTAAAGAAAAGCTTAATCAAAGAAACTCTGAAACAACACCATTTACAAAAATTGTGTTTTTAATGGGTACAATTTCTCAGATCAAAAATGTAGTTGCCCACTAGTGACTCTTTATGCAACGAAAATAAAGTCAAATGTTTTATGAAAATCATCAAATGGAGTTTGCTTAAATTTGCTTAATTTTGCTTAGATTTACTACTGCTTAAATGTAGCTCTCGTTTTTATAACCGCATATACAGGCGTTGTTAGTGACAACTTTCAGTTTTGTTAATTAAAATGAAGCTTAAAAATAACAAGTATTAGATGAAAAACTTAAACTTGGGAAAGCTAGAAATGTACTACTAACTGAAATAAAACAAGTTGAATTACATAATTGCATAAATTGTTAAACTGAAGTTTAACGAAAGGAATAGAAATACAATAAAAATGACAGATTGCAATTTGTATCCCAGTGTAAATGGTGTAATAATTGTATACGAGTGTATTATGTTGTAAATGTATACTTTTGCTCCCACATTTCCCATTATTAGCAAGCTTTCCTGCCTGATTCATTTACACCATGGAATGCTAAACAGATAATAACTATGTTGCTTAACATCTTGCAGGTTAGGTAGAATTAATATCACCCAAAATGCTGTGAAACGTTATTTATTCTCTATAAAGCATTTAGTTTGGTTGAGATTCTGTTAATGTACATGTTAAGCTATTATAGCTTACTGCCTAAAGTTAATTACTAAGATCAGCTGCAGCTAGCTAACCTAAAATTAGGGCTCTGCTCTCTCTTCATGCATGCTGCTTGAAGAAATAGCACCTTTTCTGCCAGGCAGCTGTTGGTATTTTTTTTTACGTTTCTCAATCTATCCCACAAAGGGCTCCATTGATAAGGCAGAGACGTGTTCCAGTGAAGAAGAGCGAGCTGCATCTCCCTTAGCCTGGAGTGACCAGGAGAGTGCCGAGCAATCCACAGGTATATTATAAACTCAAACACTGAGTTAGTCGCTAGAGCTAAACTCCCTTTTGCAGTGGTATTCAGATGTCCTTTGCTGTATAAATCTAATCTGTGAAAACCTGCTCTGTGTCTGTGTGATATCAGAGAGAAAGCAGCAGCGCCGGTCTGTGCGAAGCCGTTCCGAGTTGGAGAAGAGTGTGGAACCAGTGCCAAAAAAGAAAGTGAAGAAAGAACAGGTAGAGCACATAAACAAAATATTAAATCATTTATCAGCGATGAATCCAACAAACCGTAGAGTAGATTTCACTTAGTATTAATTGAACCCGCTGCATTTAATTGCATTCATTACCTGCATCATTTTTGCTAAAGAAATACACGAAAGGCCTATTTCTCTCAAATATTATTCACAAATCTGTCTAAATCTGTGTTAGTGAGCATTTCTCCTTTGCCGATAAAATCTATCCACCTCACAGGTGTGGCATATCAAGATGCTGATTAGACAGCATGATTATTGCACAGGTGTTTCTTAGGCTGGCCACAATAAAAATCCACTCTAAAATGAGTTTCACTGTATTGGGGGGGTCCGAAAGTGTATATTTGTGCAAAATTTGATTTGCACAGCACAGTTTCTCATCTTAGGGGACAGTTCTGAATGCTTACTTGGGATGAATACAGCAGACTCGTAAGTCTGGTATAACGTTCAGCATCACTCCACGACTGCCATCCAGGCAGCTGAATCAGCTCTTAAAATAACTTGTTTTGTACTATATTATTACTGATGCCATGATGGAAAGAAACTTTCACTTTTGAACAAATTTCAGTTTGAATCAATTTTGGTATGCAGGTGGTTTGTGAATAAAACACAATTTCTGTTTTTGCAAAGAAATATCAGCCGAAAGTGACAGTGATTTAATGAATTATCATCTTCTTCATAATGCTTCAGGGTTATTATAGTTTACTAAAACCATATAAGACATTTTCATTACTTGAAATGAATTGAAAAGTAACTTTAATTTAACTAATAAAATATAAAAACCATATACGCATCTTAAAGTTGCCAAAGCAACATTTGTAATTTTAGTTTAACTTGATGCACTAAAATAACAAACATCGAAATAAAAAGATCAAAAACTATATAGACACATTTCTAAATAAAAATGACAAACACAACAAAATTATCACAATGTTAACTACATTTAAAATGAAAACAAAATATAAAAATGCAAACTAATCTAAAATATTAAACACTATGATTGTATCTCAATTATACTAAAATAACACCGTAATACATCTAGTCTGTATTTAAAGTGAGTCACATAATAAAGAAATGTATTATAAAATTTGACTTTTTTTTCACAGGCTGAAACAGCACCTCAAATGGATTTCAAAACAGGGTCGCAAAAAGGTGCTTGACACTGCATGATTAATTTTACATTTAGTTAAATGATTTTCTTAGATCTAATCTTTGGTTTATTTTAAATGATTAATAATCCCATACATTAATTTATGGATCAGTATCTCCCTATTAATACTACTCTAATCCTGTAGGTGCCAGTGAGATCTCAGACTCGTGTAAACCACTGAAGAAACGCAGCAGAGCATCTACTGATGTGGAGATGGCCAGCTCACTGTACAGAGACACGTCTGACTCTGACTCCAGAGGCCTCAATGATCCACAGGTCAGACTACACTCAAGAATACAGCCAGAGTGCCATGCCAGCAGGATTTTTTGATTGGCCACCTTAGCCATACATTCCTCATTGGGTTACACAATTGCTATGACAGCTTTGTTTATTTGAAACATCAATCAGGTTTTGTTGCCAAATGGACTCTGCTTGTAAAGTCACATTTTTGCATTCATTTGCATCCCTTGCAGACTGGCTTCGGGAAGCGCTCGGACAGTCCTGCTACAGTAGATGCTGACGGATCTGATGCGCAGTCCGTGGACTCAAACCTGTCCCGTCAAGGAGGAAGTTCCTCAAAAAAGGACACAGTCTGCCATGTAAGCTCTATAAATGCTGGGTTTATGTAACATATATATATATATGACAGTAGATACCCTGCTGATCAAAAGTTTGGCTAAACACAAAGTAAAATCATTAATGTTATGAAATAACTATGTGAATATATTTAAAAATGTTATTGGTTCCTGTGCTGGCAAAGCTGATTTTCAGCAGGCATTAGTTTAGTCTGCTTATTTAATGCTTAAGTAGCAATTATCAGTGTTGAAAACACTTGTTGATTAGACCAAGATTTTTCAACAAATAAAAAGTTCAAAATAACAGCATTTATTTGAAATGGAATTATATTTGAGACAATGTAAAGGTATATACTGTCTCTGTTAAATGTATTGTATCTATTTAAAAGTAAATGTGTCTATTTAAACGTGTTCATTTTGAGGTTTCGGCAGATCAGCACTCACAGAAATGTAAAACAGTAGTTCTGATTTTGTCTGACTCTTTCAGATATAATAGCTATCTGTTGTTGTGGTTCTTCTGTAAATCTCTTAGGTCTGTGAAACATTTGGGGATTCTTTGGTGAGCTGTGAGGGAGACTGTAACAGGCTGTTTCATCCAGAGTGTATAGGATCTAACAGTGGAACAGATGGAGAACAGCTGTGTCAGGAGTGTAAGACAGGTGAGCATTATTACATCCTATTGCTCCTAAATTGTTTGGCATACTTTTTCAATAAACTGAATTAATTAATGAATTGTTTTTACTAGCATTACATCTGATTTGTGGTAACTATTTAAAAGTTATTACCAGTTATATAGCCCACCGGTAACACTTTAACTGCCTATAACTACTGTTGAAAAAAGTTTGATAGCAGCACTACATTTTAGACCTAATTTAAAATTGTTTATTTGTGCTAAGAATTTGGATGGTGCATTGATAATTGTGTTTTTAAAGGATTTTTTTGATTAGTCTAATCTGTTTGTCACCATAACTTTCTCCAGGTTCCCACCTTTGTTTCTCCTGCAAGGTTGAGGAGGGTGACGTGAAGCGGTGCTCCGTGAGCACTTGTGGCCGCTATTACCATGAAACGTGTGCCCGCAAGTACACTGGCACCACCACCGATACTAGAGGCCTCCGCTGCCCTCAGCACAGCTGTGCCACATGCTGTCTCGACAGAGACCTTCACAAAGCTGGCAAAGGTAGATACATAGAAGATTGATTTTTGCATTGTGTTTTACAGAAGCAATTTCAGAGCCATTTCCTTTTTTCCTCCCTATTTAGGCCGTATGATGCGATGTATCCGCTGTCCGGTGGCGTATCACACGGGAGACGGCTGTGTGGCGGCTGGCAGTGTGTTGATAACACCCCACATCATCATATGTAGCAACCACTCCAGTTCCAGGAAGAATGGACACTTTTCCTCTCCTGTAAACGTAGGCTGGTGTTTCATCTGCGCTCGAGGTACGTTTGGCCTTCATGTCTTGTAACTAAAGCCGTAATTACTGAGATGATTAGATTTGTATGTATAGTGTATCGCATACTTTAAAAGGCATTTAAATGGGTTCTTGTCAAAACTGCAAGTTGTCACTAGTGCAATTAGTGAATGTAACACTTTCTAACAATCTTCTCACCACATCAGTGTTTAATGTTCTCTGGTGTCGTCCTTTGTAATGTTCGATGTTCCTTCTCTTTAAGAGTTGGACACTTTTTAATGTGAGCTTCTTTCTTGTCACCTAATCTTTTACTTTATGTACTGTGTGTTCGTGATCCATCAGATCATGTTTGTTTCCTACTAATTAGTAACACTTTAATTGTCTGTGAATCCTTTGGGGAAGGACTGGCATTAAATTTATTTTCAGTTGAACTTTTAAAATGGCAAAACAGCAGTAATTTAAGACATTCCAGAGAGCAATTAATGAACACTAAATTTGTTTAATTTGCCCATTTTAAAGGTTGGCTCTTAGACTCTTATCTTCAGGTTTAGGGTTCATATTTACTCTTAGGGTTTTAGTACTATTTTTCACAGATATAGAGATTATGGACTTGATTAATTGATTCATCTTAATGTATTGTTCAAGTAAAATTAGACATTAAGACATGAAATGTTTAATATTGGAGCTTAAGTTTTATCTGCAATAACACATATCAGACAAAATTTAATTGATTTAATTACAAATTTTGTTGCACATGTTAACTCACTTAGTGTTAGTTATTTACTGCCAACTGTTTTGTTCAGAATGTAAACCTTAATGAATATCATTGATTTCATCTTTAAGTTTTGGAACAAGTGCCTTCCCACTTTTGTAGAAAAGCTTTTCACCTTCTAATTTCTCAAGGAACTAACTGATCATGATAAACTGAATTTAGGTCATTTCTTTAACCATCTTTGTTGTCTGCAGTAATTTGGATAGTATGTGTTGGCGTGGGAGCAATTGCATATCTTTATAACCAATAATTGTCCTTATAGGCCTTGTCCCTGACAAAGTAAAATCTTTAATTTACTCGCATCATATTGTTCCAAACCCCTATGACTGCATTTCTTCCCTTATACACAAAATGCATAATTTGGAAGAAAGTTCTAGTTTTGTATTTTCTTCACCCATGCAGGTGCGATTAATCAGGGCTGAAGTTTCCAAGTTAAAATAAGGATGTAAAAGCGCCATACACATATCATAAAAATGGTCCATATGACTGTGCGCAATACTTTAAGTCTGGTAAAGCCATATGATAGATTTGTCTGCGAAATATTAAAGTCTTTATTCACTGAAAGACTGGTTTGGAGCAACATGAGGGTGAATAAATAACTTGAGTTACATTTTTGAATGAACTATTCATTTAACATTTGGCTACTATTAAAAGCAGAAAACAGTTAGAGAATCAAGTGACACAATTACTGCATATTTGACATTTTATCCAGTGATTCCCTAAAGCTCCCACTCCAACACTGCAGTATTCCTCTTAAGACACGTTTTTTGTGTTCTCTTTTCAAGACTACTTATTTAATCACGTCTTTTTTGTCCTGATGTGTGTTTTCTGGAATCATGGGTAGTTTCATTACTCATGACTTTCCCTGTTTGTCTCGTGTAGGGCTTTTAGTGCACGACCGTACTGACACCATATTAAGTTCATATACCTTTAAGTCGCACTACCTTCTGACTGAGTCAAATCGTGCTGAGTTGATGAAATTACCTATGATTCCTTCTTCTTCGTCAGCTACCAAAAAGAATATTGGGAAAGGTAAAATCATGTTTTCTTGGTTTATGTAGTTTGCCATCTGTATGCTTTCACAGCTGTCTTACTGCTACTTTTTGTTTATTTGTTTATTTTTGGGGTCATTTTATTGCTCGTAATTTTACACCCTCACGCTGCTTCTAATGCACATAGTGGGCTTGAAATAACATGCAGAAAATTTTAGTCCTTTAGTTTAAATCAAATCAGCATTTTAAATTAGTTTGGGAAATTGTGTTGAGAAATCAAATAGAAGTTGGCATAATATTCAAATCTTTGTGTGCCTGTATCCGATTCCTGGGAATTTTACTAGGTTATGGTAGGTCACGTAACTTGTTATTCTGAGTCCGTAACACGCTTTGGCTTAGCATTAATTGCTTTGGATTGTTTCTAAATTGCTTTGTCCCGTTTCTCTGTTTGCTTGTGCACAGTTAAACCCTACCACCCTCCAAACATAAACATATTTTGGATGGCAATTTTAATAGAGCCAACAGCAGGGTCCTGGAAGTCAAAATCCCATTCATTTTGTCCATAGAGAATAGTTTAAAGATCTCGTACAGCTCCGATGTATGGAAGCCCTTTTCTGTCATAAACTATAAATTCAAAAAGGTAATTGTGACTTATCTCATAATTCTGATTTTTTTCCTTGCATTTCTGAGAAAAAAAGTAAATATTGCAAGATATAAACACAGAATTCTGAGTTCCGAGTTTATATCTCACAATCCAGACTCTTTTTTCCTCAGAATTCTATATCTTGCAATTCTGACCTTTTGTCTCAGATTTCTGCGTTTCTCAAATTATTTTTTCACAACGAAATAAAAATTTAAAAAGTAATTGCAACCTGTTTATCTTACAAATTTTGACTTTTTTGTCTTGCAGTTGCAAGTTTATCGAATACAAACTTGGACTTTTCTTCTCGTAAATGCAAGTTTATATCTCTCAATTGTGATTTTATACAATCGAAATGTAAAAAAAAAAGTTGAAATGTCCTTTTTTTGACTCTGTCTTTTAAAAAAAGGCCTTCAATACAGACGGTTAGCACTGATATGTTTGAGGTATCAGATTTCATTTTGACCTCCCAAAAATACATAGTTTTTGTACTTTACATTTTATTTCATTTTTATATTGTACCTTTTTATATTTTATTTACGTAATGTTTAATGATTCTTGGAGTGAGTAGTTCACGGATGTGAATAATTGGATTGGTTCAGAAGTAGTTTTCTTTAAGCTGGAAAAAATGAATCGGGAAAATTATTTAGGAACCAAAGTGGCTGGAAAAGTTGGCACTCACTGCTGTGCTCCATCTTTTATTGTCCATCGGTGCTTATTTGCCATATTTTTCTTTGTCAGTCAATCAAAGCGTTTTAAGTGACGCCATCCAAAATACTTGCTCCATGTCTGCTAGTGTACTGCAGGTGATGTTAATGCAGACAATCAGTCAGTGTGCATCACTGCATGTTTCCCAAAGTTCCCCCCTCTGATCATTCACTGCTTATTAAATCACCCGGCACAAAAAATCACATTAACATAATGCTGAAAGGTGTTAGTCATCAAACCATGTCTTTGAGCATGTCAAACAGAACTTCAGATTGGAATTTAGAATCTAGACGTATATGTTAAAGCATTTCAGAGACCTATATCGAAGAGGACACATAACTGTCTGATTCTGACATGCTCACGGATGAGGTTTGTGGAATACCGCCTTTTTGGGAATGGACAAGCATGTGGTGATACTGTGGGCCTGTGTATTCGATTGTGTGTTTATGTGCGTGTGTGTGCTTGTCAAAAAGGAGGAAGACTGTTGTGTTGTGAGGCCTGTCCCGCCTCGTTCCACCCCGAGTGCTTGAACATGGAGATGCCAGAGGGGACGTGGCTGTGTGGGGAATGCCGAGCGGGCAAGAAGCCTCACTATAAGCAGATAGTCTGGGTCAAGCTGGGCAACTACAGGTACGTCCGTGGAACTGATAAAAGTCTCTTAGTGTCCTATGATATCTTTTGCTAAACTAAAGGCATGTTCATGTCAAGTCTAATGTGACTAAATGGCACAGAAATGTAAAATATTCAAAAAGCTTTTTTTTTTTTCTCACAACGTCTGATGCAGAATATAATATATAAAAATAAATAACATTTCAAAATGTTATCTAAGAATGTTACAAATCACTGTTGTATATTTCTGACTTCAATTCACAGAGAGGCATTGTTTCATTTTTCAGTCATTTGATGCTTGTATTATTAGATTTTGTTTTACTGTTAGACTGTTTAATGCTGCTCAAAGGTTGAGTAAATGCATTTACACAGCAAATTTAGCTTCATGTACCGTTTTTAGTCATAGGCAAGCTAGGCGCCCAGAGGCCAGCCAGAGGCCAATGAGCGCACGTACTGCATTTTAACAGGGTTGGGATCAAGAGTGGTACGGACACTCTGAATATGATTGCTGCCCCCACTGGATCCCCCAACATCATTGGGCTAGAGTACTGTCATTCTGACAATGCCTGTATGCCATTGGATCAGTGCTGTCAATTGCTGCCTCTGATTGTTGCATGCAAAGTTTGCATTTGGATTTGCAAGTTCAAAGGCCAATGTATCATTAGTGCACAAAATTAGTATTTTGTCCGTATTTGTGGCAGTCAAGGAAAGGCCCATGGGAAACTAGTCTAATAGGTGTGCCGTGTTTTTGTGCCAATGCATTGTTAAAGGTTCAATGTGTCATACAATATTCCCATATAAACCTTTTTCATTCAATTAAAAAATATTGGTGCAGTAAAATTAGCTAATTCACAAGATCAATACATACTTTATTAAACTGCTTTGTCAAATTTTTCGCATCCTGATGACGGAAGTGTCAAAATGCTGAATCAATTAATTTGCTTCCAAAAATAAAATAACAAATAATTCGCTTCCAACTGCGCTAGCAGCTTCATACATTTATAGAGGGCAGAGCGTCACATTATTTAAAGGAAAAGTTCAAACGTCAATGAAAAATAAAAGAACAAGTAGCAGAATTCTGATTACTTTCATGTCACAGATCATGCTTTAATAGGCCTATGTAGTTTGGGATAACAAAGGGTTTTATAGGTTTGACTGAGATAATAATGCAATAACTGACACAACAACAACAAAATTGAACAAAAAACACAGATAAATTCAATAGGGAAATAATAGAGATTTCGCCTAGGGCATCAAAATGGCTAGAAACAGCCCTGTTTAGCTTTATACCATTACATTTATACTGCAAAAGTATCACAAAACCACATCTGAATTGTCTTTAAACAGACATTTTAATGCTGTTCAGAGGTGCCCTGAATGCACTTACACGAATTACTGCTGTATAATTTGATTTATAAGTCCAAAAAATGGCTTTATGAGAACCATTTCCTTTGTTGTGTTAATGTATTTCTTTATTTTAACTAATGTAATGGGTCATCCTTTCTATTAAAGGGGTCATCGGATGCCCATTTTCCACAAATTGATATGATTCTTTAGGGTCTTAATGAAAAGTCTATAACATACTTTGGTTAATTTTTCCAATAGTAGTGTAATAAACACCCATTTTATCCTGTCAAAATCAGCTCTGTTCATAGCAAGCCGTTTCCTTGCATGTTGCTTTAAATGCCAATTATTAAAAATAGTACATTATTTGGAAAGGTAGTTTTGAAAGATTCATAAAAAAACCTTATACTCACTACTTCTTTGGATGGGCTGGATCACAAATGAGTAGTGCAAATTTAAATCCATTTAGGTAGATTGGGGACGCATTTCCTTTAAAATACAAAAGTAACGTTAATCCTCTACGTCTGCAGCTGCTCAGATGTTGGGAGTAAAAAATGTCAGTAGTCGGGACTGCTATGTTTATTATTACATCCAACCACGGGAAGTCGTGGCCTAATGGTTAGAGAGTCGTACTCGTAATCCAAAGGTTGCGAGTTCGAGTCTCGGGCCGTTAAGAATTGTAGGTGGGTGGAGTGAATGTACAGCGCTCTCTCCACCCTTAATACCATGTTTGAGGTGCCCTTGAGCATAAATGGCTGCCCACTGCTGGGTGTGTGTTCACGGTGTGTGTTCACTGCTGTGTGTGTGTTAAAAAGCACTTTGGATGGGTCACCATACTTGGCCGTATGTCACGTCACTTTCACAAAACACCTCAATCGCTTATTTGGAGACATTCTTGTCTTCCCTTGCACCAGAGTCGACATAATGGTGGACAGCTCTCAGCTCACTCAGGGCGGGTCTAAGGTAAGATGGCCTTGTCAGTCAACTATCGTGGGAGCGACCTGCGCAGAACTACATCATTCTGACAGGAATCTCAGAACAGGCTGATTTGAAAAAAGGGGACTTTAAAATATCAATTTTATAAACACCACTGGGTTGATTTTTATCATTATAAGGTGGATGTGTACACACATTTCCAACACACATTTATGTTCAAACAACAGGGAAAGTGAATTTAGCATCCGATGACCCCTTTAAAATAACCTTGTGTGTTTGTGTGTCGTAGTTGTAATGCGGCTATTGATTTTTGCTATTGCTAGTAAGTAGCAAATAGTACAAGCAGAGGAAAATTCTAATTTTATATAGCATTTGATTACACAAATATTCGGACACCCCTCTGCATTTTAAGTATTTTTGGTTTGTTTTCCTACGCAATGAAGTCTAAATTTGAATTGATCAATGAAAAAGCGTTAAACCCAATGTTGATGTTGAACCATGTGTAGGTGGTGGCCAGCTGAGGTATGCAACCCCCGCCTGGTTCCCTCCAACATCCAGACCTTGAAGCATGACATTGGCGACTTTCCAGTCTTTTTCTTTGGCTCCCATGACTACTACTGGATAAACCAGGGCAGAGTTTTCCCGTATGTTGAGAGCGATAAGAACTTTGCTGAGGGGCAAGTTGGCGTCAATAAGACGTTTAAAAAAGGTTAGATACCAGACCAATTCAGTTGAGTTTCATTTGTTTTGTTATATGAAATAGTCATATGTTTAATGTAAGTGTCATGTCCCCAATAAAGGTTAAGCTTAATTGACTTCTAAATGTATTTTTGTGCATGTAAAGCACTTGAGGAGGCAGCAAAAAGGTTCCAGGAGTTAAAAGCACAGCGAGAAACTAAGGAGGCCCTCGAACAGGAGCGCAACTCTCGCAGACCCCCACCATACAAACTTATCAAGGTACAGGAAGCTAGTAGCTTGAATCCTCTATTCACAAATATCATTTTTCTGCTGTTGTGTGGTACCATAATGTGACCCTTACAATTCATGTTAATCTCTCTATAATGCAACTTTGCAAAGAAAATTTAAATAGTAACTAATTGAAACTAAAACTCTATATTTTTGTCCATGTTTTCTCATCCCAGTCCAACAAGCCAGTTGGGAAGGTGCAGGTGCACGTCGCTGACCTCTCAGAGATCCCACGCTGCAACTGCAAACCCACAAATGAGCATCCGTGCAGCCAGGACTCTCAGTGCCTGAACCGCATGCTGCAGTATGAATGCCACCCGCAGGTCTGTCCCGCAGGTGACCGCTGCCACAACCAGTGCTTCTCCAAACGCCTCTACCCCGACACTGAGGTCATTAAGACCACTGGCCGAGGATGGGGCCTAAAGACCAAGCAGGACCTCAAAAAGGTGAGAGTTGGACATCTGAGCATGAAATCTAATAGCACTAATAGCCTGGAGCTGTAACTGAGAAAAGTTTGAAAAGACTTAGAAAAATTATTTTTCATACAAAAATTAATTACATTTTAAAGTGTTGTAAATTTCTTTGGTGACTAAATATTTGTAGTTATGCTCCAGGGTTACTATCATTAATTAAAAACAATTGAAAGCATTATTTTTTATAATTTAAATAAAGCTAAAAACAACTAGCTAATAGATTAATGAAAATGAGAAATATTGGCTTGTACAGCTAACTTAAGTAGAAACACTAAAATTACTAAGTGAAAAGATACAGAAACGTTTTTTTACATAAAAGTAAAATAAAAATGCATTGCAACAAAATCCAGAATCAAAATGTATTAGTCTTTTTTAGTACCTAATTTTTAAACTAGCTTTAACACTCCTTTATACAGACCAAATCTGAAAGAACATGCATTATTATTATTATTATTAATTGTATGTAAGTATTCAATCAGATTTTTTTGGAATATCACAAATAATCTGTAGGGATGTAACAATATGAATATCGTGGTAGCAAATCTGTCTCGACATTATCGTGGTCACATGAAGATATGAAACAATAGGTCTTCCGGGCAAAAAGTGTAGAATTTTAAAATATATTTAAACTTCTTATTCTAACATAAAAGGTCTTTAAAGTTGTGTTTTGGGCCGTTATGCTTTGGCTCAGTATCTGTCAAACGAACTAAAACCAAAAGCACAATATGGCTTAATCCATTCATCGAGTCACTGCGCATTTCAAAATAAAGCGTCGTTCAGACGATCAGCTCGTGATCCGGTGTTCTCCGCGCCTCAGAATGGCTCCGTTCACAGTGAATGAATGCAGTGAACTCGTTTATTACACGTGCGGTGATGTAGCACCAGTTATGCTTTTTCACATTCGCATAATTCCCAGCATTTTAATGTGCGGATGAGTACAGCATTTCACTAGATTTGTAGTGAGACACGTTTTTGTAAGCATGTTATCACTGAAGCTGTAGTTTTCCGTCAAAATAAAAGCTCTACTGACGTTTCTGTCAAATCAAAGCTGTCAAAAATAAAAGTACAGTATGAATCTCTAGCAGTTTAAATGCGTAATGTTACTGCAGTCCAAATTCAAAATATCTCTTTCAAGTGTAGAAATTAGGTCATTTAAATATGGTCATTTCCCTACTGTAGTGTAAAGCAAAAATAATATACCTATGAAATATTCATTTTCATTTATTTTACCATGCAATTGTTTTACAATATATGGCTATTACTGTCATAGGAATAACAATAATATTTAGACTGAGACAGTAGACCAGAACTAAAGAGTTGAGTCCCCTTAAAAGTTCAAGTCAATAATTGTTTTTCTGACTTAAATTGTCTTAGGAACATGGGTGGGGACTTTTAATTTTGAACATTTAACGTGCATTAGAAGAATTTAACTTTAAAATGTACAATTCATTTCATTGATTTTTTTTCCTTAGTCTCCATTTGTCTTTTTTATATTGCAATAAATATTGTTTCATGGACTTCTAATTCTTTTTTATTATTATTATATTATTGTATCGTGAGATTTTGATAGTTACATCCTTTATTCATCATATTGCACACAATTTTTCTTCTTTTACTGATCTTGGGAGATTGTTTGGTTGTGTTTAGGGTGATTTTGTCATGGAGTATGTTGGCGAACTGATCGACTCTGAAGAGTGCAAGCAACGAATAAGACATGCCAATGAGAACCATGTGACCAACTTTTACATGCTGACTCTCACAAAGGTATCTCTGTTCCATGTTTACTTTGTGTATGTAAAATTATAACGTCATCTCAGCTGTATTGAAGTTGCTCCTTCTGTGCTTCTCAGGACCGTGTGATTGATGCTGGACCCAAAGGGAACTTGTCACGCTTTATGAACCATAGTTGCAGTCCCAACTGTGAGACTCAGAAGTGGACCATAAATGGAAATGTGCGGATAGGGCTCTTTACTTTGTGTGATGTCGCAGCTGGTAAGAACAATTTGCATTTTCTTTGAAAAAATTACTGTGTTTGTTTAGAAGTTAATTAATATAATCATTTTTTTTTTTTTCAGATGCGGAGCTGACCTTTAATTACAACCTGGACTGTCTGGGTAATGGGAGGACATCATGCCACTGTGGATCTGAGAACTGCAGTGGTTTTCTGGGAGTCAAGCCCAAGGTAAAGACAGAATTAGACCGAAGAACATGAAGTGCTTTCTGTTCAACCTTTGACAATTCTCTAGAGCAGGTGTACTCAACAGGTGGGCCACATCCGGCCTGTCTGCATTGATTTTGTGACCTGTGTCATGCTGAAGACTAATGTATTTTTTTTTACAATTTGCGCTCCAAATATTAGGCAGATAGATTTTTTTAAATTAAATGTATTCAATCGTAGTAGTAAAAGCTGCTCGATCTCTGCAAGCTCTGTAACTAACCATGCGGCATGCCCCAAACAACTTAGAGAAGCTGAACTTGAGTACTTCTTCTCTAGAGTGTCCTATAGCTGAGTGTACTTAGGCTTTATTTAACACTAGGTGTTTGTCTTTCTTTTTATTCCTTGTACTTGTATTTCTTTATCTATAATCATATCAGTCTCTTGTCTGACACATTGTTTTACTTCCTGCAGAGTGCAGTGGTTATGGAGAGAGAAGAGAAGGTGCGCAATGCTAAGCTCAAGCCCAAGAAGCGTAAGCTGAAGACGGAGAGCAAACAGACCCATGAGTATTACTGCTACTGCTGTGGAGAGGGAGGAGAGCTGGTCATGTGTGACAAAAAGGATTGTCCGAAGGCCTACCATCTCCTCTGCCTCAACCTGACCAAACCTCCATACGGTACGTGCTGCCTGTCACTCCAGCTCTTCCTGTCAGCTGTGCTAATTTCATAGTAATGTGGCCTCTTGCTTGATGAGGATTTAGATTTCCATTGCATTAATGTTTTAATATTAATCTTAATTAAAATGCTGAAACTGAAGATGTACAACATTTAAACTTTAAAGCCTAAAAGGCTGAGAACCACAAAGGAAATAAAGAATGAACCGTCTATAGATGGGTCAATGAAATTACACAATTACAATTTTTGTAATACTTAGCAATTTTATCTAACGATTCATAGATAAAATGGCTTAAACACACCCCTTCAGTGATGAGAATGATTATATATTTTTAAATGAAGCATATTTAAGGGGTATAAAGTATAAAAGTTTAGAAGTTTAAAGGGTGATACAGCTGTCCTGATATCGTAATGAAGAAAAAATTATAATAGAATGAATTCTTCAAACAAATAGTTTGGCATAATCCTTTCATTTATTTAGTAAAACAGCAGTTTTGTTGAAAATAATGTAGCTATTTTTAAATAAGATTTTAAAGTGTTTTTTACTTATCAAAATTCTGTATTTTGGCAAAACCGTGTCTTATGGAGCGACCAACAAAAAAGGGGGGGAAAAAACATGAAATCATGTAGAAACTCAATTCTGCATCAAAGTTTCTTAAAATATCAGATCATTTGACAAATATTACAAAATTAGCTTAGTTCAGGTTATAAAATGTCATGTGGTGCACCTCCCCAAAAATTATGAATTAATAATTTGTGATGTGTAAATACTTTACAGCTAGAAAAAATGTTTAAAAGCTTTTTTTGAAAATGTTTAGAATATGTACACTTGCATGAATTCAAGTTGTGAAAATTTATGAAAATTATTTTACTTGGTTACTCCACATGACATTTTAAGTCAATAAATATATATATATTTTTAATTGTATAACTTTTTGAGAAAAAAAAACCCAGAGATCCCATTTCTGAGAATTTGATGTGTTTTGAACTAAATTTGTGTGTTTTTTTCTGATATGCTGTTGACCCAGTTACCCAACATCATATAATATATTAATCCAACTGACAGTATGAAAGGTTGCAGAAAATTAATCTAATTATTAGAAAGAAATTACCAATATGTGGGCAGCAGAATTTCTCTTTTGAGCCACTTAAATGTATGATTGATTTGTATTTTCTGTGTATCTCAGGACGGTGGGAATGCCCCTGGCATCAGTGCAGTGTGTGCCAGCGCGCCACCGTCTCCTTCTGCCACTTCTGCCCCGCCTCCTTCTGCCGAGAACACGAGAGAGGACAGCTGGTAGTGTCTGCCCTGGACAACCGGCCCTGCTGCTCAAACCACGACCCCCAGAGACCCTTAGGGCCCCAGGCTAGCCCTAGCCAGGTCGCTGTAAAGAAGGAATTGCTCGAAGCCGGAGAGGAAGGGGACGGCAATGAGGAGGAAGATGACGAGGGGGAGAGGGAGAGTGATTAGGCCAAAGCACTGAGGAAGCATTGAAAACCACATCAAAGTACATAAAAGTTAAAACAACAATGAACCGTAGAGTAGAAACATGCAGCTAGCTGGTCCACTTTTCAATTAAACCAAGTGGACTTGATAAACTGGTTTGATTCATTCCAAATCTACAGCAGCTGGTATGAATTTTTTGAACACATCACAATTTGCGGCCTCATGTCAAATTCATACGGGCTTATATAACAATGTAAGCTACTCATTCCTGGTTTTATAAGCAAAATTTCAGAAGCTAGTTATCACTGTTTTTCAGACGTACTCGGTTTCGGCAAAAAAAAAACTTATCGGTTAAAATGATGCCTTTCAGCGGCAAAGTCAGTTTCCATATCTATGGTACTTAAAAACACTCTATAAACACTTTAAACCAAGAACTTTATTTATGTACCTCATGTAAATAGCAAAGACTGTTGTAATATGTGTCGGGCGCAACCATTCGCCCCTCGCCGGTAGGATTTCACTACATTTCTGACTATGAACCTGTCGTGGTAACATCAAAAAAAAAAAAGACAAAAAAAGAAAACGAGTGATTCACAAGACATAAGAGGTTTGTTCAACTGCCGCCCCATTCCAGTGAGTTTGTGATTTGTAAGATATATAACCATTAATATATTTATGTCGATGTTTACATCCATTCACAATGTACAGTATTATTCATCTGTATTAGTCAATTTGATATCACTAATCGTATTGTTGTAAATGTGCCCTTTTTGTCAGCAACTTTCCATTATTGCTTGGCCGGTACTGTATTGCCGTCACCTTTCGGCCCATTGAGTAACGACGCAGCATAATTCAAAGTTATAAGTGTTAGAAATAACTATCGGTAACCCAAGAAGATCAGTTCTGACGTGTACAAACGGTAACGTTTGATGGTGTAGTTTTAAGCCACATATACTCCAACACTGCCATGTGTCTTAAACAAATATTTACCATTGTGAGTATTGAACAGGTGCCAGTGTGTATATCAACTACGAGGAACCGTATCATTTTTCTGAACAGCGCTAGTTGTGAGACTGAGAGTACAATCTTTAATTAATGTGATTTTTTTCCTCTATTTTTTTCTGTTTACATGTGTTTCCAAAGTGTAAATATAATCAGATTAACTGTTATGTTTGGTTTTCAGTAGTTGAGATTCATATTTCACGCCTAGTACATTGCTGTACAGTCAAGACTCATTTCGAAGGTATCAAACCTTAACCGCACACTTTCAATTATCTCATCGGTTACGTTCGGTTGTATTAACACACGCTACTTCACTAAAACCGAACTGTCATGTAACGTGGGAGGGCTGTGGGATTTACGGCAGAGTGTAGCATAATCCTCTCTGTGACTGTACTTGATGTGAATCTACTTAAACTCAATAGCGTTGATGCCTGTGCTGTAAAGTGGAGCTGTTACTCTCTTGTTACTGGTAGCTGTGCAGATGTGCCGTGCCACAGTTTGCACGGATGAAGAATCTCGACAGCTTCGACACATGGGCTTTGTATACTTACTCGTTAGGCATTTCACATGAAGGTTTTATAGACCACAGTACTAGTATTATACGTGATGGCACCACCAGTATGTTTGTCACTTTATGGAAAGGAGGGAAAGCGCTGCAAGTTTTCATTTTACTTGAATCATGTCCATTTTGCCTTTGTTCAAGTCTGTATTTGTTTTTTGCCTCGCAATGGAGTGTAATTTGTAGATATCTGTACTGGATTCTTACATCCGATGACAAATTTAAGGAATTCTAATGATTTGACTGCCAAACTGAGATTTGTATGTTTATGAAAATACTGTATGCTCTTACTTGCATCTGCGTCTTTGAAACATGGAAGGCATTTTAGGTCTCTTGTGTAGAAGCCTATTTTTGCCATAGAATAAAAAGTATTTTTTTTCCTTCTCACTTTTCAGACAGAATTTTATTCTGTGGCAGAAAAGGGATTCAATTATTTTGTTATGTTCTGATATGTGATATTTTTATAATTTACATTTATTTTTTTATAGCTTGCTTTAATTTTTTTAGAAGTCATAGGCACTTTTGTTCCTGAAACACCAATATTTGCCCTTAAATTGTTAATGAAAATGATCAAGAGAATTGCTGTTGGAAAGATACAAATAATGTTTTGTCTGGTCTGTTGGTACTATAATTTTTTCCATATGTTTTGATTTCTATTTTCTTTATTTGGCCTTCATTTACATGTTTAATCAGATAGAGATGATCATTAGAAATTGCCAATGACTTTTTGGGAACGGCTTGTTTGAACCCTCATGGAAATGTCCTTTTCTTCGGTCTATGCAGTGGTTCAATCACTGATCTGACTGTAATTGATTTGTTGCTATATCGGTTTTGCCGCATCAAATGTTAAAAGTGTATTACCTCCATTGATTCCAGTGTTTGGTGTCAGTGCGCTGTACTTTGTGTACATTTTATATGTGTATTTGAAGTTGTCATTATCATTTTGTGCTATCTGAGCATGTTCTTTGTGTTGCTTAACTAAATTTACTAAAGGTGCTGTCCGACCAGCTTACACTTTGGTTTCTGTGTACTGATTTCACATTCCTTTTTTAATGGACTGTTTACTAATTCTTGCTACTGAGTTAGAGTTTGTGTAAAGATTAATGTGATATTGTAATACTTTTCACCATGCCCATTAAATCACATCACACACTCCAACTGAATAAAACTTATCTTAAATGATATGGCTTGGGTAGAATGTATGTCCTCTCCAAGTTTTCTAATGTACTACACATGGATAGAAATGCATTTGGCTATGTTATGTAGCCTATGTCATTGCATTGTGTAAGAGAATGATGCTTGATCAACTGTATATAGTCAACAGCTAAGAAAAGAACTCCATTGTCCGTATACTGTAGTGTCATACGAATGCTTGTAATATTGCTTCTGAATGTTTGTGAAACTAGAACCATTTTGTACATTTCTTGTATTTTATTTGACCAACTTTTGAGATGTATTTCTTCAGAATTCATAATTTATTCTGAGAGTACTTTAAGCAACATTCCACAGATTTAATCGTTTTCAGACTTGCCTGGTTTGACTTCAATAAACTGTAATGAATGTTCAAGTGTTTCTTTGAATCCGCATCTGAGTTGAGTTTGTCGTAATTGACGCCGCCACTTATTTAGTGGTGTATGATAAAGCTTTGCTAAATGTGCATATTTCTGAATGCGTTTACTTTGAATAGGGTCTAGTGGCTAAGGAAATTTGCATGTGCAAAACCTGTCGAGGGTTGGGGCTGTGACAGTCTCTAGAGCAGTGGTTCCCAATCTTTTTTTCACGGGCCCACCTACATACACATGGTAATCTGAGCCAGCCAGCATATTTTTTGTCTCTAAGAAATGCACATTTGACCATGAGTTGACAGTAGTAGTTTGAGATAGGATGCAGATGTAAATTCATTATCAAACCTGTTCATTGTTCCATTATCAAAATCAGTAACATCTGTAAAAATGGCAACAACCTCCTTTTTTATATGGTGAAAGTAATTTTTCTGAGTGTTTTGAGTTTTATTAAAATTAACCATTGTTCTTCCATAGCAGCATATTTACATCACGAGAACCAGAGTTAAAACCACACATTTAGCACCTCAATACTGTGGTAAAAAGGCAAATATATGGTTTCTATGTAAAACAGTAGTCTAATAATTTATTATAAAACCACAAACGCTCGTTTGTGTTCTTCGCTGAATTCAAACGCTTCTCACTGGGTCTCTCAGCGCTGCTTAGTGCTCACGTGATCGGTGAGTAAACACATCTGCTCGAGTCAGCTCGCTCTGCGCTGCGCCGCTGTTTGAACCGAGCGGATATGGTCCGTGTGGCGCGGTTCAAATGAGTAGCGCTTTTGTTCCGCTTTTGCCGCATATACATTAAATTGAATATTTATCGAACTTGTTTTATCGAGGAAAATTATATCACTATAATTATAGTTATTGTTTTATTGCCCAGCCCTAACTCAAAGTATATCTGCTCCCGCGCCCCCGCTGTGAACTGCGGGCGGCGCGCCCCCAGGTTGGGAACCACTGCTCGTCTAGATATCTCCGAATCGATTCTTTTACATCACGTCGTATTCACAAAAGTAACGTTTAGCTAAATATTACTACCATTTATCACTAATTTTTCCATTAATTTTCCTAACAGTAAACCCTCAAAAGGATTTAAAATGTATCAAAAATATGTACAATTATATTATTTTAATGGAGTTTGAAAGTATATAGTTATAGCATAATGGTATAGTCAGAGGACAGCTGGTTTAAGTGAATAATTTGTTTTTATTTTGACACAACTTGAACTTACTCTGAAAAAATTCAAAAGTGAAAATGTTGCTATTTTCAAAACTTGTTTCAATGTCTTCAGGGAGGTTCATTGCCTCCCTT
The DNA here is from genome assembly GCA_027564155.1 of Gymnocypris eckloni scoliostomus. Classification (NCBI taxonomy): domain Eukaryota; kingdom Metazoa; phylum Chordata; class Actinopteri; order Cypriniformes; family Cyprinidae; genus Gymnocypris; species Gymnocypris eckloni. Next base: position 14,508,472 of record CM050435.1, read on the forward strand.
TAAATTCGCGTGATTCACAAAAGCTCTGCGAATCGGCTCAGTAGAATCAGTAAAAAGAACCGGTTCAAATGAACAATTCCTTCGCGAATCGGACATCCCCGACAAGGACTGACGTGTTAATGTCAGTGTATGGACTGCCTCGTCAGATCTCTTCATCGCTCCTCAGCTGCTGCTGGACATGTCAAATATATATGATAGACCTCACGAAATTCTGCTCCGGTGGCTGCTCTCAAAAGCCGGCGAGGCGGCGTTTTAGACGGAAAAGGAAAGAATCCGAAGGTCGGTATTCAACTCTGAACTGCAGACAAAAGACGGAGGATGCGCGATGTCGTGTTTGCGGAAATGTTCGTAAGCAAGTATCACAGATGTGGCGCGGAGGGTCGCGCGGCTGGTGGCAGCACATCCTACAGATTAACAATCAGTTTGTCTCCCGTGACACACTCTCTAGTGGTGCTCTGGTTGTTTCACCAGGAAATATCGATCCTGTCTTCCGTGCTGGAAAAACAAACTAACTGCTAAATCAAGCTGTATTTTGAAACGTGGTAGCTGATTGGTTTAAGTTGTAGACCATCCTAGACAACTACTAAGTGGTCAGGTTGGGTTTTGGAAAATGGTAACTTGCCAACTAGCTTGTAATGACCACCTTTTAGAAACCAGCTACCACTTAAACTAGCTTTTCTAAAAGAGTTCCATGCTGGAAAAAAACTGGTTAATCTAGCTGTATTTTGGAACATGGTAGCTGGTTTGGTCGAAGCTGTAGACCATCTTAGACCAGTGCCAAACCCAGCAGCTTGTTTATGCTGGTTTCAACTGTAGTATATAGAGCACCGTGGACCATCAACTAGCTGTCTGTACTATCTTAAGGGGGTTAAGCTGTTTTAGAACATGGTAGATGGTTTCTTGTTGATCCAAGGTGGTCATTAATTAAGGAGCTACAACAAACCAATTACTAGTTTGTCATTCTTGGTGGTCAGGTTGGTTTGGGATACAACTGGTCTGTCAATCATAAACCAGATACCATTTTAAACTGGACTTTCTAACAGGCTTCTGTGCTTCAGCCGAAACAAATGTAATATTAAATCCCCTTTTAAATAACACTAGTGGTTTATTTTATTTTTGTTATGGGTTTATTATAATACTAACCAGTTGAAGTATGATATTCCCATCATATCTTCTCATTTCATGTTGGTGGAAGGTTGTTGGTGATGAAGTTTAACTTGGATGTTCCTGGTTGAATTCTGAGATCCTTAATTCTGTCTTTGTATTTAAATTACGATTTCAGTTTAATGCAACAATCATCTTCCACTTTTTCCAGGTTTTAGGTGGAGGTGTCGTCGATGACAAACCAGGACCAAAGATGAGGAAGAGTTTTGATAATGGTTTTATTGCTGAAGTTATTGTACGCCTGCTGCTTTTAGGTGTTTTTCTGTAAGTACACTTTCTACTTGATCAAATAGAGGCTAAAAATCCAGTTTTATTTGTGGGTTTGCCGAATCTAATCAATAACCTCATCTTTCATAACCTGTTATGCTAGTCTTTTGTGCGGTTTTATAAAGTGAGCGACAGGTTCTCTCGCAGCTGTGTGGGAAGATGTTCCAGTCTCTGTGTTTGTGTGTTTTGTGGAGATGAGGATTGTTCTCTGAGGCTGTTATTATGCTCTTGTAGCGTGACAGAGGAGCTTGCTCCATTCAGCCGTGAGATCCAGCCTGAGGAACTCTGGCTCTATAAGTTCCATCCCGTCAAACAGGACCGTGTTCCTACCCGCTTCATGTTCGTAAGTGCTTACAACTCATGTTCAGCCATGGAAATTAAGTTGAATATAAAATGCAAACGTGATGATGATAACGGGAGTATCATTGGTGTTTTTCTCTGATTAACTTTTTGAAACAGTCTATCGCCCTTTTCACTCCATTGCTGGTTATCTTCTTATTTGCCTTATTGAAAAAAGGTGGAAAGGGAGATGTGAAAGAGGCATCTTTGGGTAAGAAATGTGTGAACATTATTTACTGCATTATTGCCCCTTACAGCAAAAATTATATATATATATATATATATATCTATCTCAAAGTAAAATATAATGTTGTTTGTACATATATTATAGAATAGTTGTATGCTTCCCAGTAATGTTTATTTGGAGCAAATCATTGTGAAATATAGTTGTTGATAATAGTAGATTATGAGATGAATGATGATTTCATAATCTTGAGTGTTATTGCCAGTTAACATAAATCTCTGTATATTGTTTTTATGACACAGCTGTGACTTTGACCCTGGTGTTAAATGGAATTTTTACTAATGCAATCAAGCTAGTCGTGGGCAGGTGAGTGAGTAATCTACATTTATTACAGTTTTAACTTTGCACTGATGTATTACATTTGAACATCTCCCATTGACTGCCTTTAAGTACTTAAAAATGAACCATTTATTGAAAGCCTATAAAGGAGACTTGATAGCCTCAGACCTAGTTCTTTTCCCCAGTAAATTAAATTTCTGCCTCCCTGGCAGGCCACGGCCTGATTTCTTCTACCGCTGTTTCCCGGATGGCCAAATGAACCCAGAGCTTCACTGTAGCGGTGACCCGGATGTAGTAATGGAGGGAAGGAAGAGCTTTCCAAGTGGACACTCTTCCTGTAAGAGCAGCTGCTGGGTTCATTTAGTGGAAACACTATTTACAAAGTTTTGCATCAGTAATCTGACATATTTCTGAAACGAGAAAAAAGTAAGATGGGACTTTTGTCTGCCTGAAATTGATTGGATTGTAAAAAGTATTTTATACAAAGATGACAATGACCAACGCTTTTATTTATATTTGTATTTATATTTATTTGAGTAGACGGCATAAATGAGTCAATGAACAATACAACTTGCTAGATGTATTAAACAGGTTAATAGGGGTCATTTTGATATTATGTGGACTTTAAACCTATTGTATGCCCTAAATGCAATCAAAATTATGTATTTTTTATAATCTGTATTATTTTAAGTAAATTTAATAAATAAATAAAATTGAATCAAAATATAATATAATTAAATTATTACACTAAAAGTTTCTTATTCTTACCAAGTCTGCATTTGTTTGATCAAAAATGTATTAAAATCAGTAATATTGTGATTTTTGTATTTATTTAAATGAACTGTTTCATATGAGAATATATTTTAAAATGTAATTTATTACTGTGATACAAAGTTGAATTTTCAGCTTCATTACATCAGTCACCTTTAATCTAATATATGAAAGTTCAGAAACATCAAAGGAACAGAAAATAAAATATGTTTTTAAAATCTTTACTTTCACTTTGAGCTAATCATTTATTAATCATTTATAAATAAGGTATCCTTGTAAAAATATATATATATTTCCAACCTGAAACTTTTGAATAGTAATAATGCTGTTTTATATTGTCTGAATAATCCGCTACCTGCGACTCTAAATGAGTTTTATGTTGTCATAGTTGCGTTTGCTGGTCTGGGCTTCACTGCCCTGTACTTGGCTGGGAAGCTGCACTGTTTCAGCCCAGTTGGCCGTGGTAAAGCCTGGAGGTTGTGTGCCTTCCTCACCCCCCTCCTCTTCGCTGTCATGATCGCCCTCTCCAGAACTTGTGACTACAAACATCACTGGCAAGGTGAGATTTTCATATCCTCATCTCAGCCCTGCCTTCATGTTGAGTTTCAAAGCAGTGACATGATCTCCCGTTCATTCAGATGTGTTGGTGGGATCCCTCCTCGGTTTGGCCTTTGCGTATTTATGCTACAGACAGCATTACCCAGCTCTCAACGACTCGGACTGCTACAGACCCCTCCGAATAAAAGAGGCCACGGTTTCTGCGCAGGAACGCAAGCAGTCCAACCCAGGCTACCTCTTACCTTTGTAGAAACTTAACTGGACCAACAACCATATACTGTGTGAAAGCTTACCAAGCCGTTTTCTGCGATTATGTCAATTTTTTTGTATGTGTGACGCCTGTCAATCAACGAGCACTTCTCGTTTTTGCCTTCCTACTCCGTTTTAGACATTCACAGTGAATGTTTTGTTTATTGAAGAGCACAATTTGTATCTTATCAAGCTCTTTGACGTTTATATGTGAACTATCCTAGTGAAGAAATATCTGTGAAAACAGCTTCTAGGTCAATTTTAAAACGTTGCAGATGTATTTATAGAGATCTCCAGTCCAGTGTATATACAGAAAATATCCTGATACAATTGTCAATAAAGTTTGTGACAATTTCTAATGTGTCGACTGGATTGTGATCAGATAATTTGAGGTCAACACTAGAATATTGCTTGCTATGTGGAGACCTTTGCTCTGTGTGTTATCTGTCTATTAGCTAGTGCCATGTGGAACATTACTCTGGGAATCTTCTGGAAGTGAGTCAATGATGTTTTTCCTCTGTAAAAACTATTAAAAATGTTTGATACATTATTATCTGACATAAAATTAGCTTTGAATGAACTAGAGGTCTTGCACTTTAACCAGCAATTAAAGGAACGTCATATTTTTGATATGTAGTTTAATATTCAATTCATTTTAGCAAGAAATATTTGAATCATCAAATATTATAACAAGAACATTCCAAATTGTGCATGCAACCGCTACATTATTTTCTAAATTACAGAAATGCAACATCCAAGAAAAAGCACCATTTGGATGCTTGATACAACATGGAAGAAGTTTTATTCGATTTATTTTCTCAGTTTTTATATAAACTGAACATTCGTCTAACTCTGTTACACAAATCACTGAAGAAATGTGTATGGGATATTAAGTTTGTCGATAACAACAAAACATTTTCCCCAATTTTTTAGAAGGAAACCAAATAACAATATTGTTACAAAGAAATATCCTAGATAATTTTTTTTTGGAAGTGAACCTATTCAGAATTTTCCTTACAGGTTCATTTTAATAACCAAAAAACTAATGTTCCCAGAATGGTCTGTCTGGGAACCAAAATTGTTAACCGAGAGGCTCATAAAACCCTGAAATTATTCAGAAAATAAATGTGTAAGTAGTTAGGCATAGTTTGTCATTTTTCCAAAATTAGCGAACCACTATTGAGTAAAAGTTTAATTTTGACTAAATTCGCAACCTATTTATTGCAACTCTCTGGTGTTGATTTTATTTTATTTCATCCATAAATTATCAAAATAATAATTTAAGCTGTATTTAGTCATGTTGCAACAAAGTTTTGTGAAATTGCAAACCTGAATAGAAAAGAAAACCTCTTTAAACAGAATGATCATTTAGCTCATATAAATTAGGATTTTGTCTGGTTTGCATTTTTGGACACTGCATAATCTGCATTCTTATATGTGACCCTGGACTCACAGGTATTCACAGATATATTTGTAGCAATAGCCAACAATACATTGAATGGGTTAAAATGATACATTTTTCTTTTATGCCAAAAAATATACTATATTAAGTAAAGATCATGTTCCATGAAGGTATTTTGTAAATTTCCTACCGTGAATATTTCAAAACTTCATTTGTGATCAGTAATATGCAAAAACTTAATCTGGACAACTTTAAAGGCAATTTTTTCAATATTTAGATTTTTTGCACCCTCAGAATCCAGATATTAAAATAGTTGTATCTCGGCCAAATATTATCCTATATCCTAATAAACCATACAATTGAAAGCATATTTATTCAGCTTTGTATTTCCAAAAACAAAACAAAAATAATTACATGACTGGTTTTGTGGTCCAGGGTCACATATTTATGTGATTTAACATGATTCTAAACTGTGGGACATAGTAATAATGAGCAAGTATGTCCAATGTGTTGAATTTTCTTGTTGTTTAAATATTTAAAGTTACATTACAATGTCACCACTGTGGATTTTCAAAATATAAACTCTAAAGGAAACTTGTATTGTGCAACACGCTGAAAAGTGAGTAATTTATCACTCGGAGTTCACTGCGCATGTGATTATGAGCATCATAATTTCAGATTGATTGACTCATAATAACCCATCACACCACGGTGAAATGCTGTTGCTGTTGTTGATTGGTGGTCATTTCAAAATCCCACTTTTAGTCGACCTTTAGACACACAGACCTCTTATAAGATTTCAGTTCCTGGTAGATGCATTTACCTCAGACTCGACCACCACCGTAAACAGCGTGAGGTTTGCTCTCTCTGTCAGAAGTCAATTTTGTCCTAAGCGTGTATCCGTACAAGGAGCCGGTGAGTAGATGGCGATACATTATTAAGCTTTTCTCTGTAATTGTTACATTTGTCTCAGGCTCGTAATACAATCAGTATGTCTTCACGTCGTGTTTTAAAGATTTCCAGACAAGCTTATTAGGTCAACTGTGTTAATCAGATGATTTATATTTGTCCATGTATCGAATTGCCATTTATATTTTAAACAGAAGTCGATTCTCTATGTGGTGTTATGTTCGCACAATCACATACAATGCATTTGTTTGTGTTTCGTTCTCCTCGGTCACTCATATAAATGCCGTGTCCTACGCAGTACAATTGCACACTCAGCCAACGCAACCACGCTCCGCAATGTTCGTATAGAAATGTAGTCTACGTTAGTTTAGTTATTTAATATTTTCGCACCAAATGTTTGTAATGCCATTTCATGCTCGGACCAGCTACCAATCTGACTCCTGTTTGTCATTAGCGTTGCTGCCATCATCCGATATTACGTAATAGTTGACACCATATTGATGACGTAACCGCTCTCCTTGAGGTCAGAAGTCATGTTTTACGTTTCTGTTTGTTTGTCTTGCAATATAATTGCAATTGTTATTTAAGTTACGTTGAGGAGTTATTTATATTATTGATATAAAATGACTTAAGTTACTATAATTCATTTTATTTATGACTCAATGACGTGACTTTTTAAGATTTAAAAAGTTAAAATGCATACAAATTATATAGTTGGTTTTCCCCTATATCAAAATGTATATGCGATGTAGCATATTTTAAAATTCTAAAAAATTTACATTTAAAAGGAAAGCCCAGCAATCACAGAATGGATCCCATTTGGTTTCTTTCCTTCTTCTTTAACCAAAAACTAACCTTCCCAGAACATTGCAGGGGTGTTTTTGTGACAACTAAAAAGGAACCTTTATGCAATGTTCCCTACAGGTTATGTTTAGGTTTTATTTTTATAAACCGCTGCAAAGAATGTTACCAGAATGTTCTGGGAACCAAAAAATTTGACCTGTGAGGTTTCATAAAGCCTTGAAATTCTTCTGAAATTCTAGGCATTTTAAAAATGTATTCTTTAAATCATTTGAAATAAATTTAATTATATAAAAACGGTATAATGTTATAATTGCAGTTCTTTGGTCTTTGCGTGGCATCCCTCATGTTCTCATCATGAATGTTATTGAGCCGTATGAACCCGTCCAGCACCACTGGTTCTACAACCAGCAGGTGGACTGCAAAGACTCCTGGCAACCCTTCAGCAGAGAAGACTCACAGCAGCTGGAGGAAGCATACAGTCGAGGTCCTCCATTGACTTCTTCTTAACAAAACTTTAAAACCATTGGTTGCTTTTGATGAAAGTATAGTTTATTATATCATGACACAAGTCCATATGTTTAAACGTTTAACCATTATGTCTGATTTGTCTGCAGTGGGAAAAAGAAAAGGATGAAGTAGTAGTGGCTACAGATGGAAGGAGGTATGATGTCCAGCTACGTGAAAGGAAACGTTACTCCGTGTATTGGGAACAGAAGCCCGCTGAGGTCAGACGCTGCTCCTGGTTCCACAAAGACAGCAAAGACGTGACCTACACTCCCTACAGTGAAGAACTCAGTGATTTCCTAGAGGTGAGACACCGATTTTCTAGAACAAATCAACATTTTCCAGTTTTTAATGCTTATTCCGTTTTCTTTATTCAAAAACAGGATGCCTATATGATTGCAATGACCCTGGATGAATGGAAGACGAATCTGGAGCTCCCAACGGGGGACATTGTGATCCTTCACAATCCCAAGGTATTGTCTGAATGTAAATGGTAAACAGACACCTCTCTGTTCACAATTAACATTTTGTCTTTCTCGTTGCATTACCTCAGCTCATGATGCAGTATCCCAGCAGCTGCAAAGTATTTCCCCCTTCCCCGACGGAACGGACTCAATCCAGGACACTAAAGAGAGGAATTGAGACTATTCCAGTAGAGATACCAGAGGGTGAGTGTAGTGCCATCAAACTCTATTTAATATCCCACTGACTTATCATTCATCATAGCTATGTTTCTGACACAAATGTGTTTCCAAAAGATATAATAACGTAATTTTTGCCAGTATTTCTGAGGCAAAATACTCACCCAGATAGCACACACATACATCTGGAAAATGTCTGTTATTGATTGCTTCATCTGGAAAGCCTCTGCTGTGTACAAACTTCTGATAGACGTCTTTAAGATGTAGGATTTACATACATTCTAAATCATAAACCGCTTGAAGACATTTTCTAAACATTTGATATCTGATGGGAAACATCCTATAGATGAACGTGTTGTATGTAAATGCAGTCTTTGGGATGTATGTGTACAATCAGGGCATATGCAGTCCCAAAATGCATTGTGACAAGCTCATTCACGATGGCTTGAGTTTAAGTTTAGAGAAACGTTGATTACAAACATACCATATTTCATGCAATGTAAATACATTATAATGTAAATTATAAAAATCTTTGTAAATAAAAACATTGCAGTATAACTAAAATTGACTTTTGTATCAAATAATTCTCTGCAATGTGTATTTTTGTTTAAAATACCATACAGTTAGCTTAGCAAAATGCTAAACCCTCTTGGGCTATGTTTATATACTGTGTTATGCTTATTGAAGTATTAAACTGTTAGCTTAGCAACATGCTAAAATCAAACCCTCTTGGACTGTTTTCCCCATTATTTATTGCTGTGTATTTTTATGCTTATTGAAGTATCATACTGTTAGCTTAACAACATGCTAACTTCACCCAATATTTGTGTGTACTATGAGTTTTATACTTATTAATGTATCATGCCCCTTATGAAAGTTAACTATGTTTTACTAAAAATAAAATTAAACCATGGTAACTGAAGATTAACCATGGCTTGCTACACTAACCATAGTTTAACCGTGGTACTTGTAGTAAAACTGTGGTTATACAAATGGTAATCAATATGCTAAAAAAACATAGTTACTTTACTATAATAAAACCAATGATTATTTTTTGTAAGGCGCAGTTAGCTTAGCAACATGCTAGCATCAAACTCTATTACAATAATTGAGTCTCTCCTCATGAGAAGAAATAGGACGCTGCCTTAAAAGGTAGCTGTCTATGTAGGCAGTAGACGGCAAGGAAGCTCACTACATTTTTGTGGTTTTGGCCTATATGTGTGTGTTCGAACAATATCTGTCTTTTGTTATAATTTTCTTGTATTTTTGTAGGAGAATCAGAGAAAGTAGGCCACCTGGTGTTCATGGTTCACGGTATTGGTCCAGCCTGTGACATACGTCTCCGTGGCATTGTCCAGTGTGGTGAGCCTTTATTATCTAAAACTGAATACATGCTGAAACCACACTTCAGTATGGTGGATTGTTTTGCAACTGTTGAGCTGTTAGCAAGCCATGTTTATGACATGTAACACTTTATTGTACCATTTTCTATAAAGAAGTATTCTGACATTGTTTTTCTCATTTTGTTTTTCTCATTCTCTGCTGCAGTTAATGAATTTCGAAATGCCTCTGACAGCCTCATAAAGAGCCATTTCAGACAGAGTGAGGACTCAAGCATTATTGGAAGGGTTGAGTACCTTCCTGTCAACTGGCACAATGTCTTGCATGGAGAAACTACAGGAGTTGACAAGTAAGACACTTTACTCTTATTGTATTCTGGTCATTCCATGCCAACTCAACCAGAGGTCCCTGGCTCAAATTTTGGATTTAAAAAAATACTGAAATGATCTCTGGAAACTCTGGGGAATATATATATATTTATAGCACTCGGACAGATATGTTCTCTGCAAAGGTTTTGATAGAATGAAAAAAAGAAACATTTCTAGTTTCAGCATAATTTGTTGTTCAGACCTTTTTCTTTACTAGAAAAAAAATATAATCCTTATGCAAACTGTCCCATATTTGGTTTTTGACCACTGGAAATGTGTGCAATTTAATAATTTACTCTTGGAGCTGTATTGAGATTCCAAATTTTCATAAAAAAAAAGATGCAGAAAGGAAAGTTTAAGACCCAGTATCTAAAAGGTCATATCTAAAGATATCTTTAATAGTTCTCGAGTTACAAGGATAGAAAAGAAACTTTTTTTGAAAATCTTTTTCCCATTTTTTAACTGTCACCATTGGTATATAATGCAACAAAGATTGCTAAAGTCAGCAGATTTTACTAATAAACCTACCAGTCTCTGTGTAAACATAACATTATGATGCTGTCATCTTTCCGAAATCATTTTTACCTCTATAATTTGGCTCCGAATCTCAGGTAGAAATTGACATTTTGACTCCTCTCTACAAAATAGTGTTTACTCTGTAAATATACATCCATGACATTTAATATTTTGGTTTTCATCTCTATACATATTTATCTTTCTTCAGAAAAACATATTGACAAGATCAAACATTTGAGCCAGTGAAGTTAATAAAATTTGCTTGATTTGACATAGAATGACCTATTAATAAATGTACTTAATAAATGTGTTTAATACACACATCATTCTTTTACTGTTTTATTTCTATTTTTAATAGAGACATTGAGAGAATCACTCTGCCTAGCATTAGCAGCCTGCGTCAGTTCAGCAACGACACAGTGCTGGACCTTTTCTTCTACAACAGTGCTACGTACTGCCAGACTATTGTGGATACAGTGGCCTCTGAGATCAACCGTTTGCACAGCCTCTTCCTCCAGAGACATCCACACTTCACAGGACACGTTTCCCTGGTTGGACACAGCCTTGGTACAAAGTGTTAAATGTTCAGAACAGAATGTTTTGGTTTGCTGATATAATAATAACCTGTACTTGGGGACGGTGTAGATATTTTATGTAAATTATAACAACGTTATAATAATGTGTCATGTTTTACACAGGCTCATTGATCCTGTTTGATCTCCTGACCAATCAAGAGACTGATGCAGAAGCCACACCTCATGAGGTATGTACCAGTTGTGTTATTGATTACGGTAGATGAAATAAAGCTGAAATAAGATAAAATATATATATATCATATGGTAATATTACAAGTTGAAGTACAATGTTTCTGTGAATCTGTATCTCTTTAAAAGTACTTGATTCTGATGGCTGCAACACATGGGAATAATCATAATAGATAAATTATTTGCTTTCAAACACGTATAGTAATTTTCAGCTTATATAGATTTTAAAGATCATCATTTAGGAATGAATATTTGTGATCTGCACAGCTCCGTGAGGACGCTCATGTAAACACTGGCTGCGGTTCCTATGAGAGTCTGGAGGAGGCGTTGAAGGGACAAGGGTTGGAGGAGCATCTCAATATACTGCACAGAGAACAAATGGATATGGAGTCCCTGGTCAGTTTTTTTTGTGTGTTGAACCCCAAATAACACACAGGTGAAAAACACAACACTCCAATTCTTCATTTTCACCCTTCTCATTCCAATTAAACTGTTTCAGATGCTTTGCTCGGAGAAGGACCTAAAAGATATCGGAATACCTCTGGGTCCTCGCAAGAAAATGATGAACTGTGTGAAGAAATGGAAGGTAATTCCTGATATTCTTTATAGCCCTGTGTTTAAAGGAGCTCTATGGCTCATGGCAGAAATGGAAAGGTTTGCAATGTAGCTTTAATTGTGCACGGTTTCCTCTCCACACCCAAAAATGGAAGGGAAGACCGATAAGAGTCCATTGTTTTAGATTGGAATGTCTGTTTTGACACTTTCTAGTAACTACTTCTTGAATATCCAACAGCACTCTAGATCTGGAAGTGGACATGCAGACAAAAATGAGACACACTCCCTAAGTCTAGGGATGAGAAATGAACATCACACCCCCACCACTAATGTGGTTGATTATCGGCATTTTGATGTGGGCATTGGACAAGTAAGTTATTTATAAAAGTATGTATATTTAAGCAGCACAACTGTTTCCAACATAGATAATAAATCAGCGTATTAGAAGACTGGTGTAATGGCTGATGAAAATTCAGCTTTGCATCACAGGACTAAAATATATTTTAAAGTGTAATAAAGTAGAAAACTGATATTTTAAATTGCAATAATATTTCACAATATTACTGTATTTTAAAATCTTACTAATTCCAAATTGGAATGATTGGAATACACAGTAAATAAAAACATAAAAAACAGATAAATAAATATGGAGTAATAAGGTATTTATTTATGCTTCGTTGTATTTTTAATGCATTAACTATATCTCATATATATCATTTAATCTCATATATAAAAGTATTTGTTTTATATATTATTTCTGTATGTTCTTCCAAGTTTTGGCTGCTATTGTCTGTTGAATCTCCATTGATATGAACAATTTATAATAAAGATTCAAAGTCTTTCACTGTTTAAATGACAGCTGCCAAATAACAGCTTCTTTGTTCTTCAGGTATCCATCAATTTTCCTCAGTTAGCCTTTCATCCGCAGGCGTTCTTTGCCATGGGTTCACCCATAGGAATGTTTTTAACCGTCAGAGGTCTGAAGAGGATAGATCCTAATTACAGCTTCCCAACCTGCAAGAGTTTCTACAACATCTTCCATCCAGTAAGACACTCTCCAAAACACTGAGAACCATACAACTTCCTTAGAGCTCTGTTCTTACACCTCGAATGTGATCTGTGCAGTTTGACCCAGTGGCGTATCGAATTGAGCCCATGATTTTCTCCCAAGATGTGGACTTGCCACCCATGTTGATACCTCATCATAAAGGCAGAAAAAGAATGCACCTCGGTAAGTCGCTTTATAAACCAATAATTTATAATAATTTGTTACATTTATATAGAGCTTTTCTAGGCGCTCAAAGCGCTTTACATAGTAAGGGGGGTGTTTTCTCATCCTCCACCAATGTGCAGCATCCACCTGGATGATCCGACGGCAGCCATATTGCACCAGAATGCCCACCACACACCAGCTTACTGGTGGAGAGGAGACAGATTGATGAAGCCAATCAGTGTATGGGGATGATTAGGAGGCCATGATGGTCAGAGGACAATAGACATATTTAGCCAGGATGCCGGGGTTACACCCTACTCTTTCTCGAAGGACATCCTGGATTTTTTTATGAGTCAGGACCTCAGTTTAACGTCTCATCCAAAGGACGGTTCCTTTTTTCAGTATAGTGTCCCCATCACTATACTGGGGTGTTAGGACCCACACAGACTGCAGGGTGGGCACCTGCTGGCCTCTCTAACACCTCTTTCAGCAGCAACCTAGTTTTCTCAGGAGGTCTCCCATCCAGGTACTGACCAGGCTCAACCCTGCTTAGCTTCAGTGGGCAACCAGTCTTGGGCTACAGGGTGTATATGGCTGCTGGCTTTATAAACCAAGAGTTTTGATATTCTAAAATTACTAAAAATAACTGAATTAAATGTCTTGATGCTTACAGAACTCAAAGAGGGTTTGACTCGAGTCAGTTCTGATTTACTGGGATCTCTACGAATGGTTTGGCAGAGCATTTCTCAGGTCCCAACGCCAGCGCTCGCAGAGGGTGGAATTAGTTTCATGACCCCTACAGATGAAGCAGATGGTATCTAATGAAACTTTTCTTGATTCAGATATTTATAAAATCCACCTCATATTTTGAATGTCCCTCTTTAAATTTGAATATTTGTGGTGCAGTGTCAACAACAGAGCAGGAGGAAAGAAACACCAAGGTGGGGACGTTGAATCGTGGGCGACGTTTGACTTTGTCCTTCAGGAGACACCAATTGAAAGTTTCAATGAGTACCTGTTTGCCATACAGAGCCATTTGTGCTACTGGTAAGAGAAAATCTTTCAGAATCAGAAAGAGATTTGTTATGGTGTATTGTTTATATGCTCTGAAATTTTTTATTATTTCTGATTTGTTTGCAGGGAGTCTGAAGATACTGCTCTGTTGGTTCTGAGAGAGATTTATGGAAATGTCCCACTGAGAAACACTCATTTATGAATGTTATATACCTTTTGTACTCTAAAACTATCTTTAAAGCCAGTCCAGTCCACAGTGACTTGATTCGCTCCTCACATTTTAACCAGCCAGCCAATAAACTACCTAAAAAATTAAGATTTTGAAATTGGAATCCCAACTGAACTATTGCCAGGTATTGGGATATTGTTGCAGTATTCTTAAAGGATTAGTTCACTTTCAAATAAAAATGTTCTGATGATTTACTCACCCCTATGTCATCCAAGATGTTTATGTATTTCTTTCTTCAGTCTAAAAGAAATTAAGGTTTTTGATACAAATATTCCAGGAATTTTCTCCACATAGTGAACTTCAAAATGGAATGGAAATATAGTGAAAGTCAAAATGACAGTTTCAGTGCAGCTTCAAAGGGTTAAAAATGATACCAGAGGATGAATAAGGGTCTTATTTGGCGAAGTGATCGTCATTAAAAAAATGTATATGCTTTATAAGCACAAATGCTCGCCTGTTTTGTGATGTGCATTCATGACTTCACGTAATATGTAATTACGTTGAAAAGGTCAAATTTTAATTTGAAAGTGAACTAATCATTTAAGGCAGGATTACAGATATTTGATTCACACAATGACCTTTTGTGCAATAATGTGCACTGCAATAGAAACTTGCATTTAGTGTGTAGCCTACTTATGTGACTTTGGTTTTCTAATTTTCCAATTAATTCGTTAATATTATGTATTTATAATGTTTGGATATTTGTGATATTATTAAACTCATAACCTCAAATTATTTTTTTGTGGTGCCTGTATCTATATTCGACTTTGTTGTTAGACATTCTTTAGATACCAACACTGTGTCTTTAAGGCAGAATTCAGATCATAGCCACCGGGAAGTTCGTTCATTTCCCATTTATCCGTCTGGAATAATGCGCCCCACATTACAAAACATCCCTTTCCATACAGAGTCATGAACTGCCCTCCTTCTTCCGCCAAGAATTCCACACAGCCAATGAACACAACGGCATCACGCCGTCAGGATTTACGAGACTTTCAGTCCGTCTCTTTAAACGTAGACGTTCCGCTACCTGAGGATGGAAAATTAATTATTAAGACTTGGGGGGAAAATAAGTTTGGATGAAGATGCCCAGCCTTTGAAAAGGGTGAGAAAACTCTCTTATCCAACAAGAATGTTACAGAAATGTTTCACTTTAAAACTTAAAGCCGGTGATGTAATGTTTCATGCGCTCCCTGCTCACGAGGATAGTTCGCCTGTCAGAAGTTTAACATTTGCTCTCAGTTGAACAAACACTAATCAGTTTCTTATTAATAGTCCGTTAAATCAAATGGAAATGTAATTCGTTCATCTTAGAATGTTCGATTTTCAACATTCGAACACCTCGTTCTTTATAGTAGGCTATAGTCTTTCAACGAGTCAGTTTAACCCTTTTAACAAATCGATTTCTTTACGAATCGGACCGAACGGTTCTCGAGTCAATAAGTCTGTTTATGAACGGTCAAACTTTGTTTCTGTCAGACATGTCCGATTTCGTAAATATAATCAAAACCAGTGTTTTGTCTTTTAAGTGGTTAATGAAAGCAACTGTTCTGAAGAAAACTTCTAAAACGTACTATAAACGAATCATATATAAGCGCTCCATTTGCGCTATTTTAAAGTGATAGTTCACCAAAAATATTAAGGTTGTCATTTTTTTTACTCAGCCTTCCGTTGTCCCAACCCTTTATGGACTGATTTTCGTCAGTGGAACACAAACGGAGAGATTTAGAAGAATGTTAGAGACTGACAGCCTCAGCCTCCTCAGCGTTCATTTTCATTACAGAAAACGATGTTATTAAAATGAACATGACTGAGGTAAAATGCATGAAGGTTTGGAACAACATAACGGCAAATAATGACAACTTTTTCATATGTACAACATGTATAACACTATTACACACTAATCAAATATTAAAATCAGTATAAGGAGATTAATATGCATCTCTTGAGCATTTTCACAAGTCGAGTCATTTCATTTAACTTTATTATTTAATGTTATATTTATCAAGTTTATTTATTTCTTGTTTCTCATAGCCTAATTACTGTGTTTCTTACTGAAAATGTTACTTCAGAATGCTTCACTACTTCCATGGGAACATATTTGTTTTCCTAACCTATCCAAGTCTTTTAGGCTTAACTCAAGTCACCCTTTTTGAATCTAATCCAAAATTGGTCATAATGTTGTGTCCCAAAAGGGTTTTGTTGTTTTCACAATTATGCCATTTGGTCCCTCACCAAAATGTAAAAAGCTAGTTAATGGGACTTAACATGCATCATTGCACAATTTTTATAATCCTGCTGTAGTTGAAGTCCTGTTCCTTTCATAGTCACATGGTTTACCAGTTCATGGAAATGTAAATACCTGCATCATCATCAGAGAAAGAAACTTTATCTGGGATATACTGATGAAAAAGAAGAGCTTAACGGACTTATTACATGATAAGTAGGCCTACCCTCATTGTTTTTCGCAGTGCTGATGCATCGAATCAAGGATGTAAAAATCCAAATTTAACAAAAATATATAATATTAAATGCCTGGGGTATGATTCTGTCAGAAAACAAAACAAAACAACAATCTTAATGTGTTCAATGGAATGGATTTGGATAAATGTAGCATTACATCACTTGCTTACCAATGGGTCCTCTGCAGTGAATGGGTGCCATCAGAATAAGAGGTGATTAAAAACATCACAATAATAAGGATTTGTTTATTACAAACACAACTTTTCATGTCATAAAATGTTAATTGATGGACTGAAGTGGTGTAGATTACTTGTGGATTATTGTGATGCTTTTATTAGCTGTTTGGACTCTCATTCTGACGGCACCCGTTCACTGTCCTGAGTTCATTGAGGAAGTGATGTAATGATACATTTCTCCAGATCTGTTGAAAGGAGGAAAGAAAATCATCTACATCTTGGATGGCCTGTGGATGAGAATTTATCAAATTGGGTGAACTATTCCTTTAAGTGACCATCTGGCTCAAAATACCTTTGCATGTGGACTGCCTCATCTTGGCTAGGATTTCTCTTTTTTTCTAGTATTTCCAAGTTTCTTGAGGCTTAAAGGGTGAGGTCACACCTAAAAACATTCATTGCTTCGGAAATGTAGAGTCTTGTGTCCATCCGTTGTTGAGTTACAGTGCTGCAGGGTGAAATTTTAGTTCTAGTCTTGTGAATCTGAAGCGATATCTTTCATGCTCACACACTTGGATCTCGCCCCCTACAGTGTGCAGTAGACTATGTAATCGTCCCTTGTTGAAGGAGGATGTGGAAAGATGTTGAGTCAACAAAGGGAAGTTTCCCAGCCTGAGATTGCTCATGGTTCCGTGCCTCCAAAAAGAGCGTATACATCTGAGACCCGACTGAAGAGAATTTGTCATGTTCCTGACCTCTAGTTCTGCTTGTTGCATGGCAACTACGTAAACACACATAAACACATGCTGAGTCTTAAATTTGGATTCTCTTCAGCTTTATAGGGTTGTTTGGTTATTATTTTCAGAATAACTTTATTAAGCTGTTGTCTTTATTTGAGATCCATTCAGCGACAAAAATACATTGATATTTTTTTGCAAGTATGTTCCATGTCTACCAGCCTTCATGTGCTTCGAAGGACTCTCCACAATTAACTTTTCTTCATTCATTCAGTTGTTTTCTTGTTTTACATGCGCAACTATTTGCCTATTTGTTCGCCCACACCACAAGAGGGCAGACTTTATCAGATTTAGTCATCACCCCTTTTATATAAGGTTTCACTGGAAATACTGCGTGTGCTCACCATGAGAGCAAATCAAGAGCCAAAAAATATTTTGGTAATATAATAATTTCAATGTAATTCATTTTCATGACATTTGTCAACAAAAAAATCACTTATTTATTTATTTTTACGGAATTCACTTCTTTTTATTTACCTTGTAAGTTCTTCCTTATTTTATTGATAATTGATAACATCCAAATATTGTATAGATGTTATAAAGTATGTAATGTTAGCTACAGTGTACCATGTTTGTGCAACACTGTTTAAGGTGTTGCACGGGACAAAAAAAAGGTTTATTTTTAATTTGGTGATGTAGACATGTCCAAACGAGACAATTCATCACAGAGCTGACAACATTCATAGTGTACAATGCCAGGTTTATTAGAAATCTAGAATCAGAAACAAGCTAGAGCAGAGGTAAATGTAAAGAATAAGACTTTATGTTTCTGTGAAGCTCGGGATGAAGTGTGTCTTTGGCTGCTTTTTGAATATTGAGACATTCTGTTGCTTTGACAAACCAGCCAACAATTTTAGAGCAATATCAGTTCATAGACTTTCAGTGTTAGTGCTCAGCGGCAATGTGAGATCTGCAAATTTAGGCAAAAATGTGTCGGGTATATGTGAGGGGAACCTTCAGCTGAAGCTTTTGCCTGGAGCTTTACTTGTTTTGTGTACTGTAATGACTTTTAAAGGTATAAAAATGTTATGTAGGTTTATTCATTTGTATCCTGCTAATGTTCAGTTAAGCTTCTGAAATATCATTGTAGCTTTCAATGTGATCATATCAAGACTTTGCATGAAGGAAACCGACAGTTATTTTAGCTAAATCATTTTTATGATTTATTAGTCCAGATCTTAAAGAAAAAGTTAATTTATCAAAATCAGTCATCAATTACTCACCCTTGTGTATTTTAAAACGAATGTAACCTTACTGAGGAAAACAACGGACATGTAAGGCAGAATGTCCAAGATGCTGTTATCCATACAATAAAAAATGATTTTTAGTGAATTACGACTTAAAGGAATAGTTCATCCAAAAATGAAACTTTTGTCATGATTTACTCACAAGAAGTTATTTTGAAGCATTATGAAGAACCAAACAGTTGTTGGTCCCCATTGACTTCCATAGTAGGGAAAAAAATACTATGCAAGTCAATGGGAACCATCAACTGTTTGATTACCAGAATTAGTAAATGATGACTACATTTTCATTTTGGAGGGACGAACTATCCATTTCAATTTCAGTCTGTTCCTCACACAAAGCTTTCACTTGGCTTTACAATCGAATGGACAAGTCATATAAACTATGTTTAGGATATTCTTATTGTTTTTGGAGTTTGACAGGCCCAGTCCCCATCCACTTCTATTGTGTGGAAAAGAGCAGCAAAAACATTCATTAACATATCTGAAGAAATAAAGTCAAAGAGGTTTGGAATGACTTGAGATTGAATAAATGCTTACAATTTCAATTAAATAACAAGCCTATCACCACAAGTACTGTTGTTCTTACCCTTATTTGCACTCAGTCTTTCCACATAAAAGCCTTTTTTAGAACATAATATCACATCGTATGGTCTAAAAAAGATCAGCTAATCAGATTTGACCCACATATGAGATTGAACCATAATTAGTCTGTCTCAAGAGTTCCCAGCAACATTTTTGCAGTTTGTCTATAAGAAAGAGATGTTAACAGAGCTGAACTTTGTCCACATGGCTGGCTTGTTGAGAAAAACATGATCACTGCGATCATCAATGCAGGTCCATACACAACACGATGAGATAAACCTGTCGGGATGGATGCCTGATGCGTATCCCTCCCTGCCAGCGTTCCATGGAAGGTCCCACATCTGACTGACAGCTTGTGTGTGTGTTTAAAGGTCATGTGCTACTGTAACTACTGTAGGAGTGTGTGTGTGTGTGCTGAGGTGGGAGGGGCATGCATCGTAGAAACAAGCAGTGTTTCAGCATTTCTGACACACTTTGCACCGTCACTGCTGAAGCACCAGTCTATATGACTCTAACTGTGGGACAGGAGCCAGCATGAGCCGACTACACCTGCTAGGACCATCTTGAAAATATACTTGAAGTTATTCGTACACACTCTAACAGACCGACATCATGGGGGGATCCCAAAGCAAGAAGGGCAATGGGACAAACTCCATAAAACAGCAGAGCATTAGCATGTAAGTTTGACTTGTGTTACATATTTTAACTTCATACTGTAGATGTCATGCTATTTTGATATGCAGTATGGACGTCTATGATATCTATTATTTTGCATAATCATGTAAATGTGCAGTAAAACTGTTAATATTGTACCTGTTCATACTAGAGACATGTCAGTGTTATTGGGTCATATACGTTGTGTTTTGCTAACACTTCCCGATGTGTGGTGTGACAGCAAAGGTGTGGCCATCATGCTGGTGAAGTTTCTCATGGATTCAAATGAAGCTTGGGAACTGAAAGGGTTAAACTTGTGTTTTCTATGGTGGTTTTGCATAAAGCAGCGTCAGGCTTCAATCATAGACTTTTTAGAAATGTTTAAATGAATCGTCTTTATGTAACACAATGCTTTGCTAAAATCAAACCCCAGTTCTTGTGTAAATATTCCAACGCCTTTTAGGTACACTGACAAGGCCTTTGCAGTCTAGCCTATTTGAACATCTTTTATTTAGCGAGGCGTTGCTGTACGTGCAATAATATGGCATGACAGAGTGCTTTTGGAAAGTATATCTTTCGTGGTATCATGCTCACAGAATTTGTTTATATCTTAAAGAGCATCCATAAATAATATTCTGACTGCATCATCATCTGTAGTGGGTTGTAAAGGTATACAAATGACACATCAGCTAGTCTCGAGGGTTAAATTAGGTCCTTAACTCATACTGAACGTCAATTTCCTTCCTTTGGTATGCTCGAGTTGACATGTGGCATAATTTGTGTATCTTATTTTCATATTCAAATGTACTGATGGTTCACAACCTCTTTAGGTTCAAGTTGTAGTGCACTAAACTGCATAATGTGTAGCATTCGTGGGAAATTCTCCTTAGTTCATTGAGTTTGTGTTTAATAAATTGCATTTGAATCAGAAAATCTGACACATGACGCATCTGATTAGGTCTAATTTGCAGGAAATTTTATGGCAGATCTTGACTGAAAGTGTTTTTCATTTGTCAGGTTTCATTCTGTGCAGTGCTGTACAAACACAGCCCCTAAAAATAGCTCTTCCAAGCACTTCTTAGAAGGACACTTCAATCAATGTTTCCATTTTCCCAGAGCGCAGGTCAAAAATGTCAGCCTTTATTTATAATTTTGAAGCTTAAGTTTTATAAAGACAGAATTGGCTGTTGTTCAAACAAACATTCTTTTCTTTTTACATGTATTGCTAGTGATGAGGTCGTCTGATGAGTGTTTGTTTCTGGTTTGAGCGGGTCGAGGGGTGGTGGAATTGCTTGGGGTTTTGAGTCAGGGGGTCAGCGATGAAATGATATTCTGCATTCATGCATCTGATTAAGGCTGTTCATCTATGGACAATCGCATACTTGTGTTTCTCTGTTGTGATGTATTGCGTCAAGTGTGTTAGAGTGTGATGACACATACAGTGGGAGTAATAGTGACATGCTTTAGAAAAACTTTGATGGGATTAAAAAGTACAAAATAAAGATGATTATGAAGTTCACGTATTAAAGTATACCAATATATACATTATACTGTTCAAAATTTGGGGTTAGTAAGGTTTTTAAATGTTTAAAAAAAATCTCTTAAGCTCCAATTGTTTAAAAATACAGTAAAAACAATAATATTGTGATATTATTAAAATGTAAAATAACAGTTTTCTGTTTGAGTATATTTTAAATTGTAATTTATTCCTGTGATGTAAAGATGAATTTTCAGCATAATTACTCCAGGCTTCAGTGTCACATGATCCTTTAAAAATCATACAGATATGCTGTTCAAGCGAAAACAGTTATGCTGCACCATAAACTTTTAAACTCAGATACATATACATACATGCTATGATATAATATTTAAAAGCATGACCCTTAAATAAAAATCTGCTTGCATGTTCCTCCATTTGACCAGCAGATGTAGCCAGTGTGCTGTATTTTCAGCAGCTCAAAATATTTTCAGAAATTATTGGTTCAAAACTTTTTTTGTTGGATACTTTAATTTTTAAATAAGTAAAAAATATGCCTATTTAAGCTTCTTTTTTTCCTTGTTTTTCGTTGTTGTAATTTCTATGCTCCTAGTTATATGTAGTTGAAACAGATAATACTATGGATCTACATAAAAAAATATTTAGCAAATTATCTAAAAATCCTAAATACTTTTTTACAACTTCTGTGATGGTGTTGGCATATCATTATTATAACAGAAAATGTAAGAACAATTATTGTTATTATTTTAAAACACACGCACGCCCAAAATCTTGATCAAAACCTGGCCTAATTTTGGATTATTTTCAAAATGGAAGTGATTGAAAACCAATGTGTGGTAAAAAATATTTTGTCCCATTTTTCAATAATAATGTTGCTAAACTTAGAAACATTCATTCAAGTTTGAAGATTTATATATGATTGAAGATTGACATAGTTCCCCTTTAAAGGCACTCGTGGTTTTAGAAGTGGTTCAGTTTTTCTCCACAAGATGGCTCTGTGACTTTAGACTAACTCCTTGTGAGGGAAGAGGTTGGTTTTAACTGCTATTATTTAACTGCTATTAACAGCTATTTATTATTCTTTTATCTAGCATACTCACTCCAAAATTGTATAGAATATTCAAGTCTATAAAAATTGAATATTAGCACCAACCGTTTAGCTAAATATTTTCAATAATTCAAATTGTAAAAAACAAAACAAAGGTTAATGTTTGTCTTATGCTCGTCTATATCGTAGTAACCTGATAATGTTTTATCCCAATCTAACCTAAATCTCAGTAATCTCCTGTATTAAACCAGGAATAAACTTTGAACTGTGTGTTTCTGGACTCGTGTTGAGATACACCCTTACTCTGAACTGAAGGGAGTGGTTTTACTCATGTGAGTTGTTTTTGGACAGCTGTTCTCCCTGTCTTGTGACTCCAGTAAAAATAACAATGATTATTGCTCAGATACAAATAGACTGGGTCTCTATATGGCTTTACATAGATTAAGTAACACATAAAGCCTATCAGTATCAGATAGGTGACTATTTATTGGCCATCATGTTCCAGTCTTTTCTGGAAATGTGAAGTGTTTGTTTAGCTGATTGTGCTATTTTGGGCTCCTATTAGTACATAAGAAGTTCAGCCATGTGAAGATGTGTTGTTCTGGAGACATGAGCATAATAATACTACTATTTCACACATCAGTGAAGATTTGTTATATAAGATGGCTCTGCTCCCTTATTCATGTGCTTTTGCCTCAGTCTAGTTCTGGCTGCCTGTTATTCTCACATTTCTCTTTTACAGATCTAATAATTATTTCAAGGCTAAATAACTAGGTGTGAAGACATTCTCGAAGACATTCTTCCATATATGATTCTTTTTTCAAATGTTCTCGAAACATAGCCTATTTCAAATCCAGCATCTGAATAATTTTGTGATGATTCAAAAAGAAAACTAAGAGAATGTAGTCTCGTAGTATGTATTAGGAATATAAGTCTCCCTAGTAGCAGATGTCATCATTCATACTCAACCAAGATTGGATGCTGAGAGCTGATGAGATATCATGCTGAGCCTGGCGCTGAACACAGGAATATGATGCTCTGAAGGTTGTCGGAGAGTGTCATTGTTATGATGTGTTAAGCTGGCCTGTAGGGCTGCAGCGATTCGTAGACGTCATCGAATATGTTGATTATAAAAAATATGTTAATTAGCATGGAGTGTGTCGATGCATCACACACTAGCCATGCCCATTGCGCGAGCCTGCAGTTATCCCTACTTAAGACTGTTTTTCTGCCATGTTCAACACAAACAAGACTCTAGAGCAGAAGTTAAAGGCTAGTATGGCAACATCACTTCACTTCATTGAGTTGCGTTCATAGAGCATCCTATTATTATATGACCGTCAGAACCGCATATATATAGCCGAACTGACACCTTTACATTGTCAGGATTCACAGCTGCATTCAAAGCTGCGCTGAATGAACATCGAGTTGCCTATATAATCATGACGGGTTTAATTCACCCACAGAGACGGAGAAGTAGAAATGATTCACATTCATCTGAAGAGCCACCGGAGCTGTCTCAGTGCAGTGAGCACGATCACTCGAGCTCTCAGACGCGTACACCAAACATGCTTTCTGCACTGGCTAACAAAGCATTTAAAGTCATTGTTAGTTGTTTAACTGTGTGATGATAGGACAAGTCTCGACTGGGCTCATTTATTTAAAAACGGGCTGTCAGCTGTGATAAAACTTCCCGGTGTTATAACACCATTTTTGATTCTGTTGCTCTAGTGTCCTGAATGCGGTCGTGACTTCAGCTGTTTATTCATATACAGATATGTATTCAAGCATATGTTTTAATCTGCTGAATAAATAAAATCGTTCAAGTCTCTCATCTGTAAGCTGTGAACCAGCCATCATTTCTATTGATTGTATCACAGCCCTGTAATTCTTTCTTTCTTCCTTTCTTTCTTTTTTATGAATTATATATTGTTATTATTATATATATTATTTTTCTCCCTTGTCTTATTTTTATTTATTGTTATTCTTTTTCTCTCTTCACTTATATTGTATTTATTTTTTATAATTTGTCTCTCTTTTCTTATATTTGATTTATTGTTATTATCTTTCTTTATTTATTGTTATTTTCTTTCTTTCTTTGTTGTTATTATTTTTTTTTTTAAGTATTAATTATGAGAAAAGATTTGAATAAAATAAAAGATTAATAGCAGAAGTTACTGTTATTATTTATTGATAGTTTAACAAAAGAATTCATCAACCGTTGAGAAAATAATAAATTGATTAATTGAAAAATAATCGATAGATTAGTCGACCAACCGAAAATAACTGATAGATTGGTCAACTAACTGGGGAAAATAAATAATCGATAGATTAGTCGACTAATCAAAAATGCCTTCATTCTCAAAATTAGTGCTAAGTGCCACCCAAGTTACACCCAGAACCCAGAACAAACTGATTGAAATTCTTCAAATTTTTCATCTCTCTCCTTTGTGAGTTGTCTTTTGGAGTGGAGTTTTGTCTTTCTTTAAGTCCCAATCGTGGTGGTTGAGTCAAAGGCTTTTGGGTGGATCTAAACACAGAGCTTCAACGGCTTCAATCTGTTCAATTCTCCAAATGTGGAATCTGTAATTAGAAGCACAGATGCACCCTCCCTTAAGACTTTTCCTTGGACCAAAATTATCTGAGAAACCATCACATTTAGGGCTGTTTGGATTGCTCAGCGTATGTTAACGGGAAATGTTCTCAGACGTGTGTCCAGTCATTGTTTTGGGGAAAGAGAGCAATGTTTCTTTTTGAGAAGCACTCTCTTCAGTGGCCTGTTTTGTCTTTTATGTTGTGTGTTTTCTTTTATTCCGGCTCCTGTTATGTCTCTTGCCAAGTTGTCCACGTGTGCTTGAAATGTGAGACATCCTCGTGCAGTCCTCCTCAGCTTGCATAATGGAATCTCAGCCTCATATCCTGCACACATGGTATTAAAACCTCACAAAGATCTCCATAACGTATATGGGTGGTCTTTTATAAGGAAAACTTTCCACCAATGGAAAAAAACTTTTTCTTTCATTATCCAATTTCTTCACCAAAACATTATACACTCATTTACATACAAATTTAAATAACATGGCTCTAAGAAAACCCAAACCTTGAAAGATGTTCATTTCACAATTAGCATTAGCAAGCAGTTCTGCTAATATCATACAGGCACATTTAACCATTTCTCACAGAATGAATTCTGCTTGAAATATCTGCAGAACTCTGATGTGGATTGACCCATCTCCTCCATGGAGATGAGTTATATAAGTTCCCCCGAGCCTTTGAGGAACATCTGCTTTTCATGGTCTAACAGAGGTTTCATAAAGATTTGAGTTCAGTGTCTTTGCACTCACACCAATATTGCTCAGTACATTCTGTCAAAGCTCAAACACGTTATGGGCTTGAGAACTGTTGCTCTGGTTGTGTGGGTAGACTTTGTGATGGCAACGACTAGCAACACGGCCTAGATGGATTTGTATTTTTAGACTGTTGACAGTGGTCAAAGGATGTGGTTGTGGTGCAGAATGGAGAAACTTGGTGCAGTATCCATAAACTAAATGCTTAAGCACTGCATTATCCTGATTAAGATTATGCAATGTGCACACCGAAAGTACTTAGGTCGTGTTATAAGTGTTTTATTTTTCAAGGCAAGCTCATTACTTATTTTTGTACAGATACTGCAGAGGTCTTGTGGTCGTTTTTCCAATTGGAAAAGGATGTTGGTTTGAGTACAAACTAGTCATGGGAACGCTGACATCCCCAGGCGATCTGCTGAGGCATTGCAAACAGGTAACAATGTGAAAGGACAAGTGAGAGAACAGGTTTTCCTGGTTGTGAGCTCGGAGCTCAAGGC
Organism: Gymnocypris eckloni scoliostomus; assembly: GCA_027564155.1. Taxonomy (NCBI): domain Eukaryota; kingdom Metazoa; phylum Chordata; class Actinopteri; order Cypriniformes; family Cyprinidae; genus Gymnocypris; species Gymnocypris eckloni. The sequence goes on from CM050435.1 coordinate 14,534,909, forward strand.
TAGAGATGGTTAATGGAAAAAAGACAGAGGAGGAGCTCAGCCCTGCATTCCACAGTCTCCCTACCGAAACCACGGAACCCCCCTCTCCCTTCTTTTCAGCCTCGGTTTGTGCTCCCTTCTTCTGCTTTTCATGAGAGAGGCAGTTCTGCTTGGGAAGGAAGGTACCATTCCTACACCACGGGGGTGCCGAATTAGCTGGACCAGAGATACAGGCACTCTCTTTTCTCCTCCCCCCATTAGTTTCTTCTCAATAGACTGATCCCGAAAAGGAGGGGTGGACGGGGTGAGTTATCTGGCAGCCAGCTGATCTTTGCTGTGGTATTCTGCAAGGGAAAGAAGGAGACTGCGAACTCTTCGTGTCTCAGTTGCACCGAGATAGAGGAAGCTGCGAGAGGACATCAACAGTCGCGTGAGAGGAAGGAAGCAGCTAGGCTTTTGAGACAAAAACATGAAGCTCGACTTCAAGACCACGTGAAGCGTTGCCTGCCACTGAGAAAAATATCTTCAAGACAGGAGGAGAGAAAAAGAAGCAAGGGGAGACTGACTCACTTGTTTGGATTCGCCTACAAGGTGTTCCTGTAGACGCTTGGCGTGTCACCAGCAAGAGGTCGAAGATGTCTTGGCTGTCACCAGTGCAGTGGGCCAAATGGACCTGGTCGGCCGTTAGAGGAGGAGGGGAGGAAGAAGATGAGACTGATTTGGGGATGGACGATGAAGCCCTTACTGAAGAGGCTATGCCAAGAGATCAAGAGGACGACGAAAGGTCTCATGGTTGCAGGCAAGTTTAGAACCTTGTGAACTCCATCGAGTGAACAAGGAAATGAGGACGTGAAGTTGGGGTTTCAGGTTGCTTTTGAGAAAGCAAGTGTTGATATATGTTTTTATGATGCTCTTTACTTCTTTTTTAAATCAAGTCCTTACCTTGAAAGATCAAACAGTAGAGGCCCAGTAGAGAGCCACCTGTTTGAGTCAGATGATGGTGTTAACTGTTCTGAATGTTGTGCAGACAGCCATGGCTTAGCATTCAGCCACATGGATCAAAGCAGTCAGAGATCAGAGGCTCTGAATGTCGATGTCTGTTGGTACTCTAGTCACGGTTGGGGAAAGTGGCGTGTATGTTTATTCATCTATATGTGTGTTCTTGGTGTGTTTGTGAGTGTTTTCATCTTCATTGGGGGATTTCCTTAGGAAATGTGCATGGCTCACGGTCTAGCTGTTAGTCTAATCGTGTCCCTGTGCTCAGATAAAGATCAGAATTCAACCGTTCTCCTCTCCCAACCCCCCAATTGTGACACGGCTAATTTCCTTGCCTATAGATAACACTGTCTTTCCCAGCACTGTTTTCTTTTGTTAAAAAGAAGACACTTATTTGTCTATTACTCTGCTTCATTATTAGTTAATGATATGAATATAATTAATAGTGCTATTGCTTATAGTTAGGGTTGAAGATTTGAAGAAATCCTTGTCCCCCACACCTTTGTGCAACAGACATGCTGTTATTTGAGAGATGTTAAGCTTAACCCTAATCTTATTTTTATATACTTTAATGCAATAATGTAGTGTATCTCTGTTTTTGTTTATGTAATAACAGTTCATATGTGTCATCTAGGCAAAAAGCTTTTGCTTTGTTTTCCCTAAGCCGTGCTGTTGACATCCTGTCTATGTGCTGTTGTTATGATGTCTGCTAACATTCCTTTCCTGGAAGAATCCTTTCTTTTCTAATACCTCACAGCCTGAGAGACCTTCACAAATTAATCACTACACAGACCTGAACAATGGCCCAAAAGAGTGGCAGGATCATGAAAGTTGTAAATATACTTAGAAAAACAGACAGTTAGCCACCCACACATTCTGTAGAGAGCTACTCATTTCTATGGAGCTCAGTGTGAGTCAGTACAAGCAGCATGAGTTGTGCAGGCAGGGATTTTATGAAAAACAGTGATAGAGGGGTTTGAGTCGGGTTTGGACTCTCCCAGTTAGAAATACGTGGTTGTTGAAATTGATATTTTTGCTAAACTTGTTCTAAACCTTTTAAATAACACTTTATAGCAGCAGTTCCTCTATGTTCTTGTCTGTTGTGTTTGTTTGCTGGACTAGTAATGATTACTTCCCTAACGGTATTGTGGGGCTGCAGGTGGCCTAGTGCAAGAGGACTGGGCAGTTCTCCCAGACATGGGAACTGATTTTGCACACTCACACACAATAAATGAACAATTCTTCCCTTTCAGCTCAGGCTTATGACTATTATGCTCTGTTGTGAGTGTAAAAAGGACAGTTTACCTAAAAAAAATATATGTTGTCTATAAAAGAAGAAATTTTAGGGAACTGTTGTGGTTGCCTTTTTCCATTCAATTACAATGAATGGGTCCTAAACTAAATATTAAGTCATTATTCGCTTAACTTAAAAAGCACATGGGTCATCTGGTCTGCTTTTGTGACACTTTTATGTCTTTTCTGAAACTGAAGCCTAATTGCATAATGCTTCTTTTGATTTTCATGGAAGAAATAAGGTCATATGGGTTTGGAACAATGAGGATGAGTAAGTAATTTTCCAGGATAATGTTTGGGTGAATTGTTCCTTTAATCTTGAAAGCTCTTCAGAGTTACCTCACACAAACCATCAAAGCAGACCTGATGAACCACGATATGCATAAATTATTGGCATCACAGCTGGGATACATTGTTATTATTGAATGAGGACATGATGTGCTCAGTTCAGTTTTGTTTCACCCAAGGCTAAAGCTTTAAGCCACATGCACAAAATGTTTTATTAAATATTGATGTAATTTCATGATCTAATGAGTTTGTATGTTTTATAGCGATCACTTCTGATCCAAGATCAGCATTATCCATCTGATTTAAATCAATCTGTGCCAAATAACCATGGCAGTTTCCTGTTGTCGAAGTACTAACCACAGAGTTCTCTTCATTTTCCATCAGTTCGGACTCAGAGGGCCAATTTGAGACACCTGAAGCTGAGATGCCTGTCCATCAGCCCAATAAAGACCCACCAGCACTGAATCAACCAATCACAGAGAGCACAGGTAAAAGAAGACCTCCTATACCACATGCTAACTGAGAGCCATAGATACAGACAGTAGATTCCCCAGAGCACCCATCGTTGCATGCGCTTCTATTCCTATCATGCAATTTGATGTTGCCATGGCAACAAGAAGAAAGTATGTCTCTATGTGGTTATGTGTGTACATGTATATTGTAGGTAGCATTTCTTGTCATTTCTTAGTAGTATTGGTAATATGGGCATAGTGGAGCAGGCACATTATAAATTATACTTTATCTAATAAATCCGCTTGGGTCATGAATATTAATTAGATAGCAATGCTAGTGCACATGATTTGCTGGAAGGCAGATAAATGGGCAAATATTTTTTTTCATTTGATTTATCATTTGATTTAAACCATCCATCAAAACAAAGAAAGTTCTCCCTTATGATTGAGTGTAAACATTACAATCACAATCACTGGTTTGACTGAATCATTAAAATGACTGTTTTAAAATAACAATTGCAAATTGGATACCATTCATATAAGGCCTTACTTTGCGCGTTTCCATTACCCTTCAAATTGTGCAAATTAAAATTGCGAATTGAAAGTACGCCTAATGGAAACAAAAAAAATTTTTCGCTCGCATGAGATGGTTTTTCTGGCTATTTGAACATTTAATATTTCGCAAAACTGCAATGGAGCTCAAATGGCATATGTAAAAAATGTCATATGATCACTCTTCAATGTTCTATAACCTCAAAGAAACACTTAATTTGTTGCCTCTCTCGAGTATAAGGGGCTTTCCCTGCCATTAATGCTTAGACAATTTACACTTCACACGTCTGCGGTGCAGTGTGGCACTGATATGACCACTGAAGCTGACTGCGGCAACTCTAGACAATGCTTGTTTATACCAGCCGTGCCACACATGTTTCTGAAGCGGCTCTCCTCGCTGCTTCTCTAAAGATACACGCATACGCCTACTTTGAATAAATATAGCCAAAATCTGTTGCCATGACTTATCGCGAGAGGCAAAAGGTTACGTTTTAGTTGCATAACATTGGTTAATGGAAACGCCGTCATTTTGCGATACTTTTTATCAACATTTATAAAATATTGCCAAAGTTTTGCGTAAATCTGTAATGGAAACGCGCCTAAAGTCTTCTACAATAATGATTTGACAAGCACATAGATTCACATTCCAGTTTTAAAAGCTTGCATTGTTTTCTTAAAATTTTCCTTTCTGCCTTCAGACACGTGTCCAAATTCAGGGGAGTGTACCATATCACTAACTCAAAACAGCTGCACTTCCCCAGACTTTTTGGAGGAATTTATCTGCCCATTAAAATCTCATAAATGCTCTAAAATTTGACTTGTCGCTACCGTGAAGTGAATGCATGAAAACACATGCGTCTTGCTATTGTTTTTCATCTAAAATCTTATTTTAGTCTCTGGGAGAAGCTCTAAAGAAGTCTTCCAGTGGTTTTATAGGTGAGGATGAAAAGTTTATGTGTCTGCTCTGCAAAGATTCAAAGGCATCAATGCATTTTGACCTCAGCCTGATTTTAAACAGTGCAGAAAGTATTGGTTACGTCTTTGCAATTGAGTGGAGGAGGTTTTGAGGTTGGAAAATAGGGGTTTGGGTAAAGAGAGGCCCCTGACCCAGTGTGTGAAAAGCGCACAGCTTGGAATTCAGGAGTTTGGAATTGAACAAAAGCGCCTGCTCCTCTCAGAGCACGTTTATCAATGGACAAGGTCAAAGGCTCACAGCAAAGAACATCATGTGATTTAGTTCTTTGCTCTAAATGCCACACACAGACACACACATTTGCACTCACTGAAACCGAGCTAGGCTTGCTAGCTAGTTTATTCACAATTTAATGTTTCTCTTGGTTCCCTTCCTAACCCTAATCTCCGGAAGCTCGATTGTTATACCTCACAGGAATAAATGCTTTAATTTTTTTTACTTTTTCAGTGAGTTTTGTGAGAAAATTTTCCTCAGCTTGCTTTAGGCGAATAGAGGAAGCTTTTCCAAGCCTACGTGTCATGGTTTGGATTGCTTGAGCAGACGGACAGTAAAAGTCTGGCTCCTCAAGAAGAGCACAATCCAGTTTCCTCATCCTCACAGCTGTACAGATATGCGCCAGTGCTGTGCCTTCTGGAACACACATTTTCATGGCTAGCAGTGTTTGAGCCAGAATTTGTGGTTATGTAAACACAAGCCTTATTGTGTTGTCTCCACCCCAGGCACTAAATCCTGCTGCACCTTCACTGTAAAGTCAGATAGAAACTCTTGCTGACATCCGTTACTTTTTGACGTCAGAGTGTATTACTAAAAAATAAACACTCATTATTTACTGTATAATTGCCTTTTCTACTCTAGAACAAGCTTGGTCATGTACAGTCTATTTTTTATGGACGTTGTGTGCTGTATCTTTAAGACAGAATAATATTTCGTGACAGCATTATACATTTTCCTGGGATGAGTGTTCTTATTATTTTAGTGATGTTATATAATCAAAATCGCTCTGAAGTGTCTCTCAATGGGGTGGAGATGAAGCATTTGTGTTTTGAATTTATTAGCTCATGCTGTCCATACCAAAGTTTTACTGTTTTGATGAAATAAACATTGTTGAGGCATTACACTCCCACCACAAAGAGAAAGCTCAAGTCACAGTCAATGGCGCTGGTTGTATAACCAATCACATTGTGCCTGATCATTTTCCTTCACTGGCAATGTATGTTCAAATGGCAACTGTTGCTTTCGTGGCCTGAATTTGAGCAATCTTTCATACCTTGAGAACAATCCTTCAACAGTTCAGTTACCTACCCAATATGAATTTATTTCAAGGCCCTAAATTTACAGATACTAAATAAGACCTGTAGAGCTTTCTGTTCTTAAAAGAGGACATCATATGTATAGGGACATGGCTTAAATCTGTCGAAAGGTTTATCCATTGCAGAAATTAGCATACAGTATGAATGTTAAGGAGGAGCCTTGACCTCTGGAAGTGATGACAAGAGCAGTCACACTTAAAAGTGCTGATCAGAGTGTTTTTGCATCCTCGATGACAAGGGCTGTCTGCCATCTCATTTAACACTGAAGGACAGTGTAGTACCAGATGTGTACAAAAAGACACAAAGAGGAAGAGAAAGCTAGAACTTGGCAAAATCAGAAGGAAGACTGGGTGTGGGCATTGGAGAGGACTTATGGAAGGTCTGTGAGTGAAATATTATCATTACAAGATTGAAGGCTGAAATTATTTTAATTTCATACACGTAAAGCTAGTTCCCTAAAATTATAGTTGGTTAAACTCACGTTCCTCTTTTTGGATGTCCAGTAGAAACCATTGTGTTACAGTTAAAACATTTGTCTACTAGCCTAAAAGTTGTAATTGTTTGTGATTTTCACGTTATGTTACCTTAGAACAGTGCTAAGAACTTTTTACAGGTCAATCCCCAGGAAGAAATCTTTGGTTAAGTGCCGTAAAAAAGAGTACAATAGTTAGGACTCATGGTTTAGTCCTAGTGGGGATCAAACCTGCAACCTTCCGGTTACCACACCTGAGCCTTAACCACTACAGAATATATCCCTCAAACAGACTCAAACGCATGTCATATTGGAGCACTGACTGAATTCACGAATTCAGCTGTCTCAATCGGAGGTCAGAGCGAAGTCATACATCTTATTTATAAACAGTCTGTCTCTTCCTGTCTCTTAGCAACAAGCTATTGCATCAAAACTCCATCAACATCGATGACTGCCAGCAGGACTGTTTGTCAATGGAAAGAGTTTCAAAATGGCTACTTTAACCATAAAAGAGGCAACGTATCCTGGGAGATAGAAACATTTGAGAAGCTGTAGGGAGAAGCAGTGAAAGTCTAGGTCTTATTTCTTGGTTTCATTTTGAAAGGGTGTCAGGGAATTTATACCTCTAAAGGGGGTCAAACATTAAAATAAAAATAAGAGTCAAGTTTTGAAAAAAATCATGAAGTTCCAATAAGTAATAAATCAATTTTTTATATCTCTTTATGGTTTTGTACTTTTTAGGGTTAAGTGTATTGACCTAATTTCACATGTAGATGTCTGGTGTCTCAATCTAGAGCAGGGATGGGAAGCTTTGATAGAGACGAGGGCCAGCATTTGTTCTCCTTTATACCAAGGGGCCAGATTACTAATCCTCATCCACACACCATTTACACCATCTTACACAATTTCCTTTTTATTGAAAAAAAAATATAATTAATATAATTAGTTTTTAAAGAATTTATTAACATTTAAAAATATGTAGCAAAAATAGCAGACAGGCTTATTGAAAATGCACATTCGTTCTCTGGCAGCAGGTTTCACTTTCCCCGGTAACCGCAGTACACAAAACAGCGCAGCTCCTGATTTTGAAACGTGCAGCGCTCATTTTTATTAAGTGAAAATGTGAAATCATGGACTTTTGAAGTTTAATCATCATATTAATCCATATAGCAATTATTGTCTTTATAATTTAGACTTTTTGTAACATTTCTGAGTTTTCATGGCCATAAATATAAACAATTAAACTGCAGACTTTTTAAGGACCCGCAGAAACCCTATGAACATAGTTCAGTGCAAACATTTCTGTCATGCATTTGGCAAAAAGGTTTTGTTGACTATGAATTTTATCTTTGAAATTTGAGGCAAGTGCAACTCTGGCATCCCGTTGTCTGTGCGAAGTGGTGTGATGGCGATTTAAATAAAAATGCAAACATAGCTATCCCCTTGAACTTGTTAACAATCTTGACTGGACATACTGTTTTCATGGTCTGTTTTTTATTTATTATTTGCTAATGTTAGTGAATGTTTACACTGCGCTGAAATTAATACGGGGAGCAGCTACTAGCGACCTCTCCTTGTTGGAGATAGTTCATCAACATCATAAACTGAAAGCAATATTTACGTGACTTACTTTTCAAATGTTTTTCAAATTAATCATCCGAGTGTAATATAATCCAGCGGGCCGTACTAAAAGACAATGGGGGCTGTATACGGCAGTTGCCCATCCCTGATCTAGAGCATCTAGAATTGCTACAGTTGTTGAGGCAGTTTTTTTGTTGTTTCATGGCAGAAAAATGTCAGTCTTCTTTCCAGTACATCTCAAATGGGCTAGCCCACATTTATGTTTGATTTTTGCTTAATGTTCTGCTGTTGAGTCTTTTATGCCTGTTGGAGACAGGGAAGAAAGGACTATTGTTCAGCTCTTAGCATCCTGATCGAAGCATTTCCTGCATTTTCTGTCGTAAGGAAGTCTGTTCTTTAAATGTCCTTCATAGGTTGAACAATAGAGCGTACTGTATGTGCTCTAAGAACAAATGAAAGGAAAAGTAAAAACACCCAAAACATAACAAGAAAAATGGTATTTGATTAATATTCTGTAACATACTATTGCATAGATGTATTTCAATAGGATAATTCTATACATTTTGTAGATCGTAGACAAATAGTTGCCTCTTCTACTCTTGACAGGTTTCCCAGAAGTAAATCAGTTGACCTCCATCACAACCAAAACCCAGAACCTGACCCTGGACGAGAGCTTTCCTGGGGATGCACCTGCCCCGGTGGTGCGGCAGAGCAGTGTGGACCCAACCCTGAAACTCAGGAACCAGCCTTCCTCTGCTGACATGGATGTGGACCAACCCAGAACAACAGATGAGAACAACACATGTAATGGTCACATTGAAGAGCCATCCTCCAAACCACAGACCAAGTCCCTCAAGCCTAGACCTCCTTCCCTCAATGTAAAGGCCCCATTGAATGGTGTAGACCCAAATGAGGTGGATGACGATCCTCCGATACTTCCAAAGGGGAGCTACAACTTTGACCCTGATCAGTTTAATGATGCCATAAATCCATTCGCGACTGGAAGGTCCAAATTGCAGAACTCTCCTCCTGCCAATGCCAGTATTCCTAAATCAGAGTTGACGGACGAAATGCCTGCTCAGACAGTAATGTTGGAGATTGGACTTGATGATGCCGAGAAGAGACCTCCACCCAAGAAGTCTGGAAAGAAGACAAGCAGCAAGCTGACTACTCCAAAAAAACAGAGACCAAAAGCTGCAGAAACAGCTGCTCCACCACCGGAGACATCATCAGGACATGACCAACCGCCATCTGAGGACGTGGCTCCCATAAACGTTGATGATATTCCTATTCCTAAAAAATCCTACAACTTTGACCCAAGTCAGTGGGATGATCCCAACTTTAATCCTTTTGGTGAAAACAGTAAACCTAATAACTCGCCAACACTTCCTAAAGGATCGTATAATTTTGACCCTGGGAACTTTGATGACTCTATTGATCCTTTTAAGTCATCAAAGAACTTAGGTGGAAGTGACACGATTAAACCAACGACGGAGAAGCTTACAGACAAACACAAATCAGAGGGAACTGTGGAGCAGCTGAAGAAAGCAGGACAGTCTCCGAAGAAAAACAAAGACAGGATCATCACGTGAGTGGCAGATAATGCTAGACAGGGAGACAAAAAGTATGGTGTGTGTTGCATCTGTGGCTTTCTTTTGCATCTGTATCTAGATATCAGGCATAAAATAAGCAAAAAGAAGCAATTTTCACCTACTAAACATTATCAGTCACACCATTAGTGTTTTTTACTTTGGTATGCTACCCTTTCTTTTCAATATCTCAGTTGTTGTCTAATCATGCATCTTTCATGTGGCACAATCATTTTTCATACGTAGTTTACAGTCATAAAGTTTACGGTAGTCTTGTTTACACCATCCCAGTGTATACAATTCCCACTTTCCGCTAAACTATGGCATCCCCTCTACAAACTAACTCCTATTTGTTTGTGAAATTCAGGAAGCTTAAAATCACTCCTACATGTGTTCTTCATGCTTCTATCTTTCCCTCTAATGTCTTACGGCACGTCCCCTCTCCACATCCCCTCCTCTCTGTGTGCTTCCTCCCTCCCCTGTCCCTTCCTCTGTCAAACTGTCCTCAGGACCACTGAGCAAGTGCGGTTTCTCTGTTTTCTATTGTAAGTATCCTCTCCTGCCCTCCTTTCCTGTATTTTTGCGGTTATCTCTTCTGTCCCATTGGATGTCATGAGCTCTGTGGAAGACTGAACTGCCCTCTAGCTCCAAATCATGTACAGAATCAGTCCTCTAAACAAACTAGGGCAGAATGTCTACTTATTTACTTTAGACAGAATTGATTTACCCTATGGGCATTTTGTAGTGATTTACACATCTGACTCTCTCATGGTGGCCAATATACAGATGGTCTCTTTACTAAACAGTGTTTTAAAGCACACGCCAGTCTTTGGATTGTAAATAGTATTCTCAGTGTTTATTAATTGAAACAGTTTTTGTAGAATACAATCACTATTGCTATTTCTGAGTTTTTCAATAGATGCCAGTATCTAGAAAACAGACTTTTAAGCTAAGGTAATTCTTCATAGCTTGTATAGATACGCTTGCATAGAATATAAGGCAATTTAAAAGTTTTGAGGCTAATACAACAGTGGTCTTGTATTGGACACCTGTTGGCGTGGATGCAGCATCTCGTGAAAAGCTAAAGTTTTTGATTACCGATGCCATTGTATAACTATTATTTATAACTACCATGTTTGCAGGCATATTTAAAACCCATTATTTATGTTTATTGCAAACTAAAAAAAGTATAATTGTGATAAATAATGGGTTTATCGAGATCTGTATTGAGTATTATTTGGTCATGTGATCTCAACACGGTGACCACGGTGACAACATGGCATGGTTATCTGATATTAGTGTACATAATTATACTTTTATATTATATTAGTGCACATCATTTTTTGGGACTGATGGTAATGAACAACTAAATATGTGCACTTTCAATGATACGTACAGAAACAGAAAATACATATGCTGAAAATATTTTTTTCTTTATATGTTTTTAAAAGTTTACTTTTAAAGTACAATTTCAAATTTCAAATTTCAAAAATAAAATGTGCATTGTGCATTGACAATATATTCTGAACGAGAACAAAATATAACCTAATGTCGTCCAATCAGCCACATCGATATGTGCTATCAATACAATAGACTTTAAAGAGGGAAGTTCTTGCCAAAAGTTGTTTCTATGTTTCTTGGTTGAATATTCTGATTATGTTAATATTCTTTTCTCCAGGAACTCATGTAAAGTAAAGAAGTATGAGAATCAGTCCTTGGTCCTGGATGTCTACAATCAGGTATCATTTCACCGCTGTCCAATTGCAAATTTATGCATTTTGTTCTGTGTGGGCATGCATTTGCATATCTGTGTGTGCGTTTGTGGGTATGTACAAGACTGTGAAAGCATAACATAAGTATGTATTATAAACAAAGCCTCTAGATTTGCTGTATTTTCTTGGACTTTGTGATTACTGCAGTGACTCAGCAAACCTCTTCCTCCTTGTTCCCTCACTCCTTCCCTCGTTCTTGTCTCTCTCTCTCTCTCTCTCTCTCTCTCTCTCTCTCTCTCTCCCTCCCAGTATCCCTCTCTGAACAAACCCTCCTCTTTGAATATCACTATATTATTGCCCCCTGTGAACAAGGACAGTAGTGTGCATCATTGTTGTGTGCCTGTCTGTGTGTATGTGCACAACACAAACTGAAACAGAATTCCCAAAGCAGGTCACCACATCCGCCTGTTCTTTTGTCCCAGAGAATTTAAGACTCTATGAGAAGAACAGAGCCTGAGGGGCTATGACAAATTTTTTAGACCGTTCAAATATTTGGCTTGTTCGCAGCTGAATTGCAGTGCTAATTAGCATGCAGGAAAAAAATATGTTTTCCATCAGTGCAAAATCTGTGAAGTGTAAAATTTTAAATCAAGTCTATAACATTATTATGTACAGGAGAAAGACGAGCAGGAAGATCCAGCATCTAAACTGCCCCACCGCGTCCATCACGCCACAGATGAGGAGAAGTTAGCCTCCACTGTGATGGGCCAGAAGGACGGGCTGGAGGAGTTTTCAGACTGCACCAAAACAACCACCTCTACTAAGAATGCAGACGGTGAGGGGAAGTTGTGAGCTTGTTACTGCTCTGTTTACTCTATCGTAGCAGTGCTTATTCTCAGATAATAAATCAATAATCATTAGAGACTGGGGCAATATGTCCCTAATGAGGTTTAACAAGCACTGCTCTGTTAGATCGGACAGTTTGGGGGCATTGTGCAGACACTTATGAATGGGAAACAGACTTACTTGTTCTGCTTGCTTCTCTCTCTCCATCAGGAAAAAAAAGAACAGCCCTCTGTTCTGTTGGCATATTAATTTGCCCAGTAAACAAAAACAGTTGCAGATGGTCCTGTTATCCCCATTACATTTAAATAGGATATTTTAAGCTACCAGAGAGCAATTGGATTAGGCAAGATTGTGTTCTTTGTCACATGTAGTTGATGAATTTGATGAGCAGTTAATATATTTGTCACAGATGTTGAAAAAAAGGTCCTGGGGCTGGATTCACAAAAATCTTCTTAGGAAATAAGTTAAGAAATTTCTTAAGATAAATTCGACAAATTTCGTAAGAATATTCTTAAGTGCAATTCTTGAAAACTTTTTTCTCAAATATACTCTTAAGAACATCTTAATTTTTTTCTTAAGAAAAGTTTTTTTCAGTTTTGTCTTAAGAACAATCTTTTGAAAAAAATATAAGAATATTCTTAAGAAGATTTTTGGGGATACAAAATATTTTAACTTTTAAAAATAAAAAGTTAAAAATAAGAAGAAATGGCAGTTAAGAAGGAATTTCTTCTTAAGAATGTTTTGTGAATCCGGCCCCTGGTTACCTTGTTGAAAGACGACATAAAAAAAATCAAAAACACATTATTCTAAAGAAAAATATGTTTGTTGTCATAGTCTTTTATAAAAATGTAAATTGATCAGCTTCATAAACTAGTACTACTTTTTATATTTTGCTGCTGACGTCGTGCGCGAGCGGGAAGCAAATAATATTAACCAATAAGATCATTGTATAGCTTTCACACGATCCAATCAAATCACAGTGGATACACAGAAGCCCCGCACTTAATGTGATGTCGCTGAATATTGTTTTTAGAAGTACATGATATTACAAACGATAAATTAGTTTCGAATGACGCTTAGTGTCGTCTGTAGATACCTGAATGATGAATTTTTAATACCTGCATAAAGACATACATATGTATTTTGTTTTCATTCTTTTCTTTTCTTCAAACCTGTAATTGTATGTGTAGATAAATGCAGAAGAGCTGAAAGCAGCAGAGCGTGTTTGATCTGAATTCGTGTCCATTACTAGAGCCTGTGCTGCCCTCTATTGGCTACTTTATGAATTATTTTTATATCATCTTATTTTTGAGCCACAGAGAGATTGTAATAAACTGTTTAAACACTTTATACGGTTTAATCTTTTCAGAAACATTATCCACTTACAAAATAACCACAACAAAACTATTTATAAAATCACAGGAAATGGTTCAAGCCAGTAATAATCTGTCTTTGTTTCCAATCAGATCTGCCAGTGGGCATAACAGACCAGTTTGATGAGACGGACCTTTCCTCTCCTGTAAGTTCTGATTTGTTAGTGTCTTTTATATATGGCTTAAGATATACAAGTCATTTATATATATATATATATATATATATATATATATATGACTACCTCAAACACATTAATTCCTAGCAGAGGTGCCATTTATCTGCCTGACAGGGATTCATAATTATAAACCTATTAAGAGGATTATGATGTCCACAGGTCTTAATCTGCCCAAGGGCAAGCTAATAACTGGGTCAGAGGAAAGAGAGTAGTCATTGTTTCGTCTCATTGAAAAATGTGGTATTATATGTTACCATATAGTACTGTTATTATAATTAAGAACATAAAGAATGGAGGAAAATGTGTTTTCTCTGATTGTGTTTATTCTGCAGAGTGAGAGTTTGTGTAAGAGTCAGACTCTGAGCTCTTCAGACAGTGAGACCATCGTGAAGACGAGTCCAGGACTGAACTCAATTCCTCTCAGTGAGATCGATAAAGCAGCGGTGCTCGCGCTGATCAGAGAAGAGGTAACACCAACATCTGCCCTGTGTCTAAACTGCTTTGAGAATGCAGTCCCGTGACAATGCATAGTACTTATAAACACATATAAACCCATTAAATAACAAATACATATAATACAACTTATAATAAAAGATTCAATTGGATTTCATTTTAATTTGTTTAATAATTAACAAATTTTTTACCATTTATACTCATTTAGTTTTTTTATTACTAATATTATTTGTTATTTTAAATAAAATTTTAATGTAGTTGTAAATTAAATTAAAAAGTGTGTCAACTTGAAATGGACTGTTTATAAAATTGAATTTTTTTGTACCTGTAGATAATTGCCAAAGAGATCGAAGCCAATGAGTGGAAGAGGAAATATGAAGAGAGTAGACTGGAGGTTGTTGAAATGAGGTTAGAACCCTTCCCAGAATGCACCAGGGATGGTTTTATACACACATATGTTTAATGCCTGCACAGTACAGTCCCAACAATGAAACATTCTAACATTATTTACTGATTTCACCATAGGACAATAATGGATGAGTATGAGAAGACGGTAGCTCAAATGATAGGTGAGTGATCCACCTCTCAGAGCTGTTTTAATACAATTCTGAATATACATTTTAAGTTTAAATGTTTTATGTCTGGCTTTTTTTCCCAATACAGAAGATGAGCAGCGAAAGAACGTAGGATCTCAGAATAACATCCAACAGATCACTATGGAGAGAGATCAAGCCCTCTCTGACCTCAACTCAGTGGAGCGCTCACTTTCCGACCTGTTCAGACGCTACGAAAACATGAAGACCGTTCTTGAGGGCTTTAAGAAGGTAAGATATCCTCTTTGATGCTGACCATATAAATGATTCATCTGTACATGCACTGATGTTTCTGCTGGCCTCTTGTCAGAATGAGGAAGTGCTAAAAAAGTGTGCTCAGGACTACCTCACACGCGTGAGGCAGGAGGAACAACGTTATCAGACCCTCAAAATCCACGCAGAGGAGAAACTTGACAAGTAAGAGTGATATACATCAGTTATAATGTAACCTAATGTAATAATATGAAGTATTTTACTCGTATTGATTGATCTCTGACCTGCATATGTTTTTTCAGAGCGAATCAGGATATAGCTCAAGTGCGATCTAAGGCCAACGCAGAGGGCGTGGCGCTGAACGCCAGCCTGAGAAAAGAGCAGATGAAGGCGGAGTCCCTGGAGCGGGCGCTCGAACAGAAGGTAAACTCTCACACATTCACATGCAATGTAACATCAATTCAATCCAAGAAAACATTATTTTAAATCTGCATTATTATTCCAGAATCAAGAGATTGAAGAGCTTACTAAGATTTGTGATGAGCTCATTGCAAAATTGGGCACCACGGACTAAGAAGAAGGAGAATCTGCTTATAATGCCATGGCTGACCCAAACCCACCCAGACCAAGAACGCCTCTGGATCTCCCATTGCTTTTTTTTCCCTTTTTGGAAAGGAGTCGCTTTTCCGTGGGTCTGGCTCAGACACCGGAAGAAACAAGATATGAGCTGAAGAATCAAATAAAAGAGTCCCAAATGTTTTTACAGATTCATAAAGTGCTGATGTTGGACTTTCACCTATATTTGGTGGTATCAGGTTTCTTGACGTGGGTGGGAAAAACCTCCCACATATCTGATTCTGATCTGATTTCTGCTGGCTGTTATGGCAGCTGTGTGTATGAGCGTTTGGGAGAGCCTCTGGGTGTGTGTTCAGGTGTAAAAACAGACATGGGAGGGGGGTCTTGTTGGGAACATTGGTCTTGTTCGGAGTTTACATAATCGCACTGCTGCTATTTGTAACGGAGGGAGCAAATCATATTATTTACAACTTTTTAGCTACATTACTTGCCTTGGAAATTACTGTAACCTGTGTAATTATTTGGTTAGATATTAAAGATTCTGATATAAATTTAAGGAATGTTCTGAGTTCAGTACAAGTTGACAGCACTGGTGGTTTAATGTTGATTACCATGAAAATGTGTCTGTAAAAAACACAAACGTCTGGCTTACAGAACTCCTAGCAGAGGTGGAAGTGAACGTGAATTTAAACATTACAATATTCACTATTTAAACAGTATAGCCACAAGATGTACACAATATGCATGTTAACATGATTTTAGTGTGAATAATTGCCTGCTAACCTTTTTTATGTAAAGTTAAATACAATTACTAAATACAATACTACTTTGTTGCCATTAAAACGTAAAGCTTTAAACACTAAAACCCTAAAAATTATTATTTAATTAGCTTTAGAGCTCAAATAATACGCAAGTCTCAGCAAACAAATGAATATAAGTGCTTTTAGGAAATTAGAAGCTGCATATTTATTTTAAATCCAATTCACTTTCATTGTAAGGGCTGCACCATTGCCTCAATATTTGCATAAGGGATGAGTCAAAATGACATTTCTTGGTAGTCAACATTCTGCCACAAATGCTGCCGAGTTTAACTCATACTGAACCTGAAATGTTATTTCACTCGGTAGCTTTTAGCATATTCAAAGCTGTTGTTGAAGAGAGTTCGTAGACGTTGTAGTTCTATCCATTGTTTTCATACTCTCTGTGTGTTTAGGTTCCAAATTATCACAATTTATCATATTAAGTGAGCTCTGGTGTTACTAGATGTTCTGATGGGTGACTTATTTCTACCCATGAGGTCATAATCATCCAATCAAATGCCTGCTTGCTAAATTGTACAGCACAAAAGCAAACCTAACTGAAAGCACTTAAACTTTCTTTTATTATTGAATTACTTTAGTTTCAAAGTCTGCATTAAGTACAGGGTGTATCACACGTTTACACTCTGTTTAACTGTGCTGCGTCGAAAGGACCGAATCATTTGCAAAACATTCAATGAAGTCATTTCAAGAATTGACAATCTATCGCCAAACTTGCTAAAGTATGTGCCTAACGCTGAAGTGATGATTTCTATTGGCTGTTGCTTTTTTTAACCACATTTCCTTTGTGCTATCTTATGCAATATTTCAACTCAGAATAACCACCTGCCAAATGAAACCGCTATCCATGTGCCAAACATTAACAGGTCGTGTGGAGAAGTCAAGCCTGGAAATTGTCATGTTGTTGTTTCAAGAGTGTGTTGGTGTTCTTTGCAGTACTCACTGACCTGTATATTTTTATGACAAGATGTTCTTTTATTGTGTTATTAATGTTTGTAAAGAGGAAGAGAAAGTGAGAGCTGCACAGAAATCCCATTGACTAATATATATTTTGTGCATAAATGCATTCCCTGAATAAAATAAAACAATTGCTTGATGACACTGGTTTTGAATTTCATATCAATATTAGTTACATAACATTAACTGACAATAAAATAGTTCTAAAGCATTTATTAATTCAAGTTAATATTAGTTTTCAATAATTGCTATGTATTATTAAAATTAAAAGTTGATTTTCTTAATATTATTTAATGGACCTGAGATGAACATGAACTAAAAATTAAGAGTTATTTTTAGTGCCGTCACAAAATAAAAGTTTGTTTTTACATAATAAATGTGTGTGTACTGTGCATATTTATATGTATACATAATGTATATACATGTGTGCGTACATAACATATATACATTTAAGATATATATATATATAATTTATATTCTACATAAATATATATTACATATTTATTAAATATATCATGTATGTGTATTTACACAGTGCTTACACATATTATGTATAGACCAACTTTTTTGATACGATTAATCACGATTAATCGATTTGACATCACTAGTATTTTTATTAACTAACACTAACAAAGATGAATACATCTAACAAATGCATTACTCGTTGTTAGTTAGTGTATTAAGTAATGTTAACTAATTAATAGTATCGGCTAATCTCTTCTTAAGAGGATATCTGGTGACAGGGTAGACTTGATATTATGTGCACTCAGACAGATTTTCCTTATGTTGAGGACAGATATATCGCTGTGAATTCAATTAAAAAAATGTGGTAAGTATAATTGATTTGCATAAGTCTTGCACTACATTTAAAAAGGAAACCAGCATTAAAACTATATTGAAATATCCAGATCCTGCTTGCATGTTGAACACTTGGGGGTGACACCACTCCTGACCATAAACGTCTGTGTTGTGTTTCAGTTTAACAGGGAGACCGGGGCTAGTTGTCATATGTTTGACTCCAGTTTATTTCAGTGTGTTTATTTTATTTTTTATTTTTAGAAAGACAATTTCTGTATAGACACGCACCTTAGACGTGGATGCAAATAAAGCTAGCCGTTATTGCAGAATATTGCTTGTGATGCAAATACACAATACACTATTCAAAGTAAGTTAGGCTAATTGTAAAAATGGAACCTTGACAATAAAGATTCAAGGCAGGTTTTACAAAACCTAAACATTAAAGAAACACATTTTTAAAATCCTGTGTGTTAAAGAAAAACTTGCATTGCTACTGGGAATAAGCGATTAAATTAAGAATTCTCTGATGTGCAATAAAACGTATACACATTATCAAAAAGTAGGCCTATAGAGTTGACTAATAAACATGTATGCCTAGCTAAAAATAATAGTACATTTACTGCATAGATACATTTTTGTTTTGTATGTAATAATACATTTATATCATGTAAAATACATCACAACTTGCATAAACCTGATATTCCAGTATAAAAATGATCCACAGTTTTCTAGCTACCAAAAAATTAAAATAAAGGTTAAACTATAGCCACAATTAACCATGGTTTTCACAGTTTAACCATGGTGTTTGTAGTAAAACTGTGGTTATACAAATGGTAGTCAATACGTTAAAAGAAAAGTCACTTTTACTATAATAAAACCATGGTTAATTTTCATAAGGTTTTTACAGTATTACAGTATTATGGTTGTATATGAAAATTTAATTTGGGAGACTGAATTTATAAAATGATGCTGATTTAAGACTGTGTTTGAAACCTTTTACAAAATCACTTCTCAGAAAACAAACATTTGTTAATTTTATCTTCTGACTCAACCAGCAGTTAATGTGACACAACTCTTGTGACAATTAGCCCCGCTCATCACTATTGCGTAATACTGTTCTGATGATTTGTGCTACCTATCAGATTGTACTACCAACATCTTATTAATTTGGTTTGAGCCTTTTTTAATGTCCATACTTACCTCTAACCTAAACCTACCCTTCCACACCTACCCTTACCCTAAACTTACCCATAAAATAATACAAATATATTATTGGTAGCAAAATCTGATAGATTCTGATAGACATGTTTCATCGGTACACCGGCCCAGACTGCTTCTGCTGGGTTGCACACATGCTAAACCAAATGTACAAACCAAACGTGGATTATTTGACACATCTTTCAGCAATGTTTGGCCTGAGCAGATGTTTTTGTAAGTGTTAATTTGTAGTGCCCCTCTAAATCCACCATGTGTTTTCCTCACCACAGAATCAGTGATGAAGTCATGTGCTTACAAGTCCTTCTGTGACAAGTCTCACATGAGCAATGGGGAGATGAAGCTAATTGTAAAAATGGACGACAATAAAGATTCACCAGTCCCACAGCGTAAACATTAAAGAAACTAATTTTTAAAATCCTGTGTCTGATAAACCCAGCCCTGCTGCTGGGGTAAGCGATTAAATAAAGACTTCTCTCAGCTCCATGTAAACCTGAACACAGAGACCTTTAGTCATAATAACATGAATAAATGATGGAGTAAAGGTGTTAATGCAACTGATAGATGAGCTTTTGTCTTTTGGGCGGCTGAATAATCTGTGTTTTGCTGTTACACATACAGGGGTTAAATAAACACTGCTTAGATTAGGTGTTCATCTATTTTATTTTCTGTTGTATATGACCTCAAATGAGCATCTGCTAAACTAATGAATAAATGACCAGTTAAAATGTTGACTGTCTGTCTGATTCGACTTAATTAACCATGGTTTCAGCTATGTGTAGTAAAACTGTCTGTTATACAATAACCTAGTCAATTACTGCTGCATGTGAATCCGCACGCGCGGCCACAGGGCATCCCTGGCATGACGTCAGTCACGGACACGGGGCGTCTATAACTTTCATAACGTGGTAGTGGTGGCTGGTTTATAAAATTGATGCTGATTTAAGACTGTGTTTGAAACCTTTACAAAGTGTTGCACGATATATAGAAACATCAGGATCTTCTGACTCAACCAGCAGTTAATGAGAAGACTCTGATACTTCACAGGAACAACGATTTCTGAGGTACGTTTACTGTTCTGATGATTTGTGTAGCCTATAGATACTACCATTACATCTTATTCAAATTTGGTTGTGTTTAATGTCCTAATATAGCCTCTACTGAATATATCTCTGAATGCTGACATCGGAGTTGTTCTGTTGGGTATCTTTAATTCCGATATACACCGCTGCAAATATGTAGGTGATATAATGAATTATGTTTTTATATATATATATATACTGTCATGTCCGTAAAAATGCACTCTTTGTACTTATATTGGTTTTGAAATACTTTATAGAAAAGGTGTTTATTGATTGAGGTGTTAACTTGTAATGCCCCTCTAAATCCACCATGCATTACAATAGGCTATTAACTAGTGATGAAGTCATGTTATTACAAGTCCTTCTAGACAAGTCTAGAGCAATGGGAGATGAAGCTGGATTAATCTAGATTAAATGGCTCATTTGAATTCTGCACCAGGCATTCAGAATATGTGTGCACCCAACATGAGCCTGAGTCTGAGAACCAGGTCCTGCTGCCAGGTGGTCCTGCTGCTTAGACCAGGGGCTCTCAGCTCCATGTAAAATGCACAGAGACCTGCTTAGATAATTACATGAATAAATGATGGAGTGAAAATAAACTATGTTCAATAAGATGAGCTTTTGTCTTTTAACGGCTGAATAAACATGTGTTTTGAACTGTTACACATACAGAGGTTAAATAAACACTGTTAGATTACAGGTGTTCCATTGGGAAGCTTTTATTTTTTCCTGAAGCAAATGAGCTTCATAGCTGCATCCATGAATAAATGACCAGTTAAAATGATTGACTGGTCACAGTAACGTTAGGCATACTTAATATCTGGTTCAAGCAGAGGGTGACACGGGAGTGAATTCTCTGTTCACATAACCTAAAAGTGCATCCTGTTTGCTTAATCCGCAACGCGTTGTTATTCAGTGCACACAAATACGTCAGTCAGTCTTTACAGATGAAAGATGTATTAGGCTACTTTTATCTGTATGACCAAAAATTACGGAGATTTTAAGAGCAAGTGAACCGGAGCCTGTCCTGCAGCAAAGTGTTGCACGATATAGAGAAACACTTGCAATAGCTGCACATTTCTCTAGGTTAACTGATATTCCAGGAACAACGAGTTTCTGAGGTACATCTTTCAGAGGAAAAGCCCTATTTGAGGTTGATGAATGATGTTATAGCGTTTGGATGTCCTGCGCCGATTGTATAGCTTACTGAATATATCTTAACTGAATCTGTCCATCACGGAGTTGTTCTGTTGGGTGTCTTTAATTCGTTCTCACCTACAGCTGCAAATATGTAGGTGATATACATGAATTATCAGGGTTTTTATATATATATATATATACTGTCATGTCCGTGCAAATGCACTCTTTGTACTTATATTGGTTTTGAAATACTTTATAGAAAAAGTGTTTATTGATTGAGGTGATGTCAAGTGGTGTAACCACTTATACTAATGCATTACAATAGGCTATTAACATATCACAAAATGTATTGTGCCTCAAATACACGTGACTGTAAAACATAACTTGTGCACACATACATATTGAAGAATACATGTTGTAACTACAATTATACTGTATTAACTAACCTAATTATTCCAAAATTGAATTTACAGACAGTTATATCACCTATATTTTAGATAATGGCTTTTAATGCATTGCATATCATTGTTATCAATGTATACTATTATTAATATGTGACCCTGGCTTTGAAAACCCAGCTAAAGTCAGTTTTTGTGATTTACTGCATGTTTTTCTACATAAAATCATAAAGAACATTCTGTGAAAACGTAACCTTGAGTAAGACCATGTCAAAGATTGAAATCATAGTGAAATGAATGGTTGAAATCAAATTTTGATGCTTGTTAATTAGATTTTGAGACTTGAGGGTCTCTGAATAGAATAATTGCATCAACTACAATTAATCTGTTATGAATGAATGAGGAATCAATGAATCATACACACACAGGACATTTCCTAACTACCAAATTAGGTTAATCTTGCTCTGCAGCATTGAGCTTGCAGTTTTGGGACAGTGAATATGACATCATGTTAACGTCTCATTAAATGAATACAGTGACTCACTGAGAAGGCAGATTTAGTGATTTGTTTGGGAACAGAATTCCTAAGGGAAAGGGGTTTCCTCAGTCCAAAAAATATATATTCTGTTACCTATAAGTAAAACATGCATCTTAACTGTTTGTGAAAATGTCCACATTGTGGTTGTGGCACTTAGATGTGTATGAATAGCGGGGTTGTTATGTCTCTTGTGCTGGAGAGTTTCTGTAAACTCCAACATCCTGGAAACCATTTGGCTGCCATCCATTGATAGTTCTTGTGTAAATCCTGAGCTTTGTTTTTAATGCAGAATTAATAGGTAGATGTTTTAAAGCAGTAGACATACGAAACATTAATGTCCCAGTATCAAAACCTCAAAAAGTATTCAGAAAATAATTGAAGGGTTGGGATGAGTGATGGAAAAAGTAAAGACCCCAGTCATCTGTCTAATATAGCCTCAGGATTTGAGGAATGGTGTGGGCATGTCTGACATGGACAGAGTTCAGAATAGTCAAACACATGCTCTTTATTAGTGATGGAAAGCCCTTGACCTCTTTTGTAGACCTCAGATGCCTTATTCTTAAATATTCAATCAGTGAAGGGTCTTTAATGAACCTACTTTATATTGTTAATCTTGTATTTGTGTTGTTTATTGCTCTTGCAGGTGAAAGTTTAGCCATGGCTGTATCTTCTGCATTGTGCATAATCAGTCTGTTGGCTTTGGTTCAGGCTCAATCTGAATCCCAGCAATCTAAGATTCAACTCCGCCTTATGGGTGATAAACGCAAGCATTACGAGGGTCGCCTGGAGGTCTTCTACAACAACGAATGGGGGACTATCTGTGATGATGACTTCTCAATCGAAGCTGCTCATGTTGCATGCAGGGAGCTTGGCTTCCTGGGCGCTGTGACTTGGTCCCCATCTGCAAAGTTTGGACAAGGAGAAGGTAGGCAAGGATTCTGATGGCGTATAATAAGCTTCTGTTCCATTGAAAGATTCACTATGTGCATATATTCTTGGATTTTATTGCTAATCCATCATGTTTTAGTCATTAGTAATTGATACCAAATAGACAGTCGAAAAAGTATGGAAACAAGATTCAAAGAGCAGACGTAATCTCATCTCTGTGTCTATGAAAACATGATGATTTGTCTCAATAAATCTGTCCAAAGATTGTAAATCAGTGGGTGGTTATGATTGAGCCCTATATGGGAAGAGTAACCACTGGTCTTCCACTCTTATTCCACTTTCCACCGTGTAAGCAAAATCATACGCAGAATGTAATACGTAGTGAAGGGAAGTTCTGGAAGGGTTCATATTTGATAACTTTATATCAGACTACACTGGTTTAAGCTGGTTTACCAAGGCATTTAGCTGGAAGCAGGAATAATTCACCCAAACGAGAAATGTCTGTCTTCATTCACTTCAATGTTCCATGACATCTTTGAGAAATTTTAAAGACCGAATAGAGACTGGGATGTTAAGCTTCAAAATGCATCATAAAAGTGTCCTTTTAAGTCAGTCAGTGAGTTGATCTTGAGAACCCAATCAGTCCATTTCATCAGCACATTCACTGAAAAGATTAAGAGAACAATTCATTCGTGAGAGGCAGATTTCAAGATTTTAAGCAAACTTAAATTATTTTAGTTTGACGTCCAGTCTGACGTTCAGAACACTTGAAACAAAGCACTTTTATGGTGCTTATTAAAAATATTCTTCAAAAACTCATCTTCATACAGGTTTTGAAATAGATAAGGTATAGTAAAAGAGTACATTTTGTGAGTTGAACTGTTCCTTTAAGTGAATTAAGTAGCCTGGTAGTGATACCAACATGGCATCCAAAACACAACATCTGCTGGTGATTGACAAAACCAACAATTGTTCTTTGTTTCACAGGACGCATTTGGCTGGACAACGTCCATTGCACAGGAAGAGAGAAATCTTTAGCCGAATGCCCCTCAAATGGTTTTGGGGTGTCAGACTGCCGACATAGTGAGGATGTTGGGGTGATTTGCAATCAGAAGCGCATCCCTGGCCACAGGTTCATCAATACCATGAATAACAACGTTGAGGTACGTCAACTCTTGGTTCACGTAATCATGTTAGTTTATTAACCTAACTGAGGTTGACAGTGCTTAGTCACTTTACTGAAATGCAGTGATGTGAGTTCAGAGCTGGTAAACCAAGCCTAAGGCTCTTCTGGTGGTAATTGGGTTTAAGAAAGACCAGATATGCCTTTGAAAATCATTTTTAGAAGTTGCAGGGTTCAAATAATGACAATGCACTCCAAAAACCACACTGTGTCATCAAAACCACAGTGTTTTCCATCAGAAGAGCAAAGAATCATACCCAGAAAAGCCTTATGTCTTAGACAAATGACCACATATCTTTGTTATATCCGGAAATTCAGTTCTGAGTGGTGGTTCTGTTTTCTTTCTTTCTTCTTGGTGAACATTCCCAGTCACATTATCTCTTGGATGAAAGGAAGTGAAGGTCTGCTACCATAGGTCACACATTCCTCTTCAAAGTTTGCTGCTCTAGAATAGTTTATTAGCATTTGATTTTCATTTTATGACGTGCCAGCTGTCCACACACCCTATGTCCTTTGATGCAAAGGTCTGTGCCAGAATTAACCGATATTTGTATATTTGCCATGTTACTATGGCAACCATGGTAAGCTGGTTTAAAGACGGACCTTTGAGAGCGATCAGAGAGCCCATGCTGTGCTTTTCCATTTTCACGACCCCAATATTTAATGACTTTACCACATGTGTCCCTCTCCTCCGATCCTTCCTGTCCCTGAGACGTACCCCCGCTCCTCTGATGCCTTCTTTGGGAACTGCTGACTAATGGAAGAAGGAATGATTTCAAAATGGAATCCCACCCGTTAAGCGTCAATTATTTAATTGTGAGAAGAAAAAAGACTGATGGTTAATAGATTTGAATGAGGGACCGTGTTTTTCCTGGCCTGGTATTAAAAATACCAGTTGTCAGGTTCAACTTCCTATGATGTCACCGGTCAGGCGACAGTCTGTGAATGAATGTGAGAAGTTGTTAGCTATTGGTAGGTGTAATCGTGACTTTTCCCTGCATCGCATACCAGAAGTCTGAGACACAGACGCTCCTCTGTAAAGCTCAGATGAGTGAATTCTCAAACACCAGGGTGAACTAAACTGAGGCAGACACCCAGATTCCTCAGGCTTCCTTCCAATGCTAATGTTTTTATAAGCAAGAGTCCGTCTTTTTGTGTATTTTTTCTCATCAATGGACAATTTGATGTCTGAAATAACAAAGGGTAGCAGAAACTGGCAGCCAAACAGTGCCAAATTTTAGTGCATCACGAGCAGTGGATTACAAAATGCTTCCACAAATATGATCCTTTGCCAAAACTGGAAAACACCTTTTTATGTCATATAAACTACACAGTTTTAATGTCTGTTTGCCTGCTTTTATTTACCTTCCCTGGGTGTCAGCACAGCTAGCCAGTGTGTGATCCACCCAGCAAACATTACCTCTTAAAGCCCCTGATTAAAGTTGTAGGAGAAAATAACAGATGGGTTTACTGCGATTTTGTTGCTATGATCATATTAGCTTATTATTGACATTAAGAAACACTACATTGGCCTGAAAATATGTAGTGTTTAGCATTAACATTAGTGTTATCGTTATTTCAGAGCTCATAAATGCAGTGCAACTACTTGATTGGCTGGGTTTAATGGCTTGTGAAACAGTTTAGACAAGTCATTCAAAGACTGGATGACCTCTTGCAAAAGCACAAAATGCTTGTTTTAATGAACGTCCATTTCCAAGATAGCTTTTGGCTGCATTTAGGTGCAGATAGATTCATGATTTTTCACAGAAGCAGAGATATTCTCACATTCACATTTTTGTGTTAATGAAACAATGGCTAAATACTTCCCTAAACAACCTAGCAACCAAACAGAACAGTGTAGAGAACGCCAAGCAACGTGCTAACAATAACAGTAGCACTGTAACATCACTACCACTCTTTTACCAGAAACTCATAGTGCTATTATTTCTGTTTGAATGATAAACGAAAAATGCAACTGTTTATATTGCTTTCCTTTTCCCAGTTTTCCCACTATATTATCTGCCGCTGAAACATAAACAGTTTTTAGAACTGACTACACACAGCTGGACACAAATTTACTGTCTAAACTAATAAGAACAGACAGCAGAGGTAAATGAATGAGTGAATTGTTTGTTTTGTATTCTTGTAAACATTCAGCGAAACCGAAGGACAGCTTATCGTAATCAAATGAATCACCACCACCACACACAATCTGCCACCACACATGGAAACCATCGGAGGTCCACAGAGTGGTTACCAAAGGTTCAGAGCATGCAAACTCTTTGCTTGTTTTGACTTCAAGAAAATGCTGCTATTAATCAACTAATGATTATATAAGTTATTTACATATTTGTCTACAGCAGACGTATCCTTCCACAGGACATGCAGATGAGAATAGGCAACTTGCTAAGATATAGTGCGACCTGACATGTAATTCAGCAGATGTTTAGCAGTCCTCAGGACTTAACTTGTTTAAAACATTGTATGGCCATGTTCATGAGGCAAAAAGACAGACCCTGAAGATGATTAAATGCTTATAATTATTTGTACTCTGCTTGTCATGGTGATTGACTGGAACATGTATGGACATCCAGCCAAAGCATAGCCTGCTCTAAAGTCAACAAGCCAGTGTCAGACTCAACAGAATGCACCAGTGGTGAACTCAGATGCTAAATGTAGCTTGAAGTGGTCAAAGGTCAGGACTTTCTACCAGGAGTAAAGGTGTTGACTTTCTCACATTCCAACAAGAGTAGGAAACTCAAGATACCTTGTGATTTCTAGACAAAGAAAGCTGTTAGATTCAAAACCAGGAAACCAAGAAGTAAAGGGAAGAAGCGAGGAGGGTTGCCCTTAGTTTTGCACATTCACGTGAGAGTAAGGGCTGTCTCAATTTTCATTTTGATCGAGGGGTAGGGCTAAGGGGAAGGGGTAGATACCCCTTAAAACCAAGCATTTTCGCGAGCTTACTTAAAACCAAGGGGTACCCAGAACACACTGCGGCCAGATCATCCAGAGAGTCCCATAAATGTAAGTATTTTCGGCTTAAATAATTGATTTAAAAATAACGACTCTCTTGTTTTGTGCTCTACACAGTCCTGCATATATTTGCAAACATGTTCTTAATTGAAATGTTTTTAAAAATCGCAATTTTTCCACGCTAACGTTACATTGCTGATTTGCACAACAGTCAAGCATTTCTCTGACTAGAGAAAACATCACTAAAACCCACGCAATCGACATACACACACTCACAGACGGCAAGTTTGTGATCAACACTTGTCGCCTCGGGTGACGTAGCAGCCAGCTAGCGACGATGTATGATGGCGTAACAGTAACCAAGTGGCGTCTCATTTCATAGGGGTATGTTTTCACCCCTAGCGCTTACCACTCGGTATCGAGGGACAAGGGCTAGGGGTAAGACGAAGGGGAAGGGGTAAGACAGAGAAATGGGATTCACCCTTCATCCTAAATTTGTTACCTATATCCGATTATTTGGGCTGTCCGTTTACACATTCTTTCAATTGTGACCCATATCCGATTCATATTTACACTTGCCATACCATCTGAAACATCCCACACGCGTTGTTGTCATTTGGCACCTCCACACGTGCTTCCTCCCGAGAATAATGTGACCTGTGCTGACAAAACAGGTCGAGAAAATTTGAAAAAAAAAAATATTTATTTTCAAATTCTCTATTAATCACAGTGTAGCTGTTTTTTTATTTTATCTTTCCTTTGATAAATAAGAATAGATGTGACAAGAGTGATGTTGATCACTATGATCCAAAAGCGCAATTTTTGTTTGCGAGTTTGTCGTTATTGTTGCTGTTTTCATAAATATAAGTAAGCTATATCTGTCTTAGTAATTTTGTTAATAGAAGTTAGATGTTTACTGTAGGCCAATGCAAATTTGCCATTGTACTATTTTATGGCTAATGTGTTTTAATTAGGGCTGTCAATCGATTAAAATATCTAATCATGATTAATCGCATGATTGTCATGAGTTAACTTGCGATTAATCACAATTACGTAATAATAAAAATAAATAAGAATAAAAAGTATTCTTGTAGATTCATAACGTTACGGTTGAGCCACTGATGGCAGATGGACTATTCTGACAATGTTTTTTATACTTTTATGTGCCTTGGCAGTGTTATTTGTTTGACAGTCAATGGGACAGCCTACCTGTTTCATTCAAAATATCTTAAATTGTGTTTCGAAGATGAGCGAAGCTTTTACGGGTTTGGAACGACATTTGGGTAAGTGATTAATGACAACATTTTAATTTTGGGGTGGAGTACCCTTTAAGCGTTTCCTTGGAACTGATTTGTTCATGGGACCCTTGTGACCCTTTACTACTGCTGAGTTCACCAATAATTCTGTCATGCTTTGTTTCTTGTCCTCCCTCTATTTCCTTCATGTACACAGAGTTGTAAGTGGTGCCCTGACACAAAGATGACCCTGAAGACAAAAGCGTGTCTAAAAAATAGCATTCCTTTCAGACAGTTGTAGACAGGCTGGCTTTGGCGTGGTGGTGTGAATATGAGTTGTGTTTGAGAGTAACAACACACGGAGCTGAAGAAATGTTCTGCTTTTTGGGGTGTGGGAATGATTGTTTGTACATATGTTCGGCTTCATAACGGTGGAGAGAATCCAGATGTTTTTTCATGTAGCCTCTTTCTTAGAGATTTCTTCAGCAAGAATCAATATATCAGCTGGATCCATCCACCCCTCACATTTCCCCCCTTTATCATTTACTTCCTCAAAAAAGTGCCTAAAATTCCCTCGAACATTCCTTAAAACCACAAACCTGCACAATCAACAAGTGTTTTCACTCTGAGTCCCTGGAACAGGCACGTGGACGACCAATGTGAAACACGAGGCAGGAAGTGAATAAGAGAGGAGATTTTGACTGAGCGACTTTACCAGACACCGTCACCTCTCCCTCACCCACATTGAGAAGCTGAAGGAGGAACATTAACGGCATACAAATATTTTGATATCTGGATTCCATGAACGTGAAAAGAAGGTGGTTCTGTCCCAGCTGGCACCTCGTTAACTGAGGAATGTCTGGACTACGAGGGGCTTCCAGTCTCACTGCTACCGTTTCCATCGCTTACACAAGGACCCCTCGCTCTTAAACGCAGTCAGATGTGGGAATAGTTTCTCACTTATATGAATGACTGTAAGTGCGTATGTCTCAGATATACTAGTCTATATGAGCTGACAGACAGCATTTACAGTCTCAAAGACCTCTTTGTCCTCTTTGTCAAAGCCCACACGTCATGAAGTAAAGGTGATGTGATTTAATGAAAGATTACATCTGTTTGGTTGTACACATACACATTTACACATTTCGATTATTAACAGTGATTGAATCCAATAAATATCTTTAAAAACATTTGAACATGAAGGTACCTCACGAAAAACATGTTTTGGGCATACTTCTGAGCTTTGGTGAAGGATTGTGGTGACATACATGTGTTAACAGCTAATACGCTGCTTTTTAATGATGAAGATTCACTTTGACCTACAATGCTATCTTTATGGCTAATGGGTATCTGACTGGTACTATTCGAAATTGTATTTGTCTAGCTATATCAGACATCTTTTTAACTTGTATAAGGTGAAGAGCCCTGTTAGCTGCAGTTGCTTGGTTAATTTAATTGATTTCATTGTGTGTTCACAACACCTGGCCATTGTTAGTACTTTGCTCTGCCATTGAGCTATATGAACACAAAAATGCCTTTCATGCGAATTCATAGTATTTTCTGGTTAAGAGACCTCAATAGGATCAGTTTTCTTTTGTGTCTCTAGCAATCCCCCTCCCCAAAAACCTTGGATTTGAAGTCTTAATGGCTCCTGCCAAACTTGTCATCCTATCAGTCAGGAAGATTACCTACAACATTGCCTTCATTGTTGGTCACTGCATGTCGAGTCTTGGACCAGACATTCTTCATGCGCAACAAGGCACAAATTGTTGGTTCAAGTATTATGTATAGAGAACGTTCCCTGTTAGACTGATACTTTATCCCTTAAAGGGTGCTTGACGTAATACCCAACACCTTCAACATAATGCAAACACCAGGGTTTAAACAGTAAACCGGTTTGAATTAGGCCTATGCACACAGTATGAATTAAAGAAAATTACAAATAAATAAATAAACAGCATACAAGAGGCTCAGCAACGTAACTGAATTAAGAGAAGATCCCTGTTAAAAGCATACGCTCCTGACTAATGATTGGAGAACTTTTAGAAATATTAATTACACACAACTAATTCTTTAATTTTGCAAATAAACCAACTGTAAATGGCCGTTAACAGAGGTCAGGTCAACACATGTTTGTTTGGATTGCTATTAAAATGCAGTGGTTCTGCAGAGGTTTCATGCATTGTGATAAAGGCACAGTCAGGGTGTGATAAACCATGAAACCGTGATACAGATTTTTGTTCAGTATGCCCAGGACTACCTGCAAGGCATTTTTGTATATAAATATAAGGATTTAAGAACATTCCAGATGTATTTTTCATCAGCAAACTCAAACGTACCAGTGCCATCACAGTAGATCAACCTCTGAAATTCTTATGTTGGCAAAACCTGAGAATGATCAAACAGTGCGTCTCTTTGGTTTAAAAATATGCAGTGGAAGGTGTCTGGTCTGGTTTCTTAAGGCGGAGGTCATGCTATCAACCAACAGGCGTAGGCTCTCTTCCGTACATCTGGCTGGATGACCCCGACTCACACCCTCAGCTTCAACACTCAGCTCTTTGGTTTCCTCCAGACTTCCATTGCTTAAGCAAACAGTGATGTGTCTGACTCGAGAGCCCACTTCAACCGGCCACAACCCATCGGTCTAGCCTTTATATAGTAATATTTACATTAAACTCAGTTCTGCTCACTCTGCGTCTAGAGCATTGAGGTCCATGTGAGGCTGCCACATTCCATTGGCTTCATCCTGTTGGCCAACTTTCTCTCTCTTTTCTTTCATGCACACACATGCACATTAACACATGCCAAAATTAAATTAGAAGCCGCATTCTTCGTCTTATGTTTACCGTGGTCAGTTGAAACATGTCCAGTAACCACCTCCCCGGTAAAAGTACAAAATTTCTGGGTTTACACATCTAAAACATTCCTTTTAGTTGATATCACGGCAAAAAGCCCTCGTGAGGGCACATATGAGGGTATTTTTTTGAGCTAACAAAGATGCTTTTGAATTGTATAACATTTAATATTCTTTCAAGCTATCCTTTAACTTAATAGACTGGATGACAGATTCATGTGTTACTGTAATGAAAGTTCATGAGCTCCTCAAAATCTAGGATGACCACCGCAAGACTGGTTAAGAATTTTTTGAGAGATATTGAAGTGAGGTTTTTGATCAAATTCCAACTTTGGCCTTGTCTCATAAACTGTATCTGGCCAGCCTTGTCAAATGTGAGTCATGAATTATCTGGCTCCTCGGTTTGGCCCTCAGATTCCACCCTGAAGGAGTAGAAGACACTCTTCTGACTAAAACAGTGTCTGCAACATATCCAGAAGTAATGTACTGCTTCTTGAGGAAGTGACCTGAATAAACGATCCATTCTAGGAATATTGTGGAAATTCTGATAATGACTGATAGCATGCTCTTTTGTTTTTTCCTCCATAGACTCTCGAAAACGAGTGGAAGAAATCCGTATACGACCCATTTCATCCCACCTCAAACGCATACCCGTCACGGAAGGCTACGTGGAGATTAAGGAACGGGGCAAATGGAGGCAGATCTGTGATGAGGAGTGGACTCCCCTGAACAGCCGAGTCGTCTGTGGAATGTACGGCTTCCCCGGAGAAAAGAAATACAACAACAAAGTCTACAAGTAAGGAAAAGTCCCTGCTGTTTTGCTTTACATGACAAATGGCCATGAGTCACATGTGAATTTGATCCCTTTGAAAAAAGATACATTTTCAGGCCTTTGTGATTAGGAAGCAAGAAAAAAAAGACAAGAAAGAAAGCAGACACATGTAGAGATTTTAGGGTTTCCCCAAAAGTAACATTAACTTTGTATGGTTTAAAATTACCATGTAAACAGACAACAAGAGTTGTTTAGTCCTCAGATGTGTGTAAACGCCTCTCCAAGTGAATCATGGCCAGATTGTTTCCCAACATAATCCTTGGCCGTTTCCCATGTAGCAGAGAACATTGTGTTTCCACTGTAACTCCGTTAAGGACATTTTATGGCATAACTGCCTATAAATTAACATTTTAGTGTGTTTGAACCACATTTGTACACTAAAACACACTACAACACACAAAATTTCATAGCCAGTGTCTATATTTTTGTATAATTATATACAAATAAAACAATGTTCAGAAAATGTTTGTTTTTTTGGATGTATTCATGGGTTTATTTCTAACCTAAGCAGCATACTAAAGAAAGTAATGCCTGGTGATATTTAAAGATGAGGTTAGTCTATGTTTGTTTGTTTGAACATTTCATAATGGTCCACTTTTTAAGCCACTGGCCACGTGACCTCTCTTTTGCTCAGTCTATTTATGTTAAGTCTTGGCCTTTAATGTTATTCATGCCATTGAGAAATACAATTTTGCAATGAGTGGGACATCGTAAATGGTATTGCCGTACATCACAGTCGACGTATAGTACCAAAAATGCTATTGCGATATCAAAAAATGCTCACAATTTTTAACGAACTTGTAATGAACACGCTGTTCTCATTAAACAAGTGTTTGAAGATTTCCTAATCTAAAGGAAAGGAAACCTGCAGGCTTCACAGATTGTTTGATTCAAGATGTTTGGTGACCCTTGCTGAACTAGGATTTTCTCTGGACAGGTGAATCATGGGAAATGTCACGTTTTCCCAGTACTGCCACATGCATTGTCTGGTCCCTATAGTAATCATAACACGTCCCTCTTAATAATGGTTGTGATATCCTCCTAAACAAGAATTAAGTATCTGAAAAATATGTATTTAATTCCATGATTAATTATTTTGTAGCACAACTGATCTTTATCTGTGGCTCTGTTTTACAGATCACTGTCCTTGCGCAAGAAAAAGAACTACTGGGGTTTCTCAGTGAACTGCACAGGAAATGAAGCCCACCTGTCTAGCTGTAGGCTGGGAAAACGCTTGGAGCCCAAGCGGAACGGCACATGTGGACGTGGCCTGCCTGTGGTGGTCAGCTGTGTGCCTGGAAGAGCTTTTGCCCCCTCATCCTCCACTGGCTTTCGCAAGGCTTACAGGCCAGAGGTTGGTAGCGTGGAATTAGCGTTAGTAGCCTTACAATTTATGTAGCTGTAATCACAAGCGCTGCTTAGCATCAAAATAAGGACAGACTCTGAAATAAAAATAGTTTTCCTAAGAATCAGTGTCATCAGCAAAAGAAAAGTCATTCATGATTGTGTTTCCTAAGGCGGTCCGGTTAGCATTGGGCTCACAGACAGACAGTTGATAAACAAGCCATTATATACAGTACTATTTAAAAGTATATTATGGCCTTAGACTTTGTAGAGCTTATCCAACAGGGAAAATAGAAAATAGTAATTCGAGGTATGTACAATTAACAGAGCATGAAGTTAGCATTAGCAGTCTCGTGATTTGAAGGTAGTAGCTACTAGCGCTTCTCAGCAGCGGAAAAAAATTGACGATAGAGTAAAAATAGTATTCCTCAGAATCTACAGTACCAGCAGCAACAGAAAATGTACTTCTAGTCATATTTTTTCATCTGGTTTTCCAGTTGGCATTAGGTTCACCCAACTACGTGAATGAAAATGAACCATGGTTTTACTACAAATATAACCAAAAAAACATGGTTACTATAGTTAACCATTGCTAACCCCAAATTAACCATGGTTTTACTGCACTAACCATAGTTTAACCATGATATTTTTTAGTAAAACTGTTGTTATACAAACGGTAGTCAATATGGCAAAATACCACGTGCTATAATAAAACAATGGTTAATTTTCAAGTTTTATAGTATATCATGTCCTTAGACTTAGTAGAACGTATCAAAATGGACAATAATGAGTCACTGACATGAATAACATGCAGAAAATAAAGTTTGTATTAGTAGCCCCATGCTACAAGCGCTGCTTAGCAGCAAGGAGTGATGCTGGAATAAAAATTGCTTTCCTAAGAGTCTACACTGTCATCTGCAATGATATAATGAAGGAAAAATCCTTTTGGACTGTCTTCCATCAGCTGTTCCCTGTTAGCACTGGGTTCACAGACTACTTGTTTGTTCTAATGCGCACGTGGAAATTAGTTTTCCATTTTTTCATCCTAAATGTCTGTAGAGGGCTGATTGGAACGCTAAGCATACAGTCCCTCTCAGAGGGGATTTGTGGATGTGGAATTTTGGAGTCTGTTTTCCCTCATCTGTCAGCCTGTTACATTTCTGGAAAGAATTGCTTCCTCTTCCATTGTTTTCCTGTGGATCCTCATGTTCGTTCAGCTTGGATGTCACAGTGACACTTAAATCATATTTTCTTTTCAAAGAAAAGGAGATTATATTGTATTCAAACATGGCCCCAGAGATCTGAAGTGTGTATAAACAAGAGATGGGAAAAATGTCTCTGAAAGGCTGAATCACCTGAATCTGATCAATATACAGAGACTGAACAAACACAGGTCACTGAGGGTGTGTGGACGAATCATCTTGCTAATTTCTTCCATGTCTTATTTCG
Organism: Gymnocypris eckloni scoliostomus; assembly: GCA_027564155.1. Taxonomy (NCBI): domain Eukaryota; kingdom Metazoa; phylum Chordata; class Actinopteri; order Cypriniformes; family Cyprinidae; genus Gymnocypris; species Gymnocypris eckloni. Next base: position 14,570,043 of record CM050435.1, read on the forward strand.
CAGCAACCCCTGGTTCGTCTGCGGGGAGGTTCGAATATCGGTGAAGGGAGAGTGGAAGTGCTGAAGAATGGAGTTTGGGGAACCATCTGCGATGATAACTGGAACCTGAAGGCTGCTACCGTCGTGTGTCGAGAACTGGGCTTTGGGAGCGCCAAAGAGGCTCTCACTGGAGCCAAGTTAGGACAAGGTTAGTTAATACATTATCAGTGGTTCTAAACAGATTATAGGGAGGGTTGGGAGTCAATCCTATACGAATCGGTTCTTTGATTCTGAGACATTGAGGTTATCTCCATTATCTTGATTTCCAAAATAGTACTTGTCTTAAAAGACCCTTAAAGGGATAGTTTACCCCCCAAAATGTAATTTAAAAACATTAATTCATTAAAAACCTTCATGTCCTTCCAAATTAAGATATTTGATGAAGTCCGAGAGCTTTCTGACCCTCCATAGACAGCAACGCAACTGATACGTTCAAGGTCCAGAAAGGTAGTTAGGACATTGTTAAAATAGTCCATGTGACATCAGTGGTTCAACCGTATACACAAAATACTTTTTGTGTGCAAAGAAAACAAAATAACAACTTTATTCAACAATTTATTCTCTTCCATGTCAGTCTTCACCGTGTGCAGTCCTCTGCTTGTAAACAAACAAAAAAGCAAAATAATGCAAAGATAATGAAATGCAACTAACCATATAATAATGCATATTTTATCATTCACAACTGGCTCTCAGAAATCTTTAATATCTACATGTTGGAAAGAAAATGATGCATACCCATTAAGCAGGCAGCAAAAATCAGACTCACATTGTTCTTAAACAACAACATCTACGACAGCCTCTGTCTCTGGCATTCATCAGACGTTCATGGATCACTGCTCTTTACTAAAGAGTCTTTGATCAGGCGCATCAGAAGCAGATTTTCTGAACATTCTTTGGCAAGGAGACTCATGCATAACGAAACATCTGTGCTGCAACCGTTTGCTCCTCAGCTGAGGTTTGGATAGGTTCTTACAGTAATGGATGTTTAAAATCCATTTTCAAAGAACTTCGCCGAGAGATGAAGCACACATCTAGAAATATTTAAAACCTGCGCACTTGTCTTTTATTCCATATACATAAGGTTTCACTGCAAATTAGGGTCATTTTGATTAATTCAATATGGGAAACTCTGTAGGAAATATACAACAAGGAAATTATTTAGTCATTTATGGGGAAAAAATATTATTTAGAACTAAATTTCAAGATGAGAACAATGCTTTCTTCTTTCTCCCAGAGTTTTTTCAGGATTGAATACAGATTAGCTGTCAATCTTCACATTTACTTTAGACTTTAGCGATGAAAACTACTTTAAATCAGTCTCCAAGCTGTTTTGATTCACATTAAAAAGCTTTCTTACCAAACAAATGTCCTTTGTGGTATTCTAAGTCTTTATTTCCTCATGTTTTTAAAAGTTTAGAGTGAGATAAACAACACTTTGCTTGTTCTAGTCTAAACAAATACTTCTTCAGTTCTCCTAAAACCCTTACAGTGTCATCTGATGTGATTATCAGAGAACTTCAAAAAAACAAACCTTTTTGCTGCATCTAATGTTTCATGTGACTCCCGTAAATAATATCGGATTATGACATCTTTTTGATGATTATTAGCTGAATTCCTTTTGTTAGGTCCAAAATGTGTCTTTGGGTAAGTCATTTCACCCAAGGTTACTTCAAAAATTGTCCCTGAATATTCATGTGTATTACATATACTAAGAATATTTTATGTGATATAAAATATGCTGATTGTTTTCCGTGTTGTTTCTGTACCTTTTTTTTACATAAACTACATATGAGACAGAAAAATGTAATTTAAACTCATATCAATATTCCCTGTCCATGAACACCCTGTTTTTTGTCTTAATGCCCCATTGTATATCATCATCAACTTATTAGGAATGTGTGTTTTCTCAGGAATGGGTCCAGTCCACATGAATGAGGTGGAGTGCTCTGGATTTGAGAAATCTCTCACTGACTGTTACTTCAATAATGATGCTCTGGGCTGCAGTCATGAGGAGGACGCTGCTGTACGCTGTAATATACCTGCCATGGGTTTCCAGAAGAGGGTGAGGACCCTTAAACCCTCCTTACATATCCTGTTAATGTTCTAACACAAGTTAGAAATTCACAAATCTGTACTTTTGACTGCAACAGATACGTCTAAGTGGAGGAAGGAACCCGTATGAGGGACGTGTGGAGGTTCTGACTGAGAAGAACGGTTCCCTGGTTTGGGGAACCGTTTGTAGTGAAAACTGGGGGATGATCGAGGCCATGGTGGTCTGCAGACAGCTGGGATTAGGCTTCGCCAGCCATGCGTTTCAGGTAAATCTACCCATTAAAGTGCTCACTAGTCTTTTCTTGTGTCAAAATTACCAGAAATTCACAAAAAAGGTCTATTGTCTATTGTCAGTAGTGTTGAGATATAGATCTGTAGATTTCAAGCCGGGCAGATTTCTGTTGGTCAACATGGCTAAAGGTCCTTGCACACTGAGTCCGAAAGTTTCGTATGTGGTTTTTCTTTTTCTTTTTTATCAAAATGCTACGGATGCGAAAATGCTGAAAATGAAACCTGATCTGATTTCTTGTTATGATGGATGAATGTTTCGGAGGCATTGTGTAAACGTGATTGACACAACGTGAGGTCATATTTATATTTACATTTTTTTCACCATTCTCCAACTTCTGTGCAGCAGTGATCTTAGCTTAAATCTATTTGGACGGCCCGTTTCGTCATGGAGCGATGGGAAAAAAATCGACACACAGGACGAATAAAAATACTCGTGCCGTGAATGATTGTACCTGGTGTGAATTAGCCCCATACGGATCTGATGTTTTGATTCAAAAGCATCATCGGGCCGAATTTTCATGTTCCATGTGAAAAGGCCTTAACTCTAACCCGTTGCAAAATCCGTTTGAGGAAACCTTTCACCCTAAAACAAAATTCCTGATTGTGTGGATTCCTATTAAAATGACTAGATTTCTCCTAAGATTCACTAGAGAACAATAAAAGTTGGTATCAACACTCAATCCAGCATATTTGACCATCTAATGAAGGACCACCTTCAGTTGTGCTGAACTTTCAATAGCCACAATGAGTCATCATAGTGTTCGCATCACGCATTATGAGACTATTTTAGGGTACTTGGTGTAGATGAAGGACTTTAATGAGGGCACATGCCATGTAGTCAGTGTGGTGTCCCCATTTAATCCACCACAAGTTTCCTGGATCCCATAACTCTATTAAATACCATTCATTTCAATAATTAATATTTGAATGTGCGTGTAAGATCACACAGACTGTCTAGGGCTGAGATGGCTGCACTAGAGACGGGTATTTAACAGCCCAGTGACAAACTCGTGGTGATACAGGCCTGGAAACTATTAATGCATTAGAAACGGTATGTGAGGAATAGCTTGATGGGCGGTTTTATGAGTGGAAATTGGAAAGCCCTAGAGTGTTTCTGCAGGATAATGCCATGATTAAGTGTTATTATGATGATTGACTGAAATGTGCCACTAGCTGAGGAACATGGCTGCATGTCAAGACATTATGGCCATAACGGCTTCAACTTTGGGACACAAAGCAGTTAGAGCTCATGTCACTCATGGTCATTGTAAGTCCCTCTGGAAAAGGCTATTGTAATAAATCATCCAGGTTTATGCTAGTGTGGTGTTGGTTTAACTGGAGCCCTGCTTAAAAAAACAGCCCAAACTGATTTGTTGGTCTTATTTGGTCTCCCAGCTTGGACAGGCTGGTCTTTATAGCTGGTTTTAGAGTTCAGTTTAAACTAGCTAAACCAGAAAACCAGATTTAATCAGTTTTTCAGCATTGTAGACAAGCGCGTTGTAATTAAAGCTGACCAACTATGATGATCTTCCTGTTTAAATAGTTGACAAAGCTTGAAGTCCAATGGGGGCTTTTTCTCTAAATTCATTTTTTTTAATAAATAAAACAAAGAGCTGTCTGTTCCATGTGTTCTAGCATTTAAAAGCTTGGATTTACTAATATTTGTTTATTTCTTATATATTTATTTTTATGTTTTAAACAAGAACACATGACTGATCCAAAAAAGTGACAGTAAAGACATTTTATAATGTTGCAAAATATTTCTATTTCAAATAGATGTTTGTTCCTTTGAGCTTTTTATTCATCAAAGAATCTCGAAAAAAAACATTATCACGGATTGCACAAAAATATGAATCTGCACTGTTTTTAATTTTGAATTGTAATAATATTTCTCTATATTACTGCTCTCACTTTGTTTAATCAAATAAATACAGCCTCAGTGGGCATAAGAGGCTTATGAAGGGAAGTTTGTTCACCGACATGCTGTTGGTCACGTTTTCTGTTACCGAACTTGAAAAGTGCAAGAGACAACTTCCAGATGTCGGAGTGGCCATTAAACATTTGTCTCACAGTCTGGACCGGTGGGTCTTTCTTTCCAGACAGTATGTGTGGAGGGTTTTACAATGGGGAGAGTTTAAGGATGCACATGGAAAGTCTGATAGTATGTACCCACATTCCTCTGCCCACGGCGGGAGTCCAGCCGGCTTATCTGTCGGAGGAGGCTGTGACTCAGCGCAGTGCAGTCTAAGACAAAACACATGGAAAACACACCATAATGCTAGAGGATTACTCATCATGAGCATATGTTTGTGCAGTCAAGAACACTGACAGAGACTTTCCCATATTGTGGGGTACAGCATGTCTTATGTGTCAGACCTCTAAACTTATGCAACAGCTGTAATGAAAAGCAATCTTGGGAGCAGATGCTCAAATCACGTTCGGGAACATTCAGTCGATCTGGAAAACGGGATTAAACAGCCCTCGTTTGGTGAGAGGGTGTAATGACACCCATATATCCATTCTCCTAAATTTGCTTCAGGCTTATTAGTTACATAAAACTTAAACCATAAAAAAGCAACACCTTTTTTTGTTATTTGATACAAATGTAATACAAATAGAAATAGAGCAAGTAAAAAAGAGAACATTTCTCATTTTCTTTTAGTTTATCAAATAATGTTTTCCCCAATAATCTCAGCAGCTCATGTGTAACGTGTGTTTGTATAGGAGACGTGGTACTGGGCTGGAGATGCGAGTGCAGATAATGTTGTGATGAGTGGGGTCAGATGCTCAGGAACTGAGATGAGTCTTCTTCAGTGTCTTCATCACGGCAAACACTTCAACTGCCCCAAAGGAGGAGGACGCTTCGCTGCTGGGGTGTCCTGCTCTGATAGTGAGACAATCACCTCTTATTGATTATCATGCTTTTAAGAATAGTAATTTAATTCCCTTAATGTAATAGTAGACTAAAAAGCAGTTCCAAACGTACACATCATTTTTATTTTTTAAAGAATTTAAGATGGCTCATCAGTCCCATGTCTTCTAACCTCCCCTGGTTGTCTAGACTGATATGCATGGATGAATTTGCTCTCTCTGACCTCTGACCTCTGATCTCAGCGGCTCCTGACCTGGTGCTGAATGCTCAGCTGGTGGAGCAGACCACTTATCTGGAGGACCGGCCCATGTACGCTCTACAGTGCGCCCTCGAGGAGAACTGCCTGTCCAGCACTGCCAAAAAGAACGACCACAGCTCCTCCCGCCGCCTGCTCCGCTTTTCCTCCCAGATCCACAATGTTGGCCAATCAGATTTCAGACCCAGACTGGGTTACCAAGCCTGGATCTGGCACGAGTGTCACAGGCAAGACCTTAGACTCCTCAGTAAACACCATAAAAACAAACACATATATGAAGATGTGATGTTACAAAATAATGTGTGACAATGTTTAAAGTCTCATGTCTCTGTGCAGGCATTATCACAGCATGGAGGTGTTTACACATTATGATCTGATTAGTCTGAACGGCACCAAGGTGGCAGAGGGTCACAAGGCCAGTTTCTGTCTAGAGGACACTCAGTGTGACGAGGGTGAGAACCGCTAATGTGATGGTCTGATAATGCTCAAGTCCATATGGCAAAACATATATTTTTTCAAATTAGTTTTAAAGTATATTTCCAAATATACAACAAATATTTTTGCTAGATATTTTACTAATATATATATACATTTCCCCCCAATCCCACCCTCTAAAAAATATATATTTCAGTTAAAGACGTCAAAGAAAATTCAATAAAGTGTTTGTTAAAAGAACTTTAACATGTGTAACATAACAATAATTTGGATAAAATCAGCAAGCAACATTCTTTACAATGTTACAAGATTATAACAATGTTAATAATAATAATAATTCAAATTAATCATAAATCTAGTAGGCTATTCACATTTGCATTTAGTCTAAATATAGGCAATTGTTATATTGGAAATGTATTTTCTTGCCCATTTTGAAATATATTTTGGTATATGAAGGTTAAAAGTAGTTATTTTCAAGTTAAAAATATATTTCCTTGAGCTACACGTCATATTTGCCCAGAAAAATACATATTTCCTATATAAGAGATGACAAATTAGAAAAATCCATCCATATTTTCTTTGCTCCAGGTATTCAGAAACGGTATATTTGTGCCAACTTTGGTGAACAGGGCATCACCGTTGGCTGCTGGGACACCTATAGACATGACATCGATTGTCAATGGATCGATATCACAGATGTGAAACCAGGAGACTATATTTTCCAGGTAGCGTTTTAACCGAAGGGAAACAAAATAACTGAAGTTCAAAATTTCATCTTTAATTCTTTGGTTCTAACAATTTCTGAGTGAAAATAGTTTCTACACCAATTAATTTTTTTCAGCATAGACATCCAGAATTGTAATTTTTCTGACATGATTCCGTCACACAGGTTGTAATCAATCCTAACTATGATGTAGCTGAATCAGATTATACCAACAATGTTATGAAGTGCAAGTGCCGCTATGATGGATACAGGATATGGACGTACAACTGTCATACAGGTGAGTTGGAGAAAACCCTGTATTGAAGTTCAATCAGGACAGTTTAAAAGCCATTAGGAGTGGATAACCCCTCTTCCAATTTCCAGGTGGCTCGCGGAGTTCAGACACGGATGAATACCCTGGAATGAGCAACCAGCTGCACTTCAGATAGGACACCGTGAGGAAGGACAAAGGCTCTCGGTGGAGGACGCTACAGGCTGTCAGACTCTTCAAACACGATTGACCACTAGAGAGACTCCAGCACTTCGAAAGGCAGAGGCCGCTGCTCTTTTCGGTTGAAGTACAGCATGTTCTTTCAGTCCTCGCTCTGAACAGAAACTATTTAAATTCCTGAAATGTACTGTACTCGCTGCATTCTTTTTTGGTGCTTGAAATGCTTGTTTGTTGGTTGTAGTGATTACAAACCCATGCTGTAATGTTCAAACTGGGATCTTACTATTACGTTTTTTCATTCTTTCTGCTTTATAGCTTAAATTCACAAAGCCTGCAGTGTCATGAACTCAGCTGCCAAACTTTTATTCACCAAGCATGTCAAGTAATTTATTGTGTTCAGTCAGGGATTATGTTTTGTGAATGCATTGTGAAATAATCATTTGTGAAGCATCTACCCTCTGTTTTATGAGGGTATCTATGACCAGTTCAATGGTTTCCATATATACAATGTGTTTATGACTGAACAACACATTTGGTCAAACCATTGCATTGTTTTCTGTAATAAAAGCAATTCGTGCATTATTTGGAGGTTGGTTTTTATATGAATCTGACAACCCATGTTAAACCCAATTAAAGACGTGACACCAAAACATTTAATTAAAACATGAGAAATGGATTGAGGTATCAAACAATTTTAAAGCATCATAGTGCAGAAATCAACTGAGACAAATAACTCAAATGTATAACAACAGGCAAATAAAACAAACATAATTATTTACATTTAGTTGTACACCTAGTCGACATCCTGTGCAGCTTAATAACGCTTTACAGCGTCTCCTTTCCTAGTCTGAGTGGTGTACATACTATTGCATCCCAGAAAACAACACTGAACACAGTCTATTGTAATTCGATCATTAGATTCAGTATGATGGTCCTGGATGACCCATTTTCAGGAAATCCAAGGAGCAAAAGAGCTTATTTGTATTAAAAAAGACTTAAGTTAGTAAAATGATCCATTTACAATGGCTGGACCAGGTGCTGGGCTTGTTAGCATGAAGATACAGAGCAGGAAAATGACACACAAGGCGGTTTCCTGCTAAAGAGGAAACAAAACAAAGTCCTCCGAATGCTTGCCAAAATGTTGGCAAGCATTCGGAATGTTGAAATTCTCAAAAACATGATCTTTTTGTGGTCTCCCAAAAAGATCATGTTTTTGAGAATTTCAACATCCTGTGCAGCTAAATAGCACTTTACAGCGTCTCCTTTCCCAGTAGTAGTAGTTAATGTCAAGGACATTTGTTCTTTTCCCAGTCTAGTTTTAACTGAAGGGCAGTCTTGACTGTGATGAGGAACTTTATTTATTCAGTTGAAGTGGTTTCTCATTTCAAAGTGTCCCCCCTCAAGCCTCCTCTTAAACCCAACGCTCGGGTCACCATCCTGCGAGCCACCACTGTGTCCGTCCGCGGCCTTTCCTTCACCGGCTGAATGAACTCTGTAAGGCCGACATCAACATACAGTGTTCAAAAAGATTTAAAAAAAGAAAAAAAAATCAGTAACATGACATTTGAATGAATTATTTATTTATTCAAAAATACATAAAATCCAAAATATACATACAATGATCTAAAACGTTCATTAAAAGGTATAGTTCACCCAAAAATGAAAATCATGTTACTCACCCTCATGTTGTTCCAAACCTGTAAGACCTTTGTTCATCTTTGGAACACAAACTGACATTTTTGATGATAATCGAGAGCTTTCTGACCCTGCATAGACAGCAACGCAACTGAAATGTTCCCAGACCCAGAAACGTTTTATTTTACCGGACTATTTTACCGAAGTCCTTACTACATTTCTGGGTCTGGGAACATTTCAGTTCTTGGATTTCATAAAAAATCTTAATTGTTCTGAAGATAAACAAAGGTTTGGATCGACACAAGGGTGAGTTATTAAGGACAGAATTCTCATTTTTGGGTGAACTACTCCTTAAAACGTTAAATACCACCTGACAAAAATGTAAAAACTTAAAAAAATATAAATAAAAAAAAGCAGCAAAACAGTTCTCAATGATAATAATAAATCATGTGACACTGAAGACTGGAGCAACGACAATCACAGAAATAAGAAATACGTTGAATAAAATATTAATGTTATTTCAAATTGTAACAATATTTCACAATATTACTGTTTTACTGTATTCTTTTGATCAAATAAATGCAGCCTTGATGAGCATAAAAGGCTTTCAAACGCATAACAAATAACATTTAAATAATAAGCATGTTATTACTTTTCACTTGATTGTTACACCACTTCCTTACATTGAATATTATCATTAAAAGGGTTTAAAATAAAAATGTAAAGACCTTGTCAGATATTTAACCCAGATTTTTTTCGTCGAGGACAAGTCTTTTCTGTACCTGCACGTCTGGTTGCTTTCCACTTTGCTTTCTCGCTCCCCTCTAGCAGCGTGCGGGTCTTCAGTATGGGATGTTTGAGAGACAGTGCCTGTGTAGCTGAACAGAGCCAAAGATGCGTTTGTCAAACAAGAAAATAAAGAATGATCATTCCTGATGCATGAATGTAAAAACACTGCCTTATGAAACAATACCTGCCGACTGACTTGCAAATACACCGAGAGCATGAGTGTTATCCACCCACTTGATCTTCATCCCCCCTTCACTGGAAACAGAAGCAGACCCGTGTCACTTTATAGATCTGTATCACTATTTCTGACAGAATATAGAGGTGACATATCACCTATAGTCAGCAAAGGCATCAAGCAGGTCGTCGGTTTTAAACATGGCAGGAAAGTCGTAGATCTCAATGACGTGGCCGAACTCCTGTGGGTCCAGCCAGATGTTTGCATAGGCGGGGAAATCAATGCAGGTGTTGAGTATGGTGATGTCCCCGTGTTTGAGCTTGGCTTTGATCTAATAATCAAGAAGAATGAACGACTGTGTGAGAACAGACAGAATAAAGTTGACGGTAATTATGTTATTAGATCTCATTCACTAACTGTACGAACAAACATTTTCACAATCAAGTCATCAATAAGTTTTGTACTAATATTTCATCTAAATTTACAAAAATATTTAGGAACAAAAACCACACATACACAAATCACATACTCTGGGTAGCCTTATAAATGTGTTAAAATTAAATTACATACATGGATATTTAATCTCTATACTACCGTATTTTACAGAATATAAGTCCTGTTATATTATCATCTGAATGTGCTGCAACTTCTATAAAGCAACATTAAGCAAGCAAAACATAACTTTTGGATTTGTGCTGAATAAGAGGTGGGCAAGTGAGCCAAAGTTTAGTTTTTCTTTCATTCTGTTTAGGTTTTCCATTTACAGTAAATATTGTTTAGAATTAATGCCACTATAATTGGTTTGTTTTGTACATGTTTTTTAAGTTCTGAATATCAGTAGATTTAAAGGTTTTATTGTGGAGTGAAAGGAACTAAAATACATGTTTATAATGTTTTTGTCAGTTTCATTTAATTTACTGTTATGTTACATTATTTCTTAATTTAATAACGAAAAGTGAATTACAGACTAATACAACTTGTCAGTTTTTATGCGATTTTGACCAGTTTTACTTCAATATTGCAATACATAATTTTTAAATAATATTTAGAATTTGTTTTTAATTTAATTTTGTTGTTTGGTGAGATTCATTTTTATTTTAGTTTTATTAATTTAGTACAATTAAGTTAACATAAATTACATTTTTTATATTTCATATTATTTCTGCTATTTATTTAATTTCAAGAATTGTTTTAGTTTCTAATTTTTTAATAAATCCAAATAATCCATGCAATTATTAGTGAATGAGACCCATTAAGTTACAATACCTCAGAAAGCAAACTTTCATCAATGTCCTGCTGCTGGAGTGTGGCATCAGTAGGAAGGTCCGTGTTGTTGGCACAGGTTTCATCTGCTTCGTCATCTAATGTCAAAGATGTGAAGAAAGACACAGTCTGGTCCCAGGCTGGAGGCCACGGTGACGGACCCGACCTCGAAAGCTGCACAAACTCCTCATCGCCCAGTGACTGGCCAGTACTGTCCACCTCTGGCTTCTGATTGGCTACAAGAGGTTCCTTAGCAACATCAGAGGAGGATCCCACAGATGATTCCTTGAGGTTCGGTTGTTCCAGATCTATCTTATGTCTCACAACACGCGGAATGTAAACAGCCTTGTCTGGCCGTCTGGCTCTCCGTCTGTTGTTGCTGTTGGTCTTTATGTCTCTGTCCCGACTGCGCGGTCGCTCATTGGATCTGCCCTCCGTATCTATCTGGTCTTCTTCTGGCAACCTGTCAGATGAACCCCCAAAAAATTTGGGTTAGAAACGGCATCTGTTAAATCACACATTGTAGATAATACAATCAGAGCAATTGTTTTTATTACTTTTAGATTACTTTTGGCCTAACTAATGTTTATCGCATAGAATTTAACTTAGGGTTGCAAAAAGGCAGAACATTTATGACACTTTCCAGAAATTTGAGGAACTTTCTGGGATTTTAAAAGAAACTCCATGAGTGCGTCACGTGACATGAGCTTTACCTGAGGTCTGAATAACACACTACGACTCTGCGAGCGCAGCCCTCGCCCACAGAGAAGGTGCTGAGGTTGGGATGACTTGCATTGGTTTGGTGAATCAAGAAGCGAAGTCGGCTCGGGACAGGAGGGAAGAGCAGAACGCTGCAGTTCAGAACATTTCATTTAGACAATATGGCAGGAAGCCCTGAATACACATACATATGAGTGCGATATATGCAAAATTCATTGCCTTAGGGTCTTAGGGTGGTTGTCAAGTCACTGCAGTTGCTAGGATGTTTGAGTTTTCTTAATGTGTTCATAAAGTTGCAATGCAAATTTATAAGGTTTCTATTGTTTTTGGTGTGGAAATTTGTAGTTCTTGAATGATTTTAGCATGCTGCTATGCAGTAGAGGTGTTCTGGGTGTTTATCAGCCCATGTGGTCCTCATGTCTCTGTATGACATGAAAACATTTCCAAAAACGTTGATGAACATTACTATTGAGAGCTACAAGTGTCTCTTCTTCAATGGTGTGATGAAATTACCTCTTTTGCTCCTTTCTCTGTTGAAACACATCCAGCTCCTCAAGGACTGTATGGATGAATTCAGTCTCTTGTTTAGGGAGGTAACAGCCATTGACACGAGGAAGAGCCAGGGTGTCAGAGGACGATGATCTTTATCCACAGAGACTTACAGGAGGTGCTTTAGTCTCTACACACGTAAAAACAAAACAAAAAAAACATTAAAGAGCAAATCAGTAACTTACATTACAGAACAATAATATAAAGCTCCGAGCTTGTGTTCACTGAGGCAAACTAAATGCACAGGTTTTATCATTAATTCACATAACTGTCCAAAATAAGACCTAAAAGCCATTATTTTTGTCACCTGCTCAAGTAACGTAACGTTAAAAAATAACGTTAGTCAAGTCTCATCAGGGGACTTGCACGACATTAGACATCTAAACTCACTTGAACATTAGCTACTAGCTAGCTCGCCACTCCTACTCAATAACATTAAACGCGTTTCAAGACACAACTGGTTTAGACAAATAAACTCACACCACTCGAAAGAGCCCGCTTAACGCGCTTCAATCACAGTCAAAACCACAACTCTTGACAGGCGCAAGACGGTAAAACACAATCGTGACGTAATGAAGATTTTCGGTACGAAGGCTTGTAAGTTGGTTCCCTCTAGCGGTCAGGGGTGCAAATTAGAGTCATGGCTTGTTCCCCTTTCTTCTTTTTTCCCCATTTAAATTTCCCTAATAAATTCTACCGTGTCTGTATTGAATATAGTGAGCATAGCCATGTATATACTGAATCCGAGCAGCTGAATCCTTAGCCATCTTCAAGAAACGGCTAAAAACACATCTCTTACATCTTTATTTGACCCTCTAACTCAGGGGTCATCAAACTTGATCCTGGATGGCCGGTGTCCTGCAGAGTTGAGCTCCAACTTGCCTCAACACACCTGCCTGGAAGTTTCAAGTATACCTAGATTAGCTGCTTCAGGTGTGTTTGATTAGGGTTGGATCGAAACTCTGCAGGCACACAGGTGTCCTGACATTTTTGGTGACCCCTGCTCTAACTCTAGCATTCTCTATTCTAATTTTTTTGATCTAATCTGTCTTTTTATTTTTTTAAAACACACAAACATTTGACCCTCTATCAATTGCATATTTATTCTCTAACTGATAGCTTTTCTTGTAAAACTAACACTGAGTTTCATTTTTCTATATTTTACATACTCATTTTCAAAAAAACCAAAGCTTCCTACGTGTACTGTGTTGGGCTAACCAGGACTTGTAATAGCACTTGCATGTTGTTGCTCTTTTGTTGGTTTTGATTGCTTCTATAATGTCCTCATTTGTAAGTCGCTTTGGATAAAAGCGCCTGCTAAATGACTAAATAAATAAATAGCCATGTAAATGCTACGTAAATTAATTTGCTATCCCTGCTTCTGAATTTAGGGATAAAAGCACCTTTCAGTAAGTTATGTCTGAGACAAATAATAGCAGAAATTATTAAATACTGCTAGTGTGTAATTGGCCACAAAAATATTTAAAACCTGTAATACTTTGACCATGCCATCGCTGTAAACATTAATCTGATGTGGTCAACTTCATCATGTGCACCCTGTTAAGGGGAATATGGAAAAAGTCAATAGAAATTCTTATTTGTAAAGTTACCATAAAAAAACGTTCATTCTTTATTTTACAGACCTTGTTAGCGTTTTCTTTTGCTCAGACTTAGTGTAATGGCTCGTTTTAAGTCTAAATGTCCACCCTGTTAAGGCAGAAAATCTAACAGACTGGACACATTTAGTGTTCATGGTGAGTGAAAGCAATTGATGTTTAAGTTAGTGCATTAAAACTCTAAATCTAAAAATATTCATAAATCTTTCAAATTGTTGTTGATTTGTCCTTAACAGGGTGGAGAGTTGTTTCCTTCTCATTTAATTTGGCTCACAATTGCATAAATATATACAGCTAAGGTTGTATATACTATATTTAAATACCAAAATTATTTTCACATTTTACAGCTCTATCATTACAATCAATTTAAAAAGTGATTATTTGAATGTGTTATGATTCATTTAGTGTTATGATGTCCAAAAGACACTGAATGCATGGAATTACCTGTTTATTATTAAACAGGTCATACATATTTTATTAAATCCTAAAATATTTGAAGTCCTCTAATATCTGAAAACTACACTTCTTTGGTGTTAATGGTCACATTGACATGCAGGTGAACAAATAGTATATTAAGATATAATAAAGTAAAAAACAATACATTTTTCATCATGTATTGGGTTTCAGATTGTATTTGTAGGACTACAATTTGTGAGTAATCTTCCCAGCTCTTTTTCTCTCGGTGTGAAAAAATGCAGACAACGTTATCAATTTGTTCAAGAAAACACTATTTATTGTACGATACATGGTTTAAATAAGTGTCAAAAGATTTTCAAAAAAGACATTATGATACAACACTGATAAAAAGATTTACACAAGAAACAAGTCAAACTGACAGCAGCCTGAAATACAACCTGGAGATGCAATATTATATGCAAACCATGCCTTTTAAGGATTTATGGCATATATGTCTAATAAGGATTATATTGTAGACCTCAATAAAAGTACAGTAGGTTAATGTTAAATATAGTGTTAAAACAGCATGGAAGAAAACAGACTGTTTTTGCTAGAGGGGAATGGAATAGAACAGTGACTTGAAGTAACTAATCTGATTACATACAATCATTAAATATAACAAACTGTAACTATCAGTCTCAAATTTCCACTTACACAAAACTGAAGCTTCTTCATGAATGTAATGACCGTTCTAACAAGCACATGTTGGAGCAGATTTCTCCAAAAACACATTTTTACTATGAGAATTCACAAAAGATTGTGCAACTGTATTATGACAGAACATTGTGCACTTAATCTATACTTCACATTCAAGACAAGTACATACAGAGAACAAAAGAAGGGAACGCACTGGAGCTGCAATATAAAATGACATGGCACAACACAGATTGAAAACAACTCAGTTTAAGTAAGACTTTGGAGAGCTGTTAGGTGAGGGAAAGCTGGTTTGGAGAGTTTCACGAAGATATAATATAACCACTCTCACTCTGTCCAAACATTAATGGATCAAAGGTCTGAAATTAAAGGTATGCTATCTACATTTAAAGCAATAGGGTTGTGATATCATGAGAAGGAGAAGCAGGTTCTGAGTCCAGCAGGCCAATAAACACATTCCAAACATGATCCTGCAGGAAGACATAAAACATTATATTATTAGCTAAATAATTATCCAATGCACTAAATATTTGAGATACCATCATATTTCGGTCGAAAAGGATTTACCTTTGGTGTGTTTTATCTTGAACCAATACTTCTATCCTCAAAAATAATGATCTCCACCTTTGAAAACTCAAGTTAAGGAATTTAAGTGCTGTAAGATATTTTTACAGTCCAAAAGTTTGGGGTATATATATATATATATAATATAATATAACCAGTAACAGTCACTACAGTAAAAACATTAATGGATCAAATGGTCTGAAATTAAAGGTATGCTATTACATTTAAAGCAACAGGGTTGTGATATCATGAGAAGGAGAAGCAGGTTCTGAGTCCAGCAGGCCAATCTTAAACACATTCCTTCAGAAATCATAATATGCTGATTTACTGCAGGAAGACACACACACATTATATTATTAGCTAAATAATTAATCATAATCAGTCAAACGCATTCAACATAAAAAAATTGTGTTTGAATATGTTTTCTGTGTATATTTATTATGTATATTTAAATACAAACACACAGTATATATTTTGGAAATATTTACATGTCTATATTTATATCCATATAATTTATATTATAATTAAACTTTGTGTGTGTGTGTATATATATATATATATATATATATATATATACATACATGCATGCATGTGTATGTATTTATATATATATACACACAATACATATACACAATGCACACACATATATTATGTAAACAAAAACTTTTATTTTGGATGCGATTAATCGTTTGACAGCACTAATATATATATATATATATATAGTGTTCAAGTTCATCTTTTGTTAACATTTAAAATAATCTATGGAATACTAAATTACATTTTGTGAAATTAAACATGTCTCAATGTCACTTTTGACCAATTTAATGTATCCTTGCTGAATGATAAAAAAACTAATTAAAATACGCAATTCAGTCAGGTCAGAAAACTGTAGGAAGGATACAACCCTGAGACCCCTCTCTATGGGGTCAGTCAGGAGAAGCCCAAGAGGAGCGTAGATCTTCTCATTCTGCTCCTGGATGTACTTGGCAATCTTTTTCAGCACCTGAATGAATTCAACACAATATTGAAATCCATACGCATTATATGATATTGATGACAACTAGTGCCAATCGCTCGATCAACTCACTTTCTCATAGTGGGTCTCCATGCAGAGGAAGATTGTGTACGCAGTGAGACAGGCCAGACAGCCCTCCAGATATGACCTGCCACCCAACTTTTCCGCCTCTGCATAGAGATTATTCAGGGAATTTATGGTCTCATCAAACTGCTGCTTGTCAATCTGTAACAACAAACAATTATCAGTATTGCTTTGGATATTGGACATCTGTAAATACAGATTGTGGTAAATAGTTTCTTTGTGTTTGCTCTGGATCTCCACACACCCTGTTCTCCAGCTCGGCTGGGAACTTGGTCTGGAACTTGCAGATGGTTCCAGAGGCGTAGTCTCTCTGAACAAAAACCTTGGAGGCGACGGCTGCTTGCCGCAGGTCCTGCAAGCTGTGCGTCTGGTGGAAAAACACACATTGCAGATTATTAACAAAAACAATAAATCATCATAAATCACTCAAAAATATTGATATCCACCTTTTAAACACTTAAAGGGGAGACACTGGAGGCAAAAACACTTTTTCATTTTTGCGATTTTGGTTTTCATAAAGTGTTTTTTTCAGACTAGTAGAAAGAAAACATCCAAAAGACACTTAAGTGTTTCTTTTATGGCACTTTATATATTTGTGTCAATAGAATCAAGTACAACACATATTTAAAGGCCGTTTTCTCAAAATGAGTTTTCTTCTTCTACACTGAGCCATAAACCTCCACTTCAGTAGCACTTACACACACCAAACTTTACATTTTTATTCCTGTCTATATCCTGATATTAAGACAAAATTTGGTCTATTAAAACAAAACAAAATTCACAAGAATTTTGAAACCCAGTGTTCATATCTTTGTAACGTTACATCACCATCAACAAATACAGTAACGTTAAGTTACAATTGAATAAAACGACTGGAGTCCAATGACAGCATGAACCTCGTTTTAAATATCATACCTGGTTTAAGATTATAGTAATATATTGTCAGTAAAAGTGATGATCTAAATTTGACGAAAGTTAATCATCGACGACGATATTTATATTTGACGACCACTGGAGAAACGCTAACGTGTCAAATAATAGCGCTATTACAAGTACACGTGTGAATTAACCAAATAGTAGGAGAGCGAAACACGTATTATAACGCATTATTTCAGATGTCAACATTGGTCAATGAACAAGAAATGTTTTAAATTAAATGTAGTTTTTATTCACGCACCTCCGCCATAGTGGCTACTGCTCCTCTTCCTGTTTTTCGACCTCCTGTCCTCCACAAAACACAGTCCGGGAGGAAACTCTTTATTCATCAGTTCCGCTGCTACACCAAATCTCTTATTAAATCAATACAGCGAAGTTTTATTGTGTTTTTATTTTCATCACCTAACGGATGAAGTATTGTGAATTAACTTATTTGGTAAAAATCTAATTTATTTAAAAATAAACACCATTGCCAGCTTAAAGTGACATGAAAAGTATTAATTAGTTCACAATCTGATGTTTTTGCACCCAACATATAAAATATAAAAACAAAATAATATTGTGTAACAGTTTCATAAGTTGTTAAATTGAAGTGGTAATCTCATAACTCATGTAAAATGTAGGTTATAATCTTCATTTTGAACTAAAAATAATGCATTTGCAGTTCCCAAACGGATTTAGGCGGTTGTTTTGCATGTAATTTAAATGTAAAGCATGATCTTATTCATCATAGTAATGATGTATTTGTTTTTACCATTAAGACAAGAGCGTCACAACATTTGAAGGGCATTGTGTTCATACGTGAGGAAGGAAAGCCCAATCCAGCTTACTAATGGTGTTTATTCACATTTACAGAAGAAGTTGTGATACTGAGCGAAACCTAAAGTAGAAAAGGTTAATGCCTAAAACAGTTCTCTCTCTTGTCTCCATCTGTGTATTTGACATCCTACTTGGATGACTTATACAGGGTGACATACACCAGAGAAAAGTCTTCATGATTGAGAACTCAAGGAATCACTCTTATTTTACAGCGGGTGGTTCAGTCAGCCTTACATGATGAATGACACATCGGTGAGACCATTTATTCCTAAAGGTTCCCGTGGGACACCTGGGCCATTTTCAGAACATACAGTTTTCACCATCACTCAGTTCCTTTTAGACAGCACTGGATGAACTCAGTATGGACATACAATACGCTTGTGGTGCACCTTTACAGTCTGTGAGATCATTTGTCAGATCATATATCGGACAATATTTAGTAAAAATAGCATGTTGTGCAGCAATGTTTTATTTGATATTTTCTCAATGTGTCAAGTTTGCTGTAAGTGCACTTCATCTGCAGTTTAACAGGCAAGAGTGTTTGTTTAAAAGGATGTTCGATTTCAAGCTTTTTGATCCATTTCGAACGAGGAAACTCCAGTACTGTAATTAAGACCAGAAATGAAAAACATTTGTAAACATTTGTCTGTGAAACATTTAGTTTTGAATAGTTCAGCTCTGACTTTTGTTACAGTAATATTATTATTGCAGTTTAATAATCAGCTCTTAAATATATCATTATTTATTTATTTATTTCATTATATGCATCAGTGTTATTTTAGTATCACACACACACACATACACACACACACACACACACACACACACACACACACACACACACATTTCATTTTCATTTGTAAGTTAAGTTTGTTTCTGACAATTTTATAGTTAACAAATATGTCTATATAGTTTTTTAACATTTGAGTTATTTTAGCACTTATGTTAAATAAAATAAGCTTGCTAATTTATTTTTTTAGATTTGATTTCAGTTAATGTTTATCAAGTAATGTTTAATATTTGTATATAATATTAAAAATATTGAATATTAATATTTTCATGTTTAATAATTATATATTTTTTCATATTTAAGCAATGAAAATGTTATAATGATTTTAGTTTTAGTTAATGATAACATGATCTGGGTAAAATCATTTGAATTAATGTTTACATTTTATTTAGTATTATAAAATAGTATATTTTAGTTTAAAATATTAAGAATTTATTAAGGATGTTGTTCAAAACATTATTTCAGCAAAATTAATATCATAATATGTATTTTGTTTTTCTACAAAAATAATCACATTTTGGTGTTATGAAGTGATATAATGAGCAGGTATTTGGCCCGTTTTACTATATTATAATAGGAACTATCAGTTTAAATGAATTTATTGAATGCCTGAACAAAGTGACTATATTGAAAACTATATTGAATACCCCAAAAGACAACTCAGTCCTCAATCAAGTCTTCTTTCTGCAACTTTATTCAAATTTCACCAATGCAATATCAGGGGAACAGAAAATATGTTTCACTAGTATGACTGCTGTATAACATATCAGGAAAATATCTGATTCCAGCCAAGTCATGAGTGGAGACATTCATAAATCTCTGAATGACCCTCTTTTATACACGCAGTAGACGCTTACAACAGGTGGTCTCACTGGAGGGGTCTGCTACCCAAAGATCATCTCGTGAGGAGAACTCACGGGTAAACACATCACGATGACAGATATATTTTGGTGTAATTAAAACATCTATGTGACGACAAGTTTGGCATCCCATGATAGCATGTCTGTTTTCATTCAACTGTCACTTCATTATGAACATTGTATGAAAGCCAGAACACATCTGCAGTAATGTGAGAGAGGAAATGCCCACATTAGCTCTTGTAATGGTAGAAGTTAGAATTTGGGTAGAGACTGCTCTCAGTGTGAAAAGCAAATGAGACACAGCACAGGGCATCTTGCAAGCATCTGCATCCCAGTCCTAGAAACCCAGCCAAAAGTCGCAGATGCTTCATTATAAATTCTACATAATGTGTCTTTGTAGCAGAAGAGCCATCCGGCTTGCATTGACCGACCGACTTGACAAACACTGTAATAAATCAGGCTGTGGAACTTTAACATAATTAGATCAGACATTTACAGATGCACCACTGATACAGCATGTACAACCATTTTCACCTACATTTTATTAGTCTGTTACACCAGAGCTTTTCAATCTGGAGCCTCTTTTAACAAATGCAGCTTTTGGGATGCCAGTTTTACCCAAGATGGTTTAAAGGAATAGTTCACCCAAAAACTAAAATTGTATCAACCTCAGGCCATCCAAGATGTAGACTAGATCAGTTTGTTTCTTCATCAGAACAGATTTGGAAAAAATTAGCAGATCCTCTGCAGTGAATGGGTGCCATCAGGATAAGTGCCCAAACAGCTGATAAAAACATTACAATAATGCATAAGTTATGCCCACGACTCCATTACAAATTAACGTCCAATAAAGTAAAATGATTCATGTATGTAAACAAATTCATAATTAAATTATTAAAACTATTAAAATAGTTCTCTATCTAAAACATTGAAAATATCCACCCCCTGTTGTCTCCTACCATCAACATCCGCTGGACTCCTGACTGCTACTGCTTGGAAACAGTGCTTGATCTGTGCATATCTCACTCCTGATTCAGACAAGACAACTTATCTCTCTTTTCATGTCCACTTAAATGTCTCAGGATACTAAAATAAATACACAACATGTTATTGTTTCTGCTTCATATGTATTAGCAAAAACATTAAATATTATGAACAAATATGAAAGATATAAAATTAAGATTTGTGTATACTGTACTCACACAATATAGGCCTGCTTTATGAATTAACAGAAAAAAGTAATACGTTTTGAGTGTGAAATGTGTGACACTTTCTTTCCTTTCCTTTTATTTTCTTTTCTTTTTTTTTAAACAAAGAACCCTTCATTCAGAAGAACGAATCATTCGCGAAGTGGAAGTATCATTATATTCTTTATCCGATACTTATAAGAGAGTAATGCGTCCCCTATTATAGTGCATCACCTATAATATATTGCATTAAAATGTTAATTGTAATATTCTGTTAAAATGTTTTTACACGTGCGCACACATCTTTATATTATATAAAGATTCGGCCAATTAGTAGGCATAAGGTGTTAATGAATTATTTTAGTCCCCTTGCATGAAGAAAAAACACATATATGTATATATATTTGTCAAGCACATTGAGCAATCTTCGCGTTATGCCAAGCCGGTTGCATTACTATTGGTTGTTCACCTTTCAAGCGCGTTCATTACTCTGGCGCTGCGCAACGGAACGGCAGCGCGCGACACTCTCGCATCGAGACTGTGGAGAACGAGGACGTCACAGAAACCTATTAGAGCATTACTAATGCAAAACCATACTTTTGAAGTCTCAACAGTGCAACGCAGCTGGATATAACTGTTATGTTTTCCTCTTGTGCCATGAAGAATCTTCTCCCCAAGCTGTGGATCTTCATCTCTCCAGCTGTCTTCCTCCCTTTGCTCAACGCTGCCGAGTATGAGTACCAGTACACCTGGAGACCGGAGACGTGGGCGCACAGTTACGGCAAAACCCCACAGTGCATGGAAATCCCCGAGGACCTGAAGTTGTGTTTTAATGTGGGCTACCAGCAGATGCTGCTTCCCAATTTGCTGGAGCATGAAACCATCGCGGAGGTGAAGCAGCAAGCGGGCAGCTGGGTTCCTCTGGTGCACAAAGCCTGTCACCCCGGCACGCAAGTATTCCTCTGCTCGCTCTTCGCCCCTGTGTGCCTCGAAAGACCCATATATCCGTGCCGCTGGCTGTGCGAGGCTGTCCGGGACAGTTGTACCCCTATCATGCAGGCGTTTGGGTTCCCTTGGCCTGAAATGCTTAAATGTGACAAGTTTCCCTTGAGCGACGTGTGCATTTCTATGAACACCACCAGCAGCGATGATCCGGACAAATCCTCAGGTGTGTATCATAGCTGTATTTGACTGAATTTCACATGAGCTTTTTTACTTTTTATTCTTAGAAAATAAACTGTGCCCTAGCTTATCTAAAATGTAATATAGTTTTTATGCTGTCACTTTACAGTTACGTTTACTGTTAGGATATTTAAAAATGTAAGAAAAAAATTAAAGAATCAGTAGGTTCGGTTTAGACTTTTTGTGAGTTATGGTTTGATAAGGGGATTGTTTGTTTAGATACGTTTATGATGCATTACAAACAAAGAAGGGTTATTTTATGTCGTTTTTAGTTAACATTACAGTGTTAAAATACATTTAATTTTGAAGTGATGTCAAAGTTATAACCTGGAGTAATACATTTGTAGCATCTTTGCACCATTTTGAATTTGAAACTGTAAAATCAAGTTGATAAAAACAGTATATTATTGTGATGCTGTTTGATGAACATAAAAACTAAACACACACATATAAATACAAAATCAAAATAATACACTTATGATGATGATGAATATTATTGAATGTTCAAAAATGTTTGGTTTTAAACTAATTAAACATTTACACTTAGATCAATTCATGATCTTACAATTGCTTGCATCTCAAGTCGATAAGCAAGCATTACTGAATACGGCAAAACATTTGGAGTAAATCTTTGTTTCCTTCTTTTTTTCTTTAGGTGTTTGTCCGCCATGTGACAATAAGATGAACGCAGATGCAATTCAGGAACACATGTGTGCCAGTGAATTTGGTAATGCATTTTTATGCAATATTGTTGTATTAGTATTTAAAGTATATTTATTTAAAAATATTAATTCCAAGATAAATAAAGAAAACATAAATGATAACCTTGATTAAATAGATTGTCCAGTTAAGTTGCTAATTGAGATATTCATTTATTGTGTCTATTTAAAAAAAACATATTTGTCTTTACCAACAAGAGAGAAATGGAAAATTGGCTTTTTTGTTGTTGTTGTCCTGACTAGTATCAACACACTGATATTATAAAGTTGAAACTAACTACAAAGTCAAACCCTATACTGACTTCAGACAATTTTGAAAATGAGCTCTTATATAGACTATTATGGAAATCTGTCTATTACATATTGCAACACACCTCAGATGTGAAGGGTTTTAGTCCTTTTATGAACATAACAAGCACTGAAAAGCAAAACTTATTCCAAACACTTCGGCATGCTGCTACTAACGTAAGTGATTTCAGAATGCTTCATTTATTGGCCAATGCTTAATGACTTCAAGAGAACCAAACCAGATCGTCTGATTCCCGGCATTGTGATTCCTCTCCGGTCCAGGGTTTTAGCCCACACATTTGTTTCCAATAATATAGTTGCCTGAAAAAAATATTTCTAATATTACTTTCCGGATTCGCAATCTATTTCTCTCTTGAGAGAGTAAGAATGGTCTAGTGCTGCTTAAACATAACAACATGTGTGTCCAATATCGTTTACCTCTGAATAGATCTGTTTTGTTGTTTTGTTTCCATTGTTTTGTTTTAAAATGCAACTTAGCATGGTAAAACGTGTTTGTTCTCTCTGTATATTTATCTTTTTGTTTTGTAGAACAACATACTCATAACAGTTGATTATTAGATTTCAACCGCAAACGGAGATATTTGGATTTATAAAAAACAGAGCTACTTCTTCCATTGCAAATGCTGTTTCTAAGAACCAGTGATGTGGTCAGAATCCAGAAGGTCTTTTTTTTCAGGGTTTGAGATGTTGTCAAAGACAGGAAGCTTGCCGCTGGCAGGAATTTCATGGGACCTTTTATTTTATGGAAAGCTATCAAGCACCAACCCAGCAAAGGCTTTTTCTAGTCATTATAGGATGACTGTCTAGAACTGTGTAACACTGTTGAATGTGAAACTGAAAATATGCAGGCGTTACCTTAAATAGATAGATATTTCTACCTAATCTGAGTTTAATAATCATTTTTTATTAACATACATTTTTGATAAATATAACATAAAATGTAATTGTAACCACATGAAGCACATTTTAGGTTACCTGACATTTTCTACAGTGTATTTATGTTAATGCTTTAAGCAAAATGTTTAATTCAAATTATTGTTTTAAGCTCAAGTTATACATGCAGTACATTAATAACTCATCAATATAAAAAAGATATAAATATGAGAAAATATATAAATGGAAAACCTGATGTAGTTTGTATTTCTTGGCTATCTTTTGTTGAGCATTTGTGCAAATACATCATATGATAGATATTTTGTCAAAATAATGCTCCAGGGAATAAGATCATTTTGCAGCTGAGGATGATTTTAACGCTTGCTCTTTAATATGACACTGTAATGTTTTTGATTGTGTGTAGTAGTTGTTCTGTTTTATTGGTAATGCTAAACATTGTTATCCACAATACATCCATTAATTATTTTTAATGCAATGCTTGAATAACACATTATTTAAGGCGTGCCTCAGGGATTGGTAATAAGACTTTTTTTGTTTTAGCATCACTAATAAAGCAAGTTTGGGAGAAATTGTGCAGTTTCTTTTTTGATCTTGATTGGAATTAGAATTTGATTCGCACCCAAGAATCATATCCTCACATACCCTGGACGATATTGCGATACAACACATTGCACCATGCAGCTTTGCACAATTAGCACAGAATAGCATCTGAAAGACATAAACTAGAGTGCGTTCTTGGCTAAAATGTGACAACAGATGATGAAAAACATGTCAGTGTTTGGCATCTCCATAGCAAAGAAATACAACGATGGCCTTAAGCAAAAATACTTCAAATATTAGCATTTTCTGTCAGCGCTTGGATGATTTTTTAAATGGTTTTATATAACCCTTTTAGATGTTACATAACTCTTTTGGATATTTATTTAAGACTTCACAGGTGATCAAAGAAACTTTCATGAACATTAATGACTTCTCAAACCTACGTTTTTCTTTTTTGTAGCAATCAAGACGAAGATTAAGGAAGTCAAAACAGACAACTTAGACCGAAAAGTCATTCTGCAAAAAAGGAGGAAGGCGGTGAAGCTTGGAAATCTGAAAAAGCAGGACCTAAAGAAGCTTGTTCTTTACCTGAAAAATGGAGCAAACTGTCCATGCCAACAACTGGAAAACCTTGGGAGCAACTACTTAATCATGGGCCGCGGTGTGGGGGAACAGTATATATTGACAGGCATTCATAAGTGGGACAAATCTAGCAAAGAATTTAAGAAGGCTCTTAAAAAACTTAAAAGCCATACGTGTCCAGCTTTTGAGGCAGTGTTCAAGTGATTTTTGATCAGTTGGTTACTAATGTTTGTGAACTTTCCATTATAGCATTATATAACATTTTGCATTACAGCACAGTATAGAAAGGAACCATAGATGCCACAATCCAACTTAGTTTGTTTGCCCAATAAATGTCTACAACAAGTGCCATTTAGTTCACTTTTTAAAATGTTCTTGAATTTGAACCAATCACAAAGAAAACAGTTATTCACAGTTATTCCATTATGCTACAAGTCAGCTGAGTGAGTTCTGCTTTTGCAAACACTGCCTTTTGATATATATTATTGTTTTCATGGTGGAATAATATCTATATCCATGCAATCTGTTAATAATGTTTATGTGTATAACATTCATCACATCTTTCAGGTATTCAGTAAAATGCATAAGACATGCACCTTAAACAATAAAGAATTGTTTTGACGGTTTGTTGTTGCATGATGCAAATCACAGTTAATCATGCAGTGGAAGGTGTATGGCATGCCTGATGACTTGCACAATGCACTGTAATCATTTAGCATTAAAAGAGAAAATATTTTTAATATATTTGACTGCACTCTTTATTTATTACATATGCGAGTGCTTTAAGGACAAAAGACAAGAAGCAGTTGTGACCTGCCAAGCAGTCCAGCTATAACAATCACATGCTGTAAAATCACTGCTAAATAATCACTTCGATTAGAGAAATGTCTGACTCTGCATGTGCTGTGTAAGCAAACAGCCAAACAAAGTGTGTATCTTGTATAGACAGATCCGAGATGTTTGTTTTGGATTGAGGGAGAGATTTGGACATTTCTCTCCCAGCTTTCCTGATGAAGGCGGTTTGAGTTTTCTCTTTCTCTATTTTTTTTTGAGGAGAGTTAGTACATATTTTGTGTTGAAACCAAAATATTATATGATAAAATAAATAAATTCAGAAAAAACTGATCTAGCCAGTTACTGACTTAAGAGAAAGAAAAGAAAAGAAGAAATGCAACAAAATTAACTATGTAATTTTAGTCCATGTCTAAAATGGTGTAGAAACCATTTTTTGATGTCATCTATGCTAATGTACATCAAAACATTGAAAACTAAAATATTTTACATTAAGGTATTTTTCTTCAGGAAAAACGAATTAGAATATTGATGACTCATCCTGTACTACACCGATTGTTGTCCAATCAAATGCCCTTCCAGGTGAGAATGACTAGCATCCCTCCAACTAGCAAGTAGCAAATCATGGATAATGGCTGTGATGCAACCCCGGTTATTCAAACAAGCTTGTGCAATACATCACCTCAAGAATAACAAACTGCACGGTTTTAGACTGAGGGCATTTTCCTGAGAAAACATCTGTGTTGTAATGCCCACCAATCAGTAATCTCCTTGATACGCTTTAAGTGCCCTTGTTTGTGTCTGATGAGCTGTGAAGCAGTAAGATCTGTTATCGACTCTCCTGCTTCAGCAGGACAGGCCTTTAAATTACCTGGCTTTGATGCATAGTGCTCCTGAAAAGTATCAAAACGCTCGCTATCGTTCGTATGATTTAGATGGAACAAATTTGAGTAAAGCACTGCATATGTTATCAGAGTCATGCAGGACTCTGAGAGATTTAACGTCAGCACATAAGAACAGTTGAAAGATGTTGAGCAGATAGCTCTGCATGACTTGCACTGATGCCATAGTGTGCGAATGTGTTTGTCTCATATCGCCGTTGGCACTACACCTGTTTACATTCCCAGTGTCATAAAGTGTGCAACAGTGATAGAATCAGATTCAGATAGTGCGGGTGTTGACAACATGCCTTTACGATTGAATCTGCCATGAAATCTTATAGCCTGAACACACAGGTGCTGCTTTTAAAGAGCATAAAACATGGTCATTACGTGTGGAAAAATAAAAGATGACCATGTAAAGCTGGCAAATGTTGTACATTTCACAATGTATAATGATTTCAATGTTAAACTATAAAAACAGCATAATAAATATATTATTATATGTTTAAAATGATGATTATGAAAGCCCAGTTCTACCACATCAGAAAGAATAATTATTTGGTAAATCATAATTATGGCATAAAAAGCCATAATTGGGACATAAAATAATATGGTATGAAGTCATAACTATGAGATAATAGGTTGAAATTATGATACTGAGTAACAATTATGATTAAAATTCAACTTTTTATCCCATAATTTCAACTGTCATAATTAATAGTTTTTGCAATAATTTTGACTTTATCTCAAAATATCTACCTTTTGTGTTTATAATTACATTTATTTTTTTATATTACAAATATTAATTTTTTAATTCATAATAATTACATTTTATCTCATAATTGTGATTTCAAAAAAAAATTGTTAGCTCATATTTATGACTTTTTGTCATAGTTAAATTTTTTTAGCAGAAAGAAAAAGCCTCCCAAAGAATACAATAGTTTCATATTTATTGTATCCAAAATAAATAAATAAAAAAGCATTGTCCAATCAATCTGTTTTTGAGAAGAACTAAATATGCAAAAAAAAGGTGAATTTATGAGTTTCGAAATTAATAACTGGCCACACAGAATGCTTCGAACACAATGCATCATTTGAAATGGGGTGAAAAGTTACATGAGTAATCTGTGACATATGTATATGCACTGTGAATATAGTTAATAGGCAAATTAATATGAGCTTTTAAACCCTGTGGAATGTTGTGTCCCATAGACTTCTAAGCACATTTTTGTGTTTTTACAAACTGAGGTACGAGTTGAAATTGTCTGTGGTAATTGCCAACATGCCACAGATGTTGTCCATAGAGCTTAACTCGTAGTGAACCCAGAGCATTCCTTTAAAACTGTTTAGTTACTTTTGAAGACCCCCATCCTTTTGTTTTGCTGTCCTTCGGGGTGATTCAATCTGAAATTAAACCATCTGCAGCCAACACGTTTCGAAAGAAATCCATACATGGCAAATGGCAAAAACCTTGAGTGCGTGTAACCCCAGGAGAAGCCGAGCGATCCCAGCTCGTGCAAAAGCGCAGTGATGGTTTATCCAGGTTAAGCAAATAGCTGTGTTTTGTGCTCTGGGATGAAATTGACTGCCAGAGTCTATGGGATGATCATTGGAAACAGCTGTTGGCTTTGCTCCTGCATATTTCCCAGCTTCATTGAATGAAAAAGACTTGCTTTTTGTCTCTAGCCTTGAGGGGAAGAAAGCCTATTAAAAGCCATAAATAATATGATGCTCTCACAGGATAGCATCTGAGGTAAGATGGGCTATGTGGTAAACATACTTCCACATGGGGTTTGGACTGAAGTTCTCACACATGCCAACTGCGAATCCCGCCAGATGGGATGAGTAGACTCTGAAAATGGTGCCGTCATTGTTCCCAATTCGATTTAGTTCGCCAGTCTTATTAGGAGTGAATTTTACATGTTTATTTTAAGCTAGCATATTAGCACAAAATTATCCCAACTGAGGTCTGTTTGCGCAATCCTTCTGCTCTAACTAATGCCTAAATAAATCTGACTCAGTTTGTTCAACATCTCACAGCTTTATCAAACAAATGGCCTTCTTGACTCTTGTGGGTGGGAGTGAAGGAATGCTGTCTGGTTAAGTACTTCTCAAAACTTTGGGTCCAAGGAATGTCCTTTGTAATCGAAGTGAACGACACAGGAATGGTTTATTTAGACATATGCGAGAACATGATGTATTGATATCTGGTATCTTAAAGGGGTAGTTCACCCTGAAAATAAAAATTCTGTCATTAATTACTGAACACTCAAGTTGTTCCGAACCCATGTGACGTACGTACTCTCTGCTGGGAAAAACAAAAGGAGAAATGCAGCAGAATGAGTGTTTTTTTCCATACAGTGAAAGTGACCAGGAGCTATCAAGCTTCAAAAATGACTAAAGCACCCTAAAAGTTGTCCATGATATAAGTCTACTATAGTTTGCCAAAGTATTGTGTGACAAACTACCAACATTTTAAATAAAACATGTCTCAAAATTTAATTTGCATTTATGCATATTCAAATATGGCTTAATTTTTTCCAAATAAATGTAGATTTTATTCTGTTCCTCAAACAAAGCTAAAATATGACTTAAGAAATATAAAAACTTGACTCATGAATTAGAGAATATGATGTTTTTTATTCACACGAGCACATGTGGATTAAAACAAATATCCAATTTTGATGTGAAAGACTGTAAAAATGCATTTGATTGTTAATTGGTTAATGGTAAGTTCATTTTCTATATAATGTAAAAACCTGTAATAGATCTATTGGGGCGTTTCATATAATTTTACAGTAAAAAAGGTTACATTTTCAGTTTGAAGTGGAAGTGAAAATGAACAAGTCAGGTCATCTTATAATTTTAAGCATTTAAAACATAAATCGATGTGAAATTGGTGCACTCTAAAAAATGCTGGGTTAAATACAACCCAGCACTGGGTAAAATATGGACGAACCCAGCGGTTAGGTTACTGCCCAGAAGGTTGGGTTAAACATTTAAACAAACTGTTGGTTAAAAACAACCCAGCATGTGTTCTGTCCAATATTTACCCAGCACTGGGTTGCATTTTACCCAGTATTTTTTTGAGTGTGGTTTTGCATTGAAACAATGGTTTCTTATCAGTTACATACACTGGGGTTTTGTAACATCTTACATTGTTTAATTAAAGTTTATTACATAATTGTAATGTCATATGTTACCATAATGTGACTTTTGTCTTTACCACCTGTGTTTTAAAGTTTGTTAAACATTATAAGGGTAAACTCTAAAAATGCTGGGTTAAATACAACCCAGCAATGGGGAAAATATGGACAAACTCAGCGGTTGGGTTGTTTTTACCCAGCGTTTGTGTTACTGCCCAGAAGGTTGTGTTAAACATTCAACCCAACTGTTGGTAGAAAACAACCCAATCGCTGGGTTTGTCCATATTTTACCCAGTGCTGGGTTGTATTTAACCCAGCATTTTTTAGAGTGTAAAACATATTTTATTAATTTAGTACACTAAAAATTTTCAGTTAATTGATTATTATGGTTATTTTATTTTTTTCACTGTAAGTTCAAGTTCAACATGTACGACTTCAATTGTTGCTCCTGTATTTTTTTACTGTAAATGTCAACTACACCTTTTCATTCTATAATTTTAATGGTAGGTTTATTTGAACAGTGAGAGACAGAAAAACAACACAACATTTATTTATTATTAATCTTTTGCATCAACTCAGCTCACCGTGTTTGAAGGAGGAGGAATGCGGCCTATAACTCCCAAGAACACTATCCCCACCATCCAACATGGAGGTGGAAACATTATGCTTTGGGGGTATTTTTCTGCTATGGGGACAGGACAACTGCACTGCATCAAATGGACGATGGATGGGGCCATGTACCATCAGGGCCAGGGCATTGAAACCAGCCAGGGCATTGAAAATGGGTCGTGGATGGGTATTCCAGTATGAATAGTATTCCAGCATGACAATGACCCAAAACACATGGCCAAGGCAACAAGGGAGTGACTCAGAAGAAGTACATTAAGGTCCTGGAGTGGCCTAGCCAGTCTTCAGACCTTAATCCCATAGAAAATCTGTGGAGGGTGCTGAAGGTTCGAGTTGCCAAACGTCAGCCTCGAAACCTTAATGACTTCAAAAGGATCTGCAAAGAGGAGTGGGACAAAATCCTTCCTGCGATGTCCAAACCTGCGGCCAACTACAAGAAACATCTGACCTCTGTGTTTGCCAACAAGGGTTTTGCCACCAAGTACCAAGTCATGTTTTGCGAAGGGGTCAAATAATTATTTCACTAATTAAAATGCAAATAAATTCATAACTTTTTTGAACTGCGTTTTTCTGGATTTTCTTGTTGTTATTCTGTCTCTCACTGTTCAAATAAACCTACCATTAAAATTATAGACTGATCATTTCTTTGTCAGTGGGTAAACGTATAAAATCAGGAGGGGATCAAATATTTATTTTCCCACGTAAACAACATACATGTATGCTGTTCTGTGTCAGCAGCACCATATACGGATACACTGTTTACATTGTTTATGCTTTGATCTGAACGTAAACAATGTATCCGCGTACATACCTTGTATACGTACTGTAGTTTATGTTTGTGATATTCTCCAAAATGGTGCTATAGAGTGATGCAGAGGAGATGAATTGTTAAATAAATTCATCATTTTTGTTTTCTTTGTGCACAAAAAGTATTTTCATAGCTTCGTAAAATTACGGTTGAACCACCGATGTCACATAGACTATTTTAATGATGTCCTAAATATCTTTCTAGGCCTAGAAAATGTAATTTATGCCGCTGTCTATACATGATCAGAAAGTTCTTGGAATTCATTAAAAATATCTTAATTTGTGTTCAGAAGATGAACGAATGTCTTACAGGTTTGAAACTACATGAGGGTGATTAATGACAGAATTTTTATTTTTGGGTGAACTATCCCTTTAAATCCAGACAGCATGCAATTCAATTTAAACATAACCAGGGCAGATAATACCCAGCTTGGGTGTCGTGGATCATGGATTTGGCAGGGACGAGTTTTGGAGACACACACTGGAGTTGATTTGCTCTTGAAAAGTCTTGAGATACAGACCTGACCTCCACTGCGAGGTGAGAGCAGATTTTGGCAGGAGGCTTGGATTTCATAAATCAGCTGATGGCCTCTCATACCTCTGGGATATAAACACATCTTTTTCATATGTTTCGTTTATGACATTGACAAATCGAAAATGGGGTAAAGCTCTGGAGTTGTATTACATTTAGCCACTAACAAGAGAAGTGAATACTTTCAGCTGAATAATCTACTTCATCTATTATTGTATTTTTTATATTATTGCATTTGGTTTGGAGACTCTTGTTTGATAAAAAACTTTCTTCCAGGAATCTCTCTCTCTCTCTCAATCTACCCATACTACAGTTTTGGCACTGCAAACTCCCTGATGATTGAGAGAAAAAATACGGCTCTAAATCTCAAGCCCACTCTTTCACCATGAGAAAAATATGTAATATAAAAACTGTTTGTCCAAATTTATAACTGCTCTGTTTTTCTGTCATTCTATAAGCCGATATATTGGCTCAAGGGATAGTCAGTCTCTTATTTCTATAATCAAGGCCTGACCTTTATACTGACATCTGTGATGCCTGTAGAAAGCTTTATAAACAAATACATCATATGACGCATGCCAGTGACATGTTTATATATCCAATGAGAGGTATATGTAAAGCAAACAACTGATTTTACATTTCACTGCTGATTATATCCTGTATAATTGAGTATGTGACGAATAAAAGAACCTTGAACCTTGATTTATGAAATATTTCACAGCAGCATGCATAATCTCCATGCATGGAATTACATCAAATGCCCAATAGAGGGCAGCGCCTACTTCACCTGCTGGTCATTCTTGTTATGTAGTACCTGTTGACTAACGTTACTTAAAAAATAATATGTATTTTTATGAAAGAATATGTTAAGACTTTTGGAAATATGCTCTGGTTAGGTTTATACACTTTAACTTTATTATTTATGAAATCTGAATATTGTAACATAAACAGCATGGAAATAAGAGGTAAAATGGACCTATCTTTAGAAAAGTGAGTTTAATACAATATGCCATGGGGACTTAAAGATGTACTGAATAGTAGGCTATATGATACTCCCAATCGGTTAATAGTCAAGAGCTTTGGCCTACAACACAAATTAAGAAAACATGGGCTGTGTCCAAAAGCACTAAAATGAACTCGAAGGCATGACGGCATCAAGGCCAGGGGCGGTTCTAGACCACAGTAATGGGGATAAATGTCACACAGTAACACAGTAAATGTCACCTTTAATTACTCAGTGTTGTGAAACGTTCACACGGGCCGCTTTGCTTTCTTGCGTTCAGAAGCTGCACAACAGATTGGAACAGCATAGGCTACTGGAGTGTAGAGACGGGTTTTAAATCATTCGAATGGACGCAAAACAAGAACGCGTTGTCCCCCTTACAAGAAAAAAAAATAAAGTTTTTCTGTAAAAGTTCTAAGAACATTTCATATCGCTTACTTTTGGTAGAATCACCCAAATGAAAAACAACACTGACCTCAGAAAGAGGCTGCTGTTCACAGTCAAACATTTTTTTGATCACTCATGCGTTTTTAAATATTTCAACAGCTCACAGATTAGTTAAATGAGAATTAATTGTCTTTAAATTAATTATTTCTTGATTTGCACGTTGCCGATGTGTGGCTGTAGCAGCCAATGAGCGCGTCGCGGGGCGGGGCGGAGATGAGCCTGTGAACATGGAGCTCACCGAGGATCTGATGCAGACACACTCGCTCAGCATCACTTACTCTATGGACTGTACGATCAACAACCATCTGCCTGTTTGTCCCGATCACCTGCACCAGGGATACAGTTTGGAATTACAAGTAAGCTTTTGTTTTCACTTTTACGCGAATGTCCAGCGTTACTTATTCTTCATAATGCACGAACTTGAACATTGAGCATGCATGAACTTTTGAGTTTGAGTTTATTATTGTACTTATACTAATATTATTATTCTGTGAAACTATTACTTACTACGTGATATATTACTACGTGAAATTATTTTCTTGTTTTAGTGCTCATGTAAATCTCATCTCAGTAGCCTACCCTTATAAAAGCTGAGCATTTGTGAATTTCAATGAAAACACCTTAAAAGGATAGTTCACTCAAAAATGAAAATTCTGTTATAATTGTTCCACCCTGAAGCTGTTCCTAAACTGTTTGAGTTTCTGTCGTTCTGTTGAAAATAAAAAATATATTGTTTGAATAACGTGGGTAACCAAACAGCTGCTGGTACCCATTGAATTACATAGAATGAAAAAATAAATAAATCAAAAAGCTATTTCAATAAGTCAGTGAGGACCAGAAACTCTTTAGTTACTCACATTCTTCAAAGTATCTTCTTTTGTGTTCAGCGGAAGAAGAAGAAGAAAAGTGAGCAAATTATGACATTTTTCATCAAGATATTAATGATTGATCTTAATCTGATGAGCCTTAAGTGTAAAAGTGTTATATTAAACAAATATAGATGCATAAAGATTTTGGGTATACAGAATCATATTGCAGAGTGATTCATACATCTTTAAGTTGATATTTCTAAGACTTTCGCATGACCAACCTTTTGAACAGCAGAGGCATATGTGTATCCTGTTGAGACTTCTAGACACTAGAATATTGGTATATTCTGGTTATGAAAATCAGGTATTTAT
The DNA here is from genome assembly GCA_027564155.1 of Gymnocypris eckloni scoliostomus. Classification (NCBI taxonomy): domain Eukaryota; kingdom Metazoa; phylum Chordata; class Actinopteri; order Cypriniformes; family Cyprinidae; genus Gymnocypris; species Gymnocypris eckloni. The sequence continues at coordinate 14,604,896 of CM050435.1, forward strand.
GACACATATATAATCAGAATATGACCATATATATTTTTTAATTAATAGAATATTCTTGTGCTTATGTGTTCAGTCGTTGTCTTCAATGATTGTGTAGGTGCTGGTATCTTTGTAGGCACATCAGCTGTGCAGTTTTCTCCTCATCTCAGAATCGGTGGGTTTTGTAGGAATGAAAAGAAAGCACCTGCTCTCCTGTGCCTCCTTTCACTGATTAATTTTTTCTCCTCACTTCATTCTCCATTATAACATTCATCTCACTTCATTCTCCATCATAACATTGCGTTTTTTTTAACTTAGGGGAAATCAATATGTGGTTCTGGGGCTTACGCGAGGCAAGCAATCACTTTTCCACACATGAAAGAAGAGCGTTATGCTCATCTGCTCAGGCCTTTGTTAGCCAGAGCTTGTATTGACGTGATTAACTTTGACAGGAGAGACTCTGATAAGATCGATCTCTTTAGAAAATCATTTCTGCTTAATTATTTCCTTCCCTTTTTCCTCTCTGAGTTATTTCAGGGTAATTTGTTAGAAATCTTTCATGTTGGATTTCAGATTGGATTTCTAAACTGTCTTTGGAGATACAAGTGACATCTGATGGAAATCATAAGTATTGACCAAGTCATTCACAGTTCTAATTAAAGTCTCATATACAGTACAGTGTCGGATCAATCATGGTTTCTCAAGCGGCTGTAATCCTGCAGGTCTAAATTATAGGTTACATAAATCGGCAGGGCCAGTTGCAATTCTGATCTCAATTTAATCTATTGATTATCATTAAGAAGGGCTTTTGGAGTGGCATTTGTTTCAAAACAACCCATAATTCAGTTATGTACTGAGGAGGATGTACATAAATCGTTACCACAAAAGTTCAGTGCATAAGTGAAAATGCACGTGTTTGCTTTTGAGAGAGGATAGGTGTTTTTTTGGAAGTAATGGTTTTGGATTATTGGGTGTAAGAATGCTGCAGGGTGTTATTTAGTTTTAGGGGGGCATCAGAGGGTCACAGACATTCAGAAATATCATTTTTGCCTGCACACAATTTGTCTGGAATAGTTATTGGATATATAGATGGTTTTGAACGTACTCCTAGGGTGAGAAGAATGGGTTTGAAAACAACCTTAATTGTATTTATATAAAACTCTTTTATCATTATTCAAATTTCAATGGGCAATGCCCTTGAATCACAAATGAGCTATATGCAGTTGTTTCCTCAGATCTGGTCCTCCGAAGTAGAATCTAGAGCACCATAATATCTCCCATGATAATCTCAACATGGTTGCGAATGACTAAAGCTTCATCAAAGCATGCGAAAACAGGACAATTGCAGATTATATATATAGATATATATATTTTTGTTGTTTTAAGAAAACATGCTGATTTTAAAGTAGCCCATTTTGTAGAATATTTAACAGCCTCATTGTGTGTTCATACTTTTCTTTTTTTTTATTGTAGGCTACTTTCTGATTTGGTTATGCTTAATGAATTAATTAAATTCATCCCAAAAATGGAAAATTTGATGACTTGCTCGCCCTCCAAACACAAATGACTTTCTTTCATCTACTGAACACAAAATAAAATTTCCAATGGGGTCAATGGGAATGAGTTCAGAATGAGAGTCCAAACAGCTGATAAAAGCATCTCAAAACTCAACAAGTAGTCCAAATGACTCCAGTCCATCAATTAACGTCTTGTAAAAAACAAATCCATCATTAAGATGTTTTTAACTTCAAACCATTGATTCTGGCTAAGATATGAGTCCTCTATTCATAAGCGAAATGTGCTCATATTATGTAAAGTTAAAATACTCTAATAATGGATTTGTTTCTTACAAACTTGCAGCTTTTCACTTCACAAGATGTGAATTGATTGAGACTGGAGTTGTGTGGATTACTTGTGGATTATTGTGATGTTTATCAGCTTGTTTGGACTCTCATTCTGACGGCACCCATTAACTGCAGAGGATCCATTGGTGAGACAGTGATGTAATGCTATACTTGCTACATTTCTGCTACATTTCTCCAAATCTGTGTTGATGAAAATCTATATATTGGATGGCATGAAATTTCAGGATATTTTCCTTTTTGGGTGAACTATTCCTTTAAGATCCCTGTGGGGTGCCAGGAGCTTTCAAATGAGTCTATGGGCCAAATGGATGACCTCAGCTCATTCTGTCATTAGAAATCCCTCATTACGATCTACAATCTTTTCACAGTGTCTAGATTATTAAAGGTCAGTATAAGGTCAACGTCAGATGGTCCCAGGTCAGCATTAAAAAGTATGCACTGCTTTCTCCTCCAGGCACAGCAGCAAGTTGGTGCCTCTTTTGACGGGGAGCGGTGCCAGATTTATCTCCCTTCTTGTCTGTCTCATTATACCCCCTCCTACACAACATCCCTCTCCTTTTGCCAAATCCAAATGTCACAGATTTCATCAGTTTGCGCAAAGAATGTCACTGTATGATAAACTCAAAATGTCACATCGATAAAATCTTACTTGATTGATGTTGGCATGGTTATGACTTTACAAATACACCGAAAATGGGTTGATTAACCAATCAAGCTGTGTTTGGATTATTTCTCACTGTTATACTGTTGAGAAGTTTTAAATAAAGAGTGCATGATATTTGAGACGGTCTCGCTATACCTCAGAACTCTTCTAGTTTGAGGCATTGCTAATGAATGTGTGACCAATCATGTTATATGCTTAAAAATGAGTAATTGTCATAATATTCCTCTTTAGATGAAATCTACAGAAGTGGATCCGGGGTTATTCACTGACAGCTACTGCAAAGTGTGCAGCGCTCAGCTTATCTCTGAGTCACAGAGAGTCGCCCACTATGAGGTGAGTAACTCGTGCACGCACACACACACACACACACACACACACACACACACACACACACACACACACACGCGCACACACACGCACGCACGCACACACACGCACATGCACACGCACGCACACACACACACACACACACACACAAAGTATAAACATTTACTGATACTCGTTAATTTGATCCGCTGTCAATAATGATCTACGGTCTGCTGCGCACTTTCTTAAATGAGGGCAGATAAGTAGGTTAATTAGGTTTTTGCTGCTAATATTCATATGCAATTAAAAAAGGGGGGTGAATTTCACCCACCATCAATCACAGTATGTAAATACATTTATTTCTGATGATATCAAGATAGATATGCGAGTAGGTTGATATACAACCTACATAGATATTCCACAATCCTACCCATAGGAAAGAAAAACCATCAGGGAGATCAGAAATGAATCAGAAATGGAAATGAAAAGAGAATAATATCTCAGTTCTTTCGTCAAGACAACAATGAGATTAAATGGACACATTGGAGAGTGAAGAGCTGGTGAGTTTGGTGCATGTCTTCTGTTGATTTTTTTCTTGAGAAATCTCTGACTCTGGTGATCTCGATATCTCAATTAAAAGGCTGAGATTTCAATAATAACTCATACATTTGTTATTAATTCATCCAAGATTAATTTATCAGTGTCCACATTTATATATCTGTACTGTTACTGTACATCAACAGCTGTCTCACTTATAGCATATTTTGTATTAGTACAAAGTTTTAAGAAAAATATCTAAGAAAGAGTAATCTTTGAAAAATATACTTTGCCATTCTGGTGTGTGTGATTTAGTGGTTGGTTGGAAGAACCTTCGTTGATCTTTGGAACAGAAATTCAAATATTTTTGATGAAATCTGAGAGCTTTCTGACCCTGCATGGACAGCAAAGCAACTACCACATTCAAGGCCAAGAAACGTCGGAAAGAGGAAGAGAAGAATTGTTCTATCAAGTCCATTTTTTTTTTGCACAAAAGTATTCTTGTAGCTTCATAAAATTGAGGTTGAACCACTGATGTCACATGGACTAATGATGTCCTTAATATCTTTCTGGGCCTTGAACATGTTAGTTATGTAGCTGTCTATACACAGGAACAGAAAGTTCTCAGAATTCATGAAAAATATCTTCATTTGTGTTTCGATGAATGAAAGTCTTATGGGTTTGGAGCAACATGAGGGTGAGTAAACATGGTTGTTGTGAAAAGTTACAAATAAAAATAAGTGTTTTCTACATAATTTCAAATGCAAATGAATCCTGTGATACATCTTTGGTAATATTATAAATGTCTTTACTATCAGTTTTGTTCAATTTAATGCATCCTTGCAGAATAAAAATATTACTAACCTCAACATCTTAAACAGTACTCTCTGAGCAATAAGTATTGTGGTCATTATATATTTGCTTGGTTATATCTATAGCACATTGATATTTGTTCTAAAACAACATCGCCTTGGGAGCCCAAACAAACCCACTTGAACATCACAGATGCAAGTCACATGAATACACTAACAGAGCATGAGGGGGTACAGAAATTACCCTCATTGTGTAAGCATTTTAGTACATTTAAAAAAGTAATTGCTTTTGTTTATTTGCATCAGTTAATGGTTCGCCAATACATAAACCCCAGTGGGATACACCATTATCCAGATGCATATGGATCACTAGCAGAGCATTGTCAGCTTTCTGTCTTTTTAAAACTCTCCCAATTTTTAGCAGCAGCTCTCTATAGGAACCACATTATTCCTGGCAATTTCAGAGCTGTTTGTGAAGGCAGGATCCAAGTCAGATAATTACATAGCATTGGATATTTGCATTTGTGATTTGTCGGGCCAAGTTTAAAATCTCAGCAAGTCTACAGTTCTCAGATACCAGCTGTTCTTCATTCGCTCCTTTCAGCCCACACTATTTTGCCAAACTATCTGAGGAATTAGATGTGCTGGGCTTCAAATTGCACAGCAATCATCCAGGCCACAAGACCAGCTGAGGCTCGTGTTATCAGATATGATATGGCTGTTTGTCCAAAAGTCTGACTTTTTGGCTCGAGTAGCCCAGTGGTTTGTTTTTGTATGCTTGGTATTTGTCTTTGCCGTTCTATCTGATGCATCCTCTGAGACAGTGGATGACAGCTTCTTGCATTATAAGTCATTACCTCAGCCATGAATGGAGATGTCTTAATTATTGTCGCTTTCATTCTCCTGAGGGAACAGAGCCATGTGGTCGACACTTGTGCTGACTGAGAACCAGCTGTTAGCTTGTTAACCCGATCTAGAGTCTGGTCTCGTCTGCAATATCATGTCTCTCATGTTTAAATGATGAGGCTTTCAACATGAGAAGTTCAGATTTGATTTGACCTTCATGTTGCTTGGCATGGCCATGCATGATAGATGTTGGTACATGGATTGGCTGCGTTCTTGACAGTGTTTCCAAATCAAAGATCATATTTAGAGATTGTTAGAGCAGTAGGTCAATGTCAGGTTAAATATATTTCTCTAAACAAAGAGTTTGAGATTATTACTTATCCTCAGCATGATTAACAGTGGTGACTACAGTGATGCTAATTTTTTAGGCGGTTCTGGAATTTTAGTTTTCTCCATAGGCATTTCAATAGAGAGTTTGAAGCCTCGAACCAAACCAACCAACTTTAAGATAACTAATTTATTCATCTGAATCAAAGAAATACTGCAAAGAAAACAACAAGGTACCAAGCCGTGTATATAACATCTTGAGAAAATGAACTACACATTGCAATAAGTATTGCAAATTATGTCATTCAGTCTGGAATTAGTTGAAAACTATTTTTCTCAGTCATTAATTATGAGTATAAAATGCCATATATTTGACATTTATTGCAGAGTACTCATACCACACACTGTAAAAAAAGTTTAAGGAGAGAGAAAGTGTTACAAATATATTAAATATAAAAAATTATGTTAAATTATATGTATATCATTTTAACTTTTAGCACATAAAGTAACATTAAAACAGCAAATATTTAGGAAATTATATGAATATTTTGACTATGTATAATGTAAAAAATATAACAGTAAACGTATAAATTATTTATGGAAAAATATATTAAAGACAATTATATGCATACTTTTTGTAAAATGCTATGTAAATTATAACATTAAGACGTTTTTTATGGAAAAGTATAAATAAATTATTGGCATTGGTTAAAAAAATAGGTTAAGATTTTAGCTCAAATAAGGTTGATATATAGGATTATATACAGTATTTCTGGTATATTAAACTAAATAATTTAATGGAATAAACAATTAGGTACTGTAAAGAATCACCAAAATGTAAAATCTGTAACATGTTAAATGTACCGTTTTACACACTATGCATTTTTAAGATGTGAGGAGGCTCAATTATGTGGTCAGTAATGTTTTGTTGTCATCTGATTCGTTGGTAACAACGACCTTTCTGATTGGTGGATCTTTCTTCATGCTTATAGTGTAGGGCAGTTTTTCAGTTAAACAGTTTCTACAAAAGCCGTGACAACCTCAGAGCTCATGTTAGGTCTGTATCGAACGGTTTACATTGTTATTGCTGAAAATAATGAAAGTGAACGAGAGTTGCACATACAGAACCCTACAATTGTGCTCCATAGCCATGCATCGTAAAACATTCTGCAGTTTCCCCATTACAACACAGTGACACATCTGCTTTTGGTTTTCTTTCTTTTTCCTCACAGAATTCAGAAAACAAAGCCCTGAGGTGTGAGCTTGTTATTGTCAGCTGGTTGGTGCTATAATGAGGACGATAGAAGTTTGCTGGAGAGAGAGCGTTCAGGCTGTATGTATGGTCATGCATTTAATGAGACCGATCCGTGTGCCACTACCCCGCTGAGGAGAGTCGAGCTTACAAGAACAAACAAAGCCAGCGCCTAGACACTTCGCTTATTACACCAAACCATTTATCAGAATTTATCAGAAACGCCTAACTGGGATTTTGTGGTAAATGCATTCAGAAAACTCAGTTTGATATCTTAAAGTAGAGGTCTGATATTGTGTCAGTGGTTTGAAATGATCAGATCAACAAGAGAGGAAACGCCTCATGGCTGACTGAACACGTCTTGTTGTTATCAAGAGTGTCCCGGGTCAATTAGCACCTCGCTGCTGTATTTCCAAGCTCCTCACCGAGGTGAAAATTTACTCTGGTGAATGAGAACATGGGTGCAAGTGGAATATCAATGGCTCAGACGGGCCTGACACAAGGTCTGCTTGACTAAATACATACAGCTTTAGAAATAGTGTTTGTTAACCACTCAGGCATAATAAATCTTGTTAAATATTTTACTAATATGTTGAAAGGAACATTTGGACTGGCTTTTTGCTCTGTTCCAGGATTGCAGTTTATTCTGGCCACTTTGACAGGAAGAAGCTGCGCGATTGACTTTCAGTTTTTATATAACATAAAATATAATAATATAAAAATATATTATTGAATAAATAATATAAAAATAAAAAGAATCGATTAAAATCAATTAAATTAAATGTAAACAATATTTACATCAATAATAAATAAATTAAATGTAAATATTATTTTGGTCATATTATAATAATAGTTTAAATTAAACTATAATTGAACTGAATAAAATACAACAATGCAAGTATTTAAACTGTTCATTTATAGAAATATATTTATTTTTATATCTTATTTTTACATTGTATCACACACTGTTAAAGATTATTTATAATATAATACAATCATGCAAATATAAAAAATTTAAATTATTCATTATATATATATATATATATATATATATATATTTATTTTATATCATATATTGTATTGTTAATTTTTTAGATATAGTATATAAAATAAATCAGTGAATTTAATGTAAACAATATTTGCATCATACAATATTGTTTAAATGTAATATATAACATGTAACTCTGGACCACACAACCAGTCATAAGTCACACTGGTATATTTGTAGCAATAGCCAAAAATACATTGCATGTGTTCAAATTATTGATGCTTATTTTTTGCCAAAAATCGTCAGGATATTAAGTAAAGATCATGTTCCATGAAGATATTTTGTAAATGTTTATATCGTAAATATGTCAGCGCTTAATTTTTGATTAGTGATATGCATTGCTAAAGACTTCATTTGGACAACTTCTTTTTCTCAATATTTCGATTTTTTGTACCCTCTGATTCTAGATTTTCAAATAGTTGTATCTCAGCACAATTCTTTTTACAAATACTTTCAAATATTGTCCTATCCTAACAAACCATAGATCAATGGAAAGCTTTCAGATTTCAATTTAAAAAATATAATCACAAATGTATATAATGATGCACATTTTTTAAATGTAAATTGTTTATTTTTTATACATTATTTTGTGATTATTTATCAATTCATGACTAAATATTTTCATATGATTGTCATACAGTCAGTCATGATGGGAATGATTGAAAGATCACCATTATCAAAGCACTTTTATGGTCTGGTCATATAGTTGAGGTTATATATGCCAGAAACACAGACAGTTTGCCAGTTCACAAAACTTTAGACCTGATCCATGTAATAATTCAAGTGTTTTAGGGAATGTCAGAACTGTTCCACCGGGAACAAGGGGTGTTGTGGGGTGCAGATGGCAATACAGACTGCTGTTTTTTATTCAGTTAAATATAGTCATTGCTTGCACCTGTGTTTTACCCTAGTTTTTCCCCTCTTTCAGGAAATTTGCTCAGTCCTGTGATGACATCCGCTATGTGTGGTTGTCTCAAGCACAACTGCAGACCTCTTGAAAGCCTTTTCCTCTGATATAAACTCAGTTTTACAATCTTGATAACACTAAATCAGCCTTAGATAATACTTGATTATTTAAATTCACATAACAGACTAGTGAACTAACCTGCACAGAAACACATATAAAGCATCTAAAAACATTTGAGTCTCTGCTCCTCGTGCATTTCTACGGTTTTTTCTCACAATGTAAACTTGTGTCAGTTAAAGATGACATGTTTGTTGTGTGTCGACGCAGTTGGCAATATTAAAAATTCCCCTGAAATTATAAGGGTTGCTGTGATGTGTTAATTGTTTCCATCCAAGGTCAATGTCTAAATGGGCCTTTTTGGTTTAGCTGGATGTTGGTGAGTTCTTTCCCCTCGGGAGAGTAAATAAAGACATTATGGCATGTCAGGAGAGGAATAACCAGAAGCAGAATGAGAGGACACAGATCGATGCCTGCGGCAGAAAAGACAGACCGTGGTTCAAGCGCAAGACTTACAGTACAATTAAAGCTCAGAAAGTCTCGTTATTTAATGTTTAATGAAACACTGCATCCTAAAAACATGAAAATGCTGTCTATTTTTCAGCGAAGAAAGGATATATTTTGATTTCTTGCCATAAAATGAGTTCATAGATTGTATTATAACACTTTTATTTTGTCATATTCCATAGCCTTATCTATAAAGACAACTAACCTGCTCTAGCTCTGCGTGTTTATTGCATGACATTGACCTTGCAATGCCACTTTACTAGCACTTAGGATATTGACCATTGATTTATATATCGAACTGATGAGCTGATGTACCTATAAAGAGTAAATGAAGCAATAGCGCAGCAGTAATGCTGGAGAGTAGCTAACGGAACTTGATATTATTAGCTCTTAGGAACAAGCTACTTTAGCCAACAAATAGCAATTGCAAAATGGCAATAATCAAACGTTGTTCATCTAAATCATCCTCTTTTGCATTAGAGAGAAAGTCTGATTCACTCCAGTGAAATGGTTTGATCAGAATATTTACCAAGTATAAATACTTTCAAGTCATTGCAATTAAATGGCATTTTAAATGTTTTTATAATAATATTTATCTGCTGATCATTACTGTTAAATCATAAACAAATAAATTAATTAATATTAGTTAAATATAATTGCTTGTATTCTGGTGTTTAGTAGTGTATCTGATCACATATATCCCAATATGCAAAAAAAAGAAGATAAATGAATAAATATTACATAATTTAAATATATATCAACATATTAAAAATGACAAAAATATGTTGCTAATGTACACATTGAAATATATTTACATAAATATATTTTTTGTTTTAATTAGTTGTATTTCATTAACTATATTTTGGGGAATTTGTCAAATATTTTCAATCTAAATATATTTATATTGCCCACTCAAAAAGCTTCAGTGTAGCTATCTACATGCAATGTATCTAATGACTTTTTCAAAGAGTAGATTGATTGCAAATAATGATTAGCTTTTAGCTTGGCGAGCTAAAGTTTGGAAAGTAACTTCCCCAACAGAGCTCGGAGCCAATATCAGTCAATATGAGAAACTCCGAGCGGTTGCATCAGAGCAGGAAGCAGAATATACGCTACACCGTTTTTAGAAGTTTGTAAATTACTTCTCCACAGCGCGACCCACATCTGCCAATTTGACAGCCAAATTTCATATCTTCCTCTTAAAGTTATAATAACACATTTGCTTCATAAATCATCCTGTTCTCCCGTATTATTAGCTGAAGGTGATAAATGGTCCCGGTTAAAGAATATCAGCGTATGTGTCTGCCTCTGTGTCGTCCCAGGGCAGTGCGGAGGGAGACGTGGACAAGAACAAGTGCTGCACGCTGTGCAATATGTCGTTCACTTCGGCGGTGGTGGCCCAGTCGCACTACCAGGGCAAGATCCACGCCAAGAGACTCAGGCTACTGCTGGGGGAGCCACCTGTCATCACATCTAAAGGTAGGAGGTGCTGATCTAAGGTCAGGTTCACAATGTCTAAATCACCATATTTAAAGGCCAGGCTGTTCCCGGATCAGTATTCATACTTAAATGAGTTTTACGTGTATATGACATACTGAAGCAGCCAGCGGGGAAGTGACCTGTTCAACCATGGATGGACTCTGAATATGAGATAATGAGGCAATTATTCTTGAGAATGAGTTCATTATTATTAATGCTCAAGTTATTATGTATTACTGAGGTTTGATGAGGTATGGTATTAGATATGATATGACTACTGCTCACAGTTAAGAGTATGTGGATTTGTTTAAATCCCTAAACCTACATTTTAAATTGCTCAATATTGCAAATAAGTAATCAGCCAATTGCATAGCTGCAACTCAGTGCATTTAGGCTTGTATAGCAAGACCAGTGTTGGGAAGGTTATTTTGGAATAGCTTAAAGATTACAAGTTATCCTATTTAACGTAATAAGAAGTGTAGCTATTACTTTTTGTTTACTAAATTTCTAACAAATATGAAAGGAAACACAGTTATAAAAAAATTAAATAAAGCATATACATCAACCCAAATAGAAAATAAAACAGTTATCAAATAAGTCCTACTCTGTGTTTAATATTCATAGACACTTGTCCATATCGTGCTTTGATACAAGTTTACTAACTTTGATTTATTCATCCAAAATTTGGATGTAATTCCGTGTTACACAGTAAATCGACTGAATTTCACAAATCCGTCTGCGTTTTCTGCATCGCAGGAATCATAGTCATAACATAGTGTCTCATATTTTCGAACATTCAGTGCAATTTGGAAATTTGGTCTGTATAAGTAACTCATTTAATTCCATATGGAACTTTATTTTTCTTGGCCAGTAACTCCTTGTAACTGATTACAGTTACATTTATTTTAAAATAAAGGTAAATTAAAACCTGTTAATTAATTAGTCACTCCACAACACTTATCAAGACAACGTGCTGAATTTCAAACAGAGCATCAGAATGGGAAAGAAAGGTGAATCGAGTGACTTTGAATGTGAGCTGGTTGTTGGTAGCAGACGGCGGGTCTGAGTATTTCAGAAACTGCTGATCTACTGGGATTTTCACACATAACAATGGAGAAAAGAGAAAATATCAGTTAGCAGTTCTTTGGGCAAAAATGCCTTGTTGATGCTAGAGGTCAGAGGAGAACGGCCAGACTGCAGTAACTCAAATAACCACTCGTTACTATCGAGGTTTGCAGAAGAGCATCCCTGAACACACAACACATAAAACTTTGACGCAGATGGGCTTCGGCAGCAGAAGAGCACACTGGGTGCCATTCCTGTCGGCTAATAACAAGAAAACTAAGAAATCAATTTGCACACGTTCACTAAAATTGGACAAGAAAAGATCAGGAAAAGGTTGCCTGGTCTGATGGATCTTGATTTCTGCTGCAACATTTGGATAGTAGGGTCAGAGTTTGGTGTAAACAACATGAAAGCATGGATCCATCCTGCTTGGTATCAATGGTTCAGGCTTGTGCTGGTGGGATATTTTTCATCTTGGCACACTTTGGCCCCTTTAGTACTAGTTAAGGGTTGTTTAAACTCCACAGCTTGAGTAATGTTGCTGACCATGTCTGTCCCTTTATGACTTCAGTGTAACATATCTAGTGATGGCAACTTCCAGCAGGATAATGTGCCATGTCACAAAGCTCAAATCATCTCAAACCGATTTCTTGAACAAAACGATGTGTTCACTAGACTCAAATGGCCTCCACAGTAACCAGATCTCAATCAAATTGAGCACCTTTGGGATGTGGTGGAATGGGAGATTTCTATCATGGATGTGCAGCTGACAAATCTGCAGCAACAACATGATGATATCATGTCAATATGAATCAAAATCTCTGAGGAATGTTTCCAACACCTTATTGAATGTCAGGCATGCAGTGAAGAATTAAGGCAGTTCTGAAGGCAAAAGGCGGTCCAACCTGGTAATAGCAAGGTGATTTGATGCCCTGGCAACTACCCATAACACCCCAGTGTCACGGCGGAAACTTTTGCATGGGTACGCACCACTTACATTTTCAGAAAATTTAATAAAACTTGGACTTGGACAACTGCAGCTGGATGTCCTGTTTTTTATTCATTCAGATGTGAGATAAAAAAATGTATAGCCTGTAAATCGCTTTGGATAAAAGCGTCTGCTAAATGCATAAATGTAAATGTAAATGAGGGCTTTAGGCATATTAGAGGTGTATGTTCTCAAGGCTGTCGCCTGTGGTGTGTTTATGATAAGAGCAGGGCCTGTAGCAGGAACAACACATCACTTACTCAATTAATTGCTGGTGGCCAAGACACCTGAGGGTGCGAAAGGTGTCCCCACCCCCAAACAAATAAAAAAATAACGAGCACAGACAACAATCCAGAATGACTGCATATTTGATCTGTTTCAGCATATGAATAAACGAGAACCGCCATTTCTTAGTTTGTTAATCTGGGGTGTGTTTCCAGTACAACAATGTAACTCACTGCTTAACCACCAACTATAACTAGCTAGTCACGACTGTTTCCTGAACATGGTCGCACCTTCGTTGTTTGAACATGGCAGCCATGACTGCTATTATTTTTTGTTCCTTGTCATTTTGCTTTATTTGAAGTTTGATTCATCGCAGGTTCCTCTTTTGTCATGCTGTTTGCGAATGTTCGTTTGAACCAAGGTTTTTAATGAAACACTGAATCGCCATACTATGTTGATCATGACGGAACTTGTGAAGAAGTCAATTACATGATGCAAAATACATGAGGTGAAATCCATTCACAAGACTAGATTTGTACATTTTCTGCAAAACAGTTAGTTTATCCTGTTTTATCATCCACCAGGCGGCAATCGTAAATGCAGTCGCTTAGAAAGTAATAGCGCAGCTCTCATCAACAAGCCGTATGATTTAATGTGCCTTTATGTCCACTGCACAAATGATGCGAGACAAGTTACGTGCTGACTTTTTAAAGTGTATGTCCAAATAGCAAGCATCACTAAGCAACACCATTACAAACTATTAGTAGCATAATAGAGTTCAAGAAACTGTCCTTTTGTTGTTTGTTCAGCAGTCATTTTAGCAGCTCTGCAGTATTTGGTTAGAGTCGGATGGTTGCTATGTGGCTGCTTCTGCCGTCATAAAGATCTTGATGATGATTTTTCATGTTATACGTGAACTGGTGTTATTGAGGACGAGCTAAAAAGGTTCTTGTTTCTAGTGAGACCTTATAGAACTCTTTAATATGTATGATAATAATGATAAGGTGTAAAATATCTAGATGAAATGTCTGAGAGGCTGGAATACAGATGAGGATATCATTTGATTAAATTATCCTTGAGTGTCATTGCTATTATCAAGTAATTGACCGAACTGCTGCACTGCAGATCTACACAATTACTGTAAAGCTAGATATTATGAAAGCTTGAAATGATAATGCAGGTATTTATGGATCTATGTTGATCTGTAGCATCTGCACCCTTTTACAGTAAACAAAGCACTCTATCGTTTAAAAGTTCGTAAGGTTTTTTCAGATTTTTGAAAGAAGTCAGAAATTCTAATCAAGATTGTATTGAAATATAGTGAAAACTGAAATACTGAGAAATATATTACAATATAAAATAACTGTTTTCTATTTAAATATATTTTAAACTATAATTCATTTCTGTGATTTCAAAGCTGATTTTTCTGCACCCTTAATCCAGTCTTCAGTGGGGGTGGGCTGTATGGCCAAAATCTTATATCACGATATGAGTAATTTTAGTTCACAGTAATGATATATCATTATATATTTCAGTATTTCGGTTTTCACCATATTTCAATACGATCTTGATTTGACTTTTTGACTTCTTTCAAAAATATAAAAAAATATGGTCGTCAGCCATCCCCCTGCAGCCCAAAACTGGTTTCCCACTGAAGCTAAACAGGGTTGAGCCTGGTCAGTACCTGGATGGGAGACCTCCTAAGAAAACTATGTTGCTACTGGAAGAGGTGTCAGTGAGACCAGCAGGGTCTGTGTGGGTCCTAACGCCCCAGTGTAGTGATGGGGACACAATACTGTCAAAAAGCACCGTCTTTCGGATGAGACGTTAAACCGAGGTCCTGACACTCTGTGGGCATTAATAATCCCATGGCACTTCTCGTAAAGAGTAGGGGTGTAATCCCGGTGTCCTGGCCAAATTCCCCCCACTGGCCCTTATCAATCATGGCCTCTTAATAATCCCCATCCACTTGATTGGCTCAATGACTCTCTCTCCACCTGTAGCTGGTGTGTGGTGAGCGCACTGGCGCCGTTGTCCTGTGGCAGCCGTGGCATCGTCCAAGTGGATGCTGTACACTGGTGGTGGTTGAGGAGAGATACCCCCCCCCCCACATGATTGTAAAGCGCTTTGGGTGTACAGCAATACGCAATAAAAAAGCGCTCTATAAATGCATCATTCATTCATTCATTTCACATTATAGTTATTTTTATCGAATTGTTTGATACTATAGAAATGTCATAATTATTGTCAGTGTCAATAATCACAAAAAACTAATACTAGCTTAAAAAAACAAAAAACTAAAACCTCAAGCTCAAGACAAGTAAACAGTCAGCGATTAAATAAGAATAAAAGTGAGAGATTTTCTCTCTTTTGTTGTTTGATTAACATTAATGACAGACACCAGGGGCCTCATTTATAAAATGTTGCACAGAAACCATGCTAAATTTTATCTTACGATCATATCTGGAATAAGCGTACGTTTGATTCATAGAATGAACGTATGAAGAGAAAAGGCACGTACGCGTCTCTTTCAGATGTGAAATCTATGAATAGCTAATTATCTTAAACTTGCACGCAATTGAATGGTTTCAGCTCTCTGCCTTGTAAACGACTACTAATTAATGTAATTAACATAAACATTAAGAACAGCGAGCTGCCAGAACAGCTTACATTTCCAAAAGCCTGCAATACTCTGACAATAAAAAGTGCGTAAGTCTGCTCAGACCCTGACGTGATGCTAAGTACTTTTCCACGTCAAAGACAGTTTCTACAAATATGTGTGTTGGCTTGGATTTAAGCGTACACACACTCTATGATCAAACCTGAGCGTACACACACTTTATAAATGAGGCCCCAGGAATATTAGACTGCTATCATTTTAAGAGCTGCTTTTTACTTAAGACCTAAATTACTGTGTTTACTGGCATTTAGACACATCCACGTGTGTGTATTTAACCGTTCAAGGCCAACAAAGTGTGACTCCTTACAGTACTCTTTTTCTCTATGAGCACCGTCTTCACATGCGTCTCTCTGACAGGAGTCAGAAACAGTCTCTCAGACAGTGCGCACATTTAGCGAAATGAGTTCTCTTTTGCTGCTTATCACACTACATCCAGAAAGCATTTTTGAAAATGGCAGAGAAATGTTCAAATAGATGAAATACCAAGAAATTCAAAAGCTCTCAATTCTCATTTGCAGTGAAAACATTTGTATATCAAATTGGGGGGAAAATGCAAAACATTTTCACTTGCGGTCACAGACTTTGTGCCCACTGTATTTGTCACGGTACTGTTTAATATCACACTCTATTATGTGTTATAATGAAAACAACCCTCCATTCAAACACCTCAGGGAATTGGATGAAAATTGAGACAGAAGGAAGAAAAAAGAAAGGAAAAAGAATATTTCATATTATCCAGTTATTTTGATACCTTCTATAAATACACATGTAGAGCTGCCAATGTCATCTATCCTCCACTTGAAAAACTGCGGAAGAGCAAGAGACGGTGCCATCCACCATTCCTATTTCCATGTCATGACGTGGGATTGCTGTCAGTGTAGTCTCTTGTTTGTCGTTTACTATGACTGAGTATAATTAGATGGGTGAAAACATCCCTCGTTCTCGACTTTGTAATAAAAATTCACTTCTCAAAAACAGATGAGGAAAACACAAGCTTATACCTGCTAGTGCGAGACAAATTACCTCCCGTCTGTTTATGAACCATATTCATCATATTAGTGTCATGAAATTCAGAATGCATCTTATTAAGTTGCAGCCACAGGGGACATCCTGTGTTTCTAATTTGTGCCCTTTACCCATGAAATACTTCAAACTGACATGAGCCTGTGCCCCGTACTTTGACAGGTGAGACAGACCGCAAGCAAAATATGTCAATTGATTCACGTACACACGTCTTGGAAATTCTAATATGTGTTATTAATGCTGTCACACACCTGCTGCTGCGGACTGGATATTGGTAAATAAAATGAGAAATGGATATGCCATTTTAACTTTATGGCTGGTTGTTAACTTGTGTTGTATGTTGCACAAGATTTAATCTAAAAATATTCATCTTTTTAAATGTATTTAGCTTGTTTTCTTTATTTTTGGTTAATTTCTTTCTTCAGAATGTAGAAAAATAATGGACAGAAATGGAGGGCAAGATCGTATCATTCTCAGGTGTTTTCACATCAATAGCTTTTAATTGTAGTCTGTTTGGTAATTATTGTATGGTACACTAATTATACTAAGTCTCTTATGCTCTTTTACAGAGGTGACAGCCAGTTCAGAGCATATGGTGACTGAAGACTCGCCGGGAAGTCTTTCCATACATGGCAGACTCTCACACCGCTACTGCAAAATGTGTAAGGCCTGGTTCAACAACCCCGGCATGGCCAGACAGCACTACGACGGCAAGAAGCACAAAAGAAATGCAGCCCAAGCTAACCTCCTCACACAGCTGGGTAAAAGTCTGGAGGACGGAGATGATCTAAACGGTGTGTTCTGAGAGGAACAGACAAAACATAGATAGGGATAGTTCACCCAAACATAAATTAAAAGTGATTCAGTCATCACTCAGGCTTTAGTTGTTCCAAACAATACAGTGTTTGACTTTTTCTTCTGTGGAACACAATGGTTTTAAGATAAAATTATTTTAAAAAGTGACCCATTTGCACTTTTTCCCCAAGATTTCTGAAGCCATAACTTTGTGTAATGAAAATCAAATTAAAGTAATAAAATAAAATGAATGCAAAGAAGTTATTATTTAAAAAAAATCAGGATTAGTGAACAGATAATTTTTTTATTAGATATTTTGAGTGAATCGTATGATCTGGTTCACAGAACAACTATAAATTATTATTTTATTGGCTTGGACCTGATTACCCCAATTAATGCAATTAGAATTTTCAGTCGAATTTTCAAAATGTAATTCTGTTCATCACAAAGATTTGTATGAATTCAAAAGACTTGGAATATAGTGCAGTTGCCTGCACCACTTTTATGATACATTTGCATCCTTTTTTAAGCTAAAAATCTTGAATTGTATTTTATATACCAGGGTGAATGTTTTTTGATGGAACGAACATATATTTGGTTTCATGCATAATCTGTTTATTGGAGCATGAATGCCAGATTCTCCGGGCATTAAAGGGATATTTCACCCAAAAAAGAAAATTATTACTCTCCTGTTACATTTTGGAGAGTATCACATACGTAAACGATGTGTGCTGTCGTGTGTCAGCAGCACCGTACGTGGACACGTTGTTTACGCTTTGATCTGAATGTAAACAACATATCCGTGTACATGCGTCGCATACGCTGTTAACGTATGTGATATGTGCTTTATAACATTACGGTCGAACCACCGATGTCACATGGACTATTATAGCATTTAAGGATCCATGCTGTCTATGCAGGGTCAGAGAGCTCTCGGAATGCATAAAAAATATCTTAATTTGTGTTCCGAAGATGAACGAAGGTCTTACGGGTTTGGAACGACATGAGGGTGAGTAATTAATCACAGAATTTTCCTTTTTGGGTGAACTATCCCTTTAAAAGCTTGTATCTCACATACAAGGGTGACTTATTTTGTGTTCTGTAGAAAACAAATTCAACTTTTACAGGTATTGACCAACATGAGTGTTAGCAAATGATGACAGAGCTTTAATTTCTGGGTGTACTGTCCCTTTAAAACAACACATTCAATTGTAACACTGTTTGTCTTCATCAGTTTGTCGTAATGGCTCAAGAATATCCTCACAGTAAATGCCACCGTTTAAGCACAGATATCATTTTAGCATCGACCATCCTGTTTTACAGGCCTCAGTAGAGGCATTTTAATGGTCTTAGAGTCGTTTCGCAAGCTGGCATTTCATTAAAGTTTTCCATTATTCAGCAGCTAGCTAAAGAGCTTTCGTTCGAGGCAGTTATCAATAGGTAATTAATGGTGCAACAAAGAGCCTCCCCGAGCACAAGATCTTTGCTCGCCAAACAAACCGACAATGGCGGAGGTTGCACTCAACAAAGCCACCTCGTTGGTGAGATTTGACTCATAGAGGGACTAGAAACCACTACGTGGGAGGTGCGTACCAGCTGCCATTTGGACAAATGTTGGATTAAGATTCAGATTGAAAAGTGTCCTGTCCCTCACGTCACGCTTGTGACTCATAAGCATGACTCATTACTGCAGTTTTAATTAAAGCGTCCCAGTACTTCACTCACCAATAACAGTACAAGCACTCTCTGGACTGAATATTTTTGTGGTGTGTAATATTAGTCTATGACTACAAATGTAGAATAGGATTTGACGTGCTAGTTCTGCTCATTAGCGATTGTCTGTGATAATGCTGTTCTGTCATTAACTAAAAAAGTTTGCGGTGCTAACAGCAGGGTGTCAAATCAATGTTTAGCAGTAATCAAATCCCATTTTATAGCGTTTTCATCAGACTTCCCACCTCACAGGAAGCCAGCGACTGATTTTACGAGCTTCACACACGCTTATAATTTACTGGTCTGTCCTAGTTCGAGGTGTAGAACAGATTTGGTGTAGGAAGACAGAGCTGTGGGAGGATACGACTTAACAGCATGTTTCACGGCCCCTTCTGTTGTGTTTGTAATCATTGAATGTGCACAATGCCAAAGAAAAACTGAGGCGCTGTGGTTGCGAAGACTAGGCCAGCGTAATCTGTGGCTTTGATTGAATATAGATTTGTGGTAAATGTTATTGATGAGGCATCTAGATGAGCCTCCATTCATTATCTGGCCAGATTGCCGGGATACTGGGATAACAAAGGATTCTCCTTGTTTAAACAGAGGAGGGGCTTGCTTTGTGGCATATGCGAGGGTCGTATGGCATATGTAAGGGTCATTTAACACCACACATCTTCCAGTAGTAAATCACATCATGCGCTAGATGGCTATCAAACAGACATGCTTATGTGTGACATCACACATGTTTATGTGTGAAGGAGGAATATATATTTGTGTTCATGCATAATCTGTTTACTGGAGCAGGGATGTCTGCGTTTCAGTGAGCTATATATGAGTAAATGACAAAAACTAGTCCAAGTCATAATTTGCTCAAAAAAAAGCATTTTCTGTTTTAGTATTGCTTTAATATTATATTTTGCATAAATAAAAGCATAAATACAATTACACTTGTTTGTAGGACTATTAGGAATTTGTATTTATTTATTTAACATTATTTTGTTTGATAATTATGCATATCTTCTTTTTGGCAATTTTTTTATTAGCCTCAGTGGTTATTCTCATTAGTATGTACACATTTTAAGGATAATTATAGACAAAAAAGAGTAAAATTTATATTAATATAATAAAAAACTCATAATCTCAGCGGTGATTCTCATTGCAATGTAAGGATCATTTTAGACAAAAGATTATATCAAAATGTTATAAGTGTATATATGAAAAATAAAACACACACACACACACACACACACACACACACACACACACACACACACACACACACACACACATATATATAAGTATTATTTTATTAAAACCTTTTCTATATATATATATATATATATATATACATATATAATTTTTTGTATGTATGTATGCTGTATCAATACGGCAACACAACAACTACTGAAGTTTAAGTTTGCATATATCTTGCATATGTATTTTAAATATACATATAAATATACAAAATTATCAGACAGCTATGTAAAATATTTTTTTGTTGCCTTAAAGTGGCCTTTTCTTTTTCTTTAAGCAAAATCTAATCTAATTTAATGTATTTTTTTATTTTAGAATGAAAAGACATGTTCACCAATTCACCATTATGTTATTTATTTTGTTTGAGAAAGAATAGCAATGTGCTGTCCTCCTGCTATTTGCTCATTTATCTATGTAATTCATGCATGGTGAAGAAATGGTCAAATGCTCAGGGTTCTAGCTGTCTGTAGGTGTTTGTCAAAATAGGGCATTATATTTACCCTACAAGATTTGAGGGCATTTGCTGTAGGAAACAACATAGTTGTAGTCTAATAGATGTGTTTATATTTATGTATGTTCTTAGGCCTGAAGCGGAGTCACACATGTGAGGTCTGCAGTGTTACGCTCAACTCCGTTGCACAATACCACGCACATCTGCAGGGCTCCAAACACCAGAACAAGTGAGTATCAGCCACTGCATCTCATTCTGAGACAAGAGAAAGACCAGAATCAAAGGGAAACCAGCAGTGAATCACATAATGATAATGTGGGAGAAAGTACATCTCTACACAAAATGCAAATTTTAATAAAGCATAATAAAAGTCATTGAATCATTCACCAACCAAGGCAATCAGGAATGTAACCACTCATAACAGACACTCACTGGTTGCAACATAATGGTGCAAAACTGTCAAACTGTGCAAAATCAGTACTCATATCAGCAGGCACAAGGTGTTAACTTGCATCATGTTCATGAGTGAAGTTAATGGAGCGTTGTATATGCGATCAATGTCTGCTCCGAATCAATATTCCGCCTGACTGGGCCATGTCCTCACAGTACCGTACGGGCCACAGTTTCCATGCGGAGGCTGCAGCGGAGCAGGCAAGGTCACAGCATAGCAGGTTGGGCTGCATGGAATGTTAATTAGGTAGAGATGAAGGTAAAGGAACGTGAGAAGCATGATGGGAACCGCCAGGCATGTCCAAGCTGTCACGGAGTGGCATGCAGTGGCATTATTCCACCCTCTCATCATGAGATGTGTTCATATGCATGCACAAGAAGCAACACACTCAAGGACGACCCTCAATGGACAGAACCCTGAGGCTGGTACATTACCTGAGGTGTTTTATGTTTTAAAATAATAGTTCACCCAAAAATGAAAATTTGCTGAAAACGTACTCACCCTCAGACCATCTAAGATATGGATGTGTTTATTTCATCATCCAAACAGATTTGGAAAAATGTACCATTGTATCACTCACTGATGGATCCCTTGCAGTGAATGGGTGCCGTCAGAATGAATGTACAAACATCACAATAATCCACATGACTACATTCCATCACTTAGTGTAATGTCTTGTGAAGTGAAAAGCTGCATGTTTATAAGAAACAAATCCTTCAAGGTGTTATTCATTCACTTTAAACCATCGCTTCTTACCAAAATATAAGTTCATAATTGGGGAAAGTTGTGGACTAATGGTTAAAGAATCGGACTCATAATCGAAAGGTTGCGAGTTCGAATCTCCGGCCGGCAGGA
Organism: Gymnocypris eckloni scoliostomus; assembly: GCA_027564155.1. NCBI lineage: Eukaryota > Metazoa > Chordata > Actinopteri > Cypriniformes > Cyprinidae > Gymnocypris > Gymnocypris eckloni. The sequence goes on from CM050435.1 coordinate 14,626,982, forward strand.
ATTGTAGGTGGGGGAGTGAATGTCCAGCGCTCTCTCCGTCCTCAATACCACGATGAGGAACTTGAGTAACTGCTCCCTTGGCGCCACAGCATAAATGGACATAATTACTGATTATAATGACTTATAGTTATACTGTATTTTTAAGACTGTTAACATTACACATGTCTGCATTTGTGATCAGAGAAACGACAAACAACAAGCGCTACTCTACACTGCTCAAAGCTCACGTTTGAATAGTCAGTAGCAGAAACGTACTTACAGGTTGTGAGTCAGAAGCGCCAAACTGTCCTTGCAAAGTTGGAATTGCCCCACTTTATAGAATTGCTACGCTTTATTTGCCTTTGTGCAAGCCAGCATTTTAGGCTAAAGTTACTCTTCCAGGTTCAGGAAATGATCCTCCGTAAAATGCGCTGCACAGTGCACACACTCTAATATTTGGGTTGAACTGTTCTGGAACACAACATGTGAACAGAACACCAAATCTCCCCACACCATAAATGGCTTTAATGCACTCAGGGTACGAAGTAAGAGCTTTAACATATATTCAGTAAGCCTGTTTAGTCATGGGTGCTTAGATACTCCCTTTGAACTCCTCACCTCTAGAAACGCTGCCAAACTGTGCAAGGGATCTGTTCTTTAGCCACCTACATTTCATGCTTTTTATGTTGTTCCAGTTTGTTCATCCTTGAGTCCCCACGCCATTAATCTCAAAAACACATTGGAAATAATCATTTTACAGAGAGCAAAGAGTCACAAATCTGTCTGGATGCCAGTGTCCGAATCTCTGGGACTCGGCTCAATTGTGCGTTTGCTGCCAGTTTTGTGCCAAACACTGGAATTGGAAAGTCAATGATGGATCAATAAGAGAGCAATGAGCGTCACTGCTGGAGTTCTGTTCGGGTCACTCATCACACACACTTGCACTCAGTGTTAATTCAATTACTAATGAAAATGTTTAATGAAGTGGGTTTTTTTTTTTTTTGCGTAAGCAAAAATAAAATGCATAAAACAACATAGCAAGATATTAACAATCTAGAAACAATCTTTTTACGGAGAAGAATCCAATCCGATCTCATGTGAAAATTTCACAGTTTTAAAAGGTGCCAATTTCATTTGAATTCATTCAATGTGATACATATGGAAACAAAGTAAACATGAAGCTCCACCCCTAAACATAATCATAAATGGTGCGCAAGTAGACAATACAACAATGACTGAGGTTGTACAAATTGGTACGTAATTTTAGCCAGAGTAAAAGGACTAAAAGTAATAATATAACATGATAAAAATAGACATTTACAGTATATGCTATTTTTATAATACAAACACTGTGGTTAACTTTTTTTTACTTTTAATTATATCAATGTCATGTCAGATTAAACTGTTTGGCTTCTTTCTCAGCTTGAAGAACAAATGAAGTTTGATGGAGCACCTCTATTTCATCTCTACTTTCTACTTTTATGACAGCGATATGGACACTACCAAGGCAGACAGAGACCTGGACAGTGATAATGGATAATGAACAAGTGCATTTTGCTAAATTTGTACATAAAAGGAAAATTCACATCAATGTATATATATTTAAGTCATGTCGAATGGACACAATTTTAGCTTTATTTTAATTTGGTGTAGTTCAAATATATATTTTGAGTGTAATTCTATTTATATTTTAATTTATGTGTGTAAGAACTGAACATTTTGTATTAGAGTGAAAATGTCATTCAAATGTTGTAGCTCTCTGTAGTCCACTAAGATATATTGAACTATCTTGTTATATTTTGTACATACAGTACAGTCTGGGAGAATTGCTCTCGGGTGATATTAAAATGAGACTTTGTCATAATTTTGAAGCAGAATTCAATAGTAAAAGTAAAGAACTGAAGGACATGAATAGTTTTTAATCCATCTTTCTTTGAAAACTTCATTCCTTTAACAAGATTTCCCAGTGACGTGTCGTTCGAAATGGTCAGCAAACGCTTTTTCAACATTAGATGCAAGATGGATTGATAGAAAATTAACTATTTACTATCTCTTGCGATGACTGTAGAAAAAACAAACCCAAGAGATTACTATAAAGAAGCATTACTGAGATGAAAAAGTTAATAGTCTGCTATCATGCTGTACTTTAATGAGATGGGGTCATTTTAGTGATTTTGACAAAGGACTGAATACTGCTGATTTCTATTTGTGCCCTGTTCCATTTAAAAAAGCCCAAATAATCGAATTATCCCCAAAATGATAATGAAGCTAGGTTGCTAGTTCTTTATTATTAAAATATTGTCTCTTAGAAATGACATCCTAGAGAATAAAACAATCCTGACACAAATATAATTAGCAGTTTGGTTTTCTTTATGTTACAGTATCATGAAGCTTCAAACACTATCAATATGAATGCTCTTCTTACAGTGTTATGATGCTGATTCACACTTATTTAGCAAGTGCTGCTGTTGTTTTTGAACTGGAATGAGAAGCAAACAACAGAAACAAAGCTATCTCCATAAATCACGTCCCTGTGTCTCCCAAAGGCCTTTTTCATACAGTGTTTTTCATTCTGCTGGAATTATGTGCATGGCAAGAGGACCCATAGGGCTTTAAAGATAAAAGGAACAACGTAAGACGGTCTTTAAAAATGAAATGGATTGCAAGTGATTCCCAACAGACAGTGGCTGGATCTCTGAAGGGCCTGGGGGGGTTTCCTTTGTACGACAGATCTGATGACTGTTCCCTGATGTACTGAAAAACTTTCTCAAAATCTCTATTTAAGCAGTTTCATCATGCTAAGAGAAAGTCATACACTTCCTGAAATAACCATAATTAAGCTGGCATAATGTTGATTTTATTTATCAAAACAAGCCAGTTTAAACACTGCGGTTTGATGAAGTTGTTCTGAGTCCTTATATCTCAGGGTTCAGCTCATTATGCATCTCTGCACTATCATGATTGATTATTCAAATATATGTAAATAGCACAGCAAGGGCCATTGATAATGTATTCAGCACATTTACTTTTAAATAATAGCACGTTTTGGATGAGGAAATTACATGTGCGAGAAGCCAGCATTGTTCTGTCATATGAACTGAATTTGTGAAGCAGAAATTTTCATAAAGAATCTGTAATCTACAATTAAGTAATCTGGCTAGTTTCAGCCATGACGGTGATGTAAACTGTTCAGTTTTAATGGCCCTAACCATGGTTTTACTACAAATAAAAACAAAAAAACAAAAACATGGTTATAATTAAACCATGGTAACCACAAATTAACCATGGTTTTTCTACGCTAACCGTAGTTGTAGTAAAACTGTGGTATTTGTAGTAAAACATTGTTACTACATTTTGACTATAATAAAATAGTTAATTTTTGTAAGTAAGTTGGACATCATTAATCAATACACCACATTTTCATTATATCTAGCAGATAAATCCAGATTCATGTTGTATGTTGTTCTAATAGTCGCTTTTGCAAGTCTGTCAGGCTTTTATTTCTTGAGATGAACTGGCTGCCTCCTTCAAATTTGACCATTGCAAATTGCACTGGTAAAAACAAGCCACTAAATAGACCGTGATAGACATCCAGTGTCATTTGTTACAGAGATCTGCTTGTAAACTTCTCTAGGAGAATCCTAGAGTTATATGAGGCTAAAATTATTCCATATGTTGGCAGCTGAAAGTTGGAGCAGTTCGTCGGTTTGAGGGCTGTGGTTGCTTTGTATTTATTGGCGCTGAGTCGATTCAAAAGCCGAAGGACTGGACTGAAACAATTTGCTCATTACGACTGATGGACAGGCGGACGGATAAATCAATTATTTTTCCGCATAGTTTAAAGGATAGTTCATCCAAGAATGATTTACCCTCGAGTCGTTCCAAATGTGTACCGCTTTCTTTCTTCTGTGGAACATAAAACAAATTCCGTTTATTCTCAGCGGCTTTTGATCCATGCAGTTTATGTCAAAGTATTTTCTTTTGTATTCTGTACCTGATACGTTTTTTTCCTATATAATATTTTTCAACAACTATATTTAGTAATAAAGTGTTATTATCACTAAAAACCCAGAACCTGATTTTACCAAGTGTAACATGTTTCCCTGGAACAACATTGTTATTAACCAATCAGATTTGAAGAACAAGTTTATAATTTTTGTGAAGTTTAGGCTTATAATCAGTGTTTGTTGCTTGTACATCAGTGTCATTCATCTATAATTTCCTCTGATTTTAGGGATTGCTCATGGGTTAGGTTATGTTTAGGTGTAGGGAAATGGTCAAGATTACATTTTTTGGATTAAAATATTGTTCCAGCAGGAGCGTCTGACTCATTAATATCAGGACCTGCCACTAAAAACAGTAGAGGGAAAAAAAACTACACTGAAAAACTACACTACATACAAAGATGCAAATCCTTTACTGTCCAGAAGGTGGAGGCATGTGCATAATTTTGTACAAATAGACCTTGTTATAGTCAACCCTGGATGAACCATTGAAATCTATTTTACTAGACTATACTAATCATCATTGACTGAACTAAACTAATAATTTACAAATGAACATGAGCCTAATCAAGCCAGGCATATTGAAATTCATCAAGACAACTGACCATAGTCCAACCGCAGTTGCTTCAAACTATAAGAAAATAAGGCAACTGGATAGCATTTTTACTGACAACATAAAACCAAGATTTTTAATGTGGTTTTGCCTCATTTTCTGATTTTAAAACACTGCTTTTTCTTTGTTTTTTCCCAAGGAACAATTTCATAGTGCCTCTAGAATGTTATTGTGATTTTATTCCAGCATTGGAAGACTGTATTTTTAAGTGTTATACATGCAATGTTTTAAATAAAGCATTTGATATTTTGTAATTATTGTGTCTGTTTTAATTTAATGCCAGTAGTACCCATGTAGAGTAAAAATAAAATGAATTCTATATAAAAAAAATGTAATCTAATGAAATCTATATTAAAATCAATTAATTACAGTAGTATATTAATTGGATTTCTACAGCTATTTACTGTAAAACAGTACAGTTTTCAACTGTAAATTAAATACAGTTGGCTACTGTACATCTTAATTACATTAACTTACTGGTAACAGTGTCTTCCTCAGACATGAATGGCGTGGTGCAGCGCGACTCAACAAAAGACAATATAGAACCCATTATATATACTATCTACAGTGGATGTGGACAATAAAGTGATGCCCCGGTATATTTCTGACGTACAGATTTCATCCAAGTGCTTGAGCTGTTTCTGACACGAAGGACAAAGTGATTTTTCCAATCATTACAAGCGATGTAACACAACCAGTGTATCAGTCCCACGCTGTTGCGGCATTGTAGACATGGTGTAAGGCAAATCGTGTCAGTCCAAATGTAAGAAATTAAGAAAATGAAAACAACCTCAATAGAATGGCGCCAAAGAGGCCGTAAAAGCTAATACAGTAGTATACAGTCATTTTTTAAATACAGTAAGTCTCTGTATGTGGGGTCTGACGTCACAGAAAATCCACATGATGCAAAGGGTGTTACAGTTCCCTATCTGTCGGTCACTACGAGTTATGTCGTGACGACATAGGGGATTTACCTGGAAGCCCCGAACATCTCTGACTAAGAGAAAACGCCAATGAAATTGGCTAGTGGATTTTGTATACCTGAGCCACTCCCCGTGCATACGGGTATAAAAGGCGACAGGTGCATCCACTCATTAGATTTTTGCTTGAGCCGAGTGGATGAGAAGAGTGCTGATCTCCACAAAGCCGTTCATCTTTGTTTTGTTCCCGGTTGGCGAACGGTGCGATCAGCGGAGTCCCTCTCATCAGCGATTCCCTGGGCACTTCAACTGAGAGCAAATTCTAAAGAGCAAATCACGGACGATCGCGTCTTTTTCAAGATGCCGTTCGTCCGTGTCCTTCTGGTTGCGGTCGTTTTTCTGTCTGCGGATGACGGACACGATCGTTGTCTTCAGTGTCTGGGCCGCCGACACGCTGCTGAAGCTGCGTTCGTGGATGACTCATGCGTCTGTTGTGGGCGTATGAGCATGATTTCGCTGCGATCTCGCCTTTCCTTTATGAAAGGATTGGCACCCTCTGCCACCACCCGTGCTGATCTCTCTGGCTCGAGCAGAGGATCGCCCGGCTGACTCTGGGAGATCTGAGGTTACTGTAAGAGCCTCTCCGCTGGGCACGCACGGACCTCTTACTCCTCGCGAACATCCCGTCCGGTTCCCGGGTGATTTCGCTGGTCTGTCCCACGGGCGCCCAGCATTTCATTGGTGCGCCATCTGTAGATAGGATGTCGATCGCAGCATCGGGGATGGGTTCACGTCCTATGAGGATGAAGGTGCGGTGGGCTGCCCCCTCGGGTGTTGTCGCCACCGCCGCGGACCCAGAGCTGGCAGCCATGCTTGCCCGAGCAGCCGTGAGCATCGGGCGGAGGTCAACAGACCGCCCAGTCCCGAGCCCTCGCGGCTGGACGATTGGTTTCGGGCGGGCGCGGCTCACGCGCCTGGCCTTTCCCGGAGGTGCATGAGGAGCTACGAGTTCGTGGATGGCCCTTTCACGGCCAGAAGCGGCTCGTCCGCCTCCTCCGTCCTCACTACCCTCGATGGCGGAGTGGCCAGGGACGCGGGCATTCCCAGGTGGAGAGCAGTCGCGGTGCACTTGTGCCGCGCCGCCACTTGGAGGAACCGTCCGCGTCTCCCGTCAAGGCCTGTAAGCTGACAGCGCTCTCAAGCTTACAGTGCCGGCAGCAGCCTCCGCCCTGCACGCCATGGCTATCCTGCAGGTTCACCAAGCCAAGGCGCTCAAACAGGTGCACGAGGGTAGTACCGACCCGGGGTTGATGCAGGAGCTGAGCACGGCGACTGACTTCGCTCTACGAGCGACGAAAGTCACGGCGCGGTCCCTCGAGAAGGCGAAGGCGATGATCTCTGGCTCAACCTGGCAGAGATGAAGGACGTCGACAAGGCACGCTTTCTCGACGCCCCCATCTCCCAGGGAGGGCTGTTCGGCGACACCGTCGAGGGCTTCGCCCAGCAGTTCTCGGCGGTACAGCAGCAGACCGAGGCGATCCAGCACAATCCCTAGAATCCCTCCAGGCCTCCCCTTGTGCCCTCTTGGGACCTCTCTATCGTCCTGGCTGGACTTCAGAGGGGCCCCTTTGAGCCGCTGGACTCAGTCGAGCTGAAGTTCCTGTCTCTTAAGACAGCGCTCCTGACCGCGCTCACTTCCATCAAGCGGGTCGGGGACCTCCAGGCGTTTTCGGTGGCGAAGAGTGCCTTGTGTTCGGGCGGTCTACTCTCACGTTGTCTTGAGACCCCGGCCTGGATACGTGCCCAAGGTTCCCACCACGCCCTTCCGCGATCAGGTGGTGAACCTGCAAGCACTGCCCTCGGAGGAGGCAGATCCAGCCTTAGCGTTGCTGTGTCCCGTAAGAGCATTGCGCATATCGTGACCACCGGGCGTCAGAAGCTCCGAGCAGTTCTTTGTCTGCCACGGAGGGCAGCAGAAAGGGAAGGCTGTCTCCAAACAGAGGTTGGCCCACTGGATAGTGGAGACCGTCGCCTTGGCGTACCAGTCGAAAGGCGAGCCATGCCCCCTGGGGGTGAGGGCTCACTCCACCAGGAGTGTTGCCTCTTCCCATGCGTTGGCGCACGGTGCCTCTTTGGCAGACATCTGCAGAGCTGCGGGCTGGGTGACACCGAACACCTTCGCAAGATTCTACAATCTTCGCATTGAGCCAGTTTCTTCCGTGTATTGGGTAAGTAATGGGCGAAGAACTGGCGGTGTCACGCTTGCTGCGCCATTCCCCTCACCCGGGGATCTGGCGCCTTTTTCCCCCAGTTCAGTTCCCGGACGGTGAACCCTGGTGGAATCCTCCAAGCACCCCGGCAGTCAGACTGGGCGGAGCAGTCTGGCGCCAGGCCCAGTATTGGTGTTAGCTCGCCCGGGTCTCCGGTCAGCCCCTGTACTGGGCTAGTGTCCATGTGCCTGATTCCTCTCGGGTAATCCCATATGTGTATTCTTCCAAAGGTTTCCCTCATGGTAAACCCGTGTCTTCCCTGTGACAGAGCTTCTGTCAGGTTCTGCTGGCAGCCCTCCTCCCTACTCCTAGGTAGGATCTGCCCCAGAGTCCAGTCAGTAGTACTGCCCCAAGCCTGGGCCAGTCCATATCAGTGTCTCCACATGTTACCTCCTTACAGGATGTGGCCTCCGTGGCGCCCTTCTATGGAAGGCTCGCTTCCTCGCCGTTACAACAAGCTGTAACAACAAATAGGAAAGACCTGAAGCTGTCTTTCACTGAAGGTCGAAATCCCTTCCGATTCCGTGGGGAAAGGAACAGCGGCTTGGCTATCTCCAGCAGCGATGTACTCAGTGGTCCCGGTGGGCACCAAGGTTAGTAATTTGCACTGGAGCGGTAGGAAGGTTGCAACCTCTTGCATGGCATTTGTCTGTCACGCACTCGCTTGTCAACATCTGCATGCCACAAGGTTGTGACGGGGTTCAGCTTGTGGCGCTTTCCATAGGACCCCTATGCGTCGACATAACTCGTAGTGACCGACAGATAGGAGCGTCTACCCGTTCCCTGATGGAGGAACAGGCGTATATCCCCATGCCACAATCTTGAACCATCGCTGGTTGCCAGGGACTCGTCTCGGCTCCTCAGCGTAAAACCTAATGAGTGGATGCACCTGTCGCCCTTTTATACCCGTATGCATGGGGAGTGGCTCAGGTATGCAAAATCTACTAGCCAGTTTCATTGGCGTTTTCTCTTAGTCAGAGATGTTCGGGGCTTCCAGGTAAATCCCCTATGTCGTCACGACATAACGTCTCCGTTCCCTCCATCAGGGAACGGGGGTTACGTACGTAACCTAGACGTTATTTACTGTAAAGGGAATTTGTAGTATTATACTGGGTGATATACAGTAAACTGTAGAAATGACAGAAATATCTAACAGTGTTGTTTGTTTACAGAAGAACCAGATAAATATGGCACAGAATAACCTCAAGAGGACAGCACTCCAGCTACCAGTTAAACGAACTTGCAGGAATCAAGAATCTTGAGACTGAACTTTAATCAACAGGATGCATGACACAGTTTTCACTGTTTATCACGGCCTATGATATCCATTCTGAGAGTAAACACAAGGGAGGGACAATTTTACTACAAGACGCCTGGTTTAAGAAGCTCTAAATCTATTGCAATTTAAAAAGCACTGCAAATAAAACAGTTTTAATAAAAAAACAAATTATTTTATTTTTTATAAAATATATATATATATATATATATTTAAGAATACCAGGATATAATGGAGAAGTCCTCTAAACAGGTATCATGAATAGCTAAAAAAATATTTTCTGCCGTTTGAAAAAATACAAATAAAAAACAATTAAATAAATTGCAGAACTCAGTCAACCAGACAGGACCAAGTATATGAATAGCCTAATATTCCTACAAAGTCTATCTTTGGGACATTTTTCCATCTGACTGCACATACTGACAGACGTTAACACAATGGGCTGACAGCCTGAGAACCCATCTGCATTATTCATCTTCATACGGTACTGATTTTGTCAGTTGTAAGGATGTAGTTTAATAAGATTGTGTCCATTGTATCAGTCTAATGAAAATACAATTAACCATAAAATATAGTTACTTTAAATGAATGTGGCAGTTCAGAGGGCTGTGGGTGTGACTGCCCCTTGTGTTTACTCTTGATTCACTGCAAGGGTCACTGTCCAGAGTGACTCACACTGAAACGCAGCATAGATTGATAACAAGATAAAGTATGACACAGCTCTTAGTTGAACTTTAAGTTCCCCTTTCTCATCAATCCATAACTGGTTTCATCTGGAATCTGGGATTCTGTGGAATTGTTTTCAGTGTGCAACAAGAAGAAAAATACCCAAACAAAACAACAATATAATAATAATAATAATACATATTATTACTTTTATTAAATATGTGATTTATTTGATAAATTATTGTTAAATATAGGCATATTACATGTTTAAATTCAAATACAAGAATATTATTAGGTAATAAACAATGTTGTTATTATTATTATTGGTAGTACTACTATTATTAAATATATACATATCACATGTATATATTTAAATACAACAATAATATTAGGTAATACATGAGGTTATTGTTATTAATAATACTAATAATTATAGTAATAATACAGGTTATTACTATTATAAAATATATTATATGTTATTTATGTAATCAATTATTATTATTAAATATATACATATTACATGTATACATTTAAATACAATAATGTTGTTAGCTAATAAACACGGTTAGTAATAATAACAACAGATGTTGTTATTATTATTAAATATATGTAATTTGCTTAATAAATTATTATTAAATATACAGTTGAAGTTAAAAGTTTACATACCTTGCAGAATCTACTAAATGTTAATTATTTTACCAAAATAAGACGGATCATACAAAATTTATGTTATTTTTTATTTAGTACTGACCTGAATAAGATATTTCACATTAAATGTTTTTACGTAGGCCTAGTCCACAAGACAAATTCTTTGGTTTTCTAGCATTTTTGTGTTTTTGAACCCTTTCCAACAATGACTGGATGATTTTGATTTTTTTTTTTGTACACAAAGAGGCTGGAAAACCAAAGAATTTGTGAGACCTGAAGGATTTTTATGAAGAACAGCAGACAGTTTAACTGTTCAAGACAAACAAGGGACTCATGAACAACTATCACTAAACAAACAAACAGTTGTGGATCATTCAGGTAACAACACAGTATTACGAATCAGGGGGATGTAAACTTTTGAATGGGGTCGGTTTCATAAATTCAGCTATATTTAAACTATACAGACTATGTGTAAACATATTTTATGTGAAATAACTTATTCAGGTCAGTACTAAATAAACAATAACATCCATTTTGCATGATCCCTCTTATTTTGGTAAAATAATAAATTATTACTTTTGACTTCAGCTGTAAATATATTAAATGTATACATTTACATTTATATTTAGTCATTTTGCAGACGCTTTTATCCAAAGTGACTTACAATTGGGGAATACATAAAGAGATTAATCTTGAAGAGGCAAACAGACAGAGGAAGTGCTCGTACCACCAAGTCTCAGGCATTGTTCAAATAAGTACAAGCTAGCAAGGGAAGGAGAGAAAGATAAAAGAGAAAGATTCAGTTTTTTTTTGTTTAGGATGAAGTCAAGTAGTGTTGAAAGAGATGAGTTTTCAGTTGTTGCTTGAAGATTGACAGGGATCCAGCATTCCGGATGGGGGTGGGAAGATCATTCAAGAGTGATTTTGAGCCTCTCTGTGATGGTACCACGAGGCGTCGCTCACTAGCAGATCTCATACTTCTGGAAGGGATGTAGATTCGTAATAGTGAGTGGAAGTAGACAGGTGCTGAGCCTGTGGTTGTTCTATATGCAAGCATCCGTTTCTTGAACTTGATGCGTGTTGCAACTGGTAGCCAGTGCAAGGAGATAAAGAGAGGTGTAACATGGGCTGTGTGTGTGGAGGTGAAAATTGACTGTGGCGAGGGGGGCGTGGTTCAGCGAGGTCTGCAGCAGGAGAGAGAGTTGGGAGACGAGCGGTGAGTAAGTGGGTCAAGTGCAAATGACAAACACCTGTGTCTTGTTCCAGTAATTGGCGTGGAGAGATTGCATAAAGGGACTGGGAAGCCAGAAGCAGGGAGAGAGGGACAAACTGCTGACTGGTGGATGTGTGTGGAGATCGTGTGCTCTGGAGAACCCAAGACAAATATTGCTTGTGCATTGTGTTATATTGAGCTCTGGTTGCGTGACGTTTTTGTTTGTGTACTGAGGACCAAAATAAATACCACCAGTAGCAGTCAAGTCCACCCCGTCCTCTTCCTTCCTAACCTCTTACTTTGTTACACTGACTACTGATTGTTCTAGTTTTGTCTGTGAAAAAGTGGCAAAGTCATCAGCTGTTTTAGAAGTGGTGGGAGGTGGTGAAGGAGGACAGAGGAGAGATTTAAATGTTCTGAAGAGATCACGCATGTCTGGAGTGCTGTTGAACTTGTTGTGGAAATGTGAGGATTTGGCAGTGTGGAGTTCAGCGGAGAAAGATGCATTTAAAGTATACATTTAAATACAATAATATTATAATTATTATAATAATAATAATAATTTGCACAGAACACGTTTATAAATATTATTATTGCACTAGACCTTGGGCGCCTTACTGCCACCTTACTAGTGTTTTTGGTATTATGCCTGAAAAGTCTATTTTCAGCTTTCTTAGCTTCAAATCACTTTAATGTGGTTGGGTCTGTAAAAACAAAAATAAATAGAGAGTATTGTAAATCAGACTAAATGAGTGTAGACAGCTGGATTAGACTCAGGGAAATGTGATCCTCTGTTTGACTGTGAATAAACTGCCATTGCAGTAATAATACCTCTAGAGATAAAGAAAATCTGAGCTTTTACCTTCATTATAGAGTCAATCCAACAGCAAACAATAGTTTTAGTCCTAAAATTGTTTTCTATTGAGTCATGAAACAAACCATGTGAGAAGGGCCACACTACCAACAGTATTATTGAGACTAGATTGAAAATTGTTATATAGGTCATATGTTAATTATTATGCTACTTTGCAAAATAAAATCAAAGAAAAGTTGACCCATATTGACCTGTAAGAGCATGTGAAAACTGGATTAAACTAGAAGTAACTGACTGTTGCCATCGGATAACAGCAACGGGCGGCTCAGACTGTCAACATCAGAAAACCCTTATCTCAGAGAACAGACACAACTAGTTCCATGACATTTGCTGTGACTCTGATGATTTAGCATGAATGATTGGGTGAAAGGTCATGGCCTAATCGTTAGAGCGTTGTACTTGTAACCTGAGGTTGTGGGTTCGAATCTCAGGTCTGGCAGGAATTGTCGGTGGGGGGAGTGAATAATGAGCATTCTCTCCACCTTCAATATCACTACTGAGTTGAGACCCTTGAGCAAGGCACCGAACCCTCAACTGCTTCCTGGGCGCTGCAGCATTGGCTGCCTACTGCTCCGGGTGTGTGTTCACTACTGTGTGTGTGCACTTGGATGGGTTAAATGCAGAGCACAAATTCCTAGTATTGATCACCATACTTGTGGTCAATCATTTATTTATTTATTACATCAATAGTTTACCCTATAAAACAATAGGCTTACTAGCTCTCAGATCTACCAGGCTATTGTCAGTTTTTTTTTGTTGCTTTTGTTTGTTTTTTCAAAGATATATTTCTGTTGTCTACATTGAGTGAAAATATCCAACAAGTCTTATTGATTAACTTACACGCTTCATATGTATTAAAAATATGTATTAAAAGAAAGTGTAAAGGAAAATGATTCCCTGTCTGGGAAGGTTGTTTTATAAAATAGGCTAGAATGACTGTACTTTATTCATTGTTAAATAACTATTTATTGTTTATTCACTATTTAAAAAACAATAAATCTGAGAATGGGAAGTCCCCACCACAACTATAAAGATATAATCACTTTCAGAACAATCTGATGAATTATAAAAACATAGCCAGCCGGTCAGAATCCATCTGACTATAAAGAGATCAAGCTTTTAAAGGGGCAGACAAACAAAATGTTTGTTCTGGGTGTGAACTAACTATACCATACGCTTGAGGTTGGAGAGATTATTTAAATTAAGTATCTGTATTAAATCAAAATAAAGACATTATATTTTCACTCATATGACCATAAAATCACATGTAGCCTAAAGGCAAGGTCACATTAGCGAAATTTCACCAGCAAAAAGGTAGGCCTATATTTATTGTCAATAGTGTAGCTAAATAAAGCACACAGCTCACTTTCAAGCCAAGCAGCATTCTATTGGTCGAAGGGGCACATTCGTGTGCTAACTACACAAACAAACAAACTCAACAGGAAATCTGCTTGGGGAAATATTTCAGGCTCGTGCAACATTCCCAATCGCGTGGATTCTTGCTGGAATGACTATTTCGCCTGCGAAATTACGTTGAACATTGGTAAATGTGAGAGCACCTTAAAGTTAAAATAATAAGTTACTTCATTTAGATTGAAATATATAGGTGATTTATAAACACATTTCAAAATTGAGTGAAAAAAATTATTACAATTATTATTCTTTTGTATTCTAATAAGCAAATATGTCTATATTTTCTACCACTGAATTTAATTTTTTTTCATAATTTTTCTCATTTTATGTTGGTACATCAACACCATACAAAACAAACATTTAGGCCCAAAACATGTAGGCCTACCTATATATATATATATATATATATATATATAAAGATGGCTGTTTTGTCAACTCTGAATTTAACAGATGGAGCTGAAAACTATTTCAGACACGTTCACTAAATGCTAGTTTCAGCAATAGTTGTAAATATTTGGCACATTTTATTTTCTGACAGTGTTTACTCATATTGAGTGACTGGCAAGGAAAACACGTTAAGAAAAAGGAACATTATCAAAACAATTTTATTAAAAATATAAATATATATATTTCAAGCAGACTGTAACATGGCAATACCTAAACCTCTCCATAAGCAAATGTCACCCGTGACATTAGTCCATATTTCAAATGTTCTTCTTGGTGTCAAGAAGCATCAATGCACATGTGTCTTTAAAGCTCAATTTTCTTGCTCCGGATCAGTTCAGTCTCCTCTCTCTGTATCTTCACAGCACGCCAGCATGACTCTGAAAGGACACCATCACAAGTTCAGCACAAAGCCTTGAGGAACACCAGGCTCCAGCATGCGTTTCTTTCTCTGTAACACATCTGAACGAAAACTTCCTCAACGAAACTTCAGCGACTTGAGCGTCAGTCCGGTAATGAGCATCAATTTGTCCTTCTTGTCCTGCTGAAGAGCCATGAGCGCTTTGGAGATGCCCTCAGGATCCTGGTGCAGCGCGAGGATGCTCCTGGCTCTCTCCACCGCCTTCAGGTCTCCTGCTTTCTCGAAGAGCTTCACCAGGACGTCTTGGTTGACGTTCTCGAAGATGTTTGGCGACGCTTTCTTGCGGTGCGCCGTGTCAAACTTGTCGCCGCTCACGGTGGGACTGACGCGGCGAGAGTCTGAAGATGCGTATGAAGACATGGCGGTTTAAACAGACCGTTTTCGAGACGTTCCGTGTTTGATAGCAGCGGCTGTGCTCTCAGTGACTCTAGCATTGGAGATAACAGCCGGTTTTATAGGGGACTGGCCGAGTGCGAGAATTCCCTTTCGAGATGATGTCATGATGGTAAGTGAACGCCCAACTTTACCCGCTGCGCTCAGCAGGACGCGCTGAGGGACACCGTTCTGACCCAGAGATGAACTTAAGAATTCATTAATGAGTAACTAGCTCACTATAAGCGACCTCAAACAATGACATCTTTCGGTTCATTTTAGTTCTGCTTTGTCTAACAGACTTTACAATAAATTGCCTTATGACATTACTCTAACGCTCCAAGATAGATAGCAATTCTGTATTTCCACAATGAGAAGAGTGGCGTCAATTATATTATGCTTATGCAGTTATTTATTTGCAAGCATTTGTAGTAATATAACTGTATATTATTATAAGATATTAAAATTGTAGCCTAAACACGTAGGCAAACACAGCGTATCGATTAATCTATATATTTGTAATATTAACATTAATATTTTTCATATAAATTGCACATTTGTCATATACATTTCATACCTTATCGATTATTATTCAAAACAAAAACAAAAAAATATATTGAGAAAAAGGTTAAACAACCCTGTACCCCAGATGATTAAAATAGTTAACTTTTTATTTTAAAACTTTTTACATTTACAGCTTTCATACCACTGATAAACAATATTTGTTTTAGCTTATTATTATTTTTCTTCCCCAATTCAATCAAAAAGGTCTAAATTATACAGGAGTGGTATTATAGGCTAATCATTATTATTATACATCATTATTGACGTGATTATAACAGGTTATGGAATATCGACTGTAACTTGGATATATTTTTGCTACAGAAGTGGTAAACGAGTTTCTCCTGTGTATTTTGTCATACTGCCTATTTTATTGATGATGAGGGAGACGCACAGGGTGAGATTGGTAAAGTGCTTAGTTCAGATGATTTCATCTCTACAAGCTTAACCTTTAAATGTTTTATGACACCTGGGATTTACCTGCATGATGTTCAGCTTCAAACTTTATGAAAATGACAAATAACTTTAAATATTTCAGGCTGGCCTTGCCCCTGCAGGACATTACGTAGTAAACGAGCTGTTTCATTGGCAGACTGCTAGATCTCATCAGTGATGCTGGCTTGGGAATGAGGAACAACATGCAAATCTCTCATTTTATGAGATAATGTTTAGAAATAAGCACTGGTTGTTCTTTCCGCATGACCGTATACTTATCCCATGCATTCATTATGGTGCATGTGCCATTTGAAGAATATGATTTTTTAGTAGCATTACGGCATGGCTTGTATGAAAGTGTTATACAAAAAGAAATGCTAATAATTTTAGCACAATGTAAAATGCTACAATAAAACCTATTATTTGGATTAACTATATAAAAATGCTACTTTAAGAGACACTTTAACAATTAAGAAATATACTGTTTTAATTACTTTTCATGTAAACTACTGTAACAAATATTTTAGAACTGTTAAGCATGAAAGTATTTTTATTTAAAATGATGTGACTATATATTGCTAAAATAATATTTTTAATCAATTCAATTGTAAACATTAAATTCCAGAGGCATAGCGGCCACTTATTTATTATTATTATTTCACATTAGATAGCTCGTGAACATGTTTCTTATTTAATATTCATTAAACAAATCTTCACCTTTCATTTTTTTATTGAACATTTTAAATATTTGAATGCTCTAAAGGATGGCTAAAATTGGCTTTCTTAATATGAAATAAAATTATTATAATTGAGGCTATTGCTTGGCAATATTTACTATATTAACAACAAAAGTGATTAATTGAAAATGAGAATGAGTTTTATTGGCCCGGCATTTTTACACATACGAGGAATTTGTTATAGTGACAGAGATTGCACAAGATTATTCCAGTTATGAATCTCTCTCTCTCTCTTCTTTCTACACACACACACACAGTCATTGAGAATGAGAACACACACACACACACACACATACGAGGAATTTGTAAAAAAGCAGTTAAGAAACAGACTGTACTTTTGCCAGCTAGTGTAATCAAATTCTGCAATCAATGCTTATATTTAGTTCCCACACGCCATTCCAGTCCTTGAAATGATGGGAAAGGTCTACTATAAATATGTATTTCACTAGTAGTTAAGGGCTCTTACGCTGATACTCAACATTTCTGACGAAACAGAACACATGAAGCTATTTTTATTAAAGTTGTGTGGGGGGCTTTCATCAAGGGGAACAGCTGGGATCATTCCCTGGGTTTTGGGAAGGCCTACTAAGGTCTTTTATGGTATAGCACACATTGGGCTTCAGTATAGCAGTAGTGTAACATCCGGCACGGGAATACAGTGAGAACCCTCAGTGATTTATACTCAAAGCAAAACTACATCAAACAAATCTTAGTTGTACCGCTCATTCATTCAATAGAAGGAAGGATCACGTCACACTGACTTCCCATTTACACAAACAGTAATGATTGTATTCCTACATAGAATGTTAATACTGTCCCAGTTATTCACTGATTATAATCAGAAATCATCAACACTGTTATGAAGTCATGGCAACAGTAACTAACAGTGACTCGTATTTGTCCAGAACCAACAATCTATTTCCTTCACATGCCCTTCCTCTACAGTCACCCATAAAGAAGTCCTGGGAAAAGATTAGTTCCACAGAAGGCCTAGTTCCACAGTATAGCATTGGCTAATGTCTTTTCATTATTGTGATGTTTTTTTTTAATTCTTTTATTTTAACTTGTTTTTTTTTTTACTTAATACTCTTTTGTGTCTGCCTCACTTAGGCTCGTATTTAACACTTATTGTCTGACTCGGGCAAAATGAATATGAACTTCGCAACGCATACAGTTAGTGACTTGAGAACAGCGCTCTCTTGTGGCTGAAAATATAGAGTCAAGTTTAGGCTCATTGAAGTTGATCAACCAAATCAAATCACTTGGACAGCGTGATATCTGAGGCTGCAGAGTGCAGACCAATGTATTGAACCTGGCAGCACAGGTCAGAGCAGCAGTTAGTGACTTGAGGACCACAGCGCTCTTGTGGCCGAAACAGTCAAGTTTAGGCTCATTGAAGTTGATCACACCACACGCACGCACACACACACACACACACACACACACATATTGGTTTTTGGGTTAAACATGCAGAAATAATACAATGACGTCAATGTTGGATGTCATTGGATCAGAGTGCGGTCAATAACACAGCTCAAAAAGGAGAAGCGTGATATATTTTCCTCAAAAACCACTCTCTGTTCATTGAACCTGGCTTTTAAATTATGGTCAGAAATGTCCTCAGAAAGGGCCAGTACCACACCTTGTAATACCATCTATCAGCATGTCATAACAGATCATAAAACATAAAACACACGCACGCACACACACACACACACACACACACACACACACACTGTTTGGACAATGACAGTCTGTTGAGAACAAGTATTGTCTATTCAGTGGTTTTTATTTATAAAAAGAGAGATGAGTTGTCCAGGCACTTGTTGCAGTGCCCTTTTTCTGTCATCCCACTTGTGTTGGGGCACATTACTTTTCTCCCATGGGCCCCCCCTGACTGGATCTTGGCCCCCCATGTGCCATCCCCTTAAAAATCCTAGAATCGCTCCTGTTAGATGGTGACACTTCTTCATCGAATTCACGACTCAGACTAGTTTGGTTGTTGTTACAACTAAATGCAACTAAAATATTACATTAAGATTATGCCTCAAGCCTGCGTTTACTCGATAAGAATAAACCGCTGTGCGCTTATAAGCAAGCAATGATGCTTGTAACCTGTTTTTTAGGATTATGTTGCCAGTACCGCACTGGCTGAGGCGGTTTCAGCCCACGAGTAGAGCCGCGTGTAGCAAGACAAACTCCCGCAGCGCCCCTGTTCCCCAGCCCTGCCCCTCTCTGCCCATCCACCGTGGAAGAAAGTCAGTCACACGACATGAGAGTGAGTAAATGATGACATCATCTACATCCACAACTGCAGAGTATAGAGTCAAACTGAAACAACGCAAATGCTGAGTTTGTGAAGTGAATTATTTATGTAGTACTGTGTGTTCCTGACAGGAAGATATGACTCATGCCATGGCGCTTGTTCCAGCAACCGTACGTTCATTCTCAAGCTAATGCAGAGTAGGCCTGGTACATGTGAGTACACTGCACGAGGACAATTGCTGACTGAAGGACAGGCTGAAACAGTAAAATATCATATTCATTTCATGTTGTCAATAAACACAAAATATGTCTGTATTCACTGTGATTTTAGGTTACACTTGATTTTAAGGTGTTCTTGTAACGTAATTATTTACTGTAATGAACTAGGGCCTACATGTACTATATATATGGTAGGGTTAGGTTTGGGTTTAGGGTTACATCATTTATTGTTATTATAATAGTAAGTATGCCTTCATGTGTAACAAGGACAACTTAAAATAAAGTGTTACCTGATTTTGTTGTGTTGTGCAGCATTTCTGCTTTGAATGTGGACAAATAAATTGTCACTGGTCATTCGTTGAACCTGTGTACTAGACTAGAATATGAGTACATGAACTCCAAATGTATATTTTTATCTGCTATTTTGTTTTCAGTTGAATCAACTGTCACTAGTGAACAGTTTCTTAAGGATGAATTGAACACCTTGGTTTGGATCCTTTCAACTGCTGTGGCATGGATTCCTACAGCCTGAATATACGAGGAACACAATGCAACAGGAATAAACAGGGTTGGTATGCTGATCAAGGATTACTTTATCAGGTCAGAATCAACCCCTTGTAAATGTATAGGCCTACGTTTTTGTTTTGGGTGAACTATGAAGATATATGATTTGATTCAACTGTAGTTAAACAGGATGCCAAGTAGCTGCTATTTTAATAGCCTTAAATATATATATATTTAACAAGTGAAAATCCCACTATGAGTCAAAGTGAACAAATATTATATTAACCAAACTGTTCAGGCAGCTGTTTTCTCATCTATGCAAATACTGGTTCTCAGTTCCACCGAACTACAGCTCATTCGAATGCGAGGAGGCCACGTTTGTGCAATCGGCCATTTTAAAACGTCCAAACGTGAGACAGCAGGTGGAGCTGTTCACATGTTATTCTCTTATGCACATATGAAATGCTCAGATCTGGCCTGAACGTTTTAAGTCAAGGATACCACACAATCTGCACACAAAAACATGATTTGGTTTGTTTGTTTTTTTGAGAAAGCTCCAAAAGGGGGAATCTGAAGCCTTAAAATCTCTTTTAAAAAACAAGTACAATTTCTGCAGTGCAATAAAAGTAATATAGATTTCAGGGACTATCATTTTGCATAGTGATGGAATTATGAAATACTGTTTTAATGGAAATATATATTTAAAAACAATCAAAGTCAAAGGATCACATAACTAGTGTTCTGCATGTCGTGCAGAACAATCACACTCTAGCAGTCACAATACAGCACAGCCTTGTGTTCAAAGCCTTATAATCTGGCTCTTGCAGGGTACAGAAGTAAAGAAGGATTCTCAGAGAACGGCCTTGATAAAGACAGCCCAAGATAAAGAGAAATAAATGACAAAGAACAGCCAAAAGTAGCCGAGCCAGTGTGTGTGGGTGGTCAATAATGCTCTGCAAACCGTTTACGCCAAAATAGGCAGTTGCAGGATTCCAACTGTTTGGCTACTGCTACTAAGCACACACTTTGATATGCATATCATCACATAAATAAAACCATAGCTGCAAGAAGTAATGTGCACAGAATCATATCAGATCCAATAAAAAATATTATATAAAAGCTTTTTATCTTTTTAAATATTAATACTTTAATCCAGCAAGGATGTCATAAATTGGTCAAGTGATAATGAAGGTATTTGTTATTCAAATAAATGAAGCCTTGGTGAGCACAATTGTCTTTCAAAAACAAAGTCTTCATGATAATTTCAAATGATAAACCTCCTGCAGTTATTATACACTTACATAATGCATATTAAGACATTCAAGTTGTACACAAGCATCTACAAACATCAGTTTAATGCCATTCAACATAAAAGTAAGCAAATTAAGGTTTATTAATTCAGCTACAGTGTAGCCTGGATGTAGTTTTGGTTAACAGAGACAGTTTTCATAACACTCATATACTGTGGAAGATCTTCTCTCACTTCCTGAAATGTGTTTCTTCTATTCAGCTCTTCTAATAGCTCACCATCAAGATGTCTGTTGAATGTGGGTTGAATTCTTTTACTCATCTTCCTGTACAATGAGGCAAGTGACGAGTGCAGATTTTTAATGCTAGCACACTACATGATCACGTCCTTCACATTACCAAGAGAGAGAGAGAGAGAAGTTTTCATTTACTGAATAAAAACTGAGTAGTGCTCGCCTCCACAATAGAGAAAGAGATAGACACATGAATAGAAGAGAGATTTTTAAAAGCATCCGCTGCCATCAGATTACAAAAGCATTATTACAGGTACAGATAAATGATCCCTCCGATTAAATACTCAACATGATGATTGTACTTAATCTATTGGATTAGATAATCAAATTTCTCATTGAGCATAATGGATGAGACTGGCTTACATTAAATACGCCAGTTTGTACAACAGCATCTCTACATGGACAATGTGCTTTCAGGAGATTATACAAAAATGAGCTTGTGCAACAAATCACAGCAACAAGCCTGAATAACCGCTCCAATCCACCTACGCACCTACAGAAAGCGATGTTAAAGCCACTATTGTGACCCTGCAACACCTCACTGTTCAAAAAGAGGGCGCTCTCCACTGGCTTGAGATAAAACACTACTGACTTAACACTCCAGTGCATGTGTTTAAAAGAAACCAGCAGGATGGACGTACTAAATCAGCCAGTCACTCATTTGCCTCTGTAAAGAAGAACAAAATGTAAAAGATGTGGCTTCATATCTTAATGCTGCTACACCGTCAGCATCACATTATACGTCAATGTTGATCTCGTTCTCCTGAGGCCATGCAAATGACCAAAGAGAAATGACCTAGTTCACTTTTATTTTACATTAGTTACTGTTCAAATGAAGGCCGAAAGGTCGGAGAAGAAAACTTTCTATATAAATGTTTGACCATGATGGCATATTTATATTTTATTTGATGTAATGGAATTAAAAGAAAATATATTGCAAGAACCGCAAGTCATCACATTGAATCAAGCAAAGCAGGCTTTTGCATAGTTTGGGCAATAGTTAACAGCAGTTAATACACACTAAAGCCCTATATAAATGCATCATTCATTTAAAACATAAAAGGCTCCAAAAGGGGTTTTGCAGCAACACCATGTGTGAAGATCATTTTAATAATCTAATGAATGTTTTCAACCAAACATTTTTGAAAATAAAGGTTCTTTAGTTCACCCAAAAATAAAAATTACCCCAATGATTTACCATCAAGCCATCCTGGGAGTGTATGGCTGTCTTCTTTCTTCTTTTAGACAAATACAATTGGAGTTATATTAGAAAAATGTCATAATGGATTTATGGAAGAGTCAAGATCTGAAAGCCCCCAAAAAGTGCAACCATCTAATCATCAAAAGGCTTGAAGCAAAGCGATGCTTTGTGTAAGAAAAATATCCATATTTAAAACAGTATAAACCATAATCTCTAGCTAACTGCCATATACGTACATTCACAACAGAGTGGTGTTCCAGTGGATGATGTAGGTTCTTCAGCGTATTAACACTAGAATATGGTTGTGGAACTATTCACTGAAAGGTTCTTTGGGAAACCAAAAAAAGGTTATTTTATCGCATCATGAATTTTTTTTCAAGAGAGTAAAAAACAAAAAAGTTCCAGATGTTAAAGGTTCTTCATGGAACCACAGAAACCAACAAAAAAAAACTTTAATTTTCTCATTTCCAATCAAATTCATGATTCAGACATTGCATTTTTCTGCAGAGTGGAAGGAACTTGAAAACTAGTTCCTGACAGGACTCCTGCACCAGCAAACGGATAATCAGGTCAAATAAGCAAATTTTAGTTCAGCAATCCAAGATAAATTGCTTCATGGGCTCTTAAATAGATTTAAATATTCAATTTATCATTAAATCGTGTTAGTTTTCACCCTCACATAAAAAGAGCATATGTTTAACATATTAATTAAAAGCTTGTGCATAATTGCAATCATAACTGGGTTGAGCGGTTAGAAGTAATAACTAGATGTCCAGTTGATAAACCTTTTTTTAAAATGAGCCGAGTGGTTTGTTTTCCCGCAGGACTTTCAATGCATGTTCCACACTACGTGCTGATGTCTAGTAAGAAACTGACATTCATCCTTTTAGCATTTCTGGGATATTTTCAGGCTGGAGCAGGCTTTAGAATTGCATTAAATAGGCGCTTGTGAAATATTCTATGGTGCAACAAATGTTATTGTGAGGGCGTGCTTCATTTCAAGGCCTTTCAATAAAACAGAAGTGTGATTTTATTTTGTATTCAGCAACATCCTTCACACGAGTGTGTGTGGAGTTGAAAAAAACGAGTTTAAAATGCCATTCAACAAGAACTTCGGCCTTGAAACTGAGCTTTTCAGATGATGACCTCATGATAAAGACAAACATTCCACATTTGATCAGATTACATAAAGATAAAAAAAATTGAGATACTAAGGTTTATATATACACACATATTCATTATATAATTTAATATTATATTTTATTTCAAATAGTTTTAGATAACACTGTCTTACTCTGCATTCTTCATCTCAAGCACAAATATCATTCGATCTCAGCCTCGCTTGGCATGTGCGCCGTGTTCAGACAGGTAACAATACACTAGCTGCCCTTCAAGGACAGAATGTTCAAAATGTGCATGTCGTAATCGCAGGAAACCTTGACGAGCACAGACATGGATAAAGAGGAGAAAATGACAAAGCCAGTCTCACAAAACACAAGTCTGCCATCAATCAGCCGCTCAAACACTAAACGCAGATGCAATATAGTGTGTTAAGAATCTGAAAACGGGCCAATTTCCTAAAAACACAACTCAAAAAGGACAAAGAAATAAAGAAACAACACCAGTTTTTTCCCCCACATTTTTTATATTGAATTTTACTTCTTTTTTTTAATGGACAATGTCAAACATTTTTTTTTTTGTAGATTCTGCAAGATATGTTTGGAATTTGTAACAGAAGCCCTCCTAAAACGGGGTCAGTGGTCTGAACGCCCCAATTCCTCACCGATATCAAACAAAACCCACCCTCCTACCTGAAACACACACCAGACATCCCCTTTTAAATTAAACATGAAGGAAACTAAACAAAACAATAGTTTGCAGAGGCTCATTACAGAAAACAAAGACTTGAAGACAAACACTTTAAAAGAGGACACGATAAGGTGGTCATGATGATCTACTCATCAACTTTTGGTACCTGTTTAAGGTCGTAGGCCTCTCTGTGTTTTATATCGCAGAAAGTAAAGCGTTAACTTAACCGAGGTGTTTTTCTTCTTTACAGAGTCTACATCGCCGATTGAGCACTCGCTTCTTCTCAAGCAAATGAAGAGCGATCATATACAATCAATCAGCAGTTGTTTTTTGTCAATGATAAAGCCATATATTACTTTAAAACACTGATTTTTCTTTGGATGAGTTACTTTTAAATACAGTAATGATAACATGCAGGTTTACCCTCGCCGAGTCTCATTTTAAGATTGCGCAAGACATACAGACCCTGAACTGCTTGCGGTGTTAAATAAAATGGAAAATACACGTGTGAGCGGCAGTCTCGATGCCTGCACACAGAAATTTTGCTATATTTATTAGCATGGCACATGACCTCAAATGTGAGTCTTTGCGCAGCGAAATCTCCAGCCGCTGGATTATTATGCAACGATAATGGTACAGTATAGAAAAAAAACAACTAAGTTTGAAAAGACGATTTGGTAAACAGTTCTTGCAAATCCTGTCCATAATTCCCAAAAACACAGTACAGTAAAAGCAATCAAAACAAATTTGCTTTGCTTCAGGTAAAAAGCTAAGCTGAGGCTTCAGTCAATCATATTCGTGGAAAATGTTCCACTCTAGACAATACAGGCGTTTTGAAGAGCGCACAGCTCAGCTATAGAAATACTAGCGCTGAAGATACTTAAAAGAAGTTTGATGATGCAAACTATTATAGGTACATGAATTAGATCAATTGAAAAACAATTAAATTCGTTTTTAAAGTTTAAAATGTTCAACTGGTGGGCTACAATTGTTGTAAAAACTGGAAAATAAAGGCAATAGAAAAAACGGTTCAACTAATATACTTTAGCCGAGATGAGATGCAGGATGTAAGGCATGTATGCTCATTTTCTGAGATGTTTAACGTCCACCTCATCCAATCACTTTTAACGCACACTTCATAGGATCATAGCAGTTCAATCGTGCCTTTATCCACTTTTGTATTAGCGAAACGTTGAAAGGGGTGTGAAAGTACGGCAAAGGCCTATAAAAGCGCGAGTGACTACAAAATGGAGGGTTGAAAGTAAACAAAAACATGCAGACCAATCGCTCCTCCAACCAGCTTGACAAACTTCTGGGATGGTTTTTGCCTTTTCGATTACAAATTGCTGTAGTTGGAGTTCTGAACAGAAAATAATAAAACAAACGAAACAAAGTAAACATTACATTTGGTTGAGGGAACACTTGAAAATGTACATGTACATATAAACGTGCCAACACTTGTTATTAATGCACTCATCTTAGCTATAATTGGCATTATGAATATCTTTTTTTCCCCACATTGTTTCGATACCAAAACTTTGTTTTGTGTCAACAATTATCACACTCGCTTTGGGTATTATTCACAAATAAGCATTCTATATAATTATGTTGGGCCAATAATTATTTTGCCAAGCGCACAAACGACGATAAAGAAATTATGCTGAGCAAGTTTTGGTTGTTAAAAAAAAAGAAAAGTCAGAAATAAACCTAATTTATAAACGTAAATGTACAAAATTGATTTGTTTTTTTTTACTACTGAATCTAAGATGACCTTACACCACCCCAATGCTAATGTCTATATATATATTCTGTATTTTATATACACATGTAATATTCATCCTGTACGTATTAATTCATCTCAATTTCCCCACCATTACAGATCTTACAATTCTTATCATCTATATCAATAAATAAACAAGAACCATGGTTTGTTTTTCATTACGCCCTCTTCAAGGTATTGTGCGATTCTCCCCGAAATGGTCCTGGAGAGTTTTGCATGTAGGGGGCATCACCTCTACCAAAAAGAGAGAGAATGAGAGGAAAACAGTGGGAGAGACAGAAAAAAAATATGAGAGACAAAAGAAAAGAAGAGGGAGAGCGCTAGGTAGCTGCTGGGTTTCTACGCCTGTGCGTTGGTGCCATTCTTGTCGGGGGAATTGGCTGCGTTGATGGAGTTGGCAGTGCCGTCTGGCTGCATGCTGTCCTTGCGAGGAGGCATTCGCTCATTTATCCGGTCCAGTCCACGTGCTTCCTCGAAGCTTTGGATCTTGTGTTGAGGGTTGAAGCCTTGGATGGCTGGAAGTATGGAAGCAGGACGTTAGTTAACGCTAATGCTTAAGTGACACAGTAATGACAACGTTCGGTTTTGTTTTGGGTGTTATGGGTATCCTTTATTTTTATTATAATTAGTCATATTGATATCTAAATCACAAAAAAAGCACAGAAAAGTTGGAGCTTAGTAATAGAAAAAAAGACATGAATTACCCCCCCCACAAAAAAAAGAAGAAATCAAGCAGTGCTACATCTCAACATTAACTTATTAGATACGGACATTTTCAGTCACTAAAAGTAGCATGACTACAGAGGGCTGTTCTTCCCCAAAGAGCACCCAAAAAAGATTGCTGAAATATAGCTAAATATACCAGTCAGCCAAGAGAACTACAGTAAAGCTTGACTAGCTTAGATAACATTAACCAGAAATACTAATGCACCCACGTCAAACCTGACATTAAAGGCAAAAACAGGCCTCGATCTGAGTTTTTTTGTGTGCTTTTTGGTCAGGAAGTGAAACTGATAAAAACAAAGATTCAGTCTAATGCTGTGGTCTGCTCAAACCCCTGCCTCTGGCTTCCCCACTTTAAACAGCTGTGCCTGAAACGTTCACGATTGCGAGACGTTCTGAAACATCTTTCAAAAAGCCAAATCTACCAGTTTTATCAAGTGTTACCAGCAATAGTTCACCCAAAAATGAAAACGATGTTATCATTTACTCACCCTTGACTGACTTTCTCATGTGGAACACAACAGTTATTTTAAAAAACTATTTTTGTCCATACGATGCAAGTCAGTAATTTTTTTTAAAACATTTTCGATGCTCCACAGAAGAAAGTCATACATGATGAGGGTCAGTAAATTGAATTTTTTTGGTCAACTATCATTTAAAAAATGTATTTACTTTCTTAACACAAGTTCCTTGTTACAAAAGTCATAGTTTGCAAAGTGTTGTTGCAGGTTGAATTTTTGTCTGTTTAGTGGCACAGAAATCTCACACTTCACTTTCAATGCAAACTAAACAAAGAAACAAACATCTCAACATGCAAATCAAACAAAACTGCTAGCTTTAAACATAACAGGCATGTGAACTAAATACACAAATAATTATAATAAATGACATCGGTGACTACAAAGGGACAAAATGCACACGAAGGACAGACAGTTAATCCAAGGGGGAGGGTAACAGACAGACAACACTGAGAAGTTTTTACAGATGTCTTGCATACCTCGTGCTTCCTCTGCTTCTACGGTGGCTGTGTAAGCATGAGTAGTAGTGCCATGCCCAAAACGAACGGGGAAAGAAAGTGAGTCAAGTTATCAATGCAATCACAAGTCCATTCAAACCCCCTCCCTGTTTCCAATTCATTCATCTTCCCCTCCCAACACCAACCCGAATGCTTCACATGCCACACAGGAAGAAACCTGAGAGGTTAGTTTAGTTGCTTCATCCAGAGTATAAACAGATTTCAAGACTCGTTTTTTTCCTGGTCAGGTTTGTTTTTGAGAACCCGTGCTTATGAATCTGAGATGCAGCGCCTTCTGAACTACTCTTGACATGGACCTAGTCTATTTTTAAAGCTGAAGGTATACAATAACCAAACAAGGAAAGGCTTTCGCCGTAAAAAAAATCCATGCAATGTACTGCGTATGCATGATGACAGTTTATTTGTGGCCTTCAAAGGAAGATGAGAGGCAAGACAGCTTTGAGCGAGGTGTCGTTTTTTCCTTCTATTTTCAGCTACTGAAGAGTCCTTTTATTTACATCCTCTCCCCCAGTGAACCACCAACACATTAGTCATAAGACCGCATTGTAGTTCACTGTGCCTTGACATTTGACCTAAACAGCTGGGCTTTTCTCTGGCTCAAGTCAACTTCCCCCCCCCAAGTTTGTACCATACTATAAATATAACTTGAAAACCTTAGAGTTAGTTTACCAAACAACAAAAAAAGACTTTCATTCATCTTCTGAGCACAAATTTAGATATTTTTGATGAAATCCAAGAGCTTTCTGAACCTGCATAGATAGCAATGCAACTATCTCGTTCAAGGCCTAGAAAGGGAGTAAGGACATAATTACAATAGTCAATGTGATATCAGTGATTCTACAAGAATACTTTGCAGGTGGAACCCAGTTATTTTTTTAAATCGGAATCCACAAGATCAGAAGTTTCGCGTGAGAGCAAAAAAAAATTTAAGTTATTCAAGCAGATTTCGCCATGCTGACCAACAGAAAGCTGCATGTTTAAAAGTGTCTTCTGTGCAGTACTTCAAACATTGCTACACTTTTGACAACAGAACATGGGCCTTTTTTGCTGAAATTTCGCTGCACCTTTAAGGTTTGAGGTTTGTTCAAATCCTGAACCGCTACTATGTGCAGTAGGTTATTGTATATTATGAAACATTCTGAATCATAGCAAATTTCAGAGCACCTTTCATCAAAAACAAACATGACCATGTTAATGTGGTTGTTAGTAGGATGGCAGCAGGCTGATGAGTTTTACAGTGAAGGCAGGGAGAGAAAGCATGGCACACCGACAGGCGCTGGCTAAATTGGGTCATATTGCATCATAGTCATAAAGCTCACAGGAGCCCCTCTCACTGTGAAAGCATCACCCGGGAGCAATTCCTTTGCACTCGCTAAGTTTTTCAGGTCCCTGTCGGGACAGGAAATCTGAAGCGTGTTGATTGAAATCCCCTTCATGATCAAACCCTTGTAAAATCTCCCCCTTTTTAAACAATATCACTTTCGATCGAGTCGATGATGGGTGTGCTGCACCGTGAGAGAGGCAGAAGCAGAGGTAGAGAGAGAGAGAGAGAAAAGAAAGAAAGAAAAAGAGAGAGAAAAGAAAGAAAGAGAGAGAGAGAGAAAAGAAAGAAAGAGAGAGAGAGAGAAAGAAAGAGAGAGAGAAAGAAAGAAAGAGAGAGAGAGAGAAAGAGAGAGAGAAAGAGAGAGAGAAAGAAAGAGAGAGAGAAAGAAAGAGAGAGAAAGAAAGAAAGAAAAAGAGAGAGAGAGAAAGAAAGAAAGAGAGAGAAAAGAAAGAAAGAGAGAAAAGAAAGAAAAAGAGAGAGAAAAGAAAGAAAAAGAGAGAGAAAGAAAGAAAGAAAGAGAGAGAGAAAGAAAGAAAAGAGAGAAAGAAAGAAAAAGAGAGAGAAAGAAAGAAAGAAAGAAAGAAAGAAAGAAAGAAAGAAGAGAGAAAAGAAAGAAAAAGAAAGAAAGAAAGAAAGAAAGAAAGAAAGAAAGAAAGAAAGAAAGAAAGAAAGTAACAGTAGCAGGGGGTCAGTGGAGAGCAGGTATCGGCCTTCACACTACTGCAGAGACAGCTCAATGATGCCGGCAGCGAGACTTACCACTCTGTAGGGTCTGTCTGCCTCCTGACAGCACACCCACAGGCAACGTCCCAGTGGGGGTCAAGCCCTTTAACTGCAACACACTCTCGTTCTCCTCTCTGAAAACACACCCACACACATGGGATATAAAATCAGCCAAGGTTTGGTTTCAAATTAGTGTTCATTTTGTCAGTTATTTTAAAATTTAGTCTTAGTCCTGTGTTAAATGTCCTTGTTAGTTTTTAATTATATTTAGCCAACCTTATCCTATTTAGTTTTAGTCAACATTTAGTCGACAAAGTCTCAACATTTGAGTAATAAGATTATTATTAATTAACCGCACAGCAGTATTCATTTTGGCAGCCATTTTTTATTTAGTCTAACTCAAATGTTCACGTTAGTTATATTTAGTCAACCTTGTCCTGTTTTTGTTTCTTCAAGTTTAGGGATTTTAACTCTTAATATCTGGCAACCACATGAAAGCTCATGTAGTAGAGGTGTGTAAAGCAGTCCGAAATAACATTATCTCCTTTTTTGACGAAAATAAAGAGGTTTTTGTTAAAGTTATGTTTTTTTCATTTTAGTCTAGTCATATTTCGTCAACGAAATCACATGTTGATATAGTCAGTTATCCTTTATTGACCTTATTGTCGTCTCATCTTCGTTTCATCTTAGGGTTAGTCTTAGTCATGGGAAAAAAGCTTGTCAACAAAAAATAAATTCATAGTCTTCGTTAACGAAATTAACACTATTTCAAATTAAGTGAAATGAAAGAGTCAGGATTTAATTTGACTTTCTGAATTTATGATGTGAAACAAATAAAAAAATGTGTCCACAGTAAAGAAAAAAAACGTGAAATATACATGTATAAAAATAAACAAATATCAATAATAATTGCATTTATAAATATTAGGTTTTGGGGGAGTCACACCATGTGCGATAATGACCTGAACTAATCTTATCTTGTCATAAAAAGGTCAAATTATCTGATCTTTTACGAGACTTATTGACCTTAAATTTTTCAAATAAATAAGTAAATGTATTATCATTATGTATATGGGATAGATACAAGCAGAAAGACAGATCTACCTTAAATGTATTATTCGTATTTTATAAACCTCTCGGAGTATCAAATACTGTTGCTTATGCTTTTAAAGAATAGGTCCACATCTCTGATGTGCAGAACTGAGCGTGTGTTAAAATCCTTGGCCATGAGGGATTTGTACGTTAAGTGTGTATATTCACCTAAGAACAGAGAAAACTCTGGCCATCTTGCCAATGGCACGAATCTTATTTCGGATCACCTCCTTGCGGACCGCCGGAGTGCCACCTGCAACAAACATGCACAAATGGGAAGGGAGAGAGAAAAAGAAAGAGTGAGGGAATGTTAGGGTCTAGTTTTATTTATGGGAATAATTTTGCTGTATATCTGTCAACTTGAAACTTGTGCATTTTATGAACTAATAACTATCTGATGACAGGAGTCAAACGTACTCCAAATCAAATGAGCCATTACATCCTGAACTCCCATAAGGCATAAATAAACCCCATTTCAAGGAAATGAGGAAGTGTGTCAGGCCAAGTTAAAATTATGCACCATTCACAAAAAAAGAAGGACAAATCAAATGGGCATCAAGAACAGTAAATGGGACACTGTATTCCTTCATGACAGCTCCTCATATGTGGGGTGGGAGCGTTCAGACCGGGTTCATCTGGTTTCATTACAGCAGAAGAGGCATCACTGTACTTCATGGCTCTTGTGTTAGGAGCAGTAATTCATTTTAAATGACTGAAGTGACTGAATGGAGACACAGGTTGTCGGTCACAGCTTAGGTAAGCCGCTAAGTGCAATGCATGTCTGGGTAGAAGGTTAGCAATATATTTGATTCACTGATAACTGACAGCAAAAAGAACATGCTTCGAAGGCATTCGTGAAGTATAAAACAAGCACTGTTTATGTACTTCCTTTCTCTGCCGTTTTATATCTTCAAAAAACAGATGAAACAGAGCAGGAAGCCCATTTAAATCACACAATTAATGCTGAGTTTGTATTTAAAGCAACTTGCACACAAGAATATAGTGTCCTAAATCAAATTAAATGGGTTATGCGCTGAGGACTAATATGCACTAATCAGAGAACTATTAATTGATGAGAAAAGGGGCATGCTGGTATATTAAATAGAGCTGAAATCCATGTTGAGAAGACAAAAGAAATCAAAGAATGGAGACATTTAAGTGATGAGGTTAACAGCACACTTTTTACATTTTAATTGAAGTAAATGTTTATTATAGAAGTTCCTGAATGGGAAATAAAAAACTGGTAACGCTTTAGTACAGGGACCAATTCTCACTATTAACTAGTAGCATGTTTATTATTAACATATTGTCTGTTTATTAGTACTTATACTCTACATCCCTAATCCTGCCCAATTCCTAAACTTAACATCAACCTTACTGACTATTAATAAGCAGCAAATTAGGAGTTTGAGGCAAAATTCTTAATTAATGGTTTGTTAATAGCTAGAATTTGAAAACAAAGTTTGTTTCAAGGTGGTAAACAGTTTACAATTTAGTTTTGTGAAATACACTATGATTAAAGTGGCCTTATTATGGATTTTTGAAAATTGTCTTTCATGCAGTATGTAACAGCTCTAAGTGAATGAAAACATCCTTCAACGTTTTAAATCTGAAAGTGCACAGTGTATAAAGTTATTGTCTCTCAAAAGAAAGAGTCGACTCTGAATCATTGAAACAAGTTGTTTTTAAACGAATCCCAATCCGTTTCATGTTGAACATGAAACATTAGCATATTGCCTGCCCACTTGTTGGTCTATCCACGTTGGTCTGAATGAAAATGCAAATTCATTCTCTGCCACTAGGCGCATCTTATGGAGCGTAAAAATAGCGGTTTCCCCGATAACGGCTGTACAAAAAGCAGCACTGCAAATGCTGCTTTATCAGGCATTACAGGGATGATGAAATGAAAATGAGATCAATCACCGCCGTTTCACGTCATCACACAAAATAGGGGTTTGGAAAAATGAACCGTTGAGTGAATTGAATAGTTTGAGAGTCGTTGAGTAAGTAAGGTAAAAATAAATGCATATTATAAAACAATTAAAGTGTTTTTTGACTGCATGCATGTCAACCTGTTGTTGGGGACTCCCAAACATGAACCTTTCATTACCCATAATAGGGGCACTTAAAAAAAAAAAAAGTGAAATACAAATGTATACTTCCTCAGAAAGGATGCATTCATTTGATTAATAGTGACAGTAAAGACTTTATAAAAACTACAAATAAATATTGCTGATGTGAACTTTCCTTTCATTATATTGGAATGATTCAAATAGATTAACAGTTATTGAAACTGTAATGATTTTTCACAATATTACAGATTTTAGTTATTTTTCCCCCATATAAATACAGCCTTGAGCTTCTTACCAAGCCTGAAATTGCGTAAATCCTCAACCTCTATAAGACTACAGGTGTGGCTCAACTGAATTTATTTGGGGTTTACAAAAAGCTACAATTCAACAAAAGCACCAAACACAGACCCATCAATGAGAGGAAGCTCAGGAAGTAAAAAAAAAACTTTTCATGTTTTTACCTTCACACGTGTCGTCTCCCTCTGACATGAGCTCATCATCTGAGCAGATGTTTAACACGTTGACCAGCATCTCTGTTACTGAGAGGAAATGAGAGAAGACCAACTTTAACATATGCTTTTCAAAAACCATTCTTCTGTTATTAATTACATGCTTAGTAGGGGTGGCACGGTACACAGATGTCACGGTTCGGTACATACCTCGGTTCGGGGGTCACGGTTCGATATGATTTCGGTACAACAGGGGAAAAAAATCTACTATGCTCAGTTTCTTTTCATTTATTTTGAACAGACAGTAGTGCAAATAAAAAAAAATGGTCCACCTAGATGTGAAGATACTAATTATTGATACTAATAATATAATTACATTGTTATATTATATATGAAATCTGTTTTGTTTTCATTGTGAGTGTACACAAATAAAAGCAGACAGAGCACACACACATTTTTATTAATTGTATATATTGAACATTTAACATTCAAAATTATTACAAAATGTTACAAACATGATCATGTTTCCTAAAACACACACAAAACATATCAGTTCCAGCATTGCTAAATGTAGGCTACTTTATCAAAATCAAATACAAACATCAGCGCACCCGCCTCTGTGTCACCATTGAAACGCGACTGAATTAATGTAACTTACAAAGCCCATCATTTACATAAAAAATTATAGTTTAGCATTCAGATAAGTTACATCGCAAACAAGGAAACAAGCCTTTAAGTATGCTCCTTTGTCAGTCCATGTGAGAGATGCGTTCAGAAACAGCACATGGTCACTGTCCAGGGGGCTTTGTTTTCAAGCGCGCAACTCACAGCAGTCGCTGTTCTTCTGCTGGCGTTGGCGGTTATCAAACAGCGTTGCATTACTGCGGTGCCCCTTCTGAATTGGGGGTGAATTGCCTGTATTCATCGTAAGGCCTCATGCACCGAACCGAGAGGTACGTACCGTGACGGTTCGGGACGAATATATGTACCGTGCCACCCCTAATGCTTAGGCTTTAATACTATCTAAATCACATTCTTCATAGTGTTCAACACATGATCACTATGTACAGATATGCATTTGGTTACTCCATCCAGACAATTTGTCTGAATGTTTCCTTGAGGATAACAGCTTGAGTTAAACTCCTTTCTAAAACCACATCCCATAACTTAGCAAAAGCACTTCTGACGTCAAAATCAATAAAAAAAAAAAAAAAAGATTACGCCGTTCCCTTTTTCTCTTTACCTTTTTCCCCGACGAAGGGCAGTGACCATGTGAACACGTCCATGAAGTTGGGCAGCCAGTACGGGTGAGGAGAGCAATTGAACTGCCGTATGTTCATGACGTTGTTCTCGTATTTCAACACAGCAGCTTGAAGGGTTAAAAAAAGAAAATTAAACAAAAGTCGTCTGGCAATGGCACTGGCTCAAAACTGTCTTAAGAGCTCTTACCTTTGTTGTTATACACATCTAAGTAGTTTGGTGCAGAGAAGATTGTAATTAAAGAGGGGAAGCCTGTCGTCTGACTTTTTCTGTACATTCGATACCTAAGGGGGTCAGTGAAATGGGACAGACATTGTCAGTAAGAGCGGTTTACATTCAGTTCAAAGCAGTCTGGTTTATAAGTGTGGTGTGCATTGTACTCACCCTGCATCCTGGGCTTCATGTGCTCTTATAACTGACAACAAGTTATTATTCATCAGAAAGTCACATACTGCAGGGTAACTGTTAGAGACGGAGAGAGAGGTGCAATTAGCAAATCCAGCAGTCCATTAGTCAGAACGGCATGACTAACATTGAGAGGTGCGACTGTGAACGGAGACTGTGTAGGCAGCCATCAAACAAATGTGCATGTGGGCAGACTGTCAGCTGGAGTACCTGTAGAAATAGGAACATCCTCTCACACTGTTGTGACAAAAGTGCTCCGAGCTCTTTTCGCTGCCGTAGTCCTCGCCAGGGTCAGACCACAACAGGTCGCACATCGGCCCGAAAGCTGGAGGCTCTTTAAACCGGTCTAACTGCAGCACAACAGTGCAAAACAAACAATCAGAATTTCTGTTCTGCAGCACCATCACTGCAACAAAACATTCAATCCGTTCGCATTTGCTTCAAATAAGTGATTATTTAAAGCACGGAGCAAACCATCATCTTATCTAAGCACATAATAAGGAATTAAGGAAATAACTAAATATAAGCATTTTATGGACACAAACAGATACATTAAATACATTAAATTATTATTATTAGAAGTACTATTACTCTTAAAAATCTAAAATAATAATAAAAAAATGTTTTATACAATAATTACATAATTTATATTATTATTATTATTATTATTACTACTATCGTATAAAACAAATTTAGAGAAAAGTCAGAATGGCTGACTTGTTTTAAACCTTCAAAAAATGCATTTAGCATGATTATTATAAAAAAAATTATATTTTGAATAATAACTATAGTAAAAACAGTACAGTATATAGCAGTATAGTAAGAATAATGTATCCATTTTATGACAATTAAAAAAAAATAAGTGCCTTGTTATTTATTATTATTATTATCAACTGAAGTGTTTCAATATTTATTACATATAATAATAATAATAATAATAATAATAATATAGTAATCAAATAAACTGGTTGACTCAAAACAAGGCAACCATCATAAACCTCTATTTTGATGTAATTATATAATAATAATAATAACCATTTTAAATGTTTTTATATATTAAAATGTGTCTTATTACCGTTATTTTATACATTTGTATTACTATTTATATAGATCATCATATTTATATAAATTAATAAAATAAATGGAAGTGTTTAAATATTTATTAAATATACATTATTAATACCAATACTAATAATAATGAATAGGAATTGCACAGGATGGTTGCTAGTTGACTAACAACTGATCATTTTGAATGGTGAAGTAGAATAGTGAGTTTATATAGATTTTACATCTATCTTTTTTAGCTTAAATTTTCTTAACAGCAGTGCTTTAAAAAGGAGAAAAGGAGAGTTTAAAGATGTAACTTCTCAGAGAGTTTCAGCCTGTTGGCATCTTGCTGCGCTTCAGCAGTACAACTCCCTCCGAGAAGTTGCATGTCTAAATTCATCCCCTTTAATGCATCATCACAACAGCGAAACATGCATCACCTTCATGACAAATTCAGCACCTTCCAATACTGTCCTACCATGAGCATTGCACACACAACGCAACAGCACGTGACTAAAGACAGCGATGCCCCACATCTTTCTTACTTTCCGGATGTCGTCGAGGCAGGTGACCTCGGGGGACAGGCCTCCGTGAACGCACAGGAACTGCTGGTTGAGCAGAGCGGCCAGGGGAAGGCAGTCAAAGGAATCCATGCAGGCGTCATACACGCGCTCCGAGTACTTAATCTTGCCTGCGATGAGAAAACCACAATAAAAACATCTATGTATCTCCGAACAGGCGCAAGCAGAGTGAATGAGCTTTTCAAGCCAAGGCTGTCACACCATCCGTTTGACATATCACAGTAATGCTGGGTGGGTGAGGGCTTGCCAACTTTCCAAGGCTGGAGGAATAGATGGAGGAGGATGTCGCATGCCTTGTTAGGTGATGTTGCAGCAGACCCGCGTGCTAATTGGGATGAACTGAGGAAAGCAGTGCGGCAGGAGGCTGATTAAAGGAGGCTGATGCCAGAGACAGGTTACACGTGGAACAAGGGCCGCATACCACCGTTAAATCCTGACATTTTAGAACGGGCCAGCTGTGCAACGTATTGTAAACAGCAGCACTGATAGATGAGACACAGGCAGCCTCGTGATGAGCAAAGAACAACACTGCAATGAGCCAGCAAGTGGTGAAGTAGCACATCATTATCAAAGGCCCTTTGATTAGCTGGATGGAGAAACAGCCAGCCTCAAACTAGGCTGAATGAATGCATTAACAGCCAGGATTCTGCTGAAACAGGAATGCCATTGTCCACTGGGTGGTTCCTGATTGACTAAATTAGGGAGTTTTTATTGGAGAGTTTTTGGTGCAGAACCGCAGGTGTATTGTGCAAACTACATTTCATAGGAATGTTTAGATGGCTATTGAAGAATTAATATACGTTCACGTTTAAAAAAGATATATATATTTAACTTGCATATCTCAGCCTAAGTTTTGCTTCAGTTTGTTTTCTATTCTATCAGTTTAAATAGTTTGTTTTGATATTATATTATGTTAAGGCCCGTACACACCGGGACGTATATCGGCGCACGTTATTCGCCAGCGTTTTTCAACGCGTTTGTTGTGTTCACACCCAAGCGATTTTCGCTGACGATGAGCCGAGTGAACATGCAAATTCATTCCCTGACATTAGATGGCGCTTAATGTAAAACAGAAATGCCCCGGTACACAAGGTGGCGCTGCGCAACTTTACGCTTCTGACACTCGCTTGTCACTCAGAAGAAGAGAGCAAGTATTTACGCGCTTGTCAAAATCATACAAATTTGTCATAAAGTTCTTTGTGTTCAGACACCAAGGAGACCAGCAGCTCTACATTCATCTTGCCTTGCATCTTCTTTGTCTTCTTATTTCTTCCCGGCAGTGTAGATCTCACCGTCGTTTAGATTTTTTTTTATAGTAATACAAATAATTTAGTTCAGTTAGAGGACACTGCAATTAAAACTGAACGCTGCTGCTCAAAGCAGTGCACCGAACGAACGAGAGCCGTGCATCACAGTATTAATTTTTACCTGTATTTTAAATCAAACATTGTGTTTGGGGTTATAATTGATAACCAGATTTCACCGCGGGATTAATTTCCTGAATATAACGTGGTAACGGTCGGTAACTCTGGTGCAATTTGAACGGGAGCGGGCGGTCTAACAATATCCCGTTCCTGACGTCCTTTCAGAACAGCATATCTGCGCTTTATTCTTATCGAGCACCGGTACAGCCTGCACTCGGACCGTTATGCGCGCGCTGCAGCACGAACCAGTGCTTCGTTTTATTTGCGGGGTCTGAGCAAAGCATGTGCAACGATGCAGATATAATATACAGCTCTCAAACAGAACTGACAGATTGTGATGAGTGACAGATCAGAATAAAGATGGAGTGTGAATGCGATGTCCTTGAAGGACGTTCAACTATCTTTCCTTTTTTCTTTTTTTGTATTATGCTTATCCTATCATTTTAAATGACAGACTGTGTCGAATTTATTTATTTTTTCTCTGCTGCACTTTTCACTGTGTTAACAGCAAGATGTTAAATGCATTTAGTATTTGACAGGACTTATAAAATAAATATTAGGCTAAACCTACATTTTTTTCCTATTGTGTTGTAGGCTGAATGTTATCATAAACGAATTATATCCTGACAAAACGAATAAAAATAAGGATTACAATTTTTATATAACTTTTTTCTCTCTATGACACTTTATTCCGTGTTGGCAGCAAAATGTTATTGACATTTTTCTGTCAATAAATACAAGACGAATAAAATAAATACAATTTTATGCAGACGACACTTTTATTTGTTAGCCTAACTATCTGTTCAAGCAGAAATATGAGTGAGCCGAGAGCGCACATACACGGTTCGTTTGCGCATCATAACGGACATAACGCGCGCCTAATGCACGATCCTGTCACTGTAATCATCTTTTCCTTGATTACAATAGTCGTCCATCAACACTTGTGTGTACTATTGTGACACTGGCTTCTTTTATCCAACTGAGAGATGTAGTTTGCGTATCATATGATATATATACAGCGTTTTTGAGCAACCGTTCAGTCTGTATTACACACGATGAGAAATATGTGCTGCTCGAAACACAGAATACGTAGAGGTGGTACTGTTATTTATGAATAGGCTATATATTTTTTACATGACTTAACATACGAGTCATAATATTAGTGAATATATTATATTGTAGTTTTATCTCTCGCCTGGTTGAGAAACACTGACCTAAAGCAGGATCTTCCAGCATTGCCTTGATCGATCTATTAGGCATCCCTGCTCTATAGTGATGTTTAAAAAAACATTCTCTCATTTATTTCAGAATTTATTTGCTGATTTTTATTTTATTTAAACAGTGCTTGACGCAGAATTGCTGCTGATATTAAAGTCAAAGTAAAACTCACAAGGCGCTTACAGGGTATTGTAATGTAACTCCCCATCGTGTGTAATGGGAACATTTCCTCACGTCACAACCCTAGTGCTCAGCAAGACTGTTTTGTGTTTGAGCGCCCCCAGGTTGTGTTTTACTGTAACTTCAGCTGCTCCAGACACGTGAGCAAAAGCGCCAATCTCATTGGTCGGATAGTTTTTGACGCGGCGCGTCAAACCAAAAAAACGAACCCGAGGCGTTTAAAAAAAAATGACGCTTTTACGCGTGGCGTTTTTCGTGTCGGTGTGCACACTCACATTGGCGCCCTTTGTTTAGTCATGAGGCGTTAAACGTCGGCGAATAACGTGCGCGAAATTCGTCCCGGTGTGTACGGGCCTTTAGGCTGATATTATAAACCGAATAAATAATTGACTTTGTTTTTTAATGGACACTCTTCTGCTCACCAAGGCTGTATTTATTTCAAAAATACAGAAAAGTTTCCCATTTTAATACCTAAAATATAATTTATTCCAGTGATGCAGTGCTGAATTTTCAGCATCATTACTCCAGTCTTCAGTGTCCAATGATCCTTCAGACATTATTCTAATACGCTGAATTATTATCAGTGTTGCTGATCTAATATGCTGTTTTACAACAGTGAAATTGTTGTGCTGCTTAATATTTTTGGGAACCTGTGATATTTTTTTCTTTGATTCTTTGATTAATAAAAGTTAAAAAGAACAGCATTTATTCAAAATAAGTCTTCTCTAACAATATAAGTCTTTACTATCAATTATATCCATTTCCATTTCCATTAAGCAGTACAACTGTTTCCAACATTGATTATAAATCAGCATATCAGAATTATTTCTGAAGGATTATGTGACACGGAAGTGAAGACTGGAGTAATGATGCTGAAAATTCAGCTTTGCATCACAGGAATAAATTATAGTATACTAAAAGTATAAGTACTTTAAAGTATACTAAAATTGAAAACATTTATTTTAAATTGCAATAATATTTCACAATATTATTTTGTGAAATAATATTCAGTATTTTAATCAAATAGATAGGCTACAGCCTTGATGAGCATAAGACACTTTAAAAACGTTACTAATCCAAAACTTTTGAACGGCAGTGTGTTATAATGTAAAAAAAAAATGATCTCAGGTAACCTAAAATGTACATTTAGTTACATCAAGAATGAATGAATAAATGATGCATTTGGGTCAAATCAAATATAAATAGCACATTTAAGTTAAAAGTTACACACTTTTTGTGTGGTATAAATAATGTTTTTGCTCAGGTGCCCGGAATGTCCGCCCAATAGATAAAAGTTTTGCTCCGCAAGAAAATGTTTTTAGAGGAAACATTGCTCCCACGGGTCCTTAAATTTGATACAACTAAATTGAAGAGTTTTAAGGCCTTAACAAGTTAAATACATTAATTAGTATAAGAAAAGTCTTAATTATAATTTTTCAAATTGCCTTAAATAGATTTATTCTGCAGATACCATGTAAATAGTAAAATATAACTCTTTCCTTGATATTCGTTGATTTGTGTATTGAAAATGTTTTTTGATTGATATTTATGGTTTTTATTTTATTTGGGCTAGTTAAATTAATTTGAGCTACCAAAATCTGCAGAGTACCTGCCCGAAGGGCTACCAGGGATTTAGAAATTTTGCGAGCTCTGCTCTTCTTATAGCGCAACTGACTGAGCATTATCACGCAGAAACTCAATGATTTAATTAATGACTAACTAAACAATCAATCTCTTATTTACACTGTGTGTATGCTGTTCTCTCTCTCCCGTTCTAACAGGTAGATCTGTGAGCATGTAGAACTCTACTTGCGGAAACAAAAAAAGAGCTCCAAGCGGATTCAGATTAAACTACAAACTGGCCATTGCTTTCAACAGAGATGCCTGTGATTGACTATAATACTCAACACTGCAAAAGCACGTAGTAAATAAACCTGTGGTTCTGTAATTTGAAACCAAACACACACACAGAAACACACAGGAGCATTTAAATGTGGTTGACTATAAGCGGGTATATCATTTAATTGGTACTAATGGTACTGTAAAAAAAGACCCCACCCTCCTCCAATCACAACTTTCTTATCTAATCTGCACGGATCTAGTAAGTGACCTATTTTGATCTCAAAAAGGTGAGTTTTCACCAAAAGGTGAGCAGTTTGCATCTATAATATATATATGTATGTGTGTGTGTGTGTGTGTGTGTGTGTATATAAGAAACATTGATATATTTTGTAAAAATTCTACATCATGCCCAATTTTTTATTTTAACATTTAGTTAAGGATTTTTTATGTATTTATAAAATATTAAATCCAAAATCTTGCTCAATGTTTTCCTTTGTGCTAACTGAGGCGAAAAAAAAGCTAATAGAAATGAGGTATTATTTGTTTTGTATTGGCTATTATATAAATAGCTAAGGTTTAACCTAAACTGTCCAAAATAACAGTTTTTCAATGATTCAATAGCAATAATAATAACCCACATACTTTAATCATAGTAAAATGTAACATAGTAAAAAACGAGGGCTGAGAAACTACATAGTGACTGCTGAAAGCAAAGTTATATTAGCCAAAATATTTAATAAACACCAGTCGACGAGGGATTTATAACTTGCTGAACGAAGGGTGTAACAATTTTGCACAGCCTCTGTGTGGGTCTGCTGATCATCAGCTGCTGGTGGAAAGCAGGCAGCCGTTCGATGTGAGGGTTTCAGTTAGCTGTCAGTGTTTGTCATGACTGGGCTGATGTAAATCTAAGTGGGGAGTGAAGAGCCCTGACTAGCGCTGAGGGACGTGATTGAGCTCTGTGCCTGCGGCCCGCCATTCAATACTCCCCTGACACGGTCTCTCTCGGGATGCCACGATGGTAATGGGGGAAAACTTGCCATGAGAGACTTGAATGACAGGACGTGGCAAAATCTCATTTCATTCTCTTGATAACGTTTACACACACACGCTCTGAGTTTCTAAAGAGCTAAGCTTACATTCTTGTTTAAAGGTGAAGTACTCCGTGAGATGCCGACATTCGTGGTTGCCTCTGAGGAGGAAGAGGGTGGTCGGGTAGTTGATTTTCAGGGTCCACAGATAGAGCACACACTGCAGATGCAAACAGAAAAAGCGTGTCACAAAAACACAATAGCAATGCTATCATATATCCCTATAGTGTTTCTCACAATTGCGCTGATACTTCAGTTTTTGTGTGTATGCATAACCATTTCCTAGAGCTAAAATAATGAAAATCCAGGTCACTGAAACCTCGAAACCAATTTTTCTCAGTGAGGTCGTTTTTGAAGCACTATAAACTAGACATCCTGCAGACTAGATTTGACTTGTACATTTGGTGACATTTTAATCTTGATATATCTATGAAAACATGATGAATGAAAGTTTATTTAATTGTAACATATGCATCACAATGCATTTCGATGTGCATTCGACCTTATAATGCATTTCACATTATAAGGTGGTTGCATTTACCCAGTGCCTCAGTATGGACCATGTGTTAAAGAGACTTGTTATCCAAGTAGAAATAGAAAAATATGTTCATTCAAGCCTACACAAACACAATACTGCTGAACACAATCATTAGCATTCTCATTCAGCTCAAACTAATATGCT
This sequence comes from Gymnocypris eckloni scoliostomus, assembly GCA_027564155.1. Lineage (NCBI taxonomy): Eukaryota > Metazoa > Chordata > Actinopteri > Cypriniformes > Cyprinidae > Gymnocypris > Gymnocypris eckloni. The sequence goes on from CM050435.1 coordinate 14,670,296, forward strand.
GGAAGGCTACGACACAGCAGGTTCAGTGTTTAAGAGGATTATACCTCCATTACTCATGATATTTTATTAAAGGAATAGATCACTGAAAAATGAAAATCCTTGTACAACACACTAGCATATACGGTATGCAGTTTTTCTTTATGCATAGAATACTTTAATGACTGACTTCATTTGCCACTGTGGTGGTATAAAACAGCACACTGGGAGAGTTGGGGCGGACTTGTCCTTCCATTTCAAACAGTCATATCAATAAAGATTTTTTAAGAGCAGACTGGATGCATTTGTTTTGTATAAATCTTTTTTAAGTATTATTATTGTGTATTTTTATCCCCCAAGACGACCAATACACACTGTTTTCGATGAAGTTCTGTTATTTTACACGTCACTAAAGTAAATTAACATTTAATAAAAAACACATTATAAAAACATCCAGGTAAATATATTTCTAAAAATACTTTTTTTGTTGGGTTAGTCAAGTAAGAAAAAAATCACTGACATACACATTGAGGTCAACATTACTTTTTTTTTTTTTATACTTTTATGCAATAATGCATTCAATTGTTCAAAAGTGAGAGTAAATAAATTTATAATGTTACAACAGATTTATATCCCAAATTAATGCTGTTCTTTCAAACTTTCTATTCAAATAATCATGGTTTCCAAATAAATATTAAGCAGCACCTGCATTCAACATTTATCATGAGAAACCAAAATATTAGAATGACTCTGTAGGATCATGTGACATTTGAGACTGTAATAATGATGCTGAAAATTCTGCTTCGCGTCACAGGAATACATCTTACCGACCCCAAACTTCGTGGACAGTAGTGTACCTTCTTTAGTAACTGTATACAGCAAGTTTTTCTTAAGCAGAAAGCTAGAGTCTACCAGTGGCAGATAAGAACTTAGGAAGCTGAAGCGGATGTACAATCCAAACATGCTGAACCACAAACACATCCTAGCAGAGAGAACACTTTGCTGTGTTAAGCAAGACTTTGATTTTAATCATTTCACATCTACTTCTGATACCATCTCTCAACCCCAAACTCTGAAACGGTGTAACTAACCTGCGTAAAGTTATTAATGTTCGCTTCAAACCTTAACCTGTCAGTCACTCTGTGTGCTCCATTAGCTCATCTCCACTATCCCATTAAACACCCACAAGGATTTACAGTTCACACATGGTTAGATTATCCATAGAACACAGCTGCGTAACAGTGAACAGGATTTCGGTGTTAATCTGCAGAATACACAATGCTTTCTCCATCCTCTGAGGAAGGATACTCTGCGTTAAGATTGCAGTTATCTTTAAAGTGGCCCAGCAGTTGTCCATTTCATCAAACACTGAAAACGAAGCATTCTCCACACAGCTCTGGGTGTCAGGGTGGGGCAAAGTCTGGTGGCATAACCTACGAAAGTGTTTGATGACTGCAGCGTCCCAGTCAGAGGGCATTAGCAGGTGGTGTGCTGGATGACTGAAGTTCAGTGCGTTGTGGTCTGTGATGTCCAGGGAGGGAGTAGGAACTCAGCGTGGCCTTTGTTGTGAAACACACTCTCTCTTTCTATGAGGCTCAGGTGGCCGGTGGCCCCGGACCCTCAGCTGTGTTTGATGGTATTGAGCAGCGGTGTGTCCGCTCTCTTGCGCCGCTTCTTTTAACCATGACATTTCTCCCGTCCCTGAACTTTACAACCAAAGCGTTGTGGAAGCTTTTTGAGGACATGCGCTTGCTGGCCTATTCATAGTGACATCAGACATCAAGGCCAATGATATAAAAGATGGCAGCTGATAAACCGGACCAGAAGATTTCTGTAACTATTCACATGTAATTCGATGTTGAGAAGCGTGTTCTCTTGCCTTGAGGATGGCGGGATCAATAATCTTTAATGCCATCTGCTTCATCATTGTGGCTGCTTTACAATGATGATATAGTGTTACAGGCAGAGGTGACATGCAGATTGCATCATCACAATGCATGCTGGAACAACAGAGGCTGTGTGAATAGCACAGCCACATGGCATACTCTGAGGGCCAAGTTTTATTAAATGCAAACGTCTCAAGTGTCTACAATGAGCAAGATGTGTTCATTTGTCAAAGATGTGTTCAAAAGGCCTTGAATATTTCAAAAGTCTTTGTATAATGATTATAAAGAGATTTAAAACAAAACTAGCCTCTTTTTTTTAAGAATGTTCTGGATTCAAAACATTCCCTGTTTTGCTCCATAGACTTCTATTTAAGTGGATTACTGTACACTTGTTTTGTGATCTGAGCAAGCCGAGATTATTTTCTAAGGTAATCGACAGCATTCCACTGACACTGCTGATTTTAATCTGTAATGCATATTGAGAGCTTAATATGTATTGAACTTGTAGCATTTCTTTTAATTATGCTTATTTAGGCATTACAACACAGAAACTGTTGTTTATCACTTGACCCTAATTTACATAACTTGTGAACAAACATTACGATTACACTCACCTCAATACTGAAATAGCCTCGATCCACATAGTCTCCCAAAAATAGATAGCGTGTATTCTGCGGGGAACCCCCCACCTCAAAGAGCTTCATCAGGTCAAAAAACTGCCCATGGACATCTCCGCACACTGATGACAGAGACAAAACTCGTTAAGACAAACACTTACATTTGAAACAACAAAAACAGAGTGACATCATTAAAAGGATGTGGCCAAACGAAAACATTGGAGAACGTCAGAAAGAAATGAAGAAATATCAGACATTGAGTCCACGCAAGGAGGTCAAGGACATGTCTTTATTAGCTCTAGATGGGAGCACAAATCTTAAAGGGATAGTTTACCCAAAACTTATCCTCATGTCGTTCCAAACCCGCAAGACCTTTGTTCATCTTTGGAACACAAATTAAGATATTTTGCGCATAAATATTCTCGTAGCTTCTGAAAATTACAATGAACAACTGATGTCACATGGACTGTTTTAACGATATCCTTACTACCTTTCTGGGCCTTGAACATGGTCTATCCCTGTCTATGCAGGGTCAGAAAACTTTAGATTTCATCAAAAATATCTTAATTTGTGTTCCAAAGATGAACAAAGGTCTTACGGTTTGGAATGACACGAGCGTAGTAAATTAATGAAATCATTTTCACTTTTGGATGAACTATCCCTTTAAGATTTGAGCAACTGAAAGTGCACAAATAATAAAACCACTAAAAAGAAGTGCACTAATACTAGGCCCACTCAAAACGGCTGAGTGAAACATATCAATAGTGGTCGCCACAAACAGGATGTGGCCAAACCAACCCTACTTCCGCTTAAACCTCCACAAGATAAAATGTTTCAGGCAGAAACATCATCTCAATTATTCATGCCACAATTTCTTAGTTTTTTTCTTGCAAGCCAATTATCATGTATACAGTGCATGTTACGAAAAACATGAGAGAGTGCAAAGGGGGGGGTTGAGGGAGGGGGAAGATATGGATAAATGTGCCCATTTATAACCACACACCTGTTTGTGTGTCTGCTCGAGTGTATGGCTAGTGCTGGGGGTTTCCTGTGGCCTCCACTGGGGAATTAAAGAGTGGGGGTGAGTGAAAGAGAGAGAGTCTAGGATGCAACTGTTTCTCTGACCTTTACAGAGCAAGCACATTTGGGGTTGCTGTGGAAGACTAGCTCTGTATGACGCTCTTCTTGCTGGCTTGAGGATTAAGTCAGGGTCAAAACTAAACCTAAAGATTAAGTATGATATCAGAGATGCCCGATCAAGTACTCACAGAACATTGAGGGTACTTTTACTGGTCTAAGATTACGTTCTCCACGAGAAGAACCATATCGCTGTAAACTAACTAGTTTATGAGAAAGCTTGTGGGCGAGTGGGCATCGTGTTTTTCTGTGATCATACGGCATTAGGTGTAGTGAAGATCCTGTGAGAACCACATCCTGGATGTAGACGCTGGTTGTGAATCACGACAGGTTTGTAGCGTCACCGAACAGTGAGTCATCAAGTGTGCAACACCCTACCTGTGATGGGGGCCTCCACTTCCAGCATGCATTTCTCATGGCGGAGGACGTTGGCACCGTCATTGATGATACGTAAGGCTGCTTCTTCCTCCAGACGGCCCTCTTTCACCAGGTGGCTCTTCAAAAGCTCCACCTTGGGCTTGCCGTCCTCGTACAGCTCTTTCAGGGTGAGCCGTGTCGTGGGAGGGTACGGCACAGCTGTGGGAAAGCGAAAGAAAGACTCACTTTTTTTGGTCTTGCTAGTCACAGGGAAACCCTGCAGGCAAACATTTCATACATTAGAGAAATAATATTGTACATATACAAGAAGACATTATACATGTTTTTAGCCATTTTGACTGTACAAAATGGATTACAGCTTTATGCCAGAGCAATTCAGATCCCATATTGATTTGGAACTACCCAATAGAGCGTCACAACAAATGTCTAAATTTAAAGCAGCATGTTTACAGTCACGACCGTGCAGTCGATAACAGTGTGGTGAAGTCTCAGAGTCTACCACAGCATCTGTTGACCGAGGAGTCTCCAAGTTAAGGAAGCGCAGCTTCTACACAATTTCAAAGCCAGATGGTGTGTGATAAGAGTGCAGAACCAAAAGAAGAAAAATGTGTTACGGTGTTACACCAAATAAAAATATCTCAGCCCAAGAGTTTCTTAACATGCCACTCTCAGGCTTCCATCACAAGTAACTCAAAGCTTGTCAGTCAAACTGGATTTTTACATTTCAGAACCTAAACCCGGCCGAATCATTCAAGATTTTAAGACAAGCTGTTGGAAAAATGTGCAGTTTCGAACATTCCTAGTGCTTGCCTGTGCAAAACTCTCTGCAATGATACAAGGGTGTTATACAGTTGCTAAGGTGTTCTGAACAGTTGCTAACTGCTAGCTAAAAAGTACCAAGTCTTTTTAGCCAATTTTTTTGAAGGTCAATAGACAAGTATCTTCTTTTTTATTGTTTATTTTAGTGTGCTGATCTTTAATAATTAAGCATTACAGATTTTAAACACCCCAAACCTTAAAAACAACACAATCTCAGTACACTGGGACATTACGGTTTCCATTAACTTTTCTTGACATGTGACTGAGTGACTCAGTGACTGAGTGAATGAGTGAATTGACGAATGACATCACAGTTTACTTTAACGTCTTTGCCAGAATACAGGCAAATTAAATTTATGCGTGAAACCTCATGGTTGCAAGATGACACATTATTACTCAATTCAAATCGACAACTGAAAACATACAGTTTGCAGTTACGAGGTTGACTGAAAAATACAATGCCAAGCTGACTGCCAGAAGCTAAAAGTGAAACATATGCATGGCAATAAAGGTTAACGTTATTGGTCAGTATTTGGGACTCTCCCACAAAGCTATGCGGGTTATCAGAACACTCATGGCCACAGCTGGTCCCGTCCCTTCCCCCAACCAACACGCACAGGTCTTGTTAAGAAGACACGAAGCCCTTGCTGTCATGGAGAAGACAGCATAAATAAACCCTCAACAACCTGGGGGCTGGGATTTTACATTCAGAGACCATGTGCATGGGTGCGCACTGAGGCGGGCAGCATGCAAACAAATGCCTGCTGGAACTGCTCTGCAACCCCCAGAGCCTCAAGCTATTTTCAGTTGCAAGAATTCCACAACTTTTAAACCAGTTTAAGAGGAGGTGGGAAGTTACGTCCTGAAGTCGGGGTGGGGTAGAAGGCCAGCTGTTGGCATCGGTATGGAATCCTCTCCAGGGTCACAGGCCAGGTTGGCAAAGCTTGCTCTCCAGAAGAATGTGGTTCTGGCCGACAGCAATAGCTTTCAGCATTGGGACCACAGGCATGATAGGCCACAATAAAGCTTCAAGTTCAGATGACTAGGAACCTTCCAGGTGCTCCAATGGTGGAATCAGCAGCAAAGAACCGGTTTGGGTTTACAAAACCAACCGATTTTTGATGATTTTGAATGCTGTTCAGGCAGAAACCATCAGAGGGTGTTGTTCTTGTTGCATACCAGTATGAGGAAGAGAAAAACGACGAATCTTTCATGCCTGACAGAATAAAAGGAAGAACACCTGCTCATTTGCCTGTTATAACTAAAGCTGTAACAGGGCTATTATCTGACTGGAGGGTTGAGTTCACCCTTCTGCGGCGATGGCAGTGAAAATGTGTAAGCTCTCAGTGTGGCTCATTTGCATGTGAAAATGAAGCCCTCAGGGCGGGAGGGGGATTTTACAATCAAAGTACCAAAAATATGTATTTACTAGGGGTGTGACGAGACACTTATCCCACGAGACGAGACACGAGACCGGATTCACGAGAACGAGACGAGACAAGATTTTTTGACTTTTTAAACACAAAATGCAAAAAATGTAGGTGCATTTTTAAATCAACATACTTTACGACATTAAACATCTTTTTTAATGAATTATATGCAGTAGGCTAATAAACAACATATATTTTATAATTGAAGATCATGATTCTCTCACAAAACGACGTAATTTACTAGTGGTTCTGACAAAATGTTCATTGCTCAAGTCTTTAAAAATATATATATATATATTAATTTGAACAAAATAAAACAATTTAATCAAAGTCTCACTTCATAAAGACTTGTTTCACTGTTGGAATCTCCTGAATGAATGATTCAATGTCAAATAATTTTTTTAAACGGGTTGTCGCGACCTCCTGGCGGAAGATAAATGTTACAATGCAAGTGTTAAGATACTTTCATTTTGATCGCTACTGTTGACAATAAGTGTTTATAACCAAACTATAAACTTTTATCCAAGTACTTCCGTAATTTAAAGGTCAGTAACACAGAAATAATAATGTGTGGTTGAAAAGAGCGTTTGTGTTGCTCTTTCTGGATCAGCAGCAGCAGCATGATTTGAATGTCTTTAAGACATGTTAAGACATCGTAAGCGTCAGTGGAGCTTGAGCAGCGCATGTATTGTCGACGCCCATATCAGTGAATGACCGCATTCACATCGGCGTGATGATGGCCGACCCTCTGATTCATCAACATGAGCAGCTACAAAATGTGCTTCTCACGCTCCACTGACACTCGCGATGTGAAAGTCTTAATAGACATAGCTGAATTGTCGTCATTTAGGAATAAGATCGCATGGGTGTTTGAATCAAGATCGAACATTGCAAAATATACTCGCAAAAACCAGTCGGATCTCACAAGATCTCGTGCCACTCAAATGTACATTTGTTGATTTTTGTAAACTTACAAGGATAACCTGTATCTATACAATTCTAAACCTTTCCTACTGTGAAACTCAATGGAACATTTTGAAAAATGTCTCCAAGTTTGCTTATTCAATGGGGTATGACATGGTTGGTTTGGACCCCACTGACTTGTATTGTATGGACAAAACAGTTTAAATATTTTTCAAAATATATTTTTTTCTGTAGTAAATGACAATTTTTGGAAGGACTATCCATTTAAGGGTGTATTCACATCAGGAAAGTCTGATAGTTCACATGCTTCGGTCCGAGCCGAAGGCAAAAAATTATACATTGTAGCTATTTTTAGCCATTTTGGTTTCTTTTCACACCACACTGTTTGCTCTGGTCCGAACCAGCTGAAACTAGCCAAAATGCTGTCACGTGATAACATCCGCTTCACGTGTTGGCTAGATGTGTCTTTGAACGTATTCCCTAAACTACTTTTCGATTGGTCAGAAAGAGCGTCCGAGAAAATTCTAAAATTTCAACCGAACTAAATGAGGCAGGTATGAAAACACCCTGAGAGACTTCTGGACCAGACCACATGTATATTAATTAAGGAAGCTAGAAAAGGCGTAACTTCCTGTGTTTGGCCTGATCTGTGGTTTTATAGCACTAACGGTTGTTGTTGTTTTTTTGGGGGTGGGGGGTTGGGGCTGAAATTAGAGAACACACTAGGTAAGAAAACACATGGACTTTTAGGTTCTCAGCAAGGATGTAGAGAGCTATCTTGGGTGGTACGAGCGATGGTGAGAAAACCAGCCTAGAGAGAAAAGCCATGGTGAAAGGATGAGAGACGGGGTATGAGGTCCGTTAATCATGCATGAGGACAGAATAATTACACAAGCAGGGTGATGCTGACCCTGACAGATCTAGTTTCTATCTGTAAATAAGCCAAGAGGTCAAACCATCAAATTCAATCAGCCTGACAGGGGTCTAAAACTTTATAGCATCAGCTGCATATAACTCGCTAATTTCTAGATGACGTGCATTAGATGGTGATATGATTTCAGTGTGGTCAGTGTGTTGATGTTAGTTACCCCCTGCAAAAAAATACAAAAATGCCACAGACATCAACACAGCTTGAGTTGCTCTTTCCTGCTAACCTTTCAAGCTTTCATCTGACTGTCGACCCATGTTTAAATGCACAACACAACAACCACCGTACTGTCCACCATTCTCAGCAGGGGAAAGTGAGAAAAGAGTTGCGTGGAAACGTCTAGCAACAAATCAAAGCTTTTAAAGGCACTTAACCTCATCTTTCCTCCACCTCCGCCACATTGCTCCAAGCATGGCTCGGCTGATGAGTGTGGAGTAGAAAAGTGCCCCTGCGATCCTTGAATCCCCACGCTCCGTGCTTTAACTGTGGGAGGACTCATCAAGACGCGGCCTTGGCGAGAACCTCAACTCCCACTCAGCACTTCAATCATGCTGGAGTTCATTCTCGCAGAGCTTATATAGTCATTTTAACTTCCAAACACAATGGAAGAAACGACAGGCCGGCATGCTCTCCATTTTGATTTTATTTTTTAACACTTGAGTCGACTGAATTCATCTCTCATCAGCCAGAAAATATGCTAAGACAGAATTATCACAGACGTGGTAAAAGAATGCTGGCGCACGACACTGGTTGGTCACTGGGTAGTAACGCTTTCAAGGTGCTAACAATGTACAATTAACACTTGCATCAGACAATATTCCCTTTCCGCTGTCCTGATTCTTTGTATAATTGCCCCATATGTGATGAAGTTGGCAAGACCGACTCTGTTACTTCCTTGTTTAGTACTGTAAAACTGCTTGAACAATGTATGTTGTGTCAAGCACTATATAAATAAAGGTTGACTGACTATAATTCTCCAGTTCAAACCTTTCTCAATGCAGATGACTGTCCATTGTGGCTTACAAAAATCCCACAAAAATAAATTCAGACAGCCTGCTTAAAATCCAGGTGTTTGAGTGCTTAAACTGAAAAGAGGCATTCAGTGAAACCTGGAATCAATTTGGAACTGAAATGCTCCTGTTCATGCAAAAAGAAGAGAGTCGGCTCTTTTTAATGAGGAGGGTTTTTGTCTGTAGCGATTTAAATCACTGAATGGTCTGACTTGGGAATGGAGATGCAAGTCATTACGGATGCAGAACTAGACTACTAAAGACCCAGTGCTACCAGCTCATTACAGAGACTGTCTAATTGAGCCCGATCAGCCAAAACACAGAGAGCTGACAGCAGCGCATAAGGAAATGAGAGGACAGTACACACTATACATGTCAGCGAGCAGACACACTAGTTTTAATAAAAACAAAGTTCAAAGTTCTCCGGGTGCTTCTATACCAATGAAGCCACAGACCTAATGATCCAACTACTTGTAGTACTCTACTGCATCTCACCTCTTTGACATAATAAACCTCCCATGAGCCCTTGATAAGGAGTAGATGCTTAAATTAATCAAATCCATCACCTAACCAAGTGTCAATCCTTTTTTCGTGTGTCTAAAGTAGGATTTTGAGCAAGAGGTTAATTGGGATCACATGGATAACTTCAATTAGTTTAGTTCTACCTCAGACAAAAGAGTAGAGCTGAAGTGAAACAGTTCTCTCTCATATGTCTAAACCCTAATGGAGGAGGAAGAAAAGAGATGAAAGCAAATGTACTAAATTGAATTAATTGTTGTGCAATGATGATGAATGTAAACCTACAGGATTTATGAAATACACTTGCATTAAGCCAACTAAAATCTGATTAAAGTTAAAGTCTTAAATGAATAAGACACACACAAATGCACACATTTTCTATCATCAAATATTAAATATAAAATTAAAATAACTACAAAATGGTCCATTCTGTATATTAACTAACTATACCTGTTAAGCCTACCAAAATCAGTTTACATAAATATAGGCTATATTCCCATTCTCAGTCTCCCATTATAAGAGTATCTATAGTCCTATAGTAATATACACTCCTATTAGTAATACAATAAAACATAAAATGTTTATTTTCTGTACTTGATACAGCTTTGGAAGTTTCAGTTTCATGAATCCCAGGGGCTTTGCATATTCAGACCACTTTGAGGATCATGCATTCCTGCTAATATCCCTATAATGGTCTGATTGACTAACGCCAGTTTTGCATGTACGCAATGTTTGCATACTAGAGCTTAAAACTTCATTGATCTCATTTAATTCCTGCCAATTCATCCCATGCAGCCTGAGCCAACTTGTCAAATTAACCATCAACGTGTGTCATTAGACTTTTTAAGTTATCCAAAACTCAGTGAACACAACATGTCCTGACTTGCTTATATTTACATTACACATAAACTGAATCAGCTAACGTTACCAGTGCGGGTTAACGTTAGCTAACACACAACCAGACGAACTGAATAAAAACGTGCTGTTTCACATATAAAACGTACCTTTGACGAGCCGTTCGGTAGTGGATTGTTTATTCTGCTCCTTCCCCGACATCCTTCAGTGTCTCTCGGTGGAATAATTGTAATTCCTCCTTGTAGCTGAAGAACCCAGCTAGTCGCGTTAGCCCGCTAGCTCGGCTAAGCTACTGACGTTTCAGTTCGCGAAGAAAAAAAGTCCTGACCGCTCCGCTGTTAGAGCGGAGAAACGGAAAAAGAGCGCTCGTCGGGGTCGCTTCGTTGATATTTACGCTCAAACGGTGGGGGAAAGGGGAAGGGGGAGCCCACTGTAACGGCAGAGTTTTATTTTCTGCCGTGTCTGTCCTTCGGGTTTGCTCACACAGGCGACCCAGCTGCTGTCAATTTCTCGTAGGGAGTAGCGATGTCCGACTCGTGAACGAATCGTTCGCTTGAGTCGGATCTTTTTTAGGGAATCGTTTGAACCTGTTCCGAAATCCTGCCTAAGCAGTTCGTTGACGAAAATAACTGAATCGGTTCTCGAGTCAAACGACTCATTGAACCAATAACTGTCTCTTTTGAACGTGTGCTATTCACAATGAGCCAAGAACTGATGAGTGAGTTGATTTAAATAAAGTACTAATAACGTTTGAACTATTCTTAATCAAAATAACTGTAAATGTGTTTATGGCTTAATTGTTCCTGTGGCTCAGTGGTTAGAGCATTGCGTTAGCAGCGCTAAAGGTTGTGGGTTCGATTCCCAGGGAACACATGTACTGACAAAAAAAAATGTATAGCTTGAATGCACTGTACGTCGCTTTGGGTAAAAGCGTCTGCTAAATGTAAATTGTAAGGCACTTAAATCAATATGACCACATTAACAACTTTTTATTAAAACCCATAACAAAAATCGTAGTAATCTGCAATATGTCTACAAATGGCTCAACATGTTATATGACACGCAGGTGACGCAAAACGCGTCAACGTAAAATAATCACTTAAATACGGGCTGTTGAACTGGTTCTTTTAAACGAACTGTTCAAAAGAATCGATTCTAAAAATGACTCAAACTTCATTTCTTTATGAAGGAGGGGCGGCGGAGGAAGAGTGAGCGGCGCGCAACAATAAAAAGGCTCTGCATGAGATGTGAGAGAGACCACAGCGGCTTGTGTATAATAAATGGGTATTCTGGCTCGTGTTTATTGTAAAGTTCAAATTCGGTGCCTCACTGGCTTGTCTTTCTTCTTCCTTGTTTGATCCGCTGAGTCGCACTGACTCCCTTCTTGCGGATTAAACTCTAGTGCAAACGGATTTCCTACAACATGGCGGCATCTGCTCAGCACGTATATTTGTGGGTAGTGTAGTTTTTAATCCACACCTAACGCTTTATTAAGTCAATTAAATGCATCGCTATACAATTATCCGCTAGCAGAATCCGTTTATCTTGATGACGTGTAAATTGTTTCATATCCAGACAGTACATTAATTGAGACACACAAGGAGGAACAGGTTTTAATTATGAATAGGAGAGAATTAATTAAAAGTAATCCACCATTGTCACCCAGTGGTCAAATAGAGAAACGTCTGATTGTTTCATTGCTGACTTGAAATATATATGGTAAAACTGATTTTAAAAAGCGTTTTTGTTTATTTGTTTGATTGTTTTACGCAGCCTTAAAATTTTAGGCTACTAACACCTTAATCACCTGAGTGTGGGAAAAAAAATATTCTCATTAAAGCTTTAGGTCAACTGTTGTTTCCTTTTATTTTGGTTATAAATCTGAATCAAAACGTGAATAATTTAGTTGATTCATTCACACACACACACACACACACACACACACACACACACACACACACACACACACACACACACACACACACACAGTAGCCATTATGAGGGTATAGCCTACATATGATTACGTTTAAAATATAAATGTATAATAAATAGTGCGCTAATTTGACAGTTGAATACGTTTAAATGAGTAAAGACTGCAGTGTATGAAGTGGTGGATAGGTTGCATATCTTCAATACAGCTAATTTTTGTGTAGGCTCTGCTATGGAAAGTTTTTGAAGCCAATATTCATCAGCAGAGGGCGACATTCTACTGCACAGACGGGGCGCTATGATTTTTACGCATGAACATTAAAATATGTGCGAAATTAATGTTTGGTTAGGCTACACAATATATCTGAACATCCCCTCTCAAATTTTATATCATGCTGGAACAAAAGTGACTGATTATTATGAATTTGATATATAACACAGTGCAGATAGTTTGTGTGGGAAATTTGAGAGTGCTTCCAGTCATTTGGAATTGGATTGGTCATGAGTCATGACTGAATGCATTAAAACTAGATAAATTACTCTGCCTGAATTATTATTCTGATTGTTTTTATTTTGATACCATTTAAAATAATAACTTTAATAATAGCAAAATTTAATATAGAATATGAATAGCTAAAGTGAAGTCATTCCGCTCGAGAACAAAATCCCTGACCTGACAGTTGCTATGGAGCAAAAAAAAAAACTAGTTGTGTAGTAATATCGACGCTATTAATGCTGTATTGACCAATCAGAACCCAGAACCAGAATATTCGTTTAGGATGTTGCTTATTATGACTTCGTCTATATTAAAGTCATCATGAAGTAACTCGTCAGTTTGAGTGGCGTGGGCTGAAAGCATATTTTAATTTAAAAGCAGTCTATTTTTAGCGTCTATCAGGGTTAGTTGTCGGTTTAGTCGTAGTGCAGCTCTCAAAAACTATTTGTTATAGCTCGTACTTTTCTCAGCGGAACGAGGCTGAAAGAGAGTTCAGCCACTTCAGCGTGTGACTCACGTCTCTTCGTTGACTTCGTGAGCGGGCTTTTCGTGTATTTGGTTGTTGCCGGACTCAGAGAGGTCGTCGGCACCATGACGTTGACTATACACACCAGGCGCGAGGAAGGTTTATTCGCGCTCAAAATATCCTTACAGTGATGTTCACGACACATGGCGCTGCTGAACGTGTTTGGGCTTCCAGCGAGACCGAAATCGCCTTTCCCAATGGGACAATTGAGTTTTCCCCCTCCGTAGTAACCACAGCGGAGCCCAAAAGTAATGAGTCGTGTGGGGAGCAGCATACTCTGGACTTGGACTTGACTAGGACCGTGGTCATTGGGATGATGCTCAGCATCATCACCGCGGTCACTGTGATGGGCAACACGCTGGTTGTGATTGCGGTGTGTGTCGTGAAGAAACTCAGACAGCCGTCAAACTATCTGCTAGTATCTCTGGCCATCGCTGATCTGTCTGTGGCTGTGGCCGTGATGCCCTTTGTCATTGTGACTGACCTGACAGGAGGCATCTGGCTGTTTGGGGAGGTTTTCTGCAACATCTTTATTGGAATGGATGTCATGTGCTGTACAGCATCAATAATGACATTGTGTGTGATCAGTGTGGATAGGTAAGTTCATAGAGTTCAAGATTCGTTAAAGGCTAGTTCTTTTAAATCTTGGCTAGCTAGCGATCGTCCTTTTCTGCAATCTTCTGTTTTCATTTGTTTTCTGCTATTTCAGACACACACACACACACACACACACACACACACACACACACACACAGACACACACACACACACACACATTTATACTATATAGTATATACTATAGGCTATGCATGGTATAGTGTGAAAATAATATGCAACAAAATGTAATATGTAATAGCATGCAACAGAAATATATCATGTATAAAAATGTAATATAGAAATTACATAAAAACCTATTACAAAATAAAAATATGAAAAATGTATTAACAACCTATGTAAATACTCTAGTAATATTCACTGAAAAATAATTATGACAACATGCCCCAATAAAACCTGTTAAAACTTGCCCAAACTGATATTCATTTAAAAAATAAATATGAAAAAATATAATATATATAAATATAAGAAACAATATAAAACTATTTGTAAAATAAATACAAAAAAATAAATCTAATAAATAATAATTAAAACAACTGTTAAAATCTACCACCTTAAACTGACCTTTATCCAAAAGCTATTGCAAGAGCAATTTTTCTTTTTAAACACATATTTAAAGAAAATAAGCATTTCATTGTATTTTTGACTCCAAACTTTATAAAATATCAACTAAAACTATTTACTGAAATGTCAAAATGTTTCCTTTATAATTGAAAGTACATGAGGTTCTAGGCTGTTAAGCATTGCATAATGTTTATTAACATTATTTTAATGAAAATGGGAAAGCACACGGGGTATTTTATTGATTAATTTTCATAAAAACGAGAGACAAAAACTCTAGAGTAACCCTAAATAAATAAACTGAACGTTTAAAATGATTCCATGTCATTTGAGGCTGCACGAACTAGACTTTGAAGCTGCGTCCTGGTGTGTATGCAATTTTGATGGAGCTCTTTGATAAAGTTCTGAGCTGGAACCCCAGGAGGTGAGTACTGCATGCTGAAACCCGCTGCTTGGCCGTGGTAATTCGATTAAATAGTTAGGTGCTTTCACAAGTCTCAGTGATGAGCGCTGGTTCGACAACAACATGTATCCCCTGCCTTAAACCTGTTTCTGGCATTTGTAGGACAGCACAAGGTGCACATTTAGATGCATGCATGTGGAATAATGCTTGTTACATTTGCTTATATAACTTTTTTGTTATATATGTATTAGCATATGTACAGTAAAATAATATTTCAGAGAGGTCATATCACAAGGTTGGATATTTCATATACATATCACAATATGTATATATTATTTACATTTATGCATTTAGCAGACGCTTTTATCCAAAGCGACTTACAATTGCATTCAGGTTATACATTTTTAATCAGTATGTGTGTTCCTTGGGAATCAAACCCACAACCTTTTGCCCTGCTAAGGCAATGCTCTACCACTGAGCCACACATGAACACAGGAATTATTTAATACTTTGCTGAGCAGCTAGTGAGTGAATCATGTGTTTATTTAGGATATTATCTTTTTGGCTGCAAACACTAATTGTCATTATTTAAACAGTATTATTCAATGACATTTGAAAACATTTCCTAGTCGTGGGCTGAGAATTATGCCTATTTTTAAAACAATCCTTTCACTTTGTTTCATGAGTGACTAAGACTGCAAGGCTATAGACAGTTTTAGGCTTTGACTCACAGCCCTACAGATCAAGACTATTTTACTAATCTTTAAATACCGTGAATAGTACATTTTTCAATTAGGCTTTTCTTTTCAATAAAAGAGCTCTCCGACAACCTTCAATCAGTTAATATGAATTGAGTAAAATAGATAGGTACGGAATTACATGGCATATATATGATTTTTTGTTCTTCAAGAGGGTATGAGCACATTGAAAAAAGATTGCTATAGGATTTGAAACTATTTTCAGTCAGAAATTGCAAGTGAATTTCACAAATAATTACAAGAAAAAGCAAGAGTTTTATTTACAACTTCAGTTTTTTGTGTATTTTGCCCCCTCCATTCGTAAATGTGAAAGGGAAAATACAACACATAGCAGATGAGAGGTAATTTAGTGTAATGTATCATTATGAACAAATAAGACCTCTTAATAAAACACACAAAAAGGTGTGAAGTTCAGTATATTATACTAAAAGTACAATTCTCTAATGATGTCTCATGTACTTTGTTTCCAGCTACTGCAGTTCTATTAAATGAATTAGCTTTGATATATTTGATAGTTCAAGAGGCCTTTCATTACACACAATTGAACGCTGAGGTGCAAATTTAATAATATGGATGTAATCGACACCTTACCACCCATAACAAACCTCTCATATTAAGACCTTCAACTTTGCTTTGTTTTTTGCTTTTATCTGACCATCATGCCACAGAAACTCTCAGTTTGTGCCAGCTTCACACAAACGTATGGCTACTGCTGTATTTCAATATTTCTGTGGCAATAACTGTATTACAACAATACTGAGTTGCCAACGTGGGAGCTGCTTTCTAAGGGAGCACCCTAATTGTCATGGAATCTCATTTGGATTGCTACAAATGGCATATAAATATACACAAAGACTTGACTTCAGTGTTTGATGTTAGCACAATACGATTAAGCTTTAAAAGCAGTATTGCTCATGTTAACTTAAACTAAAATATTAAAACAATTTGTATTTATTTATAAAAATTAAAGCTGGAAAAAAACAAACTCAAAATAAATTAATTAATGGTGAAACTGTAGTATTAAAATACATAGAAATGTATAAAAAAACATACATTCAACTGAAATTGAAAAATATGAAAATAAAAGCTAATTTTAAATATTAATAAATAATTTGACAGTATAAAAACAATACTAAAAAATAACAGTACACTCATTTTTTATATATTTTCCAGTACTAAATTAAATATATTTAAACACATTGTCTGCTTTCTGGAATTGCCTTCTCTGTGATGGACACCTTTGATTCTACTTATAATTTGGCCTGCTTTTGGAACTTGTCTTAAAAGGCAGAACAATTACGTTTTGGAACAGTCAGAGCCCACTTATAATGCCTTAAAATACCCTACGTAGGCATCTCACTGCAACAGAAATACTGAAATACTATACTCACACACTGGCAAAACTGCTTGCTGGTCAGACTCAGATTAAAACACATCCATTCATCAGTCTGACTGAATGAAAGAAAGCTTGTTAAACTTCTATTTAGTTTATTAGCTGCATTTGATTTATGTACCATCTCTATAGACCGAATAATGGAATGCAAAACATGCCTTCATTCAAACATTTTATAACTAGTGTCTGTCCTTGCAGTGCCTTAAACATTTAGCTTTCCATTGCTTTCTCGAATCATTCCTGAATCATTAAGAGTCTCAGCATCTTCCGCTCATTTGATTGATCTTCCACAGTCAGCAGCTGCCTAATCTTGAGAAGTGCCCCAGACTACATTGTTCATCTTCAATAGGACTTATAAACTGAGTACTGTTTTAATCCAGTTATTATTTCCTATTTTTGAGAGGCTTGTGTAAGTGTTCTGTATTTCATCCGGTATGAAGGGGGGCACAAAGAGCAAACAGAAGTGGAGACAGTACTCAACATCAAAAGATGTCCATCAAGCTGATATTATATCATAGTGTATTATGCCATGTAGAGGCTTTCAGACATCAGCAAATCATGAGTGGTGCCTTGCTAACATCACTAATACTGTTGGGCATATGTAGGGTTATTTGAACAAACCTCTTTTAAAATCAAATAATAAAAATATTTGTTCTAATATATAATTACATTAATTAAATAGGCTATATCTAAAACATATATTTTAATTGTCAGGTGAAAAAAGGTAAAGAGAGCATTTTAGAAACTAATGTGAAATGGTTTCATGGTCCAGCGATTTATATGAAAGGTTTTAACTACCTTAAGTGTCCGATCCAATAAGTGTGTCTCTAAGCCTTTCCTCGATCAGAGGGATTCTCATGCGTGAAATTAAAGCTTTTACTTTTAGAGGTGGGCATGGGAATAGAGACTTTCTGCTTTAGGATGTAAAGAAAAGCCAATGTACCGTATGCTTATGTTTACTTACATTTCACTGCTGGTTATATTCTGTATAATTGTGTATGTGACGAATAAAATCTTGAATCTTGTTACATTCCAAATGTAGACCTTTAGCTACGCTGTCTTTTGAAATGTTCACTGCAGTGAAATAGATTTTGATGAATGCAGTGATATGAAACTTTAGAGAGTGTGATTGTTTTTTTAAGTTCACAGATTCAAACTCATGTCATCCACATGAACACCAAGGCTCGACGTGTTGAAATGCAATAACCAGCAAGCCACAGCACTAATTACAGCAGTTTGAGGTGCGCTTCTGTCTTGACAGTAATGATGTGGACAATGAGATTAGATCATTTGTTACAGAAGCTATTCCTTCTTTCGTGCCCAACTATATTACTTCTCAAGAAAGAGATGAGAGAGATGTAGCAAGAAAAATTAAGATATTTTTGATTAAATCTGATAGCTTTCTGACCCTGCATAGACAGCAAGGGAACTACCACGTTCAAGGCCCAGAACGGTAGGACATTATTAAAATAGTCCATCTGATATCAGTGGTTCAACCGTTATGTTATGAAGCTACAAGAATACTTCTTTCAGGGTTCGTACGGTCATGAAAAACCTGGAAAAGTCATGGAATTTTAAAACCGCATTTTCCAGGCCTGGAAAAGTTTTGGAAAAATGAATAAACCCAGAAAGTTTTGGAAAAGTCATGGAAATCTATTTTACAAATCTCTGTATAATACAATTGTTTATTCGGGTCCTGAATTTCGGTACGGGATTGCGCATGGGCTATATCGCATATTTCTACTCTTTCCCGCAACTTTCGACTGTAAAATGATGGATATTCACACATTTATTCAATAGCTTGTAAGCTGATGAGTAAATAGATCCACACAGAATATCAAATCGGTCATTTGAAAACGGATTCATCAGCTGTGTTTTCTCTCTTTGACTTTCTCTGAAAACACGTAATCAGCGCATCTCGTCTGCATTAAGAGCTCCACGGTATGATACAAGTCTTTCTCTGGCATTTTGGTACAGTTGACTTGTCACCTGCCTAATCGGGTCATTGTTGCATTGTCACTAAAATGTAGCTTATTATTTGTTTGCACGTCTTTTTAAGCCGGTCTGTACTCGCGCGCTCCAGAGGCGGTTTCCGCTGCACTCAGTCATGTCCAAATGGCGTCCGTATAAAGCCGCCTTGCGAGTACCAAATTGACTTTGATACCAAACAAGCTCAGTAGAATCCTGCACGGGCCTCAAACATACGCCCCAGTCCAATCCTTGTTTAGCAGATATCAGAATTACCTTCTCGAGTCTGACTGGAGCCCATGTCTTTCTTCTCTCTTCCCATTACACAGCTGCTGTTAGCCATTCAAATAGTTCAGTTTCGTTTTTAATGGCAAAGCGTATTTCGTTTCTTTATTAAGTTAATTTAGAAATATGTTTTGAAAATGTATTTGTTTATTAAATTCAAGTTTTTGTTTTTAAAGTGTCTTTTGAGCAATCGGCCAGCTGCAGACAGTGAGTTTGGCTATTATGTTTGATCAATTTAGCCTTCTTAAATCACCACTTGACTAAAATAAAATCTATATATAAAATACTTTAAAAAGAATATCACAATGTTAGTTTAAACGTTTAAGCTAGACAAATGTGTGCTATTAGACAGGTCGAGCTGCTCTTGTCAGTCGCGGTATTGTTTCCACGAGCGGCTAATCCTTTTCATCACCATAATAATTTATGGATTTCTAAAATACAAAAATAAGGAGGAATCCTAAAACAAGCCCGATGCCCGGCCCGCGTCTGATGTGAAAAATGTCCCGAAGTCATAAACTAAAAGTCGAGGCTGAAATATGGGGCTCTAAAAGTGCAGCTTGTTGCGTTTAAGCGGCAAAATTACACACAAAATGACGTTAAAATGGCCATCCTGGTGAGCAGGGTGCGAACTTAATAATACATGGGCTCCCTGAAAACGTGTTTTGTGGAAAGTAGGCTAATTTATTTTTTGGGGGGTGGGTCTCAAAAAATATTGACTGTTATTTTGACGTGCAATTTCAGTTTTGTGTACTGTGATCATCGTGGATTATTATGTGTAAAATTGCAACAACAAAAATCGTTAATTAATGCTTGACGATTGCGATTTAAACCTAACTCACTTCAATAAAGATAATTATAGGCCTACATGAGCATCTGCTGTCCTCGATTACGCAGCTCTTGTTAGGATGACAAAAAGCTGTAAAGTCTGCTCTGCCTCGGCGGCAACAGCGTCAATGTCAAAGTCATTGAATTCAAATCAAATCAAAGTAGGCGGAGTTTAGCGTTCACAGACACTGAGCGCGACGACAGATTAATAAAAGAGAGCGAGGTAAGATGTTTAGTCAACTGTTTTAAAAGAAATGTTAAATGACCGACAATTATATTCAGTGAAGCAAACTACTCGACTTGTTTCTCAAATATGCCCATTTTGAGAGTGACAGAGAAAGAGATGAAATGTGCATGTTTTAATTATCTGCATCTGTTTGTCCCTACAAACAATGAAACTGTGAATTTAGTTCTACTTTAAAAACACGTCTACTACTACTGTTGAAAAATTATAAAACTTTATTTTATTAAGACATAATCACAAAATATTTAATTTTTAATAGTAGGCTAAATCCCCTTTATTTTTCAACATGTAAATGTTTAATTTTCATTCATTAAAATATAAATTAAATCGATGTTTCATGCCTTAATCTGATAACCAGTCAAATTTAAATACACAACACAGAATTTCTGAGGAAAATAACAATTCATAAGGCTACTGTAAGAGTAAAAAAAAAATTTGTATGCATTCAAATAATCAGATGAGCTAAAACAGAATTTGGCAACAATAAAACATAAGGTAAGAAAAAAATATAACATTTCATACCTAAACATGTCATTTTGTTACACTTTTAATAAATTAAATTGTATAAGTTTCATGATTTTAATTAATTAGACATGCTTTTTGATAAATACAATTTAATTTGATCATTAAAAGGAGTCTATATAATGAAAACGGAAAAAACGGAATCTAGAAAAATTGAAACGGTAAAAATGAATTTAGAAAAAATAAAATGGAATTTGGGAAAAATTTAAACGGATTTCATAGGGTTATATATATATATATATATATATATATATAATTGCAAAAAGAAATTCTGGCCCTCGCTTAACTGTGTTAAATAAATGATAATAGTGATGTGATATGTTCTCTGTGTGGAGTAAAGGTCCTTACTACGAGTCAGAAATGTTTGTATGCGTTTTTGCGTGCGAACATTTCAGACTGCAAGGACCTTCACATCTGGCGCAGTTTAAGCTTGTACTAAAACAAAAAAGCAAACAATACTATTAATAGTCATTTATTTTAGTTAAAATGCTATGATAAT
The DNA here is from genome assembly GCA_027564155.1 of Gymnocypris eckloni scoliostomus. Classification (NCBI taxonomy): domain Eukaryota; kingdom Metazoa; phylum Chordata; class Actinopteri; order Cypriniformes; family Cyprinidae; genus Gymnocypris; species Gymnocypris eckloni. Next base: position 14,691,799 of record CM050435.1, read on the forward strand.
TTGAACAGATTTTTATTCTTATTGTAAAATAATGTGAAATTAGGTCATGGAAATTGTCACAAAAGTCATGGAAAAGTCATGGAAAAGTCATGGAAATTTGTTGGTAAAAATGTGTACGAACCCTGTTCTTTATTCAATGATTTCTTCTATTCCGGGTCAGTCTCCATTGCGCATTCACGAGAGTACCACGGCGTATGTGGGTGATGCTGTTGACGCAGGGGCCGCGTTCTGGAACCCAGATGCGCTGCGGCTTGCTTACAAGCAGAGGAAAGCACATGCGTCGTGAATGTACATCGAAGTCTGAAGCGAAAGAGAAGAAATCGTTGAATAAGTCATGTATGCACGAAGTAAAAATGGTTGTTTTAGGAACTGTTCACTGAATTGTTCTTTGGGGAACCAAAAATGGTTGTTTCTATGGCATCACTGCTTTTGGTACCTTTTTAGGAGTGTTGTTCAAAAATCTGACATGCCGGAGATTCAGCTGTGAACGAGACGTCTTTTCCACTCAGGTTGTTTGTGAAATTTATGTCAGTTGGGATTTCTTGGGTCTGGTGCTTTTGAGGTATTTTGAGCCATATCTGGCATATTATGGGGTACTGCAGATGCAAGATCTTTGGGTTCAGTCGTTTTGAGGAATGCAGTTCTCTGCTAAAACATGTCATTTGAAGTTACCTCATTAACCGTGTTATCCTCTGTTTCCGCAGATACCTTGGAATAACTCGGCCTTTGACCTATCCAGCGAAACAGAACGGACAGCTTATGGCCAAGATGATAGTCGGTGTCTGGTTGGTATCGGCATCCATCACTCTGCCGCCGTTCTGCGGCTGGGCTCAGAACATCAACACTGCGGGAGTGTGTCTGATCAGCCAGGATGTGGGCTACACCCTTTACTCTACCGCTGTGGCCTTCTACATCCCAATGGTGGTCATGCTTTTTATGTATTACAAGATTTTCAAAGCTGCCCGTAAAAGTGGGGCCAGACACCACTTCACTGCACTTCCCCCAATTCAGAAGGCCTGTCCCGATCCAGCGTTGGCCACCGTAGAGGTGCTCTGCATGCATGGGATGAAGAACAGTGCAGCTACCGAAGAGTTTTCCACCCTGTCTTGCCTCTTGAACCGCGAACGGAGGATTGCCTCGATTTTCAGGCGTGAACAGAAGGCGGCCACTACCCTTGGGGTGATCATGGGAGTGTTTTCGTTCTGCTGGTTGCCGTTTTTCCTCTTCACCACAGCGCGGCCATTCATCTGCGGCCTGCTCTGCAATTGCGCCCCCGTCTGGCTAGAACGGGTACTGCTGTGGCTGGGCTACACCAACTCGCTCGTGAACCCTTTCATCTACGCCTTCTTCAACCGAGACCTACGTTCAACATATAAAGACCTGCTACGCTGCAGATATCGAAACATTAATCGCCGACTCTCGGCTATGGGAGTGCATGAGGCCCTAAAGCTCTGACTTCTCACAATCTGTTTATATGATGGGTTGGTGCAAATATACATCTTCTTGACTCTTCTACAAGTTAAAGGGATAGTTCACCCAAAAATGACATTTTTTGGGAAAAACCCTCAAGTAGTTCCAAACCTGTATGAATTTCTTTGTTCTGCCGAACACAAAGGAAGATATTTTGAAGAAAGTTTATAACCAGACTGTTTTGGGGCACCATTTCCAGAACTGCTCTGTTTCCCATTTTCTTCAGAATATCTTCCTTTGTGTTAGGCAGAACAAAGACATTCATATAGGTTTGGAACTACTTGAGGGTGAGTAAATGATGACAGAATTATCATTTTTGGGTGAACTATCCCTTTAAACAGCACAGTTTGGAGAGAATTCACTGGGGATAATAATAATTCTGATTCCCAAAATGTTCTAGGATTGTTAAGTTTCCAACCTAGACTCAGTGGAAAATTGTCTCTCGACCCACTTGCAAAACTCCAAAAATGTTTCTATACATGCAATTCTCTGAAGAGAATATCAATAACTTGTACTCCTTTTCACACAAATGATGAATATAGGGTAGATCATTGACTACTAAAGACTTATTTTCACTAGGTTCCTTCCACAGTACTATAATAAAACCTTGTAAGAATTACATACTTATATACTTTGGATAAAAGCGTCTGCTAAATGCATAAATGTAAATGTAAATGTAAATATATATTTGGATGTTTGTCTCACAGAAGCAGCTCTATGAGTATGGCTGTTCTGGCATAGTAAACTTGTTTAGTAGCCCACCTGGTACACTGAGCGATGCACTTGCTATTCAGAGCACTTGAGTGAGTCCAGTGAAACTCAAATCATGATAAAATAAGTGAGATAATTCATAATCATGCCAGTTTTTATTTCACATTTGCTTTTGTTATCAAAATAGCTAAGAGGCGCTGCTACTGTACAGCAACCTGGGAATTCAAGAGTGCTGGATGATGCAAAAATGTACCTACAATCTATTTTAGGAATGATTTTAGGTGACAAAATATTTTCAAAAGTAATAGAACATTAAGATTTTTGTTCATTTTTGAACATCACTTTAAAAGTGTCGCAAAACTCGCAAGAACCAGTGTACAATCACTTTGCAAAATTTCATCTCAGGGACATCTTTATTCAGTGCGCCTGGGTTGAAAGTTTCTTTTCTTATTTTGTGCAATGTACTTTTCACTGTCCACTCTCTACATTTCCTGCTTTCATGCTACATAGCAAGTTTATCCAATCAACCTTCTGTGACACTATCAGCAATGGTTTTCATGTGGAGGTCAAAGCATGATGCTTGTGTAAAGCCTTGAATTTTTACATGAGATGATTAAATCTTGATATGAGTGACAAGATAATATGGCCTTTCATTTGAACAATACAGCTATGAATTCATACACAATACCTTAAACAAATAAATAGGCAAAAAGTTAATAAAATAAAATAATAAAAGTGAGATAATAATGAAAACAAGCAGGCGAGGGTAGTAATTTCTGAGTTTCAGTGATGCTACATCAAAACTGTGATGGCTTGCTTCAGGTACTATGTAAATCTGCATGGATGTATAATGCTTTATCAACCCTTTAGAATTGGCATGACATTTTTAATTTTGAAATTAAATGAGTACATATTAGGCCTGTTTCACACTGCCTTATTGTCTTTTGTATATTTGTATACATATTAGTGGTGGGCCGTTATCGGGCGTTAACGTGCTGCGTTAACGTGAGACTCTTATCGCGATAAAAAATATCGCTAATCTATTCTCAAAGTTGGGTTGGGAGCTGGGTCTATACTACGCAAGCTATGATGACTTTCACCCTGATATTTTAGCGCGGATGTATACCTAGCCGAATTGCACTGTAGGGGGCGAAACGAGTCTTGAACTAGAGGCTCGCAGTCCGTGATGGACAGATTGTTAACGGCTGGTCTGTGTGGTAATACAATCGGGCAGGACATCCAAACGCCACCTATCATTCATCAACCTCAAATATGGCTTTTCATCTGAAAGATGTATGTAGTAGCAACTTTACATGGTCAGCTCAATATGATGTTAACCTAGAGAAATGTGCGCTATTGAAGTGTTTGTGTGGAAGCGCGCTTGCTGCAGGACAGGCTCGTGCGCCACTTGCTCTTAAAATCTCCGCGTCATTTTTGGTCATACAGATAAAAGTAGCCTAATACATCTTCGAATCTGTAAAGACTCTACGCTTATTTGTGTGCACTCAGAATAACAACGAAACGTTGCGCTTTTAAGCAAACAGGATGCGCTTTAGGTCTCATGTGAACTTGAGAATTCACTCCCGTGTCACCCTCTGCTTCGAACCTGTGTGTATGCCTGTTACGTTACTGTGAAATTACCACATCAGACGTGACGTGCTAACATGGATGCAGCTATGAAGCCGCCGGTTTGCTTCAGGGAAAAATTATTTTTAAGAAGCTTAATGGAAACTGTAAACAGTTCATCACGACCTCTTGTGTATCCCTACAGTTCAAAATTCATGTTTAACTGAATAAACAGTTAGTAAACACAAGTACATCTTATTGAACATAGTTTATTTTCATCACCAATTATCATAGTAGAACAGCTTTCTCAAGCAGTTTGTGATGCATTTTGGAAACAGGAGATGAGCCCCTGGTCTAAAGAGCCACCTGGCTTGAGAAACCCGTTCTCAAAGACTTACTTTTAGCCATTATTTGGGTAGCACACATATTCTGAATGCCTTCGGCAGAATTCAAATGAGCCATTTTAATCTAGATTAATCTAGATTAATTTCAAAATTAATCTAGATTAATCTAGATTAAAAAAATTAATCTATGCCCACCCCTAATACATATACATATTTGTACTTTTACAATGTACAAATATGTTGTTGCCTGTGTTTTAGTGTGTTTGCTGTAATGTAATCTGAACTGCGAAAGACATTGATGGACAAAGGGTTTCAAGAACTTTGTATAAAGTATATACATGTATTGTGACAAGATGTGCTGAATATTCAGTTAAGAATTTGAACCTCATAGTCAACATATTGTCAGCGAGCTTGTATCAGTATTCTGCTTGTACATGCTGTGCACTCAGTGTTTGCCTTGGAAGATGGTGTACATCTAGATGTCTCAATACTCATGTTTTCTTAATAAACATTACCCTAATAAATATTCGATTGCACATGTATTTCATTAGCATACTCTTAGAAGCCCGAGTGTCTTGTTTACCATATGGTAAAGGTCTTGAATATAATTAGAACTAATGTGTTTACTTCACCTCTCAAGTCAGCATCTTAAATCTGACCAAAGGTGAAAACGGCTGAGAGGCAAAATAAATACTGGTTTTATATAAAGTAATTAAAACATTTTTATCAGAAATAAATAGCAAAACATCAAATAAAAACTAGTGCTGGGCAAAGATTAATCGCATCCGAAATAAAAGTGTACGCGAATATGCGAGTGTACTGTGTATATTTATTAGGAAAACTTTATGTTTTTATATTAAACGTATTTATATCATATAAATTATATGAATATAAATATATATATATATATATATATTTGCATGTGAATATTTTCTAAATATATACTGTATGTGTGTCTTTATATATACATAATAAATATTCATAGTGCACACACATATATTGTATAAATCAAAACTTTTATTTTGGATGCGATTAATCGCAATTAACGTAAGCACTAATATAAACATAATATTAAAAATAAATATACACATCAAATTTTGTGTAAATTCTGTTAAACATTATATTGCAATACATTATTTGATCTTGAATGATTAACAAATAATTTACATGCTATTTGTTTTTCAGTTTTGGTTATTTAGTGTGGTTGGTTTTTAGTGGATTTGCACCAGAGCAAAACAAGATCTTATGACAATGGCTTGTGTTTTGTACCATTACAGCATTTCTCCTCTGCTGACCTACTAGAAACATTGCTAAGCAACCCAGGTGAAAAAAGTGTGTTGTGCTCTTAGCTTTTCAGCTGCTTTACCTTGATGCTCAATGTGAGTTTGCAGTCTGTAAGTTACGCAACAAGAGTGTGCACAGAAATATAATGACTAGAAATGTCTTTCTGTTGAGCAAACAGAGACTGTATAATATGAAATTCTTTGAAAATATGAAATGCCTTTAACAGGCATTCCCAAATGAATCGGAATCAAATAAAAGTGAATTGTTTCAAGAGCTTATGAATCAAACTGATTCTGGCCCCTATTAGATAGCTCTACCTCCTATTTTTCAGAAGAAAACTGGACGTGCTAAATTATTTATGCTAATAAGTGTAGTGAAATATGTTTTCCCTTTGGTGCATAGCATGAAATATCACAGCTGCTTCACAGAGGCTCTCATGAACCAAACCACACAAACATCTAGAGTTGTGATGAAGCTGCGAGATGCATTATTTAGCGCTAAGAAAATATTGCAAGCGTGCTGCACAGAATCATCACAGAACTTTTTTGGGTGCTCAAGGCCTTCTGCACACTTCCACTTGTGTACTGAAATGTAAGTCCTGAATTAAAGCCTCTCACTTGAGGATTTGCCATCTGCCCCGGTTTCTCCATCCCACAACACTGCTCCATTGAAGTGACAGCTTCTACCATCCGCATTTCCTCCATAGCCCCCTTCTGGGATAAAGACACCTTGAACTTCAATTAACCTTATAGCATAGGGAGAGATTCATGGGGTTTTATGCGGTGCATTAATGCTTTGTAACATTCAGAAGCTAGCAAGAAGACCAGCTGAAGTTATCAGATACGATATAAGGCTGTCTGTTTTTGCACCATCATCAAGTTCTGCATCACAGGAAGTAAAAATGAGATGATATTAGATGAAGATGATATTTCAGTCTTTCAACACATAAGTGAAACGTGAGCAGAATTAATTTAAGTGTAAAACACAACACAAAGCCATGCTTATATATTGGTCACACCTAATAAGGAGCAGACAATTATATATATATATATATGTGTGTGTATATTATATACATTTTTATCCTAATGTGTAATATAAAATTGTATTTGAATTAAATTAAGACGTATTTATATTTGTGAGATGTATATTATATTATGAATTAGACCACTACTGGGCAAATTTTTTAAATTAAATTGTATTCATTTTATTTTAAATGAAATGTACATTTTTTGGGTCTACTTGATTTATGTAGGCATATTTTTATGTGATTAATTTAATAAAAAATTCACAGCATGTATTATATTATATGTTTATTGAACATTATATGAATTAATTATATGTGTATTTTAATTTAAGTTAAATTATGTTTTCATGCATTTTTGTGTCTACTGGACTACTGTTGGCTAATGTAATGTAATACAATGTCATTTAATGTAATTTAGAATTCACAGTATGTATTATGTTTATGCCACATTATTTTAATTTATTTTATTTGAAATTTCATTTGAATTTAAGTTAAATTATAGTGCATTTGTCTATATTTATAGGCTAATTAAATTAAATTTAAAATCAGTATATAAGTGGCACATTTATGACATTAAATTATATTAATATATATATATATATTAGTTTATTAAATGTGTATTTTAATTGATTTTAACATGCTACATTATAATGAGTGACGTGGTCGCAATCAAATGAACATTCAGTAAATTACACATTTAATTGAAGCCATGCATTAATTGAAATGAGATCAAAGTGAAAGGGCCAAAACTTCAAAGTAGTATTAGTTGGAATGAATGCTGCTTTATGGAAAATATCAGGCTTCACTTAAATCTTTGCATTGCCAAGGATGACGTGCGTCTGAACCCATACAGCCAAAGTTTCATTAATTGTCATTCATTTCCAAAACCCACTCTCATTAACGTGCTGCGAAGATATGAAATGCCCCCCGCATTTCTAAGCCATGTTAAAGATAAGCACAATGGAGCACTGGGTAAAACTGCCTCGGATCCGGCTGTAGGCTACAGAAGGTGCTGTTTTTTCAGAGCACTTGGCTTCCCTGCGGCGATCCTTTGTCTCGATCTGACTCATAGGTGGTCATGTGACCTGTCAGTTATTCTATTGTGGGAGTAAAACAGCTAGAAACCCATTTAGACCTCCAGAAAGTGAAAGGCATGGCAGTAAAGTCTAATGACCTGATGGGCCACCTGAGGTTTGCCTCTCTAATCACACAATGGAGATCCGCAGCAGTGCTCCTGCAAATCCAGTTCAGCTCTACAGTATAGACAGCTCGATTCCTGAGGATACTGATATAATAAACGTCAAAAAGTCTGCTAAAATGCAACATTTGGACATCCTGTTGATCCACTTGTGTCTCCTTACCTTTCTTTAACTTTAATGCGTAATTAAAATATTATTGTATTTTATTTGTTGCTCTATTATGGTACTTCAGAAATAATTTTTTCACATTTATTCCTATATATGTTCAAAAACTATTTCTGTATTTAATGTGAAAGTTAGTCTCAGAATAGAAACTTTTTGTCATAGAACGAGAATCTGGAGCAACTATATAATTGTATCTTTTGTTTTGTAAGTGTTCCTGTGGCTCAGTGGTAGAGCATTGTGTTAGCAGCGCAAAAGGTTGTGGGTTCAATTCCCAGAGAACACACATACTGACAATAAATATATAGCCTGAATGTCGCTTTGGATAAAAGTGTCTGATAAATGAAATTGTTATGTATTGTTTGGCCATCGTTGAACCCCTGGCTCTTTTCCTTGGCATATTATAGAATGAACCTGTCTTGGAATTAAACACTGCTGACACCTTGTGTTCAGTGATAAACAGACTGTAGTAAATCACAAAGAAAAACACTTTTCGTTTTTTTCATAGTTGCAGTGTCTGTTATTCTTTAAATGAGGTTAATTAGGTTTTGTAAAAAAATAAAAGTAAATAGTTTAAGCTTTGTAATGTCCTCATTACAATTCATAAAAAGTGTACATTTATTTATGTATTTTTGGTAGGAGTGTTACATAATAACAAAACGTAATAAAAATAAAGAAAGAGAAAACTTCATCATAATAATAATAATAGCAATGCTAATAATAATAAACTACTGTTTAAAATAAAATAAAATAATCAGCAAGGGTGCATTGAATTTATCAAAAATGACAGTAAAGACATTTATAGTGTTACAAAATATTTCTGTTTCAAATAAATGCTGTTCTTTTGAACTTTTATATACATTAAATAATCCGTAAAAAATGTATCATGGTTTCTGCAAAAATATTTGAACTAATTAAAACTGTTTATAACATTGATAAAAATCATAAATTTTTCTTGCGCAGCAAATCAGCATATTAGCATGATTTCTGAAGATCATGTGATACTGAAGACTGGAGGAATGATGCTGAAAATTCAACTATGCGTCACAGGAATAAATTACATTTTAAAATATATTCTAATAGAATATATTTATTTCAAATTGTAACAATATTTCACAATATGACTATTTACTGTATTCTTGATTGACTAAATGCAGCCTTTGTGAGCATAAGAGACTTTTCAAAAGCATAGTGTTCAATTTAACAAAACAATACATGCAGTTAGTAGAATATTATATCAGTGCAACATATCGTTTTCATTGAATTGAAATGTTTGCTTGACACAAAATTCTAACATGAAGCTTTTATTTTTTTTCAACATTACACCATGTTACATAAAAACGGTGATGAAACACAGAACTATGAACAGACACATAATCGTTGGACAGTCTCCATTGTAAGCGTGCAATGCTTGGATAACACCTATGCCATTTCAAAAGACACCGCAATGGAGACCAGCTACTAAAGGCAGTGAAAACACAAGTATGCATCGACAAAAGACATTCGAAGTCCAAGGAAATGAAGTGTCTTTATGTGAAACAAAGATCTTCTAGTGTAGTTCAGTAATTACAACCTACTGTATGAAGCACCAAGTGTACAAGAACCCAAAGCCAGAGCGTACCAGCAAGCCTGAGCGTAGATATCCCATAATAGTCCACAATATAACACTGTTGCTATTAGCATGAATAGAAGTCTTATATCGCAGTGCTTTTATCAGTCAAACTGAATAAATGATGAAAACTTAGTGTCATGCATTTTTTTATGAGTGATGATGAACATTTAATTTCTGCTAATGTTAGAAATGTTCTAGTGATTGTTAAAGCGGAACTTTTACACATCGACACCAAGAATAAATTAAAATACCATGATATATGTACAGTGCCATATCTGTTTGGGAGACAATAAATTAATTTTAAAGTGGAATATTAGTGAACAAAATAAAAAAGGTGATGTTCACGATTAAAACTTTGTGTAAATATAAAGGCCTATTATTATAAACATCTCTGGGCACTTTAAGAACTTGAAATAGATGTAAGGCGTAAAGAAACGGCTGGAGCAGTTTATGATATTCCATCACTAATAACTGGATTTTTCAGATATGGAGTCTTGATTCTGTCTTTGTTATGTACACCAGAGACGTAGAGACTGCTGTATATGTGAGTGAAATAACATCTGGTAATGTGGCGTCATCTTCCTTGATTATGGTCAAAAGTCTGCAGAGCATCCGTATTAGATTAGAGTGGATATTACTGGCGTCTCTGGAGGGCCCAAATGTCCAAATGTTAGAAAAGGGACACGTTCTTCTTCAGGTCGTTCCGTTTCCATAGTGACAGACGATCAAATTCTGTGATGGGCATCCCGAATAAGCTCTGGAATTCCTCTGGAGACAGATGACGCTTTAAAAACAACAGAACAACAATCAGTCGGTTTATATGTGCGGTCAGAGACACAATCCTGTAGAGGACGGGGAAAACATCTTCAACAACTAAACTTCAGCAAATAATGCAATCAAGATTGAATTGTTACAATATTATATTAGTATCATATAAGTATTGCACCACAATGTCTATAAAATATTTTAAATGTAAAAATATTATAGTAAAAGATGATTTTGTTAATTAACATTATAATTGAATTCAATTTATTTCGTTTATTTGTTTGTTTTGTGGTATTAATATTTGGGAAATGCAATAATAAGATATTATTGTTAATAATATAATAATAATAATAATAATAAGCTATTTGAAAATATGAAACTTCATTTAATTTTTTTTAAATGAATTTGTCGCAGGAGTGTTTAGAAACAACAATAATACAATTAATAATAATAATGATGAACTATTTGGAAGTGTTAGAAAATATTAAGAAATATTTATTTATTTTTATATTTGATTCAAAAATAAAAATAATAATGTATTCAATATTTTTATGTTTTCATAAAATAAATACATATTTTTTAAGAAATGTGTTGTTGCTGTTATTAATAAATATTGTGTATTTATGGTATTTTTCATACATGCAATTAAATAAAAAATAAATATGTTTAATATAATATTGTATTGTATAATAATAATTAACTATTTGAAAATATAAAAATTCATAAAAATGTTACATTTATTTATGTATTTATGGTAGGAGTGTTACATAATAACAAAACATAATAAAAATAAAGAAAGAGAAAACATATAATAATAATAATAGCAATGCTAATAATAATAAACTATTTGAAAATATTACAATTCATAAAAATGTTACATTTATTTATATATTTGTGGTAGGAGTGTTACATAATAATACAACATAATGCAAATAAAGAAAGAGAAAACATAATAAAACAATGAATAATAATAATAATAAACTATTTGATAATAATAATAATAATAAATCATAATTTATTATTATTATTAAACATAGTGTTTTTCAAACACTCCTACAAAAACAAACAAATGCACATTTTCAAATTATTATTATTTATACAATTTTATAATAATTATGATTTATTATTCATACTTAAAAAAGCTTTTATACATAATGTTTTTTATAATTCTTTGGGGAATAAAATGGCAGAGAAACTCAAGGACATTAAGGTGTTACATTAACTTTATTGTGTCTTTCTTTCTTGGTTTCTTAGCTTAACTAGTGTTTATTTGTGATTTACCTCTAATCTGGTCCTGTCAACACCTGGAGGAAGCTTACGGCGCCCTCTGTGGGTTACAGCCAGCATTTCATATGGATATATCTGAAGGAAGATGAGATTGAATCACATTTTGGTAACATTTTATGCGGTACTCGTTCTTTTTCATTGACTGGACACAGTAAACAGGATGTCACATATTAGCGGCTTGCTCAAGAGAGAATGTTCACAACACAAACAACCTCCAAAGTTTTCACTTCGATATTGTCTTCATGGATGGCGTCATATTGTATTCTGCATTCAATGGATGTAAGGCTTAGAAGCAACATGGATGTGCGGGAATGTATGGCATGGGGTTAGAAGAGAGAAGCAGAACATGAAAACTTTGGAGGGTCTCGTAAGATCTGCCTCACCTTCTGTTCCAGAATACTAGGAAGAGAGCTTCCTCTGTCCATTCTCCCACTCTGTGAATCGCCATTCTATGAAGACGCAACCCCAGCCCCGAAAAATGCCCCCCGGGACAAAGGAGATCAATATGAGACAGGTACATTTACATCCATAATAATGAATCAGCCTCATTCGACTCATTATTAAGTGTGCAAACAGTGTGTGGAGATCAAATGAGTCTGAAGCATGAAAGTAGTGTAGCTAATGTCAGGGTTAAGATACAGTAGTAGCAGGAAAAGGATGTGCTTTCCATGTCAGAGCCTATTAGCTGCTGCTGGCATATTAGAAAACCCAACAGCCATGCTTGTGAAATCAAATAAACAAAGCCTTCTTACCTGTACACCTGAGAAACATAGAACAAAAAAGATTATTGGAAATATTCAGAAAAGTACAGTGACATTAAATAAATATTTGTGGATTCTCACTCAAATTGTTATACTGATAACATAATTTATAGCAGAAACGTATATAAGAGAGAATTTTATACCCTGCTTATATATTTATATATGTTTTACCATACCTGTTATTGCTTTTCCATTGTCTGTGGAGGGGAAGTCTGCGGACTGCAGCTACATGCATGAAGAGAAACACACATTACACACACGTATATAAGAGCTACAGGAACATGTTCAATATGAGCTGACATCATGGGCCATCTTTAAAAGGGTCATATAAAACTCAACCTTGATATTCAGAAAGAAAACAGTGTATGCAGTATGTAAACAAACATAATTTCATAGCAAAAAATTGTTTATGTCCAAATCTACTGTAATTAATTAATTAGTTCTTTCTTTCTTTCTTTCTTTCTTTCTTTCTTTCTTTCTTTCTTTCTTTCTTTCTTTCTTTCTTTCTTTCTTTCTTTACCAATCAAACAGTATTTATATATTCAAATATCGTAAAAAACATTTAATATTACAAATAAAAATGTATGCTATGAATCAGTAAATAAAGACTACAAGTTATTTATTACAATAAATATGATGAATTTTCATGTTTAATATTACAAATAAAAATTACGATTTTACGATAAATGAGTAAAGAATAACTGTTTTAATTATTACAGTGAACAATGTTAATAATTAATAATTTTAATATAGCAAATACAAATATTTATCAGTAAAAAAATACTATAATTATTAATGCAAATATGTAATATTATTCATGAATATACATATTTAATAAAATATTACAAATACAAATTATGATATTAATTAGAAAAAACAGTGTTATCACAATTCATGTTAATAATCAATAGTATTAATTCATATAATAATTACAAATTAATATATATATATATCAGTAAAGAAAGACTATATTGTTGCAATTAATAATGTTAATTATTTGTATTATTATTAAATTAAATGTACATATTTATTATTACAAATAACATTATTCAGTAAAGATATTAATAATGGAAAGTTAAGGGAAAGTGACGTGACATACGACCAAGTATGGTGACCCATATTCGGAAATTGTGCTCTGCATTTAACTCATCCAAAGTGCACACACACAGCAGTGAACACACACACACACACACACACACACACACACACACACACACACACACACACACACACACACACACACGGAGCAGTGGGCAGCCATTTATGCTGTTGGGGGTTCGGTGCCTTGCTCAAGGGTACCTCGTCATGGTATTGAGGATGGAGAGAGCGCTGTACATTCACTCCCCCCACCTACAATTCCTGCCAGCCCGAGACTCAAACCCACAACCTTTTGATTATGAGTCCGACTCTCTAACCATTAGGCCACGACTTCCCCAAATAATTAATATGATCAATATTCATATTTAATAACAATAGTTTTAGAATATTTATGAATTTAACATTTTAAACAAACACAAATACACTTTATAGGAAAAGTCATATGATGATTCAAATGTCAAATACTAGCCCTGTTTAGATGAATCTCTCTTACCCTCGTGAGGCCTGTTCGACTGCAGGGAGGTAAAGAGGCGGATTTAGTCGCACTGGCTGACGATCCTGCAATGAATGTGAATTAAACATTTAATTAGAAGCACAAAATACATTCCTCAATACTTTCTAATCACCGCAATTCATCATTTGAACACTGGGTGTCTTCAGTGACTTGCTGGTAGGAGCAACATGCACGAGATGCTTGATACAAATGAGCACAATGCAGCACATATAGAGCCTACACTCTTAAATATAAAGGTTTCCAAAGATGTTTGTTCCTGTGAAGCCACAGAAGATCCATTCTAGTTTTCTCAAAGAGCCTTTAAGTGAAAACAGCTCTTAAAAGAAAGAAAAATATGAAAAATGCTTTTAAAAACCTATATTTTTCACTATAAAGATTGTTTCATTGATTGACGTTTTCATCGAGGTTAATGGTTCTTCATGGAACCACCATTCATTTTAAGAGTGTAAACTCTAATATAAAATGTCTTCCAAATGTCAATAGATGACTAAAACAGACATCACATACCCAAAAGTATGTTATTCCCATCTGGCAGGGAACGTGTTTTTCTGCGGATGAGCACCGATTTCTCAATTTCCTCCTTCAGGATCAATTTGCCCAAGTTGGACTGTATCTGAAAATCAAACAGCCCAGTCATGATTAGCGAGCTCCATTAAGCGCTGGCCTCATGTTGTGTGTGCGTATCCTTCCAGCACCGCCTTCAAACAAAACACTTCATCATCTAGCCTTAGAGAGATATTCCCAGCGCAGCGGCTGAGAGGGATATTAATCTCAACCGTATTGACGTGCTGCTGTCACCTTCTGAAGCTCCTGTTCCTGGAGTCTCATCGCATCTTCTGTCAGATCCTCGAACTCATCGTCCTCGACTGGCTTTCCCTGCTCGGCTGCCTTCTTCCTCCACTCGATCTCTGGGAGTGTATGAGCGAGTCAATTTATATTCAGAATTAATATTAAGAATACTACAATATAGAATACCACAATAAATACTATAATATACATATATAGAACAAATAATAGTTATTGAATATTAATCAGTGGAGAGATACTTTTAATTATCATAATTAATACAATTAATCATTATTGTTCATTATTATCATTTTTAATATTACAGTAATATTAGAATACTACGGTATGATATAGTTGTATTAATTATGACTATGAAATAAATTAATAGTATTGATTTAATCAATAAATTAATACATTTGAATTATTATTATCAATAATTTTAATAATAGTACTACTTTATATAGTATTAATATATATATATATATATATATATATATATATATAGTATTAATTCATATTTATATTTCAATAATATTAGGATACTAAAATAAAATATTGTAAGATTGTCTAATATGAATTAATACAAATTTAATCAAACTAGTGGAGAAAATGACATTTAAATGAATATAAATCAAATTAATGCTAGTCATTGGTAATTCAATTGAATAATTAATATTAATATTTAATATGACTATAATGTCAGTATACTACAATATATTACAAACAATATAATTCACAATCATAATAAAAACATCAACAACAATTATAATCAATGAAAGACTAAATATTAATTCTTATAATTAATAATGTTAATAATAATAATGATTAATAGTACTGATTGATTAGTATTAATATTAAAACACACACCACACACACACACACACACACACACACACACACACACACATATTCAATATTACAACAATAGTTTTAATATTACAAAATTATTAAATTACTACAATATAATAATGTATGATTGTATGATTCATATTTTTTATATAAAATGTAATTATTAATCAGTAGCAAAAGACTACATTTAATCAATTTGTATTTAATATCAAAATACTACAATATAATATTACGATTACTATTTATCATACTATTTTTATACTATTATTATTATACTAATAATATTCATATTTATTATACTACATTTTAAATGCATATAAGCTAAAAAGTTAATAATCTCTGATTAATTCAAGTTGTTTCTCTAAAGCCGCAGTAGTGTCAGGGACATTATATTTCAGTAATGTCTCCTTCAGTAGGCAGGGCTGTGGAGTATGAGTTTGGACCAGTAAAATGTGACTGTGGGAGGAGCTACAGAGATATGAAGCTGCTGAGCATTTACCCATAGTGGCTAGAGAGGGTGGACAGGGCCAGTACTCTGTCTCTATCTTCGACGGTTGGTTGGGATCAGGCGGCTGGGCTGCTGGAAACTTGGAGGACTCAATGATGACATCATGTTTACTATGATACGTTCCCGTCTGTCCATCTGAGGGCAGAGACAAGATAAACATCAAAACATCTTTCAATACACCCTGGAAAACCAACAATCCCACAGGAGAGCGAGGTGAAGATCACTAACTAGAACACAATAAAAGAACAAATACCGTGTTTGTAAATTGGTGGCTTCTTGTAGATGTTGGTGCCACTGTCTGAAACATAGATGCACATGTACAGTTACAGCTCACACAGACTTGATTGATTCTGAAAGCTGGGATTGAGCTGTGAAGTACCCGGCCTGTGGAAGTGCAGCATGGAGCCTTTGGAAGCGAGGCTGATTTTGCGGAGCTGCACCGTGGAGCCCATGCTTGAGCCTCCTGGAGAGCCCTGCTCTGACCCCTCCTTTGACTCTTTTGAAGCAAATATCTGAAGATACAGGGGAACTGCATAAACCTTCTGTTATTCTGGAATGCTAATGATGAAGCACTTGATTATGGTGACATAAATTCGCATTTCAGTCCTGATATAAAGAGTGGGCATAATTTAAACACTCAGCATATTAACAGAAGCCAGACCATCATATTTCACTGCCTGCATCAATAATATGACAATGCAAACTCATGCCTTACTGTAAAATATGCTAAGGGTGGTCAGCAGCATAGAATGCCATTTGATTCCACTGTTCAGTGTTCTAGTTAGTTTAAATGTAGTTAATTAGGAATGAATGTGCTATAATAGAATTATGTCTGATACAGATATGCTGTAAGAGTATGAATTCATATTCATATTGAATATTTAAAACATTTTGGAATGCTATATATTATAATGGATAGTATCAATTCTAATGAATACAAAATAAATCATGTTAAAACTCATGATGTCAATATGCCTAATTATGTTCATGTTATTGCCAATTACCAATATGTGGTCAATATCAAAATTAAATAGCATTTTTTTAAAGAAACACTAAAAACTATGGATAATAAGTCAATATTTATTTTTGGATCTATTGATTAATTGAATAATGTGTATATGACCTCACCATAATAATATAAATATAAATATAAAGACATTTATATGATATATATCAGTATGACAATTATATAATATATAATACTAATTAAAAGTAGAATGATAATTAATAACATTAATCATTCAAGAAATACTACATTTGAAACATTCTGATTAATAATACTAATAATTAATAGTATTAATTCAGATTTGTATTCAATATAAAAAATACATACTACAATATATTATTATAATGAATAGTATACATGTTATATTAAAATAAATCATATTAAACCGCTGGGTGATTATTATATGCCACTAATAATTGTCATGTTATGTCTAATATTGGTCAATATTACAATTCAGCAGTTTTTTTAAGTAAATACCAAGAACTAAAAACACACACAAAAAAAGTAATACAGATAATAAGTAATTATTCCTTTTGAGATTTGCTAAATAATGACTTTTTAAATAATGTTTATATGACTGCAACACAATAATGTAATTAAAGAAATTAAAATGAAATCATTAAATTGTAATAATATTAATTAATATTCAATATTAAAACAATATTCAAATACTGTACAATTATAATTAACAATAATAAGTACACATTATTAATATTAATCAGTGAAGTACTATAATTTAAATATTATGATTAATAAATGTTAATAATTAATAGTATTCATTCATATTCAATATTTAAAAATAGAATACTACAATATAATATTATAATTAATAGGAATAATAATAATGAATACAAATTAAATCATTAGAATTCTGTAATGATTACAATGTGCTATTAATTATTTTCATATTATGGCCAATTAAACATTATAAAAGTAATTATTAATATTATTATTAACATGAATTAAACATAACTAAAGTCATTGTGTCATATTTGTTTTGTCAAACAGTTGAAATGTAATTCTGAAACTGAAAGTCATTTGAAGAGGCAGTGTCCTTGTGTGGCTCAGTAAAACAATCACTGGAAGTGTACAGAAAGATAAATGTGGTGGTTAAAGCTAGTGATCGGTGACTGGTGTCAGTTCTGATCGACAGAGGCTTGATGGCTCACCTCAGGGGAAGGAGGGGGCGATATAGAATGAGGAGACATTGATCTCTGGAGGAGACAAGGAGAGAAAACTGAACACACACATACATGCATGCATCGTCTTCAACGTCTGACATTCAATGGCTCTGTGGCTCTTTAACACACACAAATGACTTCACGTGCATAATAAAGCTCGACTAATAGCTTTAAAGTTACACCTCACTATTATATCCAGCTTCCTGTTAGCCAAAACACATATATTGATTCCACTTGAAGTTGTAAAACGTACAATATAGCTTCTCAAATGTTTCCCAATGGTACAATGAAACAAAGACTGGATCTAAAGACACAATCGTTATTTTCTGACCTCTCTGCTTCTGGAGAGACCTATCCGATCCAGGGATGAGATATTGAAATGCGGCTCGTACACCATCAGATCTGGCCGTTCCACCTCAAGAATGGCTTTGTCTTTTGGAATGGCGGCCAAGTCTTTATATCCAATGACCTGATTGTCCATTCGTGCCTTTGGGGAGTAAGAAAGAGAGAGGCTGAGTGAAAGAAACGCTTGTCCTCTGAGATGCCTCACTGGGTTCCTGGGAACTGGGATATCAAGCATGTGCTTTATGGTAGATAACAGAACCATGTGTTATCTGTGAAACTGAACGTTTTACTTACCACAATCGAGGAGGCTGGGGACCCAGGAGTACTTGGACCACGGGAGGACGGAGCCGTCCCTGTCTGCGGCGGGAGAGCAGAGCAAAAGGTCAGAGGTCATCATTTAACTGCTCCTATCCGGGACGTGTTGTTAATGAGAAATAAGATCTATAAGTAATATCATCAATCAAACTGATGATATGTGTCACTCAGCCACGCCCCCTTTCCATTCTCACTGAGTGAAAAAAAAGCCACTGTAGATCTGATCATACTTTAATGGGTTTACTTTGACAGAAAGACAATATAGAGATTAGTTTCCACATATGACAAAAAGCCATCTAAACATTTTGGAAATTATAGTAGATCGTTTATTTTAGGCAAAAATGGCAGCTTTAAGGCGAAATGAACAAATGTGTGTGTGTGTATGTACAGTATCTCACAGAAGTGAGTACACCCCTCACATTTGTGTAAATATTTTATTATATCATTTCATGTGACAACACTGAAGAAATTACACTTTGCTACAATGTAAAGTAGCGAGTGTACAGCTTGTATAACAGTGTAAATGTGCTGTCCCTCAAAATAATTCAACATACAGCCATTAATGTCTAAACCGCTGGCCGCAAAATTTTGTACACCCCTAAGTGAAAATGCCCAAATTGGGCCCAAAGTGTCAATATTTTGTGTGGCCACCATTATTTTTCAGCACTGCCTTAACCCTATTGGGCATGGAGTTCACCAGAGCTTCACATGTTGCCACTGGAGTCTTCTTCTACTCCTCCATGATGACAAAACAAAGCTGGGGGATGTTAGACACCTTGCACACCTCCACTTTCCATCTGAGGATGCCCCACAGATGCTCAATTGGGTTTAGGTCTGGAGACATGCTTGGTCAGTCCATCACCTTTACCCTCAGCTTCTTTAGCAAGGCAGTGGTTGTTATCATGTTGGAATACTGCCCTGCGGTCCAGTCTCCGAAGGGAGGGGATCATGCTCTGCTTCAGTATATCACAGTACATGTTGGCATTCATGGTTCCCTCAATGAACTGTAGCTCCCCAGTGCCGGCAGAACTCATGCAGCCCCAGACCATGACACACCCACCATGCTTGACTGTAGGCAAGACACACTTGTCTTCGTACTCATCACCTGCTTGCCGCCACACACGCTTGACACCATCTGAACCTGAATCTTGGTCTCATCAGACCACAGGACATGGGTCCAGTAATCCATGTCCTTAGTCTGCTTGTCTTCAGCAAACTGCTTGCAGATTTTCTTGTGTATCATCTTTAGAACAGGCTTTCTTCTGGGACAACAGCCATGCAGACCAATTTGATGCAGTGTGCGGCGTATGGTCTGAGCACTGACAGGCTGACCCCCCACCCATTCAACCTCTGCAGCAACGCTGGCAGCACTCATACATCTATTTCCCAAACACAACTTCTACATATGACGCTGAGCATGTCCACTCAACTTCTTTGGTCGACCATGACAAGGCCTGTTCTGAGTGGAACCTGTCCTGTTAAACCGCTGTATGGTCTTGGCCACCGTGCTGCAGATCAGTTTCAGGGTCTTGGCAATCTTCTTATAGCCTACACCATCTTTATGTAGAGCATCAGTTCTTTTTTTCAGATCCTCAGAGAGTTGAACTTCCATGTTGAAAGGTGCCATGTTGAACTTCCAGTGACCAGTATGAGAGCGAGTGAGAGTGATAAGACCAAATTTAACACACCTGCGACCTTGTAACACTAACGAGTCGCATGACAACGGGCAGAGAAAATGGCTAATTGGGCCCAATTTGGACATTTTCACTTAGGGGTGTACTCACTTTTGTGACCAGCGGTTTAGAGATGAATGGCTGTGTGATGAGTTATTTTGAGGGGACAGCAAATTTACACTGTTATACAAGCTGTACACTCACTACTTTGCATTGTAGCAAAGTATAATTTCTTCAGTGTTGTCATATGAAAATATATAATTAAATATTTACAAAAATGTGAAGGGTGTACTCATTTCTGTGAGATACTGTATATATACACTCACATATTGTCAAGCATAATAGCATTCACATACATTACCTTCTGCATGACTGAAGTAAACTATTCAACTCCTTCCTTTGTTATTTTAGTTACACTTCCAGTTACACAGATCTGCAAAAAAGCACAAAAAGGCCAAACATGAATTCAAAATAGAAGCAAATTAAGGTATTATAAATAATGAATTATTAGCTGGATATTTAGACATGCTAAATTACAATGCTAAAGTGGCATTAAGTCTAACTAATTTTGTTAAGCAGTATTTAAATCTAATTTTCCAGTAAAAATGTATTATTATTATTATATTATTTATATTTAAAAAATTGAGAAACAAAAATGTGTGAGACATTAAGATTTATTTCAGGGAATATCTCTTGAATTACATGTATTCTTTTTTCTTAAAATTTTAAGAAATGTATTATTACTATGTATACTACTATTCAATTTGGATTATTAAATGTATTATATATATATATATTTTTTAAAGTCTCTTTTCATTTATTAAATAAAAATACAGAAAAACAGTAATATCGTGAAATATTATTAGAATTTAAAATACCTGTTCTCTAATTGAATATAGGTTTTAAAACATATTTTATTCCATTGATGTTAAAGATGAATTTTCAGCATCATTCCTCCAGTCTTCAGTGTCACACAATCCTTCAGAAATTATTCGAATATGCTGATTTGCTGCTCAAGAAACATTTCTTATTATTATCAATGTTGGAAACAGTTGTGCTGCTTCATATTTTTGTGGATACCATAATACATTCTCTTTCATGAACAGAGATTTAAAAATAAATTATTTTGCATTATTTTTATTGAAATGTCACTTTTGATAAATTTTCCTTCTTTCTTCAAAAAACAACAAAACAACAACAAAAAAACAACCTGAACTATTCTTTAAGAATGATCAATTTCTCCTCACGTAAACTGTAAAATCTTCATAAATCTTGTTATATTTAGATATTTGAAAACGATATTTTACAAAGTGTTTTCCTAGGGGTCAAGCTACTCGCTTTTACTTAGCAACCATCCATATAATTCTATAGCAATGTGCTAACAATGGCTCAGAACTCCTTAGCAACCACAAAACAATGGCTTTGTAATCACACCACAACAACCCAGCATAGTGGTACCACTCACATTTTCTTTGTAAAATGTAAAAATCTAGTTAACAATGGTCTTGATACTGTGCTCTGATGTAGGCTAAATCACAGTTTTAGAAATATGGGAGCTGAAATGACAGTCTGACTGTATCAGCGGAACAATCCAGAAATTCAGTTTGAGGCGATCCATTTAATTAGCCTCCCACTGTGGGCGTTCGACACCCACCCATATCACACTCATTCAGCACTCACTGCACGATACATGCATAACAAGCTTATTCCACACGCAGCTTCATTGGATTCAGAGATGCATCTGTTTTATGGTAGAAAGGTACCATACAATTAATATTAAAGTCGATGTGTGCCATTTTTTCTGTTAAAATACTTTCTCCTTGCTCAGTTTAATATGTAGAGACAATGTAAAGTTGATCCCAAGGACTGCAATTCTGTTTAGTGTTATGTATAGGCCTATATAATGTAGTTAATATTTGAATGAACAGCATGTTTTTGTCCACACTGGAAGAATTGACTGGTATATATGTGAATAGCTGCTATCAGTGTGAATAAATAGGAAAGAGAACAGTTATACCATTCATCTGTTCTCCACTATAGAGGATCAGTGGACTTGTGTCTTTATGAAATGACATGTTAATTCATTAGATAGGGACGGTATCTTGTTAGTGTGGGGGAGGGAAAGTGACATCATGATTGCTCACCCAATTTCACCATGAGCAAAGAATGAAGAACTGACCACAGCATTTATCAGGTCCCAGCATCAGAAAACATCAGATAATTATACTTAGTTCAGATGGTCTCGGGTTGGCAATGGTTAATGTGCTAATTAGAATTGCAGTAATTTCAATTTCATATTAGGATGAGACTTGAATAATTTATGACAAGAGCACAAGTAACACACTCTGAGCAGGATACAAGCCTCAAGGAGTTTTGAATCCATTTCCTTGCATTAAAATAGTTGACAAAGATGCTTTTTTGCAAAAACAGCTTTTTGTTTTGCTGGAGTTGGGAGTTCACTCGAGGTAATGCGAGAGGTTTGTCGTTCCGCTTTGTTTTGACTGCTCATGCCTTGCTTCAGGGGAAAAGAGACAAAATGTCAAGGGAAATGCATCGCATTTATAAATCTCAAAAAGAAAGATCTGGGTCATATTTCATCTTAAAACCAAATGCATTAAAAATAGAACTGTTGTACAATGATTTTCTTGCATTGTTACACTATTTTAATGCTAATTACACACACACACACACACACGCACACACACACACACACACACACACACACACACACACACACACACACACACACACACACACACACACAAATTCCAAATAATGCAATCAAATTTAAATTTCAAAAATCCAATTTTAAAATGCTTTTTTAAATATTGTAATACAATTTCTAATTATATAATAAGATAAAATATTTCAGTTTAATATGCAGAGATAACTATAAATAACTAAATCTCCATAAAAGAGATTCTTTATAGTGTTATTTTAGTATTATTTATAAATAATTATGTTATTTATTAATATTTTACAATTATATTTCCAGTTTTCATTTTAATTTTAACTGAAGATTTAATGAGCTTGTTATGTCATTTATTACAATTTTTTTTTACTTGACAAGGCAACATTTCTTCTCTTTTAACACTTTCTCAATTTCATACTTTAATTAAACACTGTAATTATTTCATTACAGCCAATTACGCCTTTGACTTGCTCCGTTGGGGTTTAAAATACAATTCATATTCAGTAATATTATCAATTTAACTGCACTGACACTACAGGAGAACACAATTTGCACTGAAATACCTGGAAAATAAGTAACTTTACAACATCGGCACTGTTATTGAACTGAATTATGACAAATAATTGAGCTGAATAATGACACTATAATCTTCTGCAGAGTTCAATTACAGCTGAAACTGAAGAACTGATTAACTGTATAACATTAACAGTTATTTTCCTGTTTATTCATATAACGCTGATTTGAAATAGTCTGTATTGTATAAAGAGCTATATAAATTAATTACACTTTATTAACTTAATTACATTAAGTACCATAATAATAATAAAAACATACTATTCTAATATGGCAATCTACAGTGAATTCTCTTTAGATTTTTTATTTTGAAGTGTTATTTTATTTTATTTGAATTAAACCTTCCCTTTTTGATTATTCTAAAGCAAAAACCTTCATGTTTTCTTTTAAACAACGCTTTGACACAAAGGGCAGTGAAACAAAAATCTATTGTAGCACCAAACATCACTATTGGTTTCCTTTCCTCCATCTTTTCCACCCTGGCCTGACCTCAGCCCGTCTCTGCTGGTTAGGAGGGTTAGCGATCAGCTCAGGTCAGGTTTACTCTGGCGTGAAGGACGCTGTACACTTCCTCACTGACATGATTGATCACCCTGAGAATACAATGTAAATGGCCTGTGTTTGAGATGAAGGGACCCATGTGCATCAAGCTGTCTGTAATTCAAGTTCAATCTGGCTAAGAAGAGTCCCTGAGCACCAGGCTCAAATAAAGTTTGATTTACTGGCCATTCAAGACAATTTAGCACTCAAATAATTACATGGCATCTGTGAGGATATTTTCATTTGCATGATTCTTACAATCCAGTTTCCAAATTCAATAGAGATTTCGGTAACACTTTATTTTAAGGTGCCCTTGTTACATATGTTATATGTACTTACTATTTTAATAACAATTAACTATGCATAATTGCAAGTAACCCTAAGTCAAATCCTAACCGGGATTTCATACATTTTATTGTGTTTTTCTACTGTAGCTTGTGCTGTGGTGCACATTACAGGTAACCTTAAATAGAGCCATTTGCTTTTCCAGCAGTAATCTGATAGCACACATCACCTGAACACAGCAGAAACCAGAGGCGATTGTTTTTAGATTTGCTTTTAAAATGAAGCACCACAACTGCAAATCTATCTGCCATCTTTTGGTGAAATATTCATAATGGTCAATAGACTTGATCCCAATATTGACGTTAAAATGGTCATATGATGCGATTTCAAGTTTTCCTTTCTCTTTGGAGTGTTACAATCTGATTGTGCATAGATAAGATCCCTGAAGTTACAAAGACTTAGGTCTCAAACCCAAATAAATATTCTTTATAAAAGTTAAGACTCTGCCACGCCCCCCTAAAACGGCTCATTTAAACACGCCTCACATGTCTACATCACAATGTGGAAATATTTGCTTAATGCCGCCCAAATGCAAAGAAAGAAGGTGTGGTTTCAGTAACCGCAGTAGTGTTGATGCAGCCATGTCAGGGAGACGCTGTGTGTTTCTATGTGCAAGCAAAAGCACTTAAGAATTAAAGATGCATTTAGGAATCATTAAGATTACTTACAACAGAACAGCAATGCATTTTATGAACGACTGTTTCATGAACCTAAGAGAGGAGGTAATTCTGACTTTGCTATGACAATCTGGCGCTTCTGAATCACCGACTGTATGTTTTGTTATTATTTTAAGTATTTGCTATTTACTGTTCAATCATATTTTATGCATTGACCGTTTCATGTGAGAGAGAGAGAGAGAGAGAGAGAGAGAGAGAGAGAGAGAGGGTCATATCACAGCGGAGTGTACAGCCCGTCGGAAATCATCTTAATCGCGGCTTGTTTGCAAATGCAAACACATATGAGCACTTTCGAGCTAGGACTGATGGTAAAACTAAGGACATTATTAACTGTCTTTACTATAATTTGGAAAGCTGAGGCTCGCGATCATGGAAAGGGGCGTTACATTTCCGATGCAGCTTGTGGTGTTCGGCCAATCACAATGCACTGTGCCAGTTGGCCAATCAGAACTGACTGCGATTGTTGGAAGGAGGGACTTTGTAGAAAACAAAGTGTTTGAGAGAGGCGGGGCATAGAAGACCAACAATAATGTACAATATTTGAAAAATAATGTGTTTTTGAACATTAAAGCATGTCAACGTATTCTGTTACACCAAATACACAAAATAATGATCTTAAAAAAAGCATCACATGACCTCTTTAGCAAGTCTTGAGAGACCATGTCAAAGGACATTAACCAACTTTATCCACTATTAATATTACTAAACAATTGTTGTATTTTTGTGCTGAATTAATTAGGAATAACATGTCAGGAATAATAAGGAAAATAACAGTCTAAGTGGGACAACCAATCTTTTAACATTTATTAAGGTTGAATTATGGTTGGATTTAAAAATTGGATATTGTGATGTTTCAACAAATTACTTATTATAAGATCAAACTTTTACTACTGTTTAGCATTCAATTTTGCTTCATTGTTGAAAAACAATGACATTTTCCCATTAAATTATAAAAAAATGTATCCACTCATAACCAGTGGTGAAATTGCCTTTGACCTCAATCAGTATAAATGAGCATCTATTAACCAGCATCCTAGTGATGAAATATAACACTTTATAATAAGGTTATATTAGTTAACATAGCTGATGCATTAACTAACAGTAATGACTAACAAGGAGCAACACATTTGTTACAGTATAATCCTTGTTAACATTAGCTGACACAAAATGCAACTGTTATTGTTAATTGGTTGTTAGTTCAGGTCCATTCAATAATATGAATAGATACAACTTTTGATTTTAATAATGTATTAGAAAATGTTGAAATTAACTTTCATGCTAACTAATGTAATTAACTAATGTTAACAAATGAAACCTTAATAAATACAATTAAATACAAATATGCAACACCTCATGTTAACTTTTAACCAACCTATAGATGAAATAAGCACAATTAAAAATAATAAACAACTGTTCCATTGCATTATTGTACTTAGAACAAAGTATGTACTGAGAACATAAGAACGGCATGCATGTCAATAGCAGCATCAAATCAACCAGATCTGATCAACCAGAGAGAAGCTTATGATCAGATGTACCATTACTAACATTCCTCTAAGACAGTACAGTGTCAGACTGGTATTAATGGACCTGCTTCAAGGCAAGCATTAGAGAAAACAGAGCGTGATAATAAGGAAGCAAGGCAGCGAGATCCGGTGAAAGCCCTTATCTCAAATCAGACAGGGAGTTTTAGCCTGCATGAGTAAGCAGTCAGGGAGTGAGAATCTTATTCACTGCAAATAAATCTATTTCTTAATCAGTACGTGTGTATCAGACATCGCTTTGCTTCTCGATAAATTACTCTGGCTTTAAGGATGTTTAGCTGGATTTTCACTTGAAGACAAGACAAAAAAACTGATATGAAAATGATTTTTTGGTTGGATATTAAACATCTTTCATATTGAGGTAAAATGACCATCTTCTAGGACCATCAAAACATACTTCCAAGCACAACATAGTCACATAAGTATGTTTTTGATCAGCATTTGAGAGATAAAATCATATATTTTTTGAAATCAGTTGACTTTTAAATGGAAAAGAACCAGATTTGAATCTGAACCTTAATCTAATTTGGTTTGGTTTACGGTAGTAAACAGAAGAAACCAGTGATATGTTTATGGTATGATACAACTACAATATGTAACTAAATAATAACTATATTGTTTATTTAAGACATAAACTGCACAGGACAAAGCACCAAGAATACATAACTTCTTTAAAAAAAGACTAACTAAAACAAAACAAAAATTGAAGAAGGGGTCACAAAACCAACCGTAAGCAGTCTGCAAGAAAACAGTCATTCTGGAGGCAAACACAAGCCACAATACACACCAGGATTCCCCCTCAGCTCCAGCTCTGTGATGAAGAGCAAATCCTATACGCTGAGAGATCCAGAGTTCCTGTCATCCCAGTCCCGTTCTCCCCAGTCCTCTCTCTCTCTCTCTCTCTCTCTCAACACGCTGCCTTGAAGACCCCACCCACTTCTCCCTCCACCCAAACTGAAATGCACTTATCTCAGCAGACCAACAGCAGCCAACGCCCAATCAAACTCATCGGTTGCGTCACCAGGGCAACGCTCTGCTCCGTCTGAAGTGAATTCTCCAAGCAACGCTGATGGATACAGGATTCATTACCTCTGTGAGGCCTTGCTGCTCCGCTGGGAGCATGATGTGAGGAGTTGAGGAGCTGGGGAGCTTGTGTTTCTGGCTTGACATAAACAGCCAGAGGAAGCCCTCCTCTTGAAATCTTTCATGATAGAACAATGGCCATGCTGCACATCAAGACCGAGAAAACAAGCTCTTCCTAACTCCTCCCAATCACTTCTGATGTGCTGCACGTGGTCAGGCAGCCATGTTTCTTTATTCCAGACTCAGCTTTATTCCGCATGTAGTGCTATCCAGGTCATAAGCCCGGGGGTTTAGCGGAGCTCTGGATTGTCTTGCCTAGTTCAGTCAACAAGCTTGTGAAGATCAGACCAGCTGAGAGACTGACTGCTGGATTTGATCAATCAGATTAGTGTTCCATTGATTAAACCTGCAATGCTTCTCAGTTCCCACTTTTAGTGAATCACTTAACAGTAATCACAATGACAGGAGGAGTCCTCAATGGCCGGAAAGTGCATTATAACAACTCCATCACTTTTTTCCCCACACAAAGTAATACAGCCTGTTTTGCCGTTTTTGGACAGAAAATAATAGATACAAAACTGAACTGAGCCAAACAGAATAGAATAGAATACGACAGATTAGAACAGAACAGAATATAACAGGAAAGATTATAATAGAAAAGAACAGAATAGAATGGAATAGTCCTAAAAACTGTTGAATAGAATAGAATGGAATATGACAGGGATGAATAGAATATAGCAGAATAGAATAGTTCTGCATTAAAAACAGCAAAATATAATAGAAAACAACAGAATAGAGCACGAGAGGAAGGAATAGAAATAATATGACAGAAAATTATAAAAGTCTACTGGACTAGAACAGAATAGTACTGTCCTAAAACTCTAAAATAAAATTATTATGTCAGGAAAGAACATACTATGACAGAACTGAATAGAAGGCAATAGATATGGACCAGACAGGAAAGAATAGAACAGAATGGAATGGAATAGAATAGAGCAGAAACATTATGATAGAATAGTCCTGTTCTAAAATTTTAAAATTGTATATAATAGAATATGACAGGAATTAATATAATATAGCAGAATAGAACAAATTCATAAATAGTCCTAAAACGGCTAAATAAATGGAAGACAATATGAGTGGAAAGAACAGAATATAACAAAATAGATTTTTTTAAATAGAGGTGAAGGGAATAGATCTAAACCAGACAGGAAAGAATAGAATAGTCCTGAAAATGGTAAAATCCGATTGACGGGAATTAATAGAATATAGCAAAACAAAATAGTCCTATCCTAAAACTGCTAAATAAAATAGAGTAGAGTAGAATATGAAAGAATAGAACAGAATAACATAATAATGACAAGAATTAATAAAGAATAACAGGAAAAACAGAAGATGACACAATAGAATAGAATAGAAAAGAAGGGAATTGATCTCTAGATAATACAGAATAAAATAGAATATTCCTGTCTGAAATATGGTAAAATTAAATATAATAAAACAAATGGAGTAAAATTAAATTTAATAGAAATTAATAGATCTAGACCAGACATTAAGAATAGACTATAGAGTAGTCCTGAACTAAGAAATGCAAAATATAATTATTATGAAAGGGAATATTAGAATGTGGCAGAATAAAATGAATAGAATAGATATATACCGTACAGAATAGTATTGAATAGTCCTAAAACACACAATGGAATAGAATAGAACAGAATATAACAGAACACTGGATAGAAATGAAATTTCACTTTACCATTGCTCTTCAATGTAAATTCAATCTAAGTGAAACAGCGCATGAAGGGGAGGTCAATCTGCTCTATAATTTGATTTATAATATCAAACAGACATTCAGTCTGCTTCAAAGTTTCATTATGCACCGTCACTACTCATCTTCATATGTTTCAGTACTAAATCGTCTCTCAAATGCCATGGGGAATACAAAATAAATGCACGGCAATATTTAGCTACAGGTGGACATACCAGAAAGAGAATATACCATTGAGAGAGTAAAGAATATCTGAATCAAGACAATATCCACGTGACTCTTTGCTTCTTACATCTTGCAGCCTTTTATCTGATGATGAGAAAGTCTTTTCACTCCCAGCATCAATGCTGTCACCTCAGTGTGTGTGATCATGAGGAAATGTTTTTGTTTTTGTCTACAGTCATTCATTTGATGAATAGTTCAACAAATATGAATCAGACCTGCTGGTATTAGTCAAACACAGGTAATTTCCCATTAGTACACTTTTAAAAAGTCAAGTGTTGTTTAAAAGAGAAACAGCAGGACTGAAGGAAGCAGTAGTTTCCTGTTGCTTTGACAGGAAAACATTGAAGCAGCGGGGACGCGCAGCTGTTTCGGGGGCGCGTCTTTACTGTCAGCAAGAGACTGTTACTGTTTTCCTTTCGTTTCTTTCGTTATTTACTCCGTTTTTTATCTCTATGTTATTTTGGGACGCTAGAAAGGCACAAAGTAAAATGTAATTCACTCATAAATCAAACAAAAACGTTTATATACGTGTGAAATTAAATTTAATCATAATATAATTGGTTTAAATTGGTTTAAATTAATTTATAATCATAATTTACTGCGTAAATAATGTTAATTATATGAATGAATGAATGAATGAATGATGCATTTATATAGCGTCATCATGTGTGTGTGTGTGTGGGGGGGGGGGGGGACTCGAGTCATGAATAATAACGCGCACAGGACAGTTAAAGGACAGGCCCATACAGAACACATTCTTTATTTAAGGTCTTAAGATTTTGTCGAAGGTTATGTGGCCTATAAGGACACTTTATTTTCTAGTTGGGCCAAACCCAGATTCGACATTTCAAAAATAGCTATAATTGTCCCCTATGACTCTTCTGTGCATGTAGAAGGACAAATGTCTGATGATGCCTCTGTAGGATATAACTTAATACCTCTATTGATGCTTTGCCTACGGCGAAATATTAACAAATACATCCATCAATACACCAAGCCTACATCAAACAGCAGCAAACGATGAACGCAAATCCATATAGCCTACTACGTCAATAACTTGACCATATTGCCAGCACATCCTCCATTGCCTATGTGATGAGAAATAAACATGTCGCCTAATCGTACCTGAGACTGCAAAGCAGCGGTTTATTCTGTCCTTTTCGTCCGGTGAAGCAGAAATGCAAAGGTCTCACAGACTCACTCACGATCATTGCGTGGATTACGCGTTCATATGCGTGCGACACATTGGCCGTGTCTCAGACACCAGTGAGCTGCCTACCTAGACAGCATTTTGAGCATCAGCTGACTCGAAACGCGGTTATAATCCCAAAAATGCGCTCCGTAGCTAATGAAACACAACCAGACGGAAATGTGCGAAGGACATGTGAGACATGTTTTCTTTAATACAGCGAGTTGCCAACCAATGAGAGAAAGTAAGAGTAAACAGCTGTAGCCTACTCAAGATGGGACCGTCCTGTTCCTGTCACAATGCCCTTATTCCTCCCTAGAACGCGAACTGACTCTTTCAGCATGGGTATGCAGAGTTATCAATATGCGCTATATTTGATCCTTCACTTGTTTTTTATGTTTCACATGATATGTTTTGAATTTTCTGACGTTATATTTCATGTAATCAGGCTACCTCTTTGAAATAAAACAAAAGCTTTAAAATTAAATTCTACTTTTCTTAACCAGAAATGTCTTTAACATTTGAACATGACAACGGACAAAACAACAGTATTATCTTCTTGGCTATATTTAAACTGTATGCAAGCATTTTGTGTTGTGGTCCTGCTTCAGAAAATCGAAAGCACATCAAACATTGCTTTCCAATAACACTGGATCTTGGAGCAAAAAAAAAAGCTATGGGACAAATCAGCATCTACTGATTTACATTTGTCACAAAGAGGTGAAACATTTTGGAAAATTATATGTAGATACTTTTTTGAATAATATAGTTTGTGAATGACTTTAAACTGAATAAAGCAATGTCTAAAATTGAAAGAATGTTCATTAATTTACTTTAAACTCGTCTGTCACATTTCCTCAGAAATGTCCACTCGTAGTTCTTTCGCCCATTCAGAGGTGCAGAAGTCTTATTTAGACAAATAATTTATATTTGATAAAATATGAATGTATTTTGACATTGCACCAATAGCTCTTACTATTTAAAATAATTGCTTAAGACTAAATAAAGTAATTATATTCCTAAACTCTGTTATAGAAAACGTTCAGCTTTAAAGCAGCCCAAACACTGGAGTGTGCAGCCTATTTAGGTAGTATTCTACCAAAAGACATACAGGTACATCTAAAAAAAATTATATCATGAAAAAGGTCAATATTTTTTTGTCACTCATTTCAGAAAGAGAAACCCATATATTATATAGATTCATTACACAGAGTGAAATATATATAGCCTTTATTTCTTGACATTTTGATGATTATGGCTTATAGATAATGGAAACCCAATATTCAGTGTCTCGGAAAATTAGAATATTACATAAGATCAATAAAAAGGGCCTCCTTTTGCATGAATTACTGCGTTAATGTGAAGTGGCATGGATGCAGTCAGCCTGTGGCACTGTTCAGGTGTAATGAAAGCTTGGATAAGTGGCCTTCAGGTCATCTGCATTGTTGGGTCTGGAGTCTCTGGTCTTCCTCTTGATAGAGAATCTATGGGGTTCAGGTCAGGCGAGTTTGCTGGCCAATCAAGCACAGTAAAACCATGGTCATTGAACCAGGTTTTGGAAGTGTGGGCAGGTGGCAAGTCCAGCTGGAAAATGAAATCAGCATCACCATAAAGCTTGTCAGCAGAAGGAAGCATGAAGTGCTCTAAGATTTCTTGGTAGATGGCTGCGTTGACTGTGTACTTCAGAAAACACAGTGGACCAATACCAGCAGATGACATGACAGCCCAATTCATCACTGACTGAGGAAACTTCACACTAGACTTCAAGCAACATGGATTCTGTGCCTCTCCACTCTTTATCCAGACTCTGGGACCTTGATTTACAAATGAAATGCAAAATTGACTTTCATCTGAAAAGTGGACTTTGGATCACTGAGCAACAGTCCAGTTCCTTTTCTCCTTAACCCAGGTAAGATGCTTCTGACGATGTTTCTGTTTCAGAAGTGACTTGGTAGCCCTTTTCCTGAAGATGTCTGAGCATGGTGACTCCAGCTTCAGTTCACTCCTTGTGAAGCTCTCCCAAGTGTTTGAATCGGCTTTTCTTGATAGTGTTCTCATGCTTGCGGTCATCCCTGTTGCTTGTGCGCATTTTCCTACCTAATTTCTTCTTTCCAGTCAACTTAGCATGTAATATGCTTTGATACAGCACTCCTTAAACAGCCACCCCTTTCAGTAATGACCCTCTGTGACTTAACCTCTTTGTGGAGGGTGTCAATGAACGTCTTCTGGACCATTGCCAAGTCAGCAGTGTTCTCCATTATTGTGGTTTCAAAGAACAAGAGATACCCTGAATGTATACTGTATGGATGGTCATTTATTGAAACTCAAATGCAAATATTCAAATATTTTGAGATAATTTAATTAGTACTTAATATAATAATTCATATTTGAGTACTAAGCATTAATATTGGAGATAGATATTTTGACTTTCTATAAGCTCTAATCAGCAAAATTAAAACAAACAAACGTTTGAAGTGTTTTACTTTACATGTAATGAATCTAAAATATATGAAAGTTTCACTTTTTTTTTAGTTACAGGAATTAACATTTTCACCATATCCATTTGTTTATACCTGTATTACATACATAGCATTTTGTTAACGCTAATTTTTTATGCCAAACATATGACATCTCTACATAAGATAATAATTTAACTGAAAAAATAAAATAAAAATACTTTCACAAAAAACAACAATTTGTAACAGTTTAACCACTAGACCAATAGTCGCACTATTTGCCGTTTCATTTTATATTCCATATATAAATTATTATTTTAATTAATCACTTATTTTTTTCTTAAATCAAGTCCACTGCAGGAACAGCAGACAGTAAACAACACAACGCATTTAAAATCACATGACACATGTCGTCATGTGTCTGTAGCTCATCCGGGTCAAAAGGCGTCAGCATGGACACGGGGGATGTTCTTGCATCTCTGGTAGGCAATTAGTTATTTTAACTTATCATCAAACACAATGCACTGTACAATAATCTGATAGGCAAAAATAGTATTTTATTGAACCGATGCTCTCATGTACGTTAACGTAGCGGATTTTCATAACCGTTCATAGCCCAGAGTAATATATCTATCTTAGTTAGCCTGCAGGCTAACAAGCATGATTTGAGCATACGGCAAAAATATCGAACTAACGTTAGATCAGGAATACGAAATAATTTTCGTCATCACTGATATTTATACGCACCCAGGTTTAAAATGCTTAGGTATTAACGTTACTTTAGTAAGGTTCCTTGACGGCGTTTATGGATACATTAATTCTAGTCTCTTGAGGCAGCTTGCTTTTAATGAAACGGGTTTTACGTATTAGATTTATCAATACACTTTAATGTTCAATTTATCACTGAATTGAATATTTTTGTCTTTAATAAACAGGGGGCAAAGGGAGCCACTGCGGCTGCGCATGCGCTCTCTCTTCCAGCAGAGGCGTATGGAAATGATGTGAGTTGAAATGTTTTTATACTTAAGTTCAGTTAAATATTTGTAAAATATCACCGCTTCAAAACACTAACCATATTTTATGTTTGCCATCAGGCCCAACTGGAAGTAATGTGGGCTATGAAAGCTTACAACCACGCAGAAGTTTACTATAATGTAAGTGTCACAATCTGTCCTGTCAGTTGGATTGCTTAAATGTCTGGCTTCACTGATGGGTTTATTTCTCAACAGCTTATTTCCTCGGTTGATCCCAAACTTCTGAAACTAACAAAATCAGACGAGGAGATATACACTAAATTCCGAGAAACATATCCTGACCTCAGTATTCAAGTTCTGGACCCGGATCTGCTGAAGTCAGCAGACGCTAAAGAGGTGCGTGAAGTCACTGGCATTTGACATGCGTTTAAAATTTCACCAATATCTAGTTGGTCAACACATCTTTCCGTAATTTGTTTTCAGAAATGGAGGCCCTTTTGTAACCAGTTTGAAGGGGTTGTAGAAGACTTCAACTATGGTACATTATTACGTCTAGACTGTCAAAAGGACTACACCGAGGAGAACACAATATTTGGTATGTGATGCCATAAGTTCACTCCTTTTAGTAGTTTACACACTTCATACAAGTGCACAGCATAAAGGTTAAAAATAAAAAGCCTAATTTGCCCCTCCATTTTCATTTCAGCGACCAGAATCCAGTTTTATGCCATTGAAATTGCGAGAAACCGAGAAGGATACAATGACTTTGTCCACAATGCCAATTTAAAACCCAAACAACAGAAGACGGATAAGAGTTAATCATAACAGCTTAATATTTGAAGTGGCCTTCTTGTGTAGAGGAGATATTTCTACACTAAGCTCAACAGTGGAGAAAGGCATACATATGTCCTACGTTTTGCCCCCTTATGTAAATGTGTGTAAGAGTTGTTTTTCTCATTTGTACTCAAGTTAGGTGGTAATTCAATCTTGATTTTCCCGCAATGTGTGGCACCTTTTGTTTGCAATAAATAAAAGTACATACTCCCCCCAGAAAAACTGCTGCAGTGTTGTGGGATTTGATCACATTGGAATTAGAATGGCCATTTCCTGAAAGACAAAATTGCATTTGCAACCAATTTCTTTTTGTGTTTAAGTGAAATATGATCTAACAAAGCACAACTCTTAAGTAAATGATGGTATTGTTAAAGAATTAAACACCAATGGACCTGAAATTTTGATGGGATGTGGAGGCTCAAGTTCAACTTTGAAAACATCTCAATGTACCCCAATCCTGACTTTCTTTCAATTTTGTCATTATTTGGCATCTTTGCTTAACTCTCACTGCGTCAACAGGCATTACTGCTACATTTAGATCTATCCAATAAAACATTGAGCAGATTCTATTCACTACAGACTTCCATGACTTTGATTTCCAGGAAATTCCAGGTATTCTATGACCATGGGAATCCTGCTGCTTTTAAGAATGAGTGTTTATTACAAAAAGGATCAAATTTGACCTCATATCGACTTAAAAACCACGACTGTTTGGTCTAATGTTGCGATCACAAAACGTGCACATACTAGTACAAACCAATGATGTTTATTTTGCAGTCACAATGCTTACACTATGTAGCAGACATCCAAACAAACAATTCAACCCAGCTACCTTATCACTTGATGGACCCAACACGCAGTCGCCAAAAACATTCACATTGGGGAACCAAGAAAAGAAAGTGAACATCCATGAGTGTTGGACATGGTTAAGAGATGAGCTAGTTCTTCAGAAACAGTTAGCAGCAACATCTGTTGAGTAGCACAAGTTGCTAATATACTGCATTCAGCCTCTGTGTTTAAATCTAACATATTCTGATGTGTTTTCTGTTATTAAAAATAAACCTGGAATCCAGGAGGGGGTGAACAAAAAAATGAAATGGGGGTTAAAGTTAGAGACAACTATCAAAAGTGATTCTGTCACGATGACTCAAGTACCAGGCTCTTTTTTTGAAGGACACCGCTACATTCTATTGGCTCCACTACCGAAGAACACCAGTTCAACAATAAAGCCACGAGAGACTGGAAGCCTGTGAGATTGAAAAGCAGGAAAAACAGTTTGACGAAAGCTCAGAGAGCAACTTCACCACAACCAAGTCACTTTATCTTATCAAATCCACAGACGACATGATCGAATCCTTCAGAGACAAAGGGGAAAGATTACGCGTGCGTTCTCCGATGAATTTCACACAAGGATGAAGTGTTTTTAGGACCGTTCCCAGGCTGGAGCTGAGCAGATATAAGAACATCCTCTGTGACGGAGGTGGTGGGGATGTGACCTAAAGGTTGACGCAAGACGGACTTCATCATGCCTAAGATATGAAGGAAAACGGTATTCCGCCTGAAAACGTTAACGCAAGAGGTTGTGTGTATTTACAAAGCTCCCGTTTGTGTTCCATAGAGTCAATTTGGGGAATAAATGTACAACTTGTGATCCTATTCGACGCTTTATCCCGGCCCCTTTGCGGATAGGTGTCAATCCCACATCGTCAGCTGGATATAAACGACTCTCCATACAGACAAACCCACACTTCAGCACAGTTGCACTAACTTACTAGACTGTAAAAAGTTTTCAAGCACTCATTATTTCATAAATCGTATTCACTATAAACATTGTTGAAAATGTTATGAAAAAAAATGTACACTTTTTTTTTCCTTATGTGTTTCTATACAAGGCAGGCAAAAGCAGAGCACTATGTATACCAGCTCATCCTAACCCTTCCTCCCAAACATGCTCACAAACACTCTCACGCCACACACACACACACAGATGCCCACTTCTCATCGTCCCTTCGAGTGGTTCGGGTGTTCCGCCCACTCTATAGAGTCCACACTGGTGCCATCCCACACCCCAAACCCATTCCCAGCCAATCCCCAGCCGTACCCTTCTCTCTCTTTTGGACTTTGAGCCCCAAATGACAAAAGAATGGTCAAGGAGAATGACCTCTAGAAACTGGCTTTAAAATATGTATATATTTATATGTATATATATATTTATATTTATAAAAAGGGTGGGGGGAGGAGGTGTGAAGGGAGAGAGGTAATGGGGTATATTTAGGGACTGGGGAGTGGGAGGTGCAGGCTTGCGCAGCGGTGGTCCCCCGGCAACCGGGCCAGGGGTGGGTGGGAGTACGGGCTGGGGCCGGGCCACGTGGGCAGGGCCTGGTGCTCTATGGAATGTCAGCTCATCATATCGTTGCTGTTTACCCCGTATGTGGAATTCTTCATGGAGTCATTGACTTCTCTTCTAAATACTGAAAGGTTCTGTGTAAACCTGCAAAAATAAAATAAAAAATAGGGTAAAATATATATTAAATATACATTCAAATAAATAAACAATACAGTCTAGTTTACTACTCTAAAACTTGTAGTTAAGAAATATGATATAGCTCACCCTAAGAAATGCCATTAAATGTGCATATCAATCTTTTCTACATAAATTAATACATTTAACAGAACACCCACTTAAAAAAAAACATACATGTCAAAGTTCATTGGAATTCTCAAGAAATCAAATGACCTGTCTCTGTTTTTGGTCAGCAAGTTTCTCTCTATGCCCTCCATGAGATTTTCAAAGCATAAGTGCATGGCTTGCTGCTTTTCTGGTGGTTGGCTGTTCACAATGCTGTTCCTCAAATCTGCAAAATACTACAAACACCATGCAAATCAGCATGTTAGAATAATTTTTGAAGGATCATGTGACACTGGAGTAATGTTGCTGAAAATTCAGATTTACAACACAAATAAATGTTAAAATACATCCAAACAGAAAACTGTTATTTTAAATTGTAAGATTATTTATATTACCATTTTACAGTATTTTTGGTTATAATAAATGCAGCCTTTGTCTGAATATCTTCTATCTATCTCATACCTTCTCATTGAGTAGAATCAAGCCAAGCAGTGGCCGCGACATTGACCACTGATTCCTACAATCTTCAAAAATGATGATATTCAACACTGTGGACAGCATCTGGATAAGATTGTGAGAACTCTGGTCAGATTAAGCATCTCCAATACATTTAAAAATGTACCAGTATTTGATAGACATACATGGGGCTGGGTGACATGGCCTAACATTTTTTTTTATATATCAATCGATATCAATAATTATGATAACTTTCAAATCTTCATTTGTTTCAAGTTTAAAGGCAGATGTTTGCTCCTACGTGAATGTAGAAATCAGACCATTTATTAATGGTTTTACACTACTCTTTATGGTAAAAAAAGAAAACGTTTTTTTTTTTACACTTCTACTGTAAATTTTCCTTAAAACAAATGTATCAATAGAAAAATGCATTAGTTTCTGCACTGATATTGTTACAAATCATGAAACAGGTTTATGACCGATTCATATCTTCAACAGTTTGCAGCGCAGGCTGCAACATTAAAAATAGTAGATTTTTTGTCTCTTAGAAATGCACATTTGACAAGCTTGAGGTGACAGTAGTAGTAGACTGAGTAAGAATGCAGCTATACATTTTTGTTCATTATCAAAAATGATAACATCTGAAAAAAGCAGCAATCTCATATTTTTGTATGGTGAAATTGAATTATTCTGACTGTTTGAGTTTTATTAAAATTAACCATTGGTCTTGCATAGTAGCAAACAATTATCAAAAAACAAGTGTTTATTTTATGATTTTATTCTTTAAATCTCAGGTCTTTCAAAGCATCAGCTCACCTGCTGGATCATCTCCGGATGCTGCTGCATTATGTGAAGGAAGCGGTCGCTCTCCTGGGCCATGGGTGCCGCTCGTTTCTTCGTGCTGCGTGACAGCTGCTTGAATAAATAAGTAACTATGTGGTCCAGGCTTGAGCAGCAACCAGTGCATACCATTGTGTCTGTGAGGAGACAAACAGAAAGCTCAGGTTTCAAAGTTCACAAACACCTAGGGGTCCACGATGGAACTACAGGAGAGTTTGTGAGATTAAAAGCTTACTCCACCCCAAAATGAACATTTTGTCATTAATCATTTACCCCCATGTCATTCCAAACCCATAAAAGCTTTGTTTGTCTTTGGAACACAATTTAAGATATTTGAGATAAAAACCGGGAGGCTTGTGACTGTCCCATTGACTGCCAAACAAATAACACTGTCAACTAATGTCCAGAAAAGTATGAAAAGCATCGTCAGAATAGTCCATCTGCCATCAGTGGTTCAATCTGAATTTTATGAAGCGACGAGAATATTTTTTGTATGCAAAGAAAATAAAATATTTTTTTCAACAATTCGTCGCCTGTGTCTCTCCGCGTCAACATAGTGCCATTTCGGAGATTATCCACTGAACGCAAATTGCATACGCTCTTCTGTGTTAGCCGCAACACAAGCCTCCTGGTTGTCATCTAAAATTGTGTTCCGAAGACGAACAAAGCTTTTATGGGTTTGGAACAAATTGGGGGTAAGGGATTAATGACAAAATTTTCATTTTGGGGTGGAGTAACCCTTTAAATAGTATAAATATGATGCTACACAAAAGAAAATTCATAAGCTGAAGAGAAGGTCCTTACCAAGTGCTGTGAGCCCCTCTGATATGGAGGACAGGATGTACATGACCACATGAGGCTCCAGGCTGGCGATAAAGTTCATATGGTCTTGGGTTAGCACCTCCAGAAGAGAGTAGTAAGACTGACTAAGCTTTGGATAGTCCTGCAAGAACAAGAACAAACCAACCAAAAGTCAACCAATCTGAATGCCGAAGGACACAATCCTGAAGCTGATAGCTGATGATCTTTACCAGCAGGTCACTGTGAGGGATGGACAAGAGCAGCTTAATAAAAGTCTGCAGAGCGTTGTCCAAGGCGTCGTCACCGTACAGACGGAAGACGCCGAAATTGACATAGTTGCCACTTAATACGGCTTTCAACATGGAGAAACAAATGGAGATTCCCTTCAGTTTCAGCGCGTACATCTGATCTTTTGGCACCTCACCCAGAGTCAGGATCCGATTGCCTTGAAATGAAAAAAGACAATACTATTACGATGATTATTCAATTAAAGTTATTCAGATGTAATAATGCTACAACATACCAGAGGAACAGCTGATTGAAATATGAAAACTGGATTATTATAGGAGAGTTTGTACCATATGTTGTAATCATCTTGCTGGTTTCCCTGAACAGAAGGATTCCATTCGGTGACGACACATCAAACTGTAATCTCTGTGACCTTCATGAAAAAAAAAACACTTTGAGTCAGAGAATATACATAACTTTTAAACTCAGGTTGCTGAGACACATGCAAGATGTAATATTGTGTACCTGTTGTGGACGAGCTCAGCCATGAGTTTGAGGACCGGTGTGGTGCAGGCAGGTACATGGTACCAAAGCTCTATTGCCCTTTGTAAGATGGGCATGTAAGCGGGGTAACTAAGATCCATTAAGGAACACATTAAAATTCATTCAGGCTGATTTGACCTAAGAGATTCATTTATATAAATTATAATATAATTTACTTTACTATCATGTATTTGTTTTAAAAGTAAGAAAATAGTAAGTAATAAATCATTTTAAAAGAAAATAACTAAAATACTAAGAAAATGTCAAATAAACAAACAATACAATTCAAATAAACAAATAAATTAAACCCCCCAACAAAAAGAACAAACACTAATAAATGAACACACACACACACAATACAAACAAAAATAAAAACAATTAAATAAAAAACTAAATTACACAAAAATAAATGAATCAACAAATAACAAGAACAAACATAAATAATTACACCAATAAAATAAACAAAAACAAACAAACAAACATATATTAAAGGATACATCCAATCAAAGAGCATCATAAAGCTGGTCTTGGCATTAAAGGCAAAGGCTATTCCCCTCAGATCTCTCACCAGTCCTACTAAAGTCCTCTGAAACAAATAAAAATACATTTGTTAATTTCTCATATATGCAAAGACTGGGGTGCAGGTGCATTATATACAGGTGCATCTCAATAAATTAGAATGTCGTGGAAAAGTTCATTTATTTCAGTAATTCAACTCAAATTGTGAAACTTGTGTATTCAATTAATTAAATCCACACAGACTGAAGTAGTTTAAGTCTTTGGTTCTTTTAATTTTTATGATTTTGGCTCACATTTTACAAAAAACACCAATTCACTATCACTACCAAAGAAACTACTTCAGTCAGTGTGCGTTGAATTGTTTTAATACACGAGTTTCACAATTTGAGTTGAATTACTGAAATAAATGAACTTTTCCACGTCATTCTAATTTATTGAGATGCACCTGTAGGTCAGCAACAAATAAGAAAACACAAGGTCTTTTGCAAATGCTTCATGCCACACTGAGGTAGTCTGATAAAAAATACGTCTCACTTTTGCTTCTTGTTCATTGAAGGTGTTGGTGCTGAACATCAGAGCGATAGCCTCGAACGCAGCAGTGAGAGGAAGCATGAACTGTTCAAACTGGTCCTCATCCTCACCTGTCAAAGACACAGAAAGTCTCTAAAGATGTCTTTTTACATGATGCTTATATGCTATATCTTTTGGTACACCCTTACCCAAATCTACCATAAGAAGTCTTCCCAAGGCTGTGTAGAAAGTGGTCCGACATCTCATGTCACTGAGGTTGGCCTGATTGTTCACACCCAGGAAAGAAAAGTGCTCACTCTGCCACACAGAAGAAAAACAGGACATTTGTCAGCCCTTGAAAGTTACTCACAAAACTAATTTAAGAATAGTAAACGGTTAATTTGTAATGGCATTACTTTTTTATTTTCATTTATAAAAGAAAAAGGTCTTGCCCTTTTATGTCATTGTCCATTAATTGTGCTTCAGGGACAAATAAAGTTAAAGTGGAGTTAAGAAGGAGAAAAGCTCAAGTTGGTCACTTACTGTATGGTTGTTTAGCATGAACTGGACAGCACTGAGTTTCACAAGTTTTCTAACACTGCTGTATGTGAGAAATAAGGTTAAGGAAATAGACCAAAACATATTCACTGTCAAAAATCATCCTCGATAACAATACTAATATTGTTTCAAATTTAAACAAGCAACAAGTATGTAAGGATATCCAATCGAGAGGTCATTGAGGAGCTGTAGTGTCTTAGATGTGATTGGTTCACACTGTCCCCAGTACTTCAAGTTGGTGATTCTGCATTAAAACAAAACTCTACATTAAAAGCATTGTTTTTAATTGTAATTTTTGGTAAAATAAGGTTTTATAACAATTTTACCCATCATTAGCTGACATATACTCACATTTTCCCAATGAAAACACTGAGTACCATGGTCTCATCATTCAAGCCAAGAACCTCTGATAGTCTTCGATACAACTAGGGATCAAACAAAAGTAGTTTTATTTCCTGTCATCATATTCATTTTGAACTGCTGTTTTACACTGTAGCTTGAACGATTCATTTTATAAAAGTAGAATTTAGTAACATGTTAAACTACAAAATAAAACAGGTTGGGAAACATGGCCATGAGAAGCAAGCAACTGCGACAATTCACAGGGGGCTCCCACAAATCCATAAACTATAAAGATTTGGTCAGAAAAGGGTAGGTCAATTTAATTTCCAAATTAAAACTTAAAATGTTACTGTTAGTGCCAAAATTTTCTAACACAAATAAAACACTGCTAAAAATAAACTCTTGGAAGAAAAAAATCCTTATTGTTGAGTCCTGATTATGGCCCCAAATGGCACCTTCCTCCGATCTACACTTTGCTACATGGGCAGCTGGGTAACAGTACACTGTAAGCCTACATCCATACGGTCCAAATTAAGAGCGCCATTTGGGACAATTTTCTATTAAATCTAAAATATCCAATTATCAAGATCCAATCAGACTTCGTAATAGTTTTCACACTATTCGTACACATTATAATAGTTAGGAGGAGTATTTAAGGTGTAATCTTCCTTTTATTAAGGTAAAGGACAACAGGCTAAAGCAGAACTAAAGACAGGTTTAGAGGAACAGCTAGTCTTTCTATGTGCACTTATCTTCTCTGTTCACACTTTGGAATCTGAGTAACAGGAGAGAACTTCAGCTTTCTGGTTAGTTGAGACAGAACACTTTCATCTCCAACATAAAAAAACTATGGTTTCAAACCTACTTTTCCATTTACAAAGCAGACCAAAAGAGTGAAACCACATCTAAGGATGCAAAAAAGTTGAATCGACTGTTTTCAAACCCCAGACACAACACAATAAAAATTTCAGCCATTCTGAGTTCAAAGGCAAAACCCTGTGAATGTTACAAGAGATCAATAAATAATTTACTGCTAGCTGATTTGTGTTTTAGATTTGCTGTCTAAACAAACCACAGCTTGAAGTTCACGCTCACGCAGACAAATACAACCTAACTGGAATTACCTTTGATGATTTTTGCACCTGGTCACCGATGTAGATTTTGCGAAACTGCTCAAAGAAACTGAGCATGGCTAACTCCAGCTTCTCATTTCCTGCTTGAGCCAGTCGTGAGTCTGTGAGGTTCATTAACTGCAAAACTCTGAAAATGACAAAATATGAAGTCGATATAAATGTTACGTAAAATTAAACAATGGGAAGTGAGATCGCTCAGGAGACTAATACTCAAAATAAATTGTCAACAAATTAAAACTAAATCAAAAGTTATACATTTTATATGAAATTAGTCTCAATTAGGAGTTCAGAATAGGAAAGTACAGTATGAAAAAAGGAAAGTCAGTTTTTTTTCTCAGATTTGCTAAATATCATATTTATAAATTATTTGTTTTTAAAAATTGTGTAAAAA
Organism: Gymnocypris eckloni scoliostomus; assembly: GCA_027564155.1. Lineage (NCBI taxonomy): Eukaryota > Metazoa > Chordata > Actinopteri > Cypriniformes > Cyprinidae > Gymnocypris > Gymnocypris eckloni. The sequence goes on from CM050435.1 coordinate 14,736,109, forward strand.
ATGTTTGTATTACTTTACATCACAGGTAAAATAAATGTAAAAATAAGAATACCCAAATGACCAATAAAAAAAATTATTACTATTATAATGGGTAAATAAAATGTAAGCTAATACAGCTTAATCCTAATTAATTCTAATTACTAAGCTCAGATGAGTTAATGTGTGTTTCTTATAGCAGTTAAAATTAGGTTTTAATTCAGTGATTTAAACATTTAATTAAGTGATATTACTAATGCTTTAAAGAGCATTGTTAGATCATAATGTTCTAATGTTATCTGTTCTAACTATAAAAGGTACAGCTGTTATAAAACCAGAGAGAAAGGCTGCATGGCTATAATAGTATGTGAGAGAGTCAGTGGTAAGATAGCATTCCTATTGGTCAGTGATCTCAGCTTAGCCTGACAGTTAGCCTGCACCAGGTTAGCTTTCCAGCATAAGTAGCCAGTGACTGAGGTTGATCTTTGTTCAATTTGCTTTATGGAACCTAATCATTTGACATTGAGTCAGACTATCTGAAATAAGCCTGGCCTATTTGATAAACTTGTTTTATGAAACAGGCCTCAAGGCGTTAGAAGTCAGAAGACACAAGTTCATTTATGATTTGCTGTCTGTCTGAACTAAAGAAATAAAAGCGATCATATTTTTTCCATTGCATCGTATCGCACTGCATTGTAATATGGGTGAATCGTATCGCAAGCTCCTTCATATGCATCTTCAATGTATCGTATCGTTGACTATGCATCGAGATCAGGCATCGAGGCCTCAGTTATGGAGATGCACATCCCTAATAAACATCACAGTGAACACAAAAATCTGAGAGGCTTTTCGAAAATATGTAAATACTGTTCGACTTCCTGTAGTCTTCTTAGCAAGAGTGTGTCAGAAACAAAGTTGTATATTGCTTTGTGTCCTGGGGTATTTCAGCTTTTTTGTAAGCAGACCTACTGTCAAATAATAATTATGCATATTCATTCAGCCCATCTGACTTACATTTATTTTTTTACACATTGGACAGAACAGACTGAATTTTAATTTAGTCCTGGTGTGAACAGGCCTTTAAGGGCGATTCCTCACCGACACACAAGCTCCCCATCCATGGCATCTTGCTCATCTGTGCTGGCGAAGGATACTCTTCCTCCAATGACTGCGCCAATGATATACACTAGCCACGTCAAGCGACCTGGACAACACATACATAACGTAAGCATTGTTATTAGGGATGCACCGAAATGAAAATTCCTGGCCGATGCCGAACAAATGAAACACCAGGCCGGGCTTTTCAAATAAAAATTAATTAGTAAAAAAAAAATACTAAACACTGAACTTTTTTTATATTCTAGCAGACATTATACCAACAAAGCACAATTTAACTTAAAATTAATAAGTTACAGTGTTTCAGCGCAGCTTTTCCTCACGTTGTGGACTTTGACCTCTGGGGCCGCGAGCTCGTACAGCGCTGTTTGAATATGCAATTTGTGCATGTATTTGAAAACATAACATTCAGTAGATTATTTACAAATGTTTAAGGCCATTTCACGATTTCAATCATCATACAGTAACCAGCATCAACCACCTCTTCCTCTTCTCATCGGAGACATGAGATGCAGACTCTCGCTGTCAGTGTTTTGTGCTTTTAATGATTTTTGCATCTCTCTGACAGATTTAAATACTTCCACACTGCAGACACGTTTGCTGCATTAGTGCGTGCCTCTATTTGATCGTGTCACGTCATTGTTTGGTACATATTATGTGGTCTTTTCCCTTATAACAACTTCGGTTGGCGAACATTTGGTGCATCCCTAATTGTTATGATACAACAAATTGATTTGTATATTAGGTTTTGTTTCAAGCTCACCCTCCTGCACTGCTATGTCTATTGTGCTGGAGTTGGTGGACTGCAGAAGCTCCTGGTACGACTGGGCCGACTGATCGAATAGCTGGACCAGCAGGGCGCAGGTCTTCTCATATTCGCACCGCCCGATAGTAGACAGCTGGTCCAGCTGCTGTTGCACCAAGCCAGCATCGTCCAAGGGGTCTTCAAGACCATCCCTGCATAGAACGGATATTGTATTGTCACTCATATGACATTCTTGTTTATTGGACCTAACTGTAATTAGTGCTCACTCTACCTTAGAATGATATGCACGGACTCTAGGCGGGACGTGATGTAGGCCTTGGTCACCTCAGGGGTGTAGGTCTCCAGCATGTGGGGCTCTGTGGCCTTCACATAAGGGACAGATGCCGCCAACCGCTGCCACAGGCTCAGCAGATAGTGCACGCTGTTGGGCGCAAACTCCCAGTGCTGTGACACATCAAAGTTATTATCAGTCTTTGAAACACCAATTTTTCATAGATCATTTTCACTTAATTCCATCAGCAAATTAACCAAATAATTGCAATCAATTTGGCTCAACTTCTGTAGAAATCACATATTAGCTTAATTTTAGCAAGCCTTTTCACCACCTGCATGGTAGTTGTTTGGGTCCGACAAACTCTGCAAATCAAACAATAAGTATTGCAAATGTTACAACATCAACCACATAACCTGCAAATAGATTTGACATTTTAACGCAGCTATTTTCAGGCTACATGTTTATAATACATGGCATAATTCAACTCTTTTTACATGAATATCATCCAAACAATAATGACAATTATTATTATAGCTAATATTAGGATGGACGGCATACTTGAGGGTTTTCCAATATTCTCTTCACACCATCTACTAAATGTGAAAGGAACTTTGCTCGCTCTGCGTTGTTAAAGAGAGACCTCCGGACAGATGCTATTTGGACTAAACAAGACAAAACCTGAAAGACAAACAGCACATTCAATACTAAGCGGTTAACCAATTGGAAGAGTCTTAAAGGCATAATTCACCCAAAAATGAAAATTCTGTCATCATTTACTCACCTTCAAGTAGCTCCAAACTAGCACCTGATTCATAGTAGAACTATGACATGTAATATTCAATTATTCCCTTGAGATTGAAATTGCGATTATTAATAATGATTATTTTGAACAGATTTATGCTACTGTTTAAAGCTGCATGCCATATTTATTATATAGGCTGAAAACCCTTCCTGAACTTTTATTACTTTTCTATAGCATTGAGCCTCAAATGTCAACTATACATTGGTTTGGCTTCTTTAAACAAAAAAAGGTAAAAATTTTGCATGGTATAATAATGCAATTGGTAGCACTGAACATGTAATATTACAAGTTTTGTCTCTTAGAAATGCACATTAGACCAGGAGCTTGAGTTGAGATGCAGATGTACATTTGACAGTACCATTGTGAAAACTGTAACAGCCTAATCTTTTATACATACCCAAAAGTACAGCACCCCATTACCATGGTAAAAAGTAGCCTAACTATATGGTTTCTATGGTGTTTGCATTGTTGCCTAACAGTAGCCAAAAGACATTCAGTCAATTACAAATCACACATCAACTAATAGAATAATTAACAAAATAATGTAATTATATTCCATTACTCCTAGTATATTAATAATACTCTATATGAATATCCTACTTTTCTGCCACCATGCCATTGTTACGTTAGTGTTACTACAGTAAAACTATGGTAAATGTGGGTGATATGTGGATTGAAACATCTTCTAACTGGATCGTTGTTGCACTGTTTCTGCATCAGTGTGATGAGAACAACAGCTCCGATTTATTTGGATTTAAACTAGTTTAAATTAAGGAGACGTGATTTGTACTGAACTCGAGTGCTTCTTACTGGATTTCACAGCATTGTTTAGTGCGTGATCGCGACTGGTAAACGCATACGGTCTAAGCTCGTGCTGCACTGTTTTCTTCTGAGGCGAGCAGATAAAAGGTCAGTGTGGTGCGCAGTTCAAACAGAGTACCGCTATTTTGTTTCCGCTTTTGACACGTTTGGCTTTTAACATATCTATCATGTACAACAGAGTGACAATGACTATCAGTTAGACAAAATGTATTTTATCCAGTGTGTTTGAGTTCGTTAAACACCGCGCTGCAAACACCTCTTAAGCACACAGAATAAAGCAAGTGGAGATTTTTAATTGTTTATTTATTTTTGTAATCGTGGATTTGAACGATTATGTAATTGTGGCATCCATAATAGTAATCGCGATTAGAAATGCGATTAATTGTGCAGCCCTATATGGAAGTCAATGGTGCACCAGAACTGCTGTTTCCCACATTCTTCAGAATATCTTCCTTTGTGTTCAGCAGAACAAAGACATTCATACAGGTTTGGAACTACTTGAGGGTGAGTAAACTATGACAGAATTTTCAGTTTTGGGTGAACTATCCCTTTAACATTATCTACGAGGCAAAGGCTTGTATATCTGACACTCACCAAGGGAGACAGCGAGGAAGGGATGGAATGATACAAATCAAAAAACAGCTGCAAGGTTGTTGAATCCAAAAAGGCTGCAGATGAGAGAAAAGTCACAAAGTTATGCTTGAATTCAACATGAATACCCCGTTACTGCTCAAAAGGACTTTTTGAAAAAAAGTGCTCACCAAGGCTGCATTATTTGATCAAAAATAGTCAAACCAGAAATAGTGAAATATGAGAATTTTATAGTTTTCTATTTTAATTAAGCTGAATTTTCAGTATCATTACTCCAGTCTTCAGTGTCACACGATTTTTCAGAAATCCTTCTAATATGCTGATTGGCTGCTTAAGAAACATTTATTATTGTCAATGTTGTGCTACTTAATATTTTTATGCAAACCATGATAATCTTTTTGTTTTTTGGATACAAAGAACGTTTAAAACAATAGTATTTATCTGAAATGGAAAACATTTGCAACATTATATATGTTTTTACTGTTTCTTTTGATCAATTTAATGTGTCCTTGCTGAATTAAAGTATTTATTTCTTTAAAAAAGTTAAGTCACAACAGCAAACAAAATATATTATAGAATCAATTTTAAAGAACAATTGATTGTTGAAAATGTTGAATGCAGCCTCTTTAAACAAGCACTGGAACACAGTTGCACCATTCATTCATTGTTTGCCAGATCACCTGATCTCCAGCTGGTGGGGATCTGGACGGTGCACAGATCATCCGAGGACTCATCGGTGGATGTACCGATAAAATCAAAGTTGAGGCAATTGTGGGCCAGTTTGAGTAGCTGCATGAGTAGCCCATGCTGACTCTCATCGTTTAGATTCAAGTTCTTCCCAGATGCCTGCAGACATACAGAACAATCCATTGAGTCATTGACATAAATCCCAAGCAGGCTGGTTTAGTGGTTGTGAAGAAAATATACAGACAGACAGTTCTTTTCAGTCTCTGAAGCATTACCCTTACCTGCTTCAGGAGGTTGCAGGAGAGGGTAAAAATGTCAAACAAGGAGGAATCTCGAAACGATGATGCAATTTTTCTATGTTTTGTGAGTGGATGTGTTGATTCTGCCTGGAGAATCGAAAGAACTTTTAGTTATTGAACCCAAACATACAGCAATGAAATCCAAGCACTGAGCAAAGACTACATTTATAGTTAGTCATTTAGCAAATGCTTTTATCCAAAGCAACTTACAAATGAGGACAATCGAAGCAATCAAAACCAACAAAAGAGCAATACTATGCAAATCAAGACACTCTGCGAGCAGCGATACTTACTTGGTTAATTTCATTGGTTAACTGGGAAAGAATTGTGACTCCTATGATGCAGTGTTCAACACTATCCTGAAAGAGTCCAAAAAAGAAGTTAAAAATACAAAGAACTTCATAACTTTAGGACCATTACTCAAATGTAACACCAGCCAATTTTAGCTTTTGCAACGTTATCATTTATGCCATAATGCAGAGTATGAATGTGTGAGTGACAAACACTTCAAATGAGACAACTCAGCTTTAGAGATGTACTGTAATGAAAATGTTTAACTAAAAATGAAACACACTGGGTCAAAAACCAAAACAGAGATGTGACTTGCATTAGCATTTGAATCATGTCATATACTGAGAGTGCACAAAAGCCCACCATTTGAATTTTTACCACAAAAAGCTTCTATAGACTTAATTATTTAGTTATTGTGCGGTTATGTTTAAAGGTCCTCATTCACAAAACAGGAGTTTGAGTATTGAATTTGTATTTACATTTTTGTTGTTTGCTCATAAATCATTTCTATGGAAATGGATGCATTTAACTTGCATTATATAAAAATGGTTTTATAAACCATTGACACAAATTTATTGATCATTTTTCATGATGAATGAGGGCAAATGTCCTCACAAAGTTCAAGCTGATTTTGATATTGAAAATATCAAACAAGATATTGTCCACCTACAGTATCACGAACAAGACTTGTATTTTGAACACCATCAACTGCAGTTTCCCTAAAAAAAATCTAAATGACCGTGGACATTTTTACATGGATGTGGTTTATTTTTGGGTAACACTTTAGATTAGGAAACACATACTCACTATTAACTATGACTTTTGCCTAAATACACTTCTAATTTGCTTATTAATGTAAGATTTTTTTTAATTGAACAATTGTAAGTTGATTTTAGGTATGGGGTCATGTAGAATAAGGCATTAATAAATGCTTTCTAAGTACTAATAAACATCCAATTTGCTAGTAATATGCATGCTAATAAGCAACCAGTTAATAGTGAATAGTTCCTAATTTAAGTTGAGGTGAGAAAACATAGCCATAAAACAAATATTTTTCATATGGATACTTCAGATGACAATGGTTTTTAAAATACAAGTCTTATGGACAATATCTTGTTGGAATTTTTTATCCAATTCTCAAAATCAACCTGAACTTTGTGAGGACATTTGCCCTCATTCATGAAACATGAGAAATATATTGGTGTAAATGGTTTATAAAACCATGCTTATGTAAAGTGTTGAATAAAATGCATGCTAAGTGCTACAGATTATTAAAAAAATTATACCAAAAATGTTGTGCATCCCTAGTTGCCTTAAAGATGTGTTAGCAAAAAACAAAGAAACATTTCCAAGTAGTATAACTCTAAACTTGAATATGATCTTTTCTAATAATGCTATAAAATATATTGTACCTGCAGGAATCTTGTCACATCGACAATGACATTCCTGAAGACGTAATCTTCCTTTTGACAGTCAAACCAGCCAAGCTTGGTGATTCTGGCATAGAGCTGGATCAGGGCTTGTGTCACAAAGGCAGCAAGCTTTGGCCGGGTCGCCAGATAATTGAGAACATAATTTCCTGAAGAACCAATGTGACATTTATCTCAAAAATTGGTCTTTTCTGGGTTTTTAAATCTCGTGGTTGATCTGATAAACTTACGAATGTCAATGCGCTGCTCCAGGGGAAGTGGGTTGCTCGTACGAGACACCAACTTGGAGAGACACGTTGCAGCCAACAACTGCGAGTACGAGGACTGTAAAGATTTTACAAATACAGTGTCAAGTTAAATAGTTGCTTAACTCAAACTAATGGACTTGGATTTTCGAGAAAGCTGTTGTCAGATATCTTGTTTTTCGCAGTTCTCAAAAAGTTTAATTCTTACACTCCCACTTTCCAGCAACAACTGGCATTTACTCAGGCAGTCGGGACTGTTGGTGAACTCCACCAGAGCTTTCTCGGCCTGTAGACGTGTGGTGGTGTCTGTGGTCTCATATAGCTGCTTGCACAGGATCTCTAGCTGGGCTAGGCTCTGAAAAATAGACCCAATGAGTTTAGTTAGTGAAAACACATTCAAAAGATATTTGTGAGATGAAGATGAACCAATAAAACTTTTATGTCTGAACTATTTACACAGCTAAACTAGCTTTAGAAACCAAGTTTACAAGCAGAAATGTGTAAATATTCAAATTAGATAATGAATATGGTCAATGATATTCATTTATCCGCATCTATTACTTTTTAAAATAAATAATACAACGACTTGAATACAAGTATTCTGACATAAGTATGTTTTTAATATCTGTATTAAAATCTATTTGTATATTTTTAGGGGATAATTAAATAAAATGTTAGGGTAATTAAAGTTTAAAGTAATAGGACAATCTTTAATCATTTCTTTAAAATATACATTTGACAATTTATTTAACAAAACTTGTGTGTGCCAAATCCTAAGCCATGTGGTTTTGAATCCATAAGTGTCATATAGTATCCCAAAATATTAAATAATTTGGCGTGTTTATGACAAGGCTAGTTTAGGCGTCATGTGGTGCGACTCAACAAAAACATTTATAAATTAATAATTCACAATATTTGTATCGAAAAATACAATAAAAAAGCTAATATTTTAAGAAACAATGAAGAAAATATGCATTCAATGATTAGGGAAATCTGATATAAATTTTTACAGCACATGGCATTTTTGGTGTCATTAAACTGCTCCAATTGCTTAAAACTGTAATAGCGCAACTCCTCAACAAATAACGCAATTTGAAATATCATTAGCTATGTTTCCATCCAAAGTTGAGAATTTAAAATTGTTAAATTGGAATATTGCATAAAAATTAGCGAATAAGTCACCATTCCCATCCCAATGAGTCAAAGAGAACAAAATAGTCACTTCCTCTTCCTTTCGCACAAGTTAAAAACCATCTCAAGCGGGCGTAAAACCTTTTTGTGAATGAAGGGATTTCTTTTTGCACATTTGGCATCTCCATTGCTTGTTTCTGATGCAATACTTCAAAATGTGTACAAGTCTTAAGATAGAGAGCTTCAGTATCTTCTTGTACAATAACAACATCAAGATTATGAAAAAATAGTGTCATTAAGGAAATTAATGTGCAGACATCACATCCACAAGTTATTGTTCTAGGTCACGGAGGGAGTATATGGTTCATGCACGCATGAAAGACTATATGGTGATTGGAGACAAAAAGTCAGCAACACACTTTAGCAATACATAGAGGAGCAATGAAAGAGCTAACTCGTGTTATGCAGCAACAAGCATCTGACTCTAAATGATTACTGAATCAAGAGACCCTAAAAGAACACAAACATGCAAGAAAAATCTGACTAAACAGTTCTTTGTTCCCTTGTGGAGCATAACTATACAAAATCAGCATCAGCAGAAAGATAAGCACACTTCAAGTTGAAAAACTAAATGAAAAATTATTCTAATGATTTTTTTTACTAAAACAACATCAATCAACAGATACATCTCATGTTAAATAAACTGTTTAATCCTCTAGAAACACACTTTCTTGTGCCGACTTTAAGTTGGTTCCTCATGTTTGATGCAACCTGCTGATAACTGAATCAAGAGACCCTAAAAGAACAGGGAGGACCCCTAAACATGCAAGATAAAATGCATTCTGTATTTACAAGGAACTGCACAGAAAAGATAAGACACTTCTAAGTTGAAAAACCTAAAATGAAAACACCATGCAATGGGTTTTTACTAAAACTAACATCAATCCACCCTTTTATACCAACCTAGAACATCTTACCATTAACATGCTTTTGAATTTCATTATTTCATTCTCACCATATTTGTATATATATATTTTTTATGCTTTATTGAATTCAATGTTTAAGTGTACTTAAATGCTTCTGAATTATATTACAATTTTACAATAAACAAAAAGTTTAAAGCTGCCAAACAAAAAAGGAATTGATTGTGTATGTGACAAATAATAAAGAACCTTGACCTACAGGCCTCACAACAAGTTAATTGATAATTATGTACTACACACTTATAGTGAAGCACTATTTGTTTGGGTTAGGTCTAAAACAAGTGTATTACACTACCAATATGTTATCTGCAAACAGCCTTTGAGATATAGAGCTGTTCCGATGGTAATTAATAATCTATTATTGCAAATGGAGTGGCTTCTTCACCACCTACAGAGTAACAGGACGCGTGGCAACAACACTGGAAAGCTCATGTTTACTGTTGGCCATGCACATGAGAGTCAGGTTAACAAATGCAGCGTACCCGACTTCATTCAATTTCATGGGAATAAGCAGTTATTCAACACTGTGTTTAACCTTGAGACCTCCTTAACCTTTGCCCTCAAATATGACCTGTCTTGTCACTTGTCATGAGCAGCTTGTGTACAAGTTGACAGATGACAAGAAGCGGCTGTGTTGAAAACATGGTGTATGGTGTTTAACGGACCAGTCATGTCCAAAAATGCTGTCTAGCTAGGGGTTTCAGAAAGCAGTTATGCTGAGAGAATGAGAAGAAGAAAAAATATTTATTTTAATTCTGGGCCGCCTTTATCTGTCAGTTAACCAAAGTCGCCTGAGACGACTTTGGTTGCAAAGTTGTCTTTATTAACCCCTCAGTTATCAAGATTATTATTAGGACAGTCTTATTAAGTATAATTAAAACGAAACACATTATAGTAAATGCACTAAACTTTCGATTAATAAACATCTCTAAAAACATTCTATAGAGAAAATAAAACATTAAATATTACATATAGTAAAAAGTGAAAATTGCTCACAAAATACATTTCTAGTTGGCTGCCTTCACTTCATCCAGTCATTTTACTCTCCTTAAACACTACAGGTAATGAAAAAAACGTATTTTTCAAGACTATTACCTATGTAAAATTCGCAGGAGATGTTAACGTACATATCGTTTCTATTATTTTGAAGAAAAACTAATTTCTAGTCGGGCTTTTGGTTTGACGAGGCGGTGCGCGGGAGAATCTCATGAGTTAGCACGCGAGCTACAGGCTAACAGCGAAACCGGACACATTTGCGTGCAGCTATAACAGAATGACAGAAAACTGAATGCAAATATGCTTTTGGGCAAACCGAGAGGCTTTTCTCTTGGAAAAAGCCTCGCTGAGCTCGAGTTACTATCGCTTGTGTATACAAGGCCAGTGCATTATTGCAATGCAAGCGGTTGGATGAGGGAAGATGCCTTGTTTACAATGTAAAACATCACTGTTGCTATAGAGTTAACGTTACGTGCAATTTAATATAAACAATCTAACGATCTCTGCTGCTTAAAATAAAATACTTTTGCATTTAGCTTCAAAATAACTTTCACCCATGCTGCAGAGTTGTGTGTTAGCCTGGATCACAGAGTTAAAACCAACATGATGACAGGCCACAAGTCAACACTTGATAATCGCATCCAATAAAGCATGCGAGTGAACCTCTACCGCCGCGCGACGCATGCATTTATAACAAACACGTACGCATCGCCGAGATAAGCCTCGGGATCTATCGTTAGACTGCAGTGGATCATATTTAATGAATTTAATAATAACAAAACAAAATTATTTACTTACCTGCACATGATCCGCCATTTTGCTCCATTCATGCTCCTCTCACTCCCCCTGACAATGAGCATGCGCTCATCTGCCCACGATCACGGGAACATTTACGCAATTGACGCACGTAGTGATCATGCCAGATGTTCGTTCGGGGCTTCGTGAATCCCGTTACGGTAGACTGCCACCGCCGAAACCAACGCCGGAAAGAGCCTTTGTTTACATGCTTCTTAAAGTGAAACTGCGAATTCAGATATTAGAGGTCACATGGATTTATAATTCTAATGATTGACAGTGCTTATAATAAAGTTTAGAAATAATGCTATTAATTGTTCAAAGAGGCTTCTGCGGCCGTTCTGAAGGCTACACCTGTTGTACACGTGCAAATAGTAATAAGGCAGGGTAATTAGAACGTTTTAAACAGACACAAGTTTTTTTATATATAAAAATTATGTACTTTTGGGAGATAAAGACTGTAGACATATTGCTTTCTGTATTTGTATTTTACATGGCGTGGGTTGCCCCTCAGGAATGCCGCCATATTGACGTCACATGACTAGCTGTTATGCAGCTGACTGATTGAATCATATTAACAACAACAACAATAATACGTTTTCTGTATTCATATTACCTTTCCTCTGACTTCTTACCATGGTTTGTGAAGTAACAACAAAATATGTAAATTTCAGTATATTTTTAATAATGACTGGGCCTATTTAGGCCTCTGTTGTCCTTATTAATGTAGCAACATTAGGCCTACATAAACACCTTAAATAAGAATGTACAGTTATTTGTGGATTAGTTTAATTAATTAGGCTTAACTTAAATAAAAACCCATTGTGATAAATAAGAGTGATTTTGTTAGGACGTTGGGAACATTGCTAAGTAGGTCTTGATGTTTCCCAGGTTTTTAATAAAGTCGTATGGGTTGCTGTACCCTAAAATAAGTAGTTAATTAATTGATGATGATGATGTAAGGTTGGAATGAGATTTGGTTAGGGTTAGGGTGTTGCCCGCATGGCATTTCAGTGAAATGAATGTACTATACTTTGGTTTATAATGTTTTTTACTTTTAATACTGTGTATTATTATTTAGTTTTTACCATTAACCACTTTTTGAGCATAAATAAATTTACAACTTAAACTTAAACCTTAAAGTCGGAGCACAGACTTACATTTGGTTTATTTAAATAAGAAACTGCAGATTATTGCTGAAGTGAAAGTTTTAAAAAAAGTGAGGGAAAAAAACAGTTATAGAAGATTAAGTGCATTATTATGAAACAAAATATTTTTCCATAGCCTATATTTAGCAAATGCATATTTTTTATACAAAGTCATAAGTCTAAACATGTGTTTCAAATTTGAGTTTGATATTTACATTTTGTTATATAAAAAAGAGCTTTCGGTAAGATTTTGTTTGGGTGTTGTACCAAATGTTTCCACTAGATTCAATTTCTTCCCATTCCTTACCAATGTGTTTAGTTTTTGGCCATGAACTGAACGAATGTGACTATGTTCTTCAGCACCATTTAACCTTTCAAATCAAAAAGTGTGTGTGTGTGTGTGTGTGTGTGTGTGTTCACATAGTAAATGCTAAAACATTTACCAAGTGTTGTACCATTCTTAAAGAAAAGAAAAACATAGAGTTCTTCAGTAACACTGACCAAAACAGCAGGGTTCATCTTAACAATAGATTTTGACCACCAGATGAACTTCAAATGAACACAGTCAACTTATTATACAGAGGTTTAAAGATGGTTAAACTGACAGCTTTCAGGCTTTCTCCCAAACCACAAGATATTCACAGTTTATTACGCCTGACAGTTCCACTCAGATTAAGCTGTGCCAGCTTACAGCTCATTCAAAGTATTCACTGAAGTGAAAAGAGTACGGAGACCGCGACAGGATTAGATGCTTTTCCATCCAGAGTTTGTTCCCTGTTATTGTATTGGATTTATCACACTGTTATGTAGAATTGCTTTGAACAGAACAGTTTTGCAACTGAGTAATTGACATCTCCATATTTTTTGTTGTTGTTGTAATTAACATAAACATTTTTGATTAAGTAGTTAATTCCAGTTTTATTCTCCATGTTCTTGCATGACAAATTAATTACAAATACAACTGTTCCATTTGGTCTCCCACTAAAACTCATAAAATCTGCATGTAATAAAGTAATTATCAAAATACTGTGTAAAAACTGAGTTGTTATTGTTAACTAAAGCTAAAACTATTTTAAAAATCATTTTCAGTAATTGAAATAAAGCTAGATGATAAATATTAAATAAATATAAGATGACAATTTAAATTGAAGAAAGTCAAAATTAAATTAGGAATGTTGTATTTGCAACAAACTGAAATAAGTTTGAAATTAAATACTAAAATCCTTCAAACTAAAACTGAATACAATGAGCTAAAACAATACAGAAATATACAAAACACTCATAAAAATAACAAATACATATTAAAATGGCTAAAACTAAAATTAAAATGGAACACATAAAATTAAAATGAATTCAAAATATGATGAAAATATAATAGAACATATAACATGGGTTTAAAATCATTGACTTTAGCATGTCACACCACAGGACATTTCCCAAAAGTATTTCATCATCTAACCTCCTGTAAGCAAGTTCCACTATCTAAAGCATCTGCTGATTGGCCAGATGACAGCAGGATGTCACATGACCAAAGATAACATTTGAAAGTGTTCAAGCTATAGCCTTTTGAGCCTTTTCAAACCACACTATACTATAGTTCTGAGGCTAAACATTGACATTTTTATATGCTTGTATTGAAAGTCTAAAGGGGTTTCTAAACAAGAATATAATGATCTTCAAAAATGTGTACATATGTGGACCTGTTGATGTTTGTGAATGTGCTGTAATAGCCAGTATTGGTCACAAAGGGGCACTCTAGATCCATCAGACCTTACTGTATTTGACATCTACTGATCTGTTTCCTGAGTGCTATTTTCACATGACTTGAAGTGACAACATATATAATGCACAGTTTGATGTGACCAGTTTTATATAGGCCTACTAATGGTAACATTTTGCAGATCATGTTAATATGATTTGGACTGACACTTGAATTTATGCACAACTTTGCAGAGCATTTGCAGTTAGGAGAGTTGTAAGGAAGGTGAAAGGAAAGGTGAGGAAAGGTGAAAATTTCCTGTGGCCCTGATTGATTATAACAATGTGCTAATAGGATGTTAAATGCATTCACACTTACGCAGAAGATAAACAGTCTTTAGCCCTAAATAGTGTCAAACAGGAAGAATCATATGAGTAGGAAACCAACCCTACCACAGACATTCAGACACACGCCCACTCATATGACTTCTCCAAGAGACTGATTTAGACTTCATCTTTGACAGGAAGTAAGACTGACTATGTGCCTAAGGTCAGTCAGCCATTGACAGCAATGCCTCTCATAGTCATTTAAACAGCAAACGGGAATCAAGGGAACCTATAAAGAGAGTCGGGGAGAGAGAAGCAAGATAAAGGCCAGCTGAAGAACCATGGACGAGGACATCAGGAGAAAAGGGATGCTTTATTTTCATCAGCAACGCTTCGGCAAGGTGAGACTCAATGTCCTTCTCAGAGCTTTATGAGCAATGTGATTATTTTCACCAGTTAAACTAAAGAAATGAATGCATTTTCACACTCTTGCATGGATGTAGATTCAGTATGTATCAGCAGATTGACAACGGCAAAGATGAGAAATGCCAGCCTCTGTACTGGCCTTGAGTATAAACGCAAATAGCATGTATACACACACACACACACACACACACACACACACACACACACACACACACACACACACGTGATATATACAAATATCAAAGAATGTTGAAAAATATACTGTGATTTACACAAAACTAGCACAACTCTTTTCAATATTGACAAATATATTTTTTATTGCATTATTATCTATTAATGTTACATTATTATACATTATATCATTATAAAATGTTAAAAGATGATGAAAAGATGCAAAAAAAAAAGAAAAAGTTATTCTGAGACCAATTCTGCTCCGGGTGTGTGTTCACGGTATGTGTGTGTGTGTTCACTTCTCACAGCTGTGTGTGTGTGCACTTGGATGGGTTAAATGCAGAGCACAAATTCTGAGTATGGGTCACCAGTAGTATTATTATTATACATTATTACATTACTATCATATTAATATTACATATACAATTATAAAGCCACTAAAATTACTTACATAATGCAATTCACATTTCTGATCTATCTATCTATCTATCTATCTATCTATCTATCTATCTATCTATCTATCTATCTATCTATCTATCTATCTATCTATCTATCTATCTATCTATCTATCTATCCATCTATCCATCTATCCATCTATCTATCTATCTATCCATCTATCTATCTATCTATCTATCTATCTATCTATCTATCTATCTATCTATCTATCTATCAAAGCAAGTTAGGTAAAAAAGTTATCTACAATGAATCAAAAAGCAGTTAGAATATAGTAATCAAGATAAACTTTTCATAATGTAATAATCAGTATCAGTAACAGATGACAATTTGAAAGTAATCTATCCAGCAATGTTTGAATACATCTTTTGTCAACCAGAAGCACATCCACATACTTGGTGTCTATTGTTTCACAATTTAAAACCTTTATTTTTTTAAAAAACTGCTTGGTTTAATATGTGTTATGTAATGCAATAACGCGCGACAGTATACGCACTGAAGTATTTCAGACTGTGATGTGCGTGTGCTCTTCAGAGATGGAGGAAGGTGTGGTGCGTGCTGGTGGCGGAGAGCAGACGCAGCGTGTCACGGCTGGAGCTGTACGAGCACAAACACTCCTCTTTCAAACAGGGCTCCAGCAAACGCAAGCCCGACTACAAACAGGTGATCCGACTGCGAGAGTGCATCCAAATATCCGAAAAAGAGATAGCCGACTGCCCCAAAGACAGCGCCGCCTTTTCTCTGGAGACCTCAGACAAACTTTACGTGTTCGCTGCCCAGCAGTTAGAGATGAAGGGCTGGATCAAGAGTCTGTGCGAGCAGGCGTTCCCTGTAGGTTCAAGCACATCATATCACAGCGCATAATGATGATGAGCGTTTTGCTAATTGCTCATAATACATAATGGACATGTTCAGGTACAGATGTTACCCTTTAAAACCATGTAATGCTTTTCAGGACACCAACGCTGAACAAATGTTGCAGAGAGAGAGCTGCATCTATTCTGAACCCGAGAGCAGTTCCCACGTCAGAGAAATGCAGGAAAACTCACTTTATGACACAGCAGAGAGCGGTAAGGCACTTAATGTCATGCTGACAACCGAGATATAACTTATACATGATTATACAATCACGTTCCCATACAATTAATATACCTTTACCATTGTGAATAGTGTTACACAAGCATTACTGTGACCCTGAGATACATGCAAACCCAAGGCTGAACTTGCTCTTTCCTCTTTAATTCAGTTTAACTTTCTCATGCAATAATAATAACAAATGGTTAATATACATAAATGGTAGTCTACTTGGAGTAGCGTTCAGTACACACACACACACACACACACACACACACACACACACACACACACACACACACACACACACACACACACACACACACACATATATGTATGTATATTTTAATATAATTTTGTAATATTTTTCATATTTTCTGTATTTAGAGAGAATTTTCGAATTTTTAGAGAGAATTTTAACTCTTAATTGTGTAGTATCTATCCAAAGTAAAAATAAAAAATATTTAACGCGGTTAACGCAGGGGTGGGGCTACGGTTGGCCACCCCACTCACAACTGCTGTTTCTGTCTCTTTTATCGTGATAATTTAATTTATAGTTTATTTAAACGCAGAATGTATTTATGACCACATCAAACCGGAGACGTTTCAGACGCGCGCTCCAGCTTCACCTCAGTGTCAGGCGCGAGTCACCAGAGCACATAAATGATACAGGCTTTTAAGCGCGTGCTCTTCCGTTGTACTCACAAAGGCGCCGTTGCGCGCTCTATCCTGTATCTTTTCATATCAAGTCACGAAAGAAACTACAAGCATACAATGTCGCAGTTATGTCGTCAGTTAAGCCATGGCTCATAAATGAGATAATAATATAGGTTTAAAACCAAGCCAGTGGACAGTATAGCACAAATAATTGAGAAATTTGATTAAACGTTGCAATGAATGATCCACACTACAAACTGGAAACAGAGAAGATATAGTTTGTTTATGTTTAGGAATTTAATAAACTCAAGTTTTAATTATCCTGGTAGCCTTCAGTAAAATCAAGTGTATAAAAATGATTAAACATGACTATAATTTTTTATATTTTTAATTCACACTAACATAAATTCATCTTTTCCAATAGGGTTAAAGTGATTTTTAAAATTTAGAGGTATTTTTACCTTTATAAAGCCATTTTTTTCTAAAAGTGTCCATTATCTTTTGAGTCAAATTCTTACATTTAATCAGTGAATTAGAATTATACAACATTTGTTACCAAACAAATGAAATCAACACAGAAGCTGCGTCTGAAGTGGCATTTAGATGTATTTACACACTGTTTAATGCAAGACGTGAATGTATTTATCTGCAATTACAAATTCATAAATAATGCTTTGATATATTAAACATAAAAGGCTAAATACTGATATTTGAAATGATTTAAAACATGAAGAAAAATCAAACCACCAATAGATAACAGCAAATAACTCTTAATAAGTGAGTCATTGCGATTGAACCAAATAATTTAAACGGTTGATTCATTCAGGAATGAAACACCATCATGTTGCTCAGAGACACAAAACAGTGCTGCGGCTGTGTTTATAGTTATTTTTGTTGACAAAATAGAGCAAAAACAGGCAATATGGTGTCTGGAACTTAAGTCTCTTAATTAACTTTTAGTTTTTTGAGCTCTTGTAAAAAATCAATATCACATTTGTAATCATGGGTCATTTTTGGAGAAAAATGGCACTCTTCGTGTGAAATTGAATAACTATATGAAGTGGTATAAATATATAACACTTCTGTCCCCATGTCTTGAATTTGTGATCATTCTAAGTGTAGTATTTAAATAGACTGAATCATGAAGTGATACAACTCACCCTAAATGCGTTCTCACTAGTCTAGACTTCACGTAGCCTTATGTAAGTGTGTTTTGAAAGGTTTCTGCAAAATACTTGATCATGTCAAATCGCACATCCTTAAAACAACAATTAAGATATTATCATAGACTATATATCGCACACCCCTACCGCTGAGGAATCTCAGATGAGAAGATCTGTCATCTTGAATTTTTATCCTTGCAGCACCAAAGCAGAATTAATATAAGATAATTATTTTACAACTTCTGTTATTGGAAAAATACAGAGGTCCGGACATCGGGGACATCAATGGTGTGTACGGCCCTAGTCAGAGCTGTGTCATGTTCAGCAGCGGAAGCTCTTAAAGAGACAGCAGACAAAAAAACAAATAACCAGCTGCTGTGATGTCTGGTAATTAAAGATCAAATGAAAAAAGAGGAAATCACTTACTTTTGTAGCTTTAAGGATTCATCTATTTTTATTATAGAATTTAGTGTTTGATAGATTTATTCAATTTCTGTATGTTGCCTACTTGCTGAAAGGCACAGGTAAATATGACATTTATTATACTGGGTCTATGTGAAGATTGTTTTAAGTTCACTTAAATTAGGAGTTATTTTAAGAAGTCTAATACATGTTCAAATTGATAACTTTGTAATGCTGAATGGCTAATCAATGGTTAAATTAGGGGAAAAAACTATTTCATAGAGACATCAGAGTGATACTGGACTTCAGTCATAAAAAAGATGCCATTATACAAACATTAAAGATATACTGTCTTCATGTTGTTTATACATTCATTTGAAGAGTGAATGTAAAATTATTGCAATGTAAATGTATTTTTAAAAACCTTAATGTTAGGTGGGATGAATCGCGATTAATTGCAGACATTGAAAAATATATATATTTTTAATCGATTGACAGCACTAATATATATATATATATATATATATATATTGCATGTAATTTAATACTTTTATATTTTATGTAATTACAGAGGATTAGGAAAGTGTTATATCTATATCAGTATATATGTATTAATATTTAATATATCTATATCGAACACACACACACACACACACACACACACACACACACACACACACACACACACACACACACACACACACACACACACACACACACACACACACACACACACACACACACACACACACACACACACACACATGTTGGTTTTTATGGTTTACGGGGACTTTCCATAGGCGTAATGGTTTTTATACTGTACAAACTGTATGTGCTATTGCCCTACACCTAAACTTAGCCCTCACAGGAGACGGTGCATTTCAACTTTCCCCCCAAAAAACTTACTCTGTATGATTTATAAGCATTTTGAATTATGGGGACACTGAAAATGTCCTCATAAATCACCTTCTCCTTCTAATACCTATGTCATTATACAAATTTGTGTCCTCATAAACCACATAAACATGCACACACACACACACACACACACACACACACACACACACACACACACACACACACACACACACACACACACACACACACACACACACACACAATCTGTTACTCTAAATACATAAATAACAATAATAATATAGCATGTGTTCTGTATATATATATATATATTTCACAATAATTACCTTTTTTATTCTAATATTTTCTAAATCAGGTAACGCTTTAATGCGTCGCACCCTAACAGGTAATATTAGTGACATTGGAGGGACAGAGAGGAGAGAGAGATGCTATTTTAGTTTGTCCTATTGCAAGGACGAACGGCCTCTTTTTCAAGTGAAACCTCACGCTTGAGTCAAATTGCCCATTTGGGGCACAGGTGGCCAACCTTGATTCCATTAAAGGACAGGAAAAAGGGGACACTATTTTCAGGTGTATCTATAGAGAGAGCTCATTCAGGAGAGACGGAAAAATGAAATGAAGCACAGGGATGCAAGCTGTCCTCAAATTCACCCGAGGCCACTTCTTATTGACTTCCTGCTTCTTTCTTTTCATCTAGTTCTAGATTTCTATTGGCCCTTGTGCATCATTGACAACAGAGCACTTCTTTTGTGGTGCTCGCTATGGAAAGCATCCCTCCCACTACTACTAAGTGCGCAACGTAGTGTCTTGAATGAGGGACCTGAGGAATATTTGGGAATCAGAATGTCATTAATAGCATTTTCAAATGAATGAACAAACAACCAGCTACCAAAACACCAATAACAACTTAAAAAAACACTTAGCAATGACCTAGAAACCACCACAATGTGATTGTTTTTGCACAGACAAGCACCACTCACATTTTAATCAGAAAACTGAGATTTTTTTTTGTTCAGCTTTAAATAACGTTGATCAAAATGTCTGAGTTGCATGTAACTGTCTGACATCATATCTGACTTGATTTTGGGCGAGAGGAGCAGCCGGCCAAAAAATAGCTCTAACTTCCGTTTTATCACTTTGGGGTGACAGGTCTCAGACTGTCAGAAGGGCTTCGTCTGGGTTCTGTTGTGCAAGTTTTTAGAGCAGCACATGCAGACAGACAAAAAGGAGAGGAGAGCGAGTAAGAGAGCGAGAGAGTGAGGAAGCGAGGAGGATGAAACTTGTCTGACTGTAAATCAGTACTTCATGAACTTCAAGATGTTTCTATTCTCGTCTGAGGAGGGCTGACGCATCACATCCTCATTTTGCCGTATTCCATGCATGACAACAGTTCTTTAGATATTCCACACTGACACTGACAAACAAGAACAAAAAAAATATATTAAAACATATCAAATAGGTATATAAATTCACAGTTAAAATTTTGGGTTTGGTAAGATTTCTTAATGTTTTAAGAAAGAAAGAAGTATTTTATGTTCAACAAGGCTGTATTTATTTAATAAAAAGCAAATATAAAACCAGTAATATTGTGGAATATAATACATTTTGAAATAATTATCTTAAACTGTCATTGTAATATGCTGCTTTGCTGCTCTAGAAATGCCGTAAAAATGTTGTTGCTTCCTCTTAATATTTTTTTGTTTGATCTCTCTCTCTCTCTCTCTCTCTATAAATTTTTAACATTATAAAATGCATTTTCTGTCACTTTTGATCAATTCAACATCCTTTTTGAACAAAAGTACTAAATTCTAAAATTAAAATCTTACTGACCTCAAAGCTTTGAACGATATATATTATGATGGGTGCATGAATTTTGAACTTGTCCATGATGTGTAAATCTCACAAAACTGCAGAACATGTTATAAACAGTATATAGAAATTATAATTTGTGTAAAAATAATGCAAAATATTGAGTCAAGAAAGATATGTTGGAAGGGAAAATTCACCTATCACAAAAAAATAGTATTGCTTCAAATAATGTAATTATAAAAAATTCAAGGTCATGTAAGATGCATTGTGGATTACAGTATCCACACAAAGTTGCATACCACACATTTATCATAGTGCCTTTATACAGAACATGTGCTATTCTGAACATAATCTCAATTTCCTGTGTCCTTGGTTAAGGACTGAGCAAATAGTTTTTAATTATAAGCAAATCGCTATACTTGGCAGAATATGAAGTGATTATGTTCATCACCCTTCTCTTAACTGTCTCTTAATGTCCATTACATTTCATTTTCTCCAATGAACATTTGACAAAATGGCTATTATTCATATAAAAATTACAAATTAAGTATGGAAAGATCTCAATCTAGTTGTCAAGCTGACCTGAAATACTTCACAGTCCAGCTGCCAGTCTCTTCAAGTCCAAGTGCTGGTGAGTTTAAAGATGCTAGAGGTCAGGCTTGCAGCAGTTTAGGATAATTGGATTGCAACCACCCCCTGATAGATTTGATTGGATGAGCAAGACTGTTTCAAGTCGCTAGGTTGTGGGTGGTGTATGATGTTGTATAGAAGCTCGACATCAAAGACAAGAACTGGGAGCAGGTGGAAACTAACCACTCAAATCGTCTCCATGAGAGAGTGAAATTCTGGGAATCGGAGAGCGTTTTCTCCATCTGTCTTCATGTTTACATTCAAACAGCATCAATGATTTCTCTGACTGGTCTTTGGACGTTTCCCAAGTGTTTGTGCGTCTGGTTTTGAAGACCGGATGATTCAGATTATGACATTTTTTTGTGTTTTGGAAAGAAGTCTCTTATGCCCACAAAAGCTGCATTTATTTGACCAAAAATACAGTAAAAACAGTAATATTATTACAAATTAAAATAACAGTTTTCTATTTGAATATATTTTAAATGATAATTTATTCCTTTGATGGCAATTTTCTGCATCAGTGTCACATGCTCCTTAAATAATTCTAATATGCTGATTTCAAGAAATATTTCTTATTATTATCAATCTTGAAAACAGTTGTGGCATTGTAATATGCTGTTTGCTGCTCGCATTCAAAGATAGAAAGAAATGAACATTACAATAATAATAAGTATTTCTTTACCATCGAATCAGCTTCTTAGCATGATTTCTGAAGGATCTGTGACACTGAAGACTGGAGTAATGATGCTGAAAATTCAACTTTGCGTCACAGTAATAAATTACATTTTTAAATAAATTAAAATAAAAACAGTTTGTTTAAATCATAACAATATTTCACAATATTACTGTATTTTAACCAAATAAATGCAGTCTAGGTTAACAATAGAGACATATTTATATAAAATCAATAAGGATGATAATATAAATGATAGAATAAATCAATAACAAATTATAAATGCAAAAATATTTCATTATTTATATTTTAAACAATGACTCTCAAAAGAAATATAAACATTTCATAGCGTCCACTTTGTGTTACCTTGAAAATGTAAGTTAGACACATTGCATTTTGGGATAGGTTTTTCTGGGATGTCATGAACTCTGTCCACACATTTTAGGCAAATGTGTTTTATCTGAGAGCATGCATACAGAAAATGTACATACTGTGCACCCTTTCATACTGCAATAGTAATAGTATGATAGAACACTATTCAAGCATAGCAAAACTGGCAACAGGAAGACAATTTGTTTTAAGATAGATTTTAGGTCAGCAACTCAAGTTTTGTAGTTCCTGTTGTTATTTTTAGCTGCTCAGTGTGAACACCCATGGGCTTGATAGGAAGGAAGCGGTATTTTTTTTCTCAGATCTATAGTTTGAGAGTCAAGACAGTATCAGCATCTCACAGTTGGGATTGCATTTATCATGCCTTTCCTTCCCTAGAAGCCCCCGACTCATCTTCTGAATCCGCTGTGCAGTACCTGAATCTTATTTATACAGGTGCTGCAGTTTCACATTGAGGTGAACTTCACACTGGCCTTGCGGTGCTCTCAAATAATACCGGCCGTGGTTTGACTGTACCTTTGATACGGCTGTGGGTTTAAAGCCTAGAACACGAACAGACAACCAATTAGTGGCAGAAATGTTTTTGATCATGCATTGTTTGAAATTAGCAAACAGATGACACTTAGGAAATGTAAAAATAAATACATACATATGCGCAATTACGCTGACGCACAAAATTCATGGCTAATTCATGTATCGTCTCTTGTGATCTGCGCAATATGCTGATGAACCGGGGTCATTAAGACTCTTTAATCAGTGACCTGACAATCAGAGGCTGATTAACACTCGCCAGATCTCATCAGACACCCTTGAAATCAAGATAGGCACCGGGAGTCAATTTATCGTTAATGAACACATAAAAGTAATTGTCAAGTCCTTCTTTGCACCAAAGCACGAATCAAATGAGGAAATTATGATAACAACATAATTTTGCGTGAATTGTTCCCAAAATGACAACTTGGACATCTAAACAAAACTTCTTGACAACGGATCTATTCAAATCAAGGCCGTTTAAGTGAATGATGATAGCGAACAAGATTGAGACAACATGCCTGTTTCTGAACCTAGTTCACTGCTGCTTACACACTTAAATGTGATGGAACATCATTAGTGGTTGATTCTTAATTCATGAGAGACTTGGCTCATGATTAACGGTTTAGTGTTAGCATGGTGCTAAGCTAATGACAAATACCGAGCAAAATAATTTCAGTTAGACTATATTTTATTAGTATGTTTAGTTGCCTTTTTGGATCAGTTTTGTCAGGGACAAAATGCATTATTGGATTGACTTTATAAAAAGTACACGTGGTTACCCTAAATTTGGCCAAAATTAGGTATAATTTCTTCAAGAACCTTTGCCAAGAATTCAGCTATGAGGTCTTAAAAAACTGTCTATGTTAGCAGCTCACTAGGTCTTCAAACAGAGCCAATGGATGGATTTAGTTTTGGTGCATTCAAGTCCTCCTGGAATGTTTGTATTTCCAAAAAAAAAAAAAAAAACTTCCAATGTTTTGCCACCTCTTAAAATAGTATTGAATTTTCTCATTTAATTGTGTTGAAGGTGCTGAAAACAATGCTATTGTATTTTGTACATGCAACTTATCTAATTTGATTGTAAATGAACTGATAAAATGACACTGATAAAAATGATTCTGTGGTGTTAAAACAGATGAAATTATACATGAGAATGTTAGTTCAAGCAACAATAATGATAAAAAAACAAGCTAACAAACTAAAAAAAAGTAATTACTTTTTTTAAATAAAAGTTTTTTAAATAGTTATTTTTGGTGTTTTCATGCTTTTAATTTTTGGATACGACAGTAAGTTAACAGGAAGTGAAGTGGGAGAGAGAGAGAGGGACGCGATTGAGAAAGGTCCGCAAGCTGGGACTCGAACTCGGGACGCCCAGAGCACACTGTGCTCTTGGTTGCTATTGAAGCCGACAAAAAAAAACCCAGTAAATTCCATATTACTCAATTCAAGCTTGTAGAAAATAGTGTAAATACTCACCTTTTATCTAAACAGAGAGGTGTTATTAAAATATCAAATGAAATATCCAGCTAAATCAGAAAACTAACTGCAGAATGTGTCCAGTGAGTCATCCAGGTTAACAGAATCGTGCTTCGCACATGTGTCATCTGTATCTCCAGATAGCACGAACTGTGCACGTCTGTGTGTAACGTTCTCCCCGAGCAGTGCTGCAAACGAGAGCGAACAGGAGAAACAAGTACATTTGACATTCACGGTCACGGGTGAGGCCTCACAGGGCAACAAGCCAGCAGACTGAGTGCGTGTTTCATCCTGGAAGATGTAGAGCGAGGAGGAAGAGGCTCAGAAAATGACAGCTGTGAACATCAACCGAAGGAAAATAGGCTGAACTTAGACAGGGCTGCCTTCTCTGGCTTCTTCCTACTCCTGTGGACATCCAATTTTGAATTTCAAAGCTATCTCTAGAGGAAAAGCAATAGGTTGTGTTCCCCTGCTGACTTCGGGTGCAAGTCTAAGTTTCAGTGATTTAAAGACAAGACTTTTCTGTACTCCTACAGAAAGCTGAAATTAGTTTTAGGAGTTGATGCAAATAGTAATTTACTCACTCTTTATGATGTTTCAAACTTGTATGACTTGCTTGCAGATGTTTAGCAGAATGTTCACGATGCTCTTTTTCATGCAATTCAATTATATGGTGATTTACAGTACAACCATCAATAAGACCCCCCATTTTTTATTTTTTAAAAAAATAAATGAACACCTTAAATGTAGTACAAGTAGGACATACAGTATGCCTAATTTGCTATTCAAACCACATTTTACTTTCATTCTGTTTAATGTGTCACAATTAGTCACATGACATGCAGATACCGAAGGCGTTTGGCATAAATTGTCAAACCACATTTAAAAGAACACATTTTATATGAATACAAGATTGCATTGTTTTAGGGGCTGTTTATATTGCACAAGGCAAGATATTAACTTTTTTCGGATTTCATTTTGTGCTAATGCAAGTTTCTTTTGTCTTGCAGTTCGAGATTTTCTGGTCATAGCAGTGGGCACAGAGGCTGCCGATCGGTGCAGTCTGTACGGGGATTATTTCCTCACTCCCCTGCCGGACTGCTTACTCCTGAAGGATGTTAAAACTAAGAAAGTGCTATTCAAATGGCCGTACTGTTACATCAGGAAGTTTGGACAAGACACAGTAAGCTAGGGCTTTTTTGTCCAATTTATTTATTTAAAATACATTAATAAATATCCAAGGGAGCATGCAATTGATCAAAAGTTTAAAAACATGCAAACAATGTTACAAAAGATTTCTATTTCAAATAATGTAGGCTGTTCTTTTGAAAATTCTGTTCATCTTCATCATAACATTTCTACTGTTTTTATAATATAAATGAAGCCTTGCGAGCATCTTATATATGTGTGTATATGTGTGTAAGGCTAAAAATTAACTGATATTTTAAGATTGTAAATACACCCCCCTCACACACACATATATATATATATATATATATATATATATATATATAATTAATCTTCTTTATCTTGACATTTATCCTTTGATGTAGGTTAAATATTCATGTACTTTTTCTCCACTCGTTAGTGTTTTCATCGTGCAGGTGTTTCCTCATTTTGAACACATTGCGTTTGATTTGCATGGCGTTTCTCATGGGAAATAATCAGTCTTTATTATCGCTCCAGTGATTGTGGACAAACCTCTCTGCTCTGAAAATATATTTCATAACTTCCCCTTCTCTTTTCTTTCCCTCAGCTGTCTTTTTCCTTTGAGGCTGGTCGCAGATGCGAGTCCGGCGAAGGCAATTTCGAGTTTGCAACCCATCAGTGTGAAAGACTGTTCAACATTGTCAGCACATTCATCCAGACTCTACCCAAACCTTCCACAGCAAAGCCAATCAGCCCTGACCATGTAGAACAAAGTCTAGCTCAAGAAGCCACGGATGAAACATTCGACTACACCTATAGTGAAGCGTCTGACTTTTTACCTGAGGGGAAAATGCAAAAAGCATCAAAAATGCTCAACCCGACTTGGAGGAGCTTTTCTTTGAATGAAATTGAGCCACAAAGTGAAAGTCAAGCGACGAGCATCGACACCGACCTCGAGAATCAGGAACCCATCTACGCCATAGTGTCAAAAGCTCAGCAAAAAGCCACTTCCCCTACAGACCCTCAAATGCATTGGCAAAACTTGAGACAAGCTCTTCAGCAGTCTGCATCTTTCCGAGACTCTTTCAAGACTGATGCGGACATTTCTCAGCCATCTGATTTTACGATCCCCTGGGAAATGGGTGCGCATGAAGAGACCGTAGAAGGTTCGACTGACTTGTTGGGTGACTCCATCCAGCAATTAGCAATTAATGACACATTACAAGACATCAGTGCAGAAGCAATTTATGTAGATCCACAGGACTTCAAAGCCAGAGCTGCGTGGGCTGTCGATGTGTACGCTGAACCGGAGGAGGTCATGGCTAATGAAAGAGCACTTGATGGGGCAGACCACCAAGCTGAGCATGACTTCTTCTACAGCCCTGACATGGGCGCTTCGCAGGCCATGGCTGCCCCCTCCAGCCCTGTTCAAAGTTCAGATGAGTTGTTCTCAACTTATGACAACTTCAGGTTGAAGGAAGCGCATGTAACATAGCATACACATTCCATAATCATAAATGAGGGGGGAAATTATTAATAATTGTGTCTGTTGAAAGCAACATTTATATGTATACGCTAATGTCATATTAAAATATAAAGTTGGACACACAGAAATATAGATTTAAATTGTACTGTATTGCCCTGCATTAAATTATAGAAATAGTAATACAGAAATATCCAAATTAGAATATGAATTTAAATTGTATTGTGCTGTTTTACAAACTTTAACTATAATTACAAAAAGTAGAAATATAATCTAAATCTAAATAACAATTTTACAAAATAAATGTAATCATTATTTATATTTTATAATACAGTACAATATAATAATATGCGTGAATATAATATAATAAAATGAGTGCTGTCTAACGATTAATCACATCCAAAATAAAATATTTTGTTTACATAATATGTGTGTACTGTGTATATTTATTATGTATATATAAATACACACACATGCATGTATATATTTACGAAAAATATGTTATATTTGCACATTAAATATATTTATATATAAAATAAATTATTTAAATATAAATATATACATATATACATGTAAATATTTTCAAAATATACAGTGTATGAGTGTGTATTTATATATTAGTGCTGTCAAACAATTAATCACGACTAATCACATCCAAAATACAATTTTTGAAAAACACAGTACACACACATATATGATGTAAAGAAAACTTTTATTTTGGATGCGATTAATCGTTTGACAGCACTAATATATATACATAATAAATATAAATAGTACACTCGTATGCAATTAATTGCGATTAATCCTTTGGCAGCACTAAATATAATATAATATAATATTATTTTCTTCTTTTACACTTCTAACTATTAACTAATTTCAAACTTTCTAAGTTTTTATTGTACAATGACAAAGTTAGCATTCTTTAGGAAAAAATATGATAAAGTTTTAATAAGAAAATGTGTCTTTTTTAATACGCTGTGTCCTTTGGTTGGCTGTGAGTTTGGATGGGGTTCCCTGGGTCTAGAACAGCTGAAACCCCCTGGTTTAGTGAATTCGCTATGCTCTTTCCTTGATGAAAACAACAAAACCTCTCCTGCCATTTCATGTATCATGTTTTCCACTCCAGCACCTCTTCCAGGAAATCTTTGATTGCTAGCTGGAGAAATGTTCATGAAATCTGCTTGCCTGTAATGGAACAGTAATAATTACAGTTGGTGGTATACGGTTTGGACTGAAGGGGCTCTTTCTTTCGCAGACTGATTTAATTAACTGTGCGAAGGGACCTGCGGCTTGAAGCTGATTGGGATCCCGACCTGCCTGAGAATGAAGATGTCACAGCGCTCCATTCATCTAGTGCTGTCTGTCACTCTCTCCGCTAAGATGGACGCCTGCTGTAACGGACCAGTACTGTGCAGTTTCATAATTTAATTCATTTTAAACTCTTTTAAACTAAAAGTGTGTGTGTTCATTTAATCAACGCATGTTTAATAAAATGAATTGTTAAAAGTAGTAATCATCCATTACTAAATAATTGACTGTAATTGAAATAAGAGTTAAAGTAATTCAGAAACAATCACCTTCTCTGATAGGGGTCATTGATATGTATTTATATGCATTCGTAAGGGAATTAAACTATTTAATTAAAACGATCCTTCATGTATTATTCTACACCCACTGTAAAGGCTTCTCTCTGTGAGCTTGGGTTAGGCATGGCAGCTTTAAATACTTGTTTACTGCTCAACAGTCACTTTTATTATAGTTCCCATTTTGATATAATTCATTAGTTTGACAGAAATGTACCTTAACAAGCTTATACATGAGTTCTTCTGCACTCTAAATTAACACTAATATTAGTGTTATGAAACACTAAAATCTATTTTTTTCCCTAATGATACAGATGTCACTTGCATAATCATTTGAAACAAAGCATATATAAAATGATATAATGATTAATTAGGTATATTTATTTATAGATACATATATAATTAAAATCGTTAATTAGAATTAAAATTAAAAATAGAGATATAATATTTTTTATAATATAATAATATAATATAATATAACTTCCTAAAATAACATTTATATTTCTCTATTTACCAATTCAACTTAAAAAACAAAGACAGACAGACAGACAGACAGACAGACAGACAGACAGACAGACAGACAGACAGACAGACAGACAGACAGACAGACAGACAGACAGACAGACAGACAGATAGATAGATAGATAGGTAGATAATATAATATATCTTCCTAAAACAACATTTATATTTCTTTATTTATCAATTCAACTTAATAAACAAAGACAGAAAGACATAAACATATATATATATATATATATATATATATATAAACATATATATATATATAATATGATAGAATTTATAGAATTTATATTTATCAGTTCAACTAAATAAAGACACAGACAGACAGACAGATAGATCGATAGATGGATAGATATATAGATAGATATAATAATAATAATATCTGTATAATATAATACAATATATCTTCTTAAAATAATATTTATAATTAAATAAAGACAGACAGAAGACAGACAGAAAGATAGACGTGTGTGATAGAGATAGAGGTGTGTGTGTGTGTGTGTGTGTGTGTGTGTATTTTATAGATGGTGTCATATTTTAGCATTTTTAAGTTAAAATGATTATGAAGTGCAATTTGTGCCCCACCTTTTAAGGTCCACTTTGATGACCAGACACTAGGGGGCAGTGTCTCTCTCTCCCAGCACATAGTGACTGAATGTGATGTTCGCGAGAGTCCTGCTGAATACAGAACACTGCTTTGCAGCTGTAAAATATGAAATTATCAATTTGATATGAGTCTCCAGAGAAACCAATGAGATCCGTTGCTCTGATGTGATTCTGCATTCGGAGACATTGCAATGATACAAAAAGTATGTTTGAAGTTTGATATTCTATTTTCTCTTGAGAGGGTTGGGTCAGGTGAAAATACAGTTGCGTAACTGCAGAAAAAATACCACATGGTTGGTCTGCATCTGTGAAATCCTCACAAATGAAAAGCCAAAATGCTTGTAACATTTAAATCGGCATGTAAATTATTACACCATTCATGCTTGAATTGTATAGTGAATTCCAGCGCCTCAATAAGACGAATGGCAACACTGTAAGTGTAAATGAGAGCAGACTGTGGAAGAAAAATGCGGGGCGTGTTCACGGGCCAGAGGATGTTCAGAAACACTGTTTGCTTCAGCAATAGACCCCTGAGCTTGAGCCATGGCACCATCAAATATCTCCTGCTGAGAGATACTGCAAACACTCATCTGACCTGCTGTAAACTCTCATTCAGAAGAGTGACATCAAACACAATAAAATATTGCAAAATATGTTTTTTAAATAAATAAATAAATCAATAAGGATCTGTGACACTGAAGATTGGAGTAATGATGCTGAAAATTCAGCTATTCATCACAGGAATAAACTAGGAATACATTTTATAAAGTATTTCAATAGAAACCACTTATTTTAAATTGTAATGATATTCCACAATATTACTGTTTTTACTGTATCAAATAAATGCAGCTTTGGTGAGACTTTCAAAACCTTCCCAACCCCAAGCTTTTAAACTGTAGTTTGGATTGATTATAGTACTACAAATTCCCCTTTTAAAATCTGTTTAACTGTATTCAGTGTGGTTTTGTCATTATAACACCAATTAATGTGAATACACATCTTAAAATCCCTTCTGTCAACACAAGGTGATGAAATACATTGTAATGATGAGATTCCCCAATAATGAGCTCCACACCAGGAATCCGATGTCTTTTTTTAACTTGCCATTTTCTGGAGCATGCTTGTACTTTTTGCTCTCTCTTCTCTCTCCCCATCTAGGGACAAATGTGGCATGTCCTACGTACCTCAGGGTCTGTCAGTACAATTCACCATGTGCTCTCACACTAAACATTCATCTCCACTTTAAAGGAACAGTTCACCCCAAAAGATTTACATTTCTGTCACTTATGCACCCCCACATCATTTTTAAGCCACATGAACCTCTTTCCTTTATAGAACACCAGAATATCCTTAGAATATTTTCAACAAATCATACTAGAACTGGAGATTTGACTCAAAATAATGATTAGAGCATGAATCATATGGCACTTTTCTCATTAAGGACAAGAATATCAAGTTCACTTTGTTTCACAAAACTACTGTATGACTTCAAAAGATGGAATGTAACGCATGAGTCATATGAACCATGTTTATGATGGATGGACGGATGGACAGGTAGAACAACAGAATGACAGAGAGAAAGATAAGACAGACAGACAGACAGATAAAACAATACGGACAGACAGACAGACAGACAGACAGACAGAGATAGACAGACAGACAGACAGACAGACAGACAGACAGACAGACAGACAGATAGATAGATAGATAGATAGATAGATAGATAGATAGATAGATAGATAGATAGATAGATAGATAGATAGATAGGTGGATGGACAGACGGATAGATCGGAGCTTGACAGCCATGTTCATTTTCATTAAATGAAAAAGAATGGTCAGGGATATTGTTCAAAAATTCAGCTTTTATGTTCAAGAAAATAATGAAAATTCAAGTTTGGAATGACATGAAGGCAAATAAACAGACATCATTTTCATGATTGGGTGACATATCCCTTTAAAGCCTTCCAAAATAGTCTCAGTTCCTGCTTGGATGTGGCCGTAATTAATTAGAAGTCAGATCTATAGGAGCTCCTCCACCTCTGTCATCCGATAGCTTCAGAGGGATCTCGCCGATAAAACCAGCTGGAAGTTTAATGAGCCTTTTCTCTTGCTTTCCCTGGATGTGAATGTCACACTGAGACTCACACAGGCTTTCACAGCACTTGCTAAAAGCATGTATACCCCCCCCCCCAGTTTTGGGTGGGTAAGTGCTAAGGCGTCCGGGTAGTGTTCTTGCACTGCTGTAGTCTGTGGGTGGATAGTAATCTGATTAGCCTGTGTTCACCCTCATCCTACTCCCTTACACCGGGGGGAGAGGAGATGATGGATGTTTATACCGTTTCGTTGGAAACATACCAGAGGACAGTCAAGTACATAAACGTGCGCACACACAGTGTATTTACTCGGTAAAAGCGAACTGTTGTGGGACTGCTTAGATATGCAAATGAACTACAAGTTAAATAATCATGACTTAATCTCAGATTTGCATTGAGGCATATTGTCAAAATCATTTGGTTAATCCGTAATCCAGAAATCCTGTCCACCCACAGAAGAGTGAATTCACTATATAGTTAATAGCTATTTTTTGTGGTATTTTAGCACTCAAATTTGCGCCCAATATTATTTACCTTTCCGGAATTGACTATTCAATATTGTGATGTACTATATGTCTGAGTGAAACTTATTAACTCCTGCAAACTCTCATGAAGTACAAATAAATAACTTAAAGTTCATTTTGTTTTCTTTGCGCACAACATTATATCATATTATTCATTTGTGTTCCGAAGATGAGAAGTTCTTACAGGTTTGGAATGACATGAAGATGAGTATTTTGGGTGCATTTTTGGGTGAACGAACCCTTTAACGTTGGTGGACTTGAACTTGAAAAAAATGGTGTGTATTGATGTCTTTCCGTGGTTGAATGTGCTTCTCCGGTGGAAGTATTTCATAAATATAATTGTAAATTAAGCCACTGGTATTATTTACCATACAAACATGAATCAATTCTATGAAAATTAGGCGTATTATAGAACACACCCATTTAAAAAAAAATATGTTTGCCTGGAGGTAAAGTTAACCCAAAAATGAAAATTCTGTCATTGTTTACTCACTCATGTCAATCCAAACCTGTATAAACTTCTTTATTATTTTGAGAAATGCATTTCAACATTCTTCAAAATGTATTTTGTGTTTTGCAGAAGAAAGTCAGTCATACAGATTTGGAACACCTAAATGATGACAGAACTTTTAGTGTTTTATATGAAATATTCTTTTAATGTTGCAGTAAAGGTTGTTATAATTTGCTGCATCTTTGATAATCTGGCTGTCTAAATCAAGCTGCAAGATGGAAAATTGCGCTATGCAACTACGTTCAGCACTACTGCTGTGGGCACATTCGTTCTGTTAGCTGCACAAATCATTTACTGTGATTTCTCTCAAGAGAATCGATCATCTTCAACAAACACGCTTTCAATATCAAACTATTACGAACAATATTTAAACTACTGAATCTAGGCCAAGCTTCACATACATAAATGCCTCTATGCTGCTTAGATGGAATCTGACTTCAATTTCCTTAGAGCTAGTTTACAAACGAAGGTGTGAAAATCGAAGATAAACCAAATAACATATTCCCTTCTGACACACATTGATTTGCACTGCAGGATAGACATAAGGTGCCGATGACTGTGTTGAATCAACACCTGGAATTTGAAATGAATGATATTGTCTCGGGAATAAATTCATGTTTTATACATCTCTAAGATAAGTCTGATTTATTTCATTTGAATGTGCCAACAAGTTCACAGATAATAATGATAGTTTCAGATGCACTGTGTACATGTGACGTCAACCCAGAGGGTTTATCTCAGAGTGGTGTTAAGTGAATCGAAATGGTGGTAAACTTATCTGTGTGAAATCTGTCTGTAGAAGAGCTTCATAAAATCTGTCATTTGAACTTGATGCTTCTTGTCTTCTACCCTCTGTCTGAAATAACTCTCTCAACTTTACACCCCCAGGGGAATGTTGACAGTTTAACCTTCAGTAAGTGGGAGAGGACACAAGACCGCAGCCATGTGATTTAAAGAGAGGTCATAAGGGACAATGGATGCTGAGTTTAGCAGGTGGCTCGTGAAACAGAAAAGACCCTTCGCCCATACTTGCTGCTCTGTAGCATATGTTGGCATAATATGTCAGAGATGGTAGAATGAAATTCCAGCAAAGGTAAAGGAAATATGTAGATACCTTTTCAAAGGGTCCCTTGATATATGCGGAACGCAAAAGCCACTGCATATAATCTTTTGATTGATGGCCAATTTAGAAAAATAATTACTTGTATGCTTTGAAAAGAGTTGTGTGCATATGAACATTTGGAGTATGTGTAATTTAGAGAGAGTTATATAAGATCTGTTAATGTATAATTTCAAAAGGGGTCCAAATGATCTTTTGATATATGTCAAATTTACATTTATGCATTTAGCAGACGCTTTTATCCAAAGCGACTTACAGTGCATTCAGGTTATACATTTGTTGTCAGTATGTGTGTTCCCTGGGAATTGAACCCACAACCTTTGCGCTGCTAACACAATGCTCTAACCACTGAGCCACAGGAACAAATTTATAACACATTCTATAGGATCCTTTGATTTATGTGCAATTTAAAGCAAATAACTTATTTGATGTATGCATAATTTACAAGCAACAATAGGTTTCTTTGATACATGTTGGATTTTGAAATAATTATATTGGATACTTTGATGAATGTAAAATATAATAACAATCATATAGAAACCATTGATGTATGTCGAATGTATAAACAATTGCATAGGATTCTTTGATGTTTGCATAATTTACAAGCAACTATAGGTTTATTTGATACATGTTGGATTTTGAAATAATTCTATAGGATCCTTTGATGTATGTCAAATACAGTATAATAACAATCATATAGAAACCTGATGTATGCATAATTAAAAAATAATTATGTAGGATCTTTTGACGTATGTACAATTAAAAAGCAATTGGATTATTGTATGTATTTAGAATTTAGAAACAATTTGACAGGATCCTTCGACAACAGAGTTTAGAAAAACATGATCCTTTGATGTATGTAGAGTTTAAAAAAATGTCATAGGATACTTTGATGCATGTAGAATTTCACATCAATACTATAACATCCATTCATGTATGAATTCTATAGGCTGATTATATGCATGTAGAATTGAGAAACAATTTCATAGAATCTTTTGATGTATACAAAATTGATTTTTTATAGAATTCGTTGATGTCATTTATAAAACAATATATACGATTATTAGGTGTATGTAGAATTCAAAAGTGATAAAATAGAATTCGTTCATGTATGTAAAATCTATAAATATTTTTACAGGCTCCTTATATGTAGAATTGAGAAACAATTTCATAGGATCCTTTGATGCATGCAGAATTCAAAAGTAATAAAATAGAATGAATTGACGTATGTACAAAATAATTCTATAGGCTCCTTAGATGTATGTAGAATTAAGAAACAATTTCATATGATCCTTTGACATGTGCAGCATTTAAAAACAATTGTATAGCATTCATTGATGTAATTGATAAAGAACTCTATAGGATCCTTTTATGCATCTTCAATTTCAAAGCAACTTGACTCTTTGATGTAAGCAATATTTAGGAAGAGGTCTGATGCAAATGACATTTTTTTCATGTACATTCAATTTTCAAAGAATTCCATAGAATGATTTGATGAATTTACAGAGCCAGCATTCCATTCCACTGCAAATATTAATGCTAATATTTTTCTTTGCATGTGAAGACAGGCAGTTAAGACTTTGATTGGTCGTGATCTGACCTGCACATCTAGATGATGGGTGGCGAGGAGTGTGAATTGTTTAATGTGCTTTGCAGAGATGCCACTGAACGGCACGTCAACTCTGCTCTGTGTCAACTTGTGAGGACCAGGATCTGCAGAGGCTTTATCACATGTGGCCAGGCCAGGAGAGAGCTGACAGTGAACCGAACTGATGACTTCATCGAGGGCCACATGACAGTTGCAGGCCCGT
Source organism: Gymnocypris eckloni scoliostomus (assembly GCA_027564155.1). Classification (NCBI taxonomy): domain Eukaryota; kingdom Metazoa; phylum Chordata; class Actinopteri; order Cypriniformes; family Cyprinidae; genus Gymnocypris; species Gymnocypris eckloni. The sequence goes on from CM050435.1 coordinate 14,772,622, forward strand.
AACTGATGAGCCGTTGAATCGTTCCTGACAGCGACTTGTGGAGCGGGGCGCAGGGGCTAAACAGTGGTGCTTAAATAGAATTCCATCCCTCTTTAAAACAAGACATCTTAGAACAAGTCTAAACCTCAAAATGAACGACCCCAAAACAAACAAAAGGTTAACCAAAGGATCATTCACAACTAGTCCTTCACTTGAAGTCATTATCCACAGGCTTTTTATTGAAACAAACAATGAAAAAACGTTTTTACCACAGGGCTGTCGCTACACTGTTTGCTTTAATGCTGACCGATGTCAGTTTATCATGTTGTGAACTGTTGGATTTGTACAAAACTGCAATATTGTTGGGATAGATGCTGTGAATTGCCCTCTTGAGGTCGTGCCAATGCATCTCAAACGAATTGAGGTCAAGACTCTGACTGGGACACTCCAGAATACGTCATTTTCTTCTTTTGAAGACATTTTGTTGTCCATTTACTTCAGTGCTTTAGGTTGTTGTCCAGTTGCATCATTACATTTTATAATAAACTTCAATTTGTGGATAAAATGGACTGAAAAATGTCTTAATAATCTTGGCAATAATAATTGTTTCCTAAACTGTGAATGCCTCATTGTTTGTGTGTTATTTATTAAACTATTTTGTATCTTTTATAAGCAATATACACAGAAATCTAAGGGATACATACTTTTTCCTCCAGCTGTATATCAGCCAAATGAAAGCCACAATGTGGGGCAACATCAAATACATCAGTTCTAGTCTTTATCTCTATGGTAACAGTGCTTGATGTTGTATTCTTATGTGTATTTTAATGAGCATATTTTTAAATGTAAGTCATGCATGTTGCCCCTGAATGAGCCACACAGTGATAATCAGATTAAGAGATAGTGCTGTGAATCTGTAAATCAGAATTATCCTAATCCATTTTGCAATCTGCCTGCAACCCTGAATCGGGACAGCAACGATGTATCCATCTCTGGAATCACATCTCTCTAGCATACTGGATAGGTTATTCAAATCAAGGATCAAGCACAAGTTTGGCTGCAATTTATGCTTGGGAATTGAATTATGCCATACCTGATCCTAAGGTGCTGGTTACATGATGTGTCAATATTTGAATTTCCAAGAAGCGAGCATGTAGATATATAGTCCATCTCAGTTTATTTTTAAAACAGAAATGGAAAGACAGGATAAGGTTCACCCTAAATTAAAACTGTGATCCACACTAGGATTGGGTTGGGTGAATCTTAAAATATCATTACTTCTAATACTGTGGTTGTTTCGTTAGGATTCCCATAAAATATCAATCCTAGTGTTTTAAATTTTAATGAATAATATATTTTTTTCCATTCTGCCTGTAAATTAATACATATTCAAAAAATGAATGTTACATTTTCATCTTTGAAATGCACAAGCAGACATAACAGCACAGCTAATTGTGATGTTGTGGCAATTTTCTAACAAACATCATCACTGAGTAAGAGACAACTCTGAGTCCATATTATAATAATAAAGGTATTTATTCCCTTGCAAGAGAAGATCCCTCAGTTCTAACATACATAGCTGTAAGTCAGTCAGGAGCGAGAGAGAGAGATAGAGAGAGAGAGATAGATAAGAAGAGAGCCAGAGAGCCAGAGATAAGAAGTAGCAAGAGAGCAAGAGAGGCGCGCTAAGGTTTGGTCTGTTTTATAGTCCTTTCCTTCCAAGGCCTCCTCCTTCCCTCCTCTAGAGGGAAAGATACCAGTTTGTTTACCGATTGATGGTTATACAGAAAAGGGAGGCAAATGCCCCCTTGACCATCTGCGTTTCCTTACCTCTATCACTTCTCAATCATAGTAAATCATCACACAAAGAATGCTTATCTAACTACGAGAAGAAAACATATAATACATACATCTGAATCTATGTCTCACTGTTTGATTACTGTCCAGAAAGGAAAATTCCTTTACAATTCCTCTCTGTTTATCATTCTCTGATAACTGATTAATCAAACATTGTAATAATAATAGTAAAAATAATAATAAATACAAGTTCAAGCCATTAATCACACTTATACTCTTCATCTCTGATTTTCACATAAATGATCACTCTTCTTGAACCTGTGAAGTAAGTTTTTTGAATATTTGAAAAATGCTTAGGCTGTAAATGTTTAGCAAGCACAGTAAAGATTTCATTCTATCGCCGGGCTAAATGGACAGACACTGCTGTGGCACTCTCGGTTAAACCGAACCCTCAGTCACAATAGTATAAATAAGGAAAAGTATAGTTCAAGGTAGGAAATAAACATATCAATTTATCACTGTTGAGTTACTCCTGTAATATAAAATGTAAATATTAAAAGTATGTAGAAAATCCCTCAGTTTCAACCCCTCTCCTTGTACGTCCTCTCGTACACGGATAACTGCTGCTTTTAACCTTCTTTACATTTCAATCCTCCTCAGGAAGAAAAATAGAAACATCATAACTCAATTAACACATTTCACTGTAACTTCCGCTACTTGTGTCATCATATTGTTGGTCTGATCTCCTGTTGGTAACACCTTCAGACCTGTTGTGAATTGTAGTATTATCAAGCAAATTGTTACTGACAACAAAGTCATTATACATGTGGTCTTAAAACAGGCCACACATTCCTGTTACTCTGAATGGGTGCCACGGTCTTGGACGCTCCATTCTCTCAGTTACTCTGTATCAAAAGTGCTGTTATGACCAAAGAATGTGAGAAAGTACTGTTTTGAAACACTAAGAGTCTTATCTGTTCTGTTGATTACAGTGTCCACCCGTATGCGGTTGCGCAATCAAAGTTGTCTCCTCCTTGCTGCTGATATCTGGTTCCGCCTAAACACACAGCTGCAATGCAAGGGTTTTCAAACTGGATCTTAGCATTTATTGACATTCGTTGAACCTCCTCCAGCAATTGCTCCGCCTCCGCAATGGGCGGCACCCTCCTTCATGGTTAACGTGAACCCACGTAGCCCTCTCTGCGACCTTCACTGCCGTGTGCGTCACCAGAAGCACCTGGAAAGGCTCTAGCCACCTTTTCGATTTCCAGCTCTTTCTCCTGTGATCACGAATCACCACGAAATCACCAGGTCTGACCTCGTGCAGGAATCTCTCAGCAACCTTCCCCTGGGCAGCTTTTACCTGCACAGAAATATTTGACAACAGACAAGACACCTGCAGTAATTCAACATGTCATTCTCACACACATCCCTTGATGGCAGCCTTTGTTTACCCCCTTCTATGCCCATGAATGGTGGCCTGCCGGTGCTGGTTGAGATGCCAAGGGTGTTTTTATTCCCCTAGCCTCATTGTGTGTGTTTACAAGTGACACATCTTTTGCAAAAATTTTCAGCAACCACTGTAAACCCCTTTGTAAACCATAATTCCTTCATCTGCATTATCATACCCGCTTTTGACACATGATTCAACCCATGTGTCAACTTAGCATAATGCTGAAAGAAGTGTTTGGGCAAACAAGGAATGTCATCAACACTCATCCATACACCCCCCCGGAGACTGCAGCCAGACGACCTCCATCGTTGTTTTTCCGCTCCTGTGGAAAAAGACTGCATACTCTGTAAACAAGGGAAATATCAGGGTTAGTCACAGATACCAAAGCACACGTTGTTTCTTTTGTCTCCTGTGCTGTCAGCGCCTCGCTGCCGTCTGCTCGCTTCCTGTGGAGATAAAACTTTTATCGTTAGTGTGCGCTGCGCATTTACAGATCGCGACCTTGTCTGGTAAAAGAATGGCCTCCAAAAGCTTAGCCACCAGAGCTGCGTTTAATATCGGATGTCCATCCGACTTCAAAAAGGTGCTTCCAAAGCCCCAAAGTCGTGAGTGACCCCAAAAGCATAACGCGAGTCTGTGTAAATTGTCACACACTTGTCTGCCATAAGATTACACGCCTCTGTCAGAGCAACCAATTCGGCTGCCTGAGCCAAATAATTTGATGGCAATTTGCCAGACTTTACGACTTCAAATTCGGTGGTCACCGCGAAACCAACCTTATTCAAGCCTGTTTGTGGATCTTTGGACGCCGATCCATCCACAAAGAGGACATTGTCACAGTTTTCTAAAGGTGTGTCCAACACTGATAGACAACAGTGGTGTATCTTTTCACCGTTACATTTGGCATGTCAAGCAAAATCGTGTGATACCTCAGCCATCGGGCTGTTGATAAATGTGATGTTCTTTGCTCTTGCAAAATCATGGAGACCGCGTCTACCATCTGTGTAAAAAAAGGCCTTTCAATCTTGTCACATGACCTCAGCCCTTTCCCTGTTGTCAGGGCTCTCAAGGGCTTTTCAAGAAGTGCATAATTTGGAATATACGTTCGACAATATGCACACATTCCCAAGAATGATAACAATTGTCTTTGTTAAAGGTCTTGGTACATCTTTGATAGCTTTTATGCTTTCTCAGAGATAGCTTTATTGTTTGGTGTTAGTGTGACCCAAAACAAATTATTTCCTGCTTCACAAACTGTAGCTTTGTCAGACTGACCTTGTGACCTCTCTCGCCAGATGGTTCAAGAGAGTTACAGTGCCACGCATCGTAACCTCATCTCTGCACAAATCAATAAGTCATCGACATATTGCAATAGCGCTGTTCCGCCGATAGAGTTAATGGTTCAAGGCTCCGCCTGAGCGCTTCATTGTAAATCGTCGGAGACTCACAATAGCCCTGACACAACCTGGTAAACGTGTACCCTTTGTTGTCAAAATCAAACGCGAACCAAAACTGACTTTTTTCTTCCACTGGGACGCTAAAGAAAGCATTGGCCAAATCAACCACAGTGAAATACATTGCATTTTGGAATTTGTGACAAAATTGTGTATGGATTAGGTACGGGCAGCTCTTGCAATAACGGCTGAGTTTACAGCCTGCAGATCCTGCACAAATCGCCACGTGACTGGTTCACTTGTGTTAGATGTTATTTTCTTTACGGGAAAATAGGAGTTCGCACTGGAGAATCATGACAGGGAATTATTACTCTCTCCTTCAGGAGAGACTCAAAACCGGCTGTATCCCTCTCAATGCCTCTTTCTTCAGGGACATTGCGATGGACATAGCCTGTAATCAGACTTTGGAGTGATTACAACTGGTTCACAACCTTTAATCAACCCAACATCATATTTGTGTTTTGCCCACAATTTTGGAGGTATTTCTGCCAGGACAGGATGAATGTCTGTGGCAGAAATAGATCCGTGCTCATGTTTCTCCATTAAAAACACCTGCATTTCTACTGTGTTTCTGCCCGTTTGGCTTTTCAATCCAATCTGTGGCAGAAAGACATTTTCTCACAAACAGGCCTATTTTCTGCTCAGTGACCTTGTCTACTGATAGTGAGGCGCAGAGTCCTCTGTTTATCAAATACAGCCTCATTTGTTTTTCTGACAGGCATGCCGAAAGCACACACACATTTTCACTCCAGAAAATCTTATCAAACCTTGTCAAAAACATTTTCTGCCCCGTTAATCCACTCTTCCTCATATTGATATATGCATATATCAATGAATGTAATTCATTGATACTGATACTGATACTGTTCGATCTTTGCCAATTTCAAAATCTTTTGTGCCCAATCAGAATCTCTCATCTGCTGTTCCTCTCCTGTAAATCCCAAACGGGCCAGCAGTGAGTTTCAGATTTAATTTACACATTAGATCCCTGGCCATTAACGGAACCGGACAGGTTTTAGAGCACAACAACGCATGTTTCAATGCCCTGCCCCCCCTCCGTCTCACATTTCAACGGCACAGCCCAGTTTTCTGATATTCTATGCCCTGACTTCAAGTGCTTTCAAACACTAAATCCGTCATTCTTGGTTCACAATCAACCATAAAGTCTATCATTGTCCCGTTAACTAACATGGGATATCTCTGTAGCCTTAAAACCCTAAACTTTTGTACATTCTCAGACATTCATCAGTCAACTAACATTATTCAAAACTTCAACAGTCACACATTTAACGGTTTGCAAGCATGTCTTCATTGCAGATAGCCTTATTCAAAACTTACACACACTCATAAAAAAGGTTTGCAAGCATGTCTTCATTGCACAGAGTGGTATTTGAATCAGTGTATGTGAGCGTGTTGTGTGTGTGTCAATAAATTTTACTTCCCTTTTTTGTAGCTTGCTGAATGCCTGTCACCCGCCCTCTCCTCTCCTGTTCTCCGTTCCTCTCCTTTCAATCCGCCTTACGCGCCTCTGGACAATCCTGTGCCCAGTGTCCATGGTTCTTGGACAACCTGCACTCCGTGCAGCCAGAAAAGTCATGTTCACATTTGTGCGCTGCTCGTGCTGCTTTAATCTGTACAACAGCCAGCTGCATCTGTCTCCCCCTCTGTCACTCGCGCTGCTCGTGCTTGTTCATTCAGCGTCTCGCGCTGCGGTTGTCTTGGACGGAGAAACAGTCGAGGTCGGGGCGAATTTCAATGCATCCAGCTGAGCCATTGGGTAGATGGGTGTTTTGGCGGTGCCGGCCTCACCGTATTTTCATGTGGGAAACACAAACATACTGTGGGTCATTCGGTTCTGGTCGTGCAGACACATACAAATAGACTTTCACACTTTTCATTTTTCCCTCCTGCTAACTTTCTGCACTTGCTTTTTTCCTTCCTGCTAACTTTCTGCACTTGCTTTTTTTTTTTTTTCCTCTTATCTACTTCCTTGAGCCAACCATCTACTTCCTTTAGCCAACAATCTACTGTTTGTTCACATTTTTAACATACATGTTTAACACATTTGCAACAACAACCTGGTTGTTGAAACCACTTTCAGTTTTGTGAGACTCAATGTTCCCTCTTCGGGAAAATCATGATGCTTGATTAATTTTTCAATATCTTGCATACATTTCTGACCATAATGTTTTTTTCATTTGGTAGTACACCGGTGTATCATATTTCACAAACTTGCTCTGAGATATCCCCATACTGGCTGTCTTCTGCTTTCCCGTGGATTTGCTCAAGCCGCTTATTTAATCTGCTAGGCGTCTCCAGCAGATCCGATTTTCTCTTATCCCGCAATCGGGTTGGGTTGCACTATTAGTGCCCTCTTAATTGTGATTTATCAAAATCTTTCGATTTTCCTAACCCCAATTAACCTCGGTACCTGTTTGAAACCCTCTTGATCCGTACAGATCTCAAATTAATCTCAGGTTACCTATCTGAACGTTCGTGCCCAGAGTCCTCGGTACCTGTTTGAAACCCTCTTGATCCAGATCTCAAATTAATCTCAGGTTACCTAATCTGAATGTTGCTCAGATTACTCTACCACAGAAACAAATCTCAGCCAATATGGTTCAATTTCACTCTTTAAACTGAATTTCACCCTAATTAAATTGAATTTAATTGACTCTTACCAGAGATGTCGTTTGTGCCACCTGGGTTCTTTTTGATTCCAGTGGTCGATCCCTCCGGTCCCAACAGCGGAACGGTCCCTCGTCTCTCAATCTTTTTTGCGAGGTAGGGTTGGAACTTTTCAGCTCCAAGGTGATCAGCCTCCGTCCGCTGTCAGGTCCAGAAGTCACGTCCAAGGAATCACTATCTGACACCAAACTGTTGTGGCAATTTTCTAACAAACATCATCACTGAGTAAGAGACAACTCTGAGTCCATATTATAATAATAAAGGTATTTATTCCCTTGCAAGAGAAGATCCCTCAGTTCTAACATACATAGCTGTAAGTCAGTCAGGAGCGAGAGAGAGATAGAGAGAGAGATAGATAAGAAGAGAGCCAGAGAGCCAGAGATAAGAAGTAGCAAGAGAGCAAGAGAGCGAGCGCTAAGGGAAAGCAGTTTTGGTCTGTTTTATAGTCCTTTCCTTCCAAGGCCTCCTCCTTCCCTCCTCTAGAGGGAAAGATACCAGTTTGTTTACCGATTGATGGTTATACAGAAAAGGGAGGCAAATGCCCCCTTGACCATCTGCGTTTCCTTACCTCTATCACTTCTCAATCATAGTAAATCATCACACAAAGAATGCTTATCTAACTACGAGAAGAAAACATATAATACATACATCTGAATCTATGTCTCACTGTTTGATTACTGTCCAGAAAGGAAAATTCCTTTACAATTCCTCTCTGTTTATCATTCTCTGATAACTGATTAATCAAACATTGTAATAATAATAGTAAAATAATAATAAATACAAGTTCAAGCCATTAATCACACTTATACTCTTCATCTCTGATTTTCACATAAATGATCACTCTTCTTGAACCTGTGAAGTAAGTTTTTGAATATTTGAAAAATGCTTAGGCTGTAAATGTTTAAGCACAGTAAAGATTTCATTCTATCGCCGGGCTAAATGGACAGACACTGCTGTGGCACTCTCGGTTAAACCGAACCCTCAGTCACAATAGTATAAATAAGGAAAAGTATAGTTCAAGGTAGGAAATAAACATATCAATTTATCACTGTTGAGTTACTCCTGTAATATAAAATGTAAATATTAAAAGTATGTAGAAAATCCCTCAGTTTCAACCCCTCTCCTTGTACGTCCTCTCGTACACGGATAACTGCTGCTTTTAACCTTCTTTACATTTCAATCCTCCTCAGGAAGAAAAATAGAAACATCATAACTCAATTAACACATTTCACTGTAACTTCCGCTACTTGTGTCATCATATTGTTGGTCTGATCTCCTGTTGGTAACACCTTCAGACCTGTTGTGAATTGTAGTATTATCAAGCAAATTGTTACTGACAACAAAGTCATTATACATGTGGTCTTAAAACAGGCCACACATTCCTGTTACTCTGAATGGGTGCCACGGTCTTGGACGCTCCATTCTCTCAGTTACTCTGTATCAAAAGTGCTGTTATGACCAAAGAATGTGAGAAAGTACTGTTTTTGAAACACTAAGAGTCTTATCTGTTCTGTTGATTACAGTGTCCACCCGTATGCCGGTTGCGCAATCAAAGTTGTCTCCTCCTTGCTGCTGATATCTGGTTCCGCCTAAACACACAGCTGCAATGCAAGGGTTTTTCAAACTGGATCTTAGCATTTATTGACATTCGCGTTGAACCTCCTCCAGCAATTGCTCCGCCTCCGCAATGGGCGGCACCCTCCTTCATGGTTAACGTGAACCCACGTAGCCCTCTCTGCGACCTTCACTGCCGTGTGCGTCACCAGAAGCACCTGGAAAGGCTCTAGCCACCTTTTCGATTTCCAGCTCTTTCTCCTGTGATCACGAATCACCACGAAATCACCAGGTCTGACCTCGTGCAGGAATCTCTCAGCAACCTTCCCCTGGGCAGCTTTTACCTGCACAGAAATATTTGACAACAGACAAGACACCTCCTGCAGTAATTCAACATGTCATTCTCACACATCCCTTGATGGCAGCCTTTGTTTACCCCCTTCTATGCCCATGAATGGTGGCCTGCCGGTGCTGGTTGAGATGCCAAGGGTGTTTTTATTTCTAGCCTCATTGTGTGTGTTTACAAGTGACACATCTTTTGCAAAATTTTCAGCAACCACTGTAAACCCCTTTGTAAACCATAATTCCTTCATCTGCATTATCATACCCGCTTTTGACACATGATTCAACCCATGTGTCAACTTAGCATAATGCTGAAAGAAGTGTTTGGGCAAACAAGGAATGTCATCAACACTCATCCATACACCCCCCCGGAGACTGCAGCCAGACGACCTCCATCGTTGTTTTTCCGCTCCTGTGGAAAAAGACTGCATACTCTGTAAACAAGGGGAAATATCAGGGTTAGTCACAGATACCAAAGCACACGTTGTTTCTTTTGTCTCCTGTGCTGCAGCGCCTCGCTGCAGCGTCTGCTCGCGTTCCTGTGGAGATAAAACTTTTATCGTTAGTGTGCGCTGCGCATTTACAGATCGCGACCTTGTCTGGTAAAAGAATGGCCTCCAAAAGCTTAGCCACCAGAGCTGCGTTTAATATCGGATGTCCATCCGACTTCAAAAAATTTCGGTGCTTCCAAAGCGTCGAAAGTGAGTGACCCCAAAAGCATAACGCGAGTCTGTGTAAATTGTCACACACTTGTCTGCCATAAGATTACACGCTCTGTCAGAGCAACCAATTCGCTGCCTGAGCCAAATAATTTGATGGCAATTTGCCAGACTTTACGACTTCAAATTCAGTGGTCACCGCGAAACCAACCTTATTCAAGCCTGTTTGTGGATCTTTGGACGCCGATCCATCCACAAAGAGGACATTGTCACAGTTTTCTAAAGGTGTGTCCAACACTGATAGACAACAGTGGTGTATCTTTTCACCGTTACATTTGGCATGTCAAGCAAAATCGTGTGATACCTCAGCCATCGGGCTGTTGATAAATGTGATGTTCTTTGCTCTTGCAAAATCATGGAGACCGCGTCTACCATCTGTGTAAAAAGGCCTTTCAATCTTGTCACATGACCTCAGCCCTTTCCCTGTTGTCAGGGCTCTCAAGGGCTTTTCAAAGAAGTGCATAATTTGGAATAAACGTTCGACAATATGCACACATTCCCAAGAATGATAACAATTGTCTTTGTTAAAGGTCTTGGTACATCTTTGATGGCTTTTATGCGTTTCTCAGAGATAGCTTTATTGTTTGGTGTTAGTGTGACCCAAAACAAATTATTTCCTGCTTCACAAACTGTAGCTTTGTCAGACTGACCTTGTGACCCTCTCTCGCCAGATGGTTCAAGAGAGTTACAGTGTCAGCCACGCACGTAACCTCATCTCGTGCACAAATCAATAAGTCATCGACATATTGCAATAGCGCTGTTCCGCTCGATAGAGTTAATGGTTCAAGGCTCCGTCTGAGCGCTTCATTGTAAATCGTCGGAGACTCACAATAGCCCTGACACAACCTGGTAAACGTGTACCCTTTGTTGTCAAAATCAAACGCGAACCAAAACTGACTTTTTTCTTCCACTGGGACGCTTAAAGAAAGCATTGGCCAAATCAACCACAGTGAAATACATTGCATTTTGCGGAATTTGTGACAAAATTGTGTATGGATTAGGTACGCTGGCAGCTCTTGCAATAACGGCTGAGTTTACAGCCTGCAGATCCTGCACAAATCGCCACGTGACTGGTTCACTTGTGTTAGATGTTATTTTCTTTACGGGAAAATAGGAGTTCGCACTGGAGAATCATGACAGGGAATTATTACTCTCTCCTTCAGGAGAGACTCAAAACTCGGCTGTATCCCTCTCAATGCCTCTTTCTTCAGGGACATTGCGATGGACATACTGTAATCAGACTTTGGAGTGATTACAACTGGTTCACAACCTTTAATCAACCCAACATCATATTTGTGTTTTGCCCACAATTTTGGAGGTATTTCTGCCAGGACAGGATGAATGTCTGTGGCAGAAATAGATCCGATGCTCATGTTTCTCCATTAAAACACCTGCATTTCTACTGTGTTTCTGCCCGTTTTCAATCCAATCTGTGGCAGAAAGACATTTTCTCCTAAACAGGCCTATTTTCTGCTCAGTGACCTTGTCTACTGATAGTGAGGCAGAGTCCTCTGTTTATCAAATACAGCCTCATTTGTTTTCTGACAGGCATGCCGGCACACACATTTTCACTCCAGAAAATCTTATCAAACCTTGTCAAAACATTTTCTGCCCGTTAATCCACTCTTCCTCATATTGATATATGCATATATCAATGAATGTAATTCATTGATACTGATACTGATACTGTTCGATCTTTGCCAATTTCAAAATCTTTTGTGCCCAATCAGAATCTCTCATCTGCTGTTCCTCTCCTGTAAATCCCAAACGGGCCAGCAGTGAGTTTCAGATTTAATTTACATTAGATCCCTGGCCATTAACGGAACCGGACAGGTTTTAGAGCACAACAACGCATGTTTCAATGCCCTGCCCCTCCGTCTCACATTTCAACGGCACAGTTTTCTGATATTCTATGCCCTGACTTCAAGTGCTTTCAAACACTAAATCCGTCATTCTTGGTTCACAATCAACCATAAAGTCTATCATTGTCCCGTTAACTAACATGGGATATCTCTGTAGCCTTAAAACCCTAAACTTTTGTACATTCTCAGACATTCATCAGTCAACTAACATTATTCAAAACTTCAACAGTCACACATTTAACGGTTTGCAAGCATGTCTTCATTGCAGATAGCCTTATTCAAAACTTACACACACTCATAAAAAGGTTTGCAAGCATGTCTTCATTGCACAGAGTGGTATTTGAATCAGTGTATGTGGCGTGTTGTGTGTGTGTCAATAAATTTTACTTCCCTTTTTTCGTAGCTTGCTGAATGCCTGTCACCCGCCCTCTCCTCTCCTGTTCTCCGTTCCTCTCCTTTCAATCCGCCTCTGGACAATCCTGTGCCCAGTGTCCATGGTTCTTGGACAACCTGCACTCCGTGCAGCCAGAAAAGTCATGTTCACATTTGTGCGCTGCTCGTGCTGCTTTAATCTGTACAACAGCCAGCTGCATCTGTCTCCCCTCTGTCACTCGCGCTGCTCGTGCTTGTTCATTCAGCTCGCGCTGCGGTTGTCTTGGACGGAGAAACAGTCGAGGTCGGGGCGAATTTCAATGCATCCAGCTGAGCCATTGGGTAGATGGGTGTTTTGGCGGTGCCGGCCTCACCGTATTTTCATGTGGGAAACACAAACATACTGTGGGTCATTCGGTTCTGGTCGTGCAGACACATACAAATAGACTTTCACACTTTTCATTTTTCCCTCCTGCTAACTTTCTGCACTTGCTTTTTTTTCCCTTCCTGCTAACTTTCTGCACTTGCTTTTTTTTCCTTCCTATCTACTTCCTTGAGCCAACCATCTACTTCCTTTAGCCAACAATCTACTGTTTGTTCACATTTTTAACATACATGTTTAACACATTTGCAACAACAACCTGGTTGTTGAAACCACTTTCAGTTTTGTGAGACTCAATGTTCCCTCTTCGGGAAAATCATGATGCTTGATTAATTTTTCAATATCTTGCATACATTTCTGACCATAATGTTTTTTTCATTTGGTAGTACACCGGTGTATCATATTTCACAAACTTGCTCTGAGATATCCCCATACTGGCTGTCTTCTGCTTTCCCGTGGATTTGCTCGCGCACGCTTATTTAATCTGCTAGACGTCTCCAGCAGATCCGATTTTCTCTTATCCCGCAATCGGGTTGGGTTGCACTATTAGTGCCCTCTTAATTGTGATTTATCAAAATCTTTCGATTTTTCCTAACCCCAATTAACCTCGGTACCTGTTTGAAACCCTCTTGATCCGTACAGATCTCAAATTAATCTCAGGTTACCTATCTGAACGTTCGTGCCCAGAGTCCTCGGTACCTGTTTGAAACCCTCTTGATCCGTACAGATCTCAAATTAATCTCAGGTTACCTAATCTGAATGTTGCTCAGATTACTCTACCACAGAAACAAATCTCAGCCAATATGGTTCAATTTCACTCTTTAAACTGAATTTCACCCTAATTAAATTGAATTTAATTGACTCTTACCAGAGATGTCGTTTTGTGCCACCTGGGTTCTTTTTGATTCCAGTGGTCGATCCCTCCGGTCCCAACAGCGGAACGGTCCCTCGCTCTCAATCTTTTTGCGGTAGGGTTGGAACTTTTCAGCTCCAAGGTGATCAGCCTCCGTCCGCTGTCAGGTCCAGAAGTCACGTCAAGGAATCCCACTATCTGACACCAAACTGTTGTGGCAATTTTCTAACAAACATCATCACTGAGTAAGAGACAACTCTGAGTCCATATTATAATAATAAAGGTATTTATTCCTTGCAAGAGAAGATCCTCAGTTCTAACATACATAGCTGTAAGTCAGTCAGGAGCGAGAGAGAGAGAGATAGAGAGAGATAGATAAGAAGAGAGCCAGAGAGCCAGAGATAAGAAGTAGCAAGAGAGCAAGAGAGCGGCGCTAAGGGAAAGCAGTTTTGGTCTGTTTTATAGTCCTTTCCTTCCAAGGCCTCCTCCTTCCCTCCTCTAGAGGGAAAGATACCAGTTTGTTTACCGATTGATGGTTATACAGAAAAGGGAGGCAAATGCCCCCTTGACCATCTGCGTTTCCTTACCTCTATCACTTCTCAATCATAGTAAATCATCACACAAAGAATGCTTATCTAACTACGAGAAGAAAACATATAATACATACATCTGAATCTATGTCTCACTGTTTGATTACTGTCCAGAAAGGAAAATTCCTTTACAGTGACATTTAGGGACTGTTTCAAAACATTGTGAGCAGCCTTGTTGCCTACGTAGGCAGCTAGATTCTACGGTATCATCATAACTCTTATGGAACCTTGCAAGTGACTGTTTTGGAACACTCTTGGCAGCAACTTACATTTGACACAAATGTTTTTGAACAGGAGACTCACACTTGATTCCAATAGTTCCGATGATAGCATGCTGTTAAGCTAATAGCAATCTTATTGGAAAGAAATGCCTCTACCTACATTTTTGCAAAACTCCAACAAAATGCCTACATACATACAATTTACTGCAGTTTACAATTAAAATGAACACTTCTGGCAGTAAAACAACTTTTCACACAAATATGATTTTAGGGGCAGGTTTTCAATTATTGGTAATTTATTTTTACATGGTTCCTTGTTATTTTATGACCATAGTGCATCATTTATAACCTAATACATTTGTTTAACATAGTCTGCTCCACATGTATGGCTTTTCTGACATAGTAAACTTGCTTGGTAGCTCACCTGATACAGCACTACACTTGTAATGTGAAGCACTACGAGTACAAGTACGAGTCCTATGAAACAAGTCATGACAAAAGAGCTCAATGTATTGGTTAGGTTTAGGTTTTAGTGTAGATGGTACAGTATTTTCAAAAACAATAGAGCTTTATCCTCTAGCCATTCAATTGACATTTCATTTCCAAACTGCCACAGTATATACAGCAAGCAATTTCATAAAACATGATCAATTTCATAATGTGTTTTGGATAAAACCAGTTTTGGTGTTTTGGTATTCTACCCTAAACTTACCCTTAAAACAATACAAATATATTATTGGTAGCACAATCTGATAGGTAGCATGTTTCGTCGGTACACCGGCACTTCGCAGTCTGTGGAGCTGCAATAATCGCATGCCAATGTGCATTGGCTCATTTAGTTACACACAAAGTGGATTGGTCTCTCTAAGCGAGATCCCAATTCGTTGGTCACACGACGTGACCTATCCGTTCCCTCCTTCATGGAACAAGGGTTACATATGTAACCGAGACGTTTTACAAAAAAAAAAAAACATGGTTACTACAGTTAAACCATGGTAACCACAAATTAACCATGGTTTTGCTACACTAACCAGAGTTAAACCATGGATTTTATAGTAAAACTGTAGTTATACAAATGGTAATCAATACGCCAAACAATATGGAACATGGTTTCAACACTTTTACTATAATAACCACAGTTGGTTAACCATGGTTAATTTTCACAAGGGAGGGTAGTTTTAGAAAGCTTTAAAAAATGCACAGCGCACACAAATATTGGGTAAAATAATTAATATGAATTACATTAAAACTTTATGGTCATTAACGAACATTTCTAAGGCCTCGTCCACCATCTTGAATTGATTTGGCTGAGCTCACCGCAGTGCATTCTGGGACTACAGTGCATTCACTATGAAATATAGACTAGATGTGATTCGGCTAAAATGGAACATTCTTTGAGATGTGAATAGACCTTTTTTGCCTGACTTCCTGTGGTCTTTTGCGCTTGGGTTAGCAATGCGTCTGATAGATTCAAATAGGCCTATTGTTTGACCTGAAACGCATCTACACTTACAAAAGCCTCTGCAACTCAGATGGTCTGGTGTGTGTTTCATCGGTTATCAAAGTATTCTTTCATACAGAAACTCAGGGTTTTAGGACAGCGAAATATAAAAATCAGACATCCTCTTTGTTGTGTGTTTGTGCGTGCAGAGGAGAGTTTTAGCATGCGGTAGAGCGTGCCCCGACATTGCCCTGGAGTGCAGGAGGGTTATCATGGAGTCCCAGGCACTGGCAGTTGTCTGTCCTTTGTCAATGAGCTTGATGCACAGCATGATATGCCTCAGCCTGACATTCAGCTCTGGTCTTGCGAGTATTTATGAGGGTGTTTTACAGCTGGATGAACAGCTGTGGTTTCTTCCTACTAGAATACCAAGAGAGGAATGAATGTTGTTTGTTGAGGTAGATAAATGGTTCATCCTTAGAGGCTGAGAATTCCACTGCTGGCTGATATTTTTATTGTTACTGTGTTTGTTTGCTGAGTTGTTATTGGAATGGGAGTTATTATTCTCACCAAACATATGTAGGAGTTGACAGATACATAGTAAAATCCACACCATCCTGCACTTTGAATATAGATGTTGCAGTCATATATATATATTCATATTCTGGCATCTGTACATGAAACGCAAATAGCAGAACATGTAGATGAATAAAAAGACTGAATCAAAGAAGTGAGGAGGAGAACATTATTATAGAGCTGGAAAATGTATCTCTCATAGGTGGATATGATAGAAATAAATATGAGAATATGAAATCCAAGTGCTATAAGCAAAAAGAGTATGCAGTAATTAAATCCCTTTGTTTATTTTATTTCTAATCAAAATCTATAAAAATGTGGTATGAGCCATGCATAACTTTGCGATATGTTCTGCTTCAATTAATGAAACCCATACAACAGATGCTGAAGAAAAAGTGTGTTAATATTTATATGGAGAAGAAAATACATATCTTAATATTACTTTTCCTAAAAAAATAAAATAAAAACAATTATCATTTTTTTGTCAAAATATTTTTAATGAGTTATATATATTGAATGTCAATGGGGTCCATATATAAATAAATGAGTAAATTATTTTCATTTCTGAGCAAACTTTTGATTTTAACACTATCAACAGAATCTGTGGTATCTTGATTTTAAGTATTACTCAAGCATTTATAATATTCTTTGTACAATAATTATTAGGAAATGTATGTACGTGTATGTATGTATATATATATATATATATACACATATGTTTTCAATTTTTATGTTTTATAGTACAACCTTGTAATTGTTTCCCAGATAATTGAGTAATCAAGTCCAGTGTTTAGTAGATCATGATATAACGATTATAAAAGAAACTCTGAAATCAAATAATTTTTTGGAATGTTGCTTAAAACTAAAATAAGAGATTCCTCCCATTCTCCTGAAATCAGTGCTATCACCACCAGAATAACAATGACAGCTCAATCAAAACGTCATGGAGCTCGTCACTGTGTTGAGCAGAATCTGCCTGTTTCTTCCCCAAAGAACAAGAAAATCCATTGAGTCATAGTGCTCTTTTCCTGGCTACCGTTTTTTTAAAGCAGATCGAAAGCCATTTTCGCTGTGCCCACCCTCCCCACTCGAGACAGCAGTAATAACAGAGCCAATGTGACTCAGACTGGTGAAGTTTTACCAGCCTAAAGTTCCACAGTGACACTTTATCAGCTGCACCATTCTGGACCACATGACCCCAGTCCATTAGGAAGCGGCTTGAAAATAGCATTGCTGATGACATTCAAATCGAAATGGATTTGAATGAAACATAAAATGTATGTAAAATGCATCAAAGGTGGGCTATTAACATAGAATAGGCTTTCTTGGTGACATTTCATGAAAATAAATCAATGCGTCAATGCATTTTATGGTTTGAAGCATTTAAATATAACTTGTCAGTGGGCCAGAAACCATTTGCTTTAGTTAAACACTTTACATATTTATGTTTTCTTTCTTGAAAAGGGTCTCACATCAGACTCTGCAGATTGCACATTCTTGTAATTGCTATATGTATTCGCTTCTGGTTAAAATATGCAATCTGGTCAGAATACATAATAAGGCTTCCTCCAGTGATAAAGTCCATCCCCTTTGCACGCTCACATTAAAATCCACCAATATATTTGTTTTTGCTTATAAACAGTGCTTGATCTTTGCATATTTTTTGTCCTGATTAAAAAGATGAGTTGCTTACTGGTGAAAGCAATATTATGAATAAAGGACTTGTATGTTAGCCAGAAGCAATGGTTTGAACATCACCAGAAGCTGCAAAAAGAGTTGTGTGGAGTATGTACAAAATCAGTGGATACGTATAATGCTTGGAAGTAATAATAATAATGACAACACATTCAAACATTAGCTCTGAAAACCTCAGCATTTTACAAAACCATCTAAAAATAGCTGCGAGGCAGATTAAAAAGAGTTGTGGGAAGAAGAATAAACCACAAGTAGCCTTGGAAAACAAGTATAAATGAAAAAGTAACTAATATAATTACATTGCAATCTCATTAAAAAAAAAATCTCATGTAAAAATGGTCTATAAGACTCTTCTAGAAGCTTGGGAACTCCAATTATTTACTCATCTGCTATAATGTATTTTAATTACTGCTATTTAGGAGCTTTCTTTCAGCAATTTTCTTTCATTGATATTCTGTATGATTATTTATGATTAATTAATTAGCATATCATAATTAACACAATTAAGAAAATCTAATTGACTGACAGCTCTAAATCTATAAAACAAATGATGTAACGTGTCTATTTTGCACTAAGCAGTGAATGTCTTGAAAATGAATGCCAAGTCTTTGTATTGAGTTTGAGAAGCCACCAAATCTATTTACTGTAAATTTTCACTATTCACACAATAGCATAATTCAGATTTTCTAAGAGAGCCTCTTGCCTGTAGAGAAGACATGACGATGATTGCTTTAGATTTGTTTGTATGAGCCTCAAACAATTCACAATGAAGCATTCGCAATTCCCTTCACTTTCCTTATCATTGGTCATCAAAAACATTGATATGATTGCAGTCTCCTTCTGGGGAAGAACAGTGTCTTCTAAGACATAAATAAACAATTCAAATGAGCATTAAAGCTCTGACTAGCCTCACCAATCCTCTGGTAATTTGGCTAGCTCTGAGCGCTAGTCAGCACGCTTTGCTCAAACACTCTGGTGAGGCATGAGGCTTCTCTCAGTCAGCACTAGATTGCCAGTTGTCTTCAGATCCAGCACAAATAGCTGCTTTTTGCTCTGGCAAGCCAGTGACAGATAGACATCTTTTTACTGCAACCTTTTGAGACAATTGAGCGAGACTCCCCTGTTTCATGTGAACCGCAAATTCTACTAATGGCTACAGCACAGACTCGGCTGAACTGTCAGCGTCTCTGCTTGAGTCTACAGTTGTCTGGCTATACAATAAACAGGCATGAATTGAAGCCAAGCAGCCATTTTGTGAGAGATAAAAAAACATGTCAAAGATTTAAACTCTCTTTACCTTCAACATCTCTGTGTAGGCTACTTTTTTCCCTCAGATTTCAAAGGAGTAACAACAAATTGGGCTAAAGCCTATAGCTACGCATCAAGGCCGCAAATATTTTGACATCTGATTCTTTGCCTCATCTGTTTACATTTACTTAGACATAACAGACTGTGTTCATACTCCACCAGAAAGAGAAGCTTCATCCAGCAAAATTATTTTTTGGGCATGGTGTCACTGGATCATTCTAGTAACGCTTTCACATTAGTACATACTGCACCGTTTTGTTTAGTGACACTGTGTCATTCTTCTCATGTAAGAAGTACTGTACATGTAAGATGACGTATAAGATGGCATGCAAGGAAACGGGTCATGAAAAAAACTGAACTAAGAGGAGAAAGTACAAGTATTTTAGAAGCTACAAAATATGAGGTCAAAAAAGCCCCTGTATGTGTTTATGTTAGGCACAGATTAACTGCTGAAAAAAAAAACAATAGAACCATCACTGAAAATTTGAATGGTACTACAAATACCATTACAAATCATCAACTTTTAACCATTAAAACCATAAAAAAAGGTTTTCTGTAGTGTGTTTTGGGACATATTCCATTAAGATTCCATTGGTTTTAACAAGCCTCCAAATAGAAGATGCCCAATTACCAGTAGAGACCCACAGGGTCCATTACAGTTTCCATTAAAACCAATATAAGTCCATTTTAACCAGTAAAACCATTACAAACTTGAATGTGATGGTGTTTATTGTTGTTTTTTTAAGCAGGGCGCACAGCATTAGCCCTCTTGGCCAGACTATTTTATAAATGTCTACTATTGTAGAATGTACAGTCAGCACTGCTGAGAGTTCACGCGATCAATGAATCAGAATCGAAAGTAAAACGTGCACGTGCATTCAAAAGTGATTTTAATACCCGAGTTTTGAGAGCGACTTGAATGCGTGCAAATTAGGCTACGTAACCCTGGAACTCCCTAGAAGAACCAATGTGCTCTCACTACAGTCTCACAAAATCCTGTGGGGACACTGGAAATGTAGAGGAAACACTGGATTGGCTGTCTCAATGTGTGTGTGTATGCTAGTTCATCGTACTATTTGCACGTGGACAATATATGGCACTAAAAACATTTCTCCAGTAAAGCATAATGATTAAGGGAGGCCTCACACAAAGAGCAGCCTAGGGCCCCCTGACCACCCTAATCCGCTCCTGGTTTTGTATTGTATTTATATAATGGAGTTTAGCAACAGCACACAAGCAAGAGAGCTGTATTTTCCTCAATATCTAAAGGACTGAAAATTTGATATTCAATACACACTGAATGTGCGGTTATAAATGAATTGTGTGAGTCAATGATTCAGTGACTCATTCATAAAGACAGCCACTTGCTCGTTTCTGAACGAATCAGCCTTTTGAATTAATTGGTTGAATGAACAACTGAATGACTCACTCATTAAGGGTGATTTGCCAAATCTAAAAAATAACAATCATATTTCTATATTAATAATAAACATTAATACATATTTCTTATCAATATTTTTGCAATGGTGAATCTAAATATGTTTTTCTAAATGTTTGTAGTGTCTGTTTAATGATTCACTCATCAACACAATAATGACTTTAAAATATATTCTGGGGGTATTTATATATATAATATGTTAAATAATATAGTTAAAATATCTCCAATGCATCTGTATTGTTTTGAATTTTCTGTCTTTCATTCATTAAAAAAAATACTATTATTTGAACTAATATATAAAAATGTTGCCACTAGGGACTAAATAAACCTTACCAGCCTAACACTAACCCCTTAGTGTTTGCATGCATGCAACAAAATCAGATCTGTGCCAAATGCCATGAAAAATCATAACTGGTTGACGGTACGACCAGAGTACCTAACAGTAATAGAGCTATCTGAGAACATTACAGTGGGTTGATAACTGCACTGTTTGTTTACAGGTGAAACACGAGTCAGTTAAACTGAACTGTGCTTGGAGCCCCTAGCGCCTTTTCATTTCACAGTTCTCCCTTGAGCTCTCCAAGAGTTCCTCAAATTATTTCTTCAAGATAAGATAGTGGGAATCAAAAATGCTTGCTTGAGGCCCCTTTGGTGCTGCAAGTGCAACTAAAAGAGCATCTTCTCAAATAGCCATTCTTCTCCATAAATGTTTATCCTAAGCAAAGGTGGGGCCTGTGTGATTTTTACTGCTGGGGGAATTTATTTGTCAGAAGTACAGCATCTGGATCTCGTAAAGTTGTTTAAAATTTCATAGGTCTATCACCCTGAGTTACAGTGCACTGCAAAGTAATGAGGTCGTATGGGAGGCCTCTATTGATTCACATGCCCTTATTGCCAGACACTCAGCCTTGCCTCAAAGCCAACTATGCAGTGAGGACGCTGCACCGCCAGATGGCCGCCCTCAACCTACAAAGCTATTAAGCTCTTAATGAGAACTTCTAAATCAAATTGGAGTCACATCTATTTGACCGGCCAAATTATGTATCCAACTGAGCGGTCTGAACACGACAGAATCTACTCTCCTGATTGTGAACCCAAGTGAGGATTTCTCATCCACCTTATCTCAGACGCGATTATGCATGCATGATAGAGGACAGTAATGAGGTTTCAAATAGGGCAAGAGGCTAGCTGGAGGAGGACCAGTGTCAGCAACCCCTAAGCCATAATGAGGCACGGTGCAAGATAGGCTGTTCCTCTGGGCTTTTCCTTTGCTCCCTGTGGGACCTCGATGTGTGACAGAAAGCCAAATACCTCCTCGTCCTTATCCGGAGGCGATGGAATGCTGAACGCAGTGTTTCCAAGCTTTGGTGTGAATATATACCATTGGAATTCTAATCTGATTGCCAATGAGGCATTGAGCTGCTCCCTTGAAACTCAGATAAAGCTTACCGTTTGCCATATGAAACTCTTTAAGCTGAGCTTGAGGGAATAGTCCCTTCAGGCCAGGGAGATCTTTGTGGAAGACTAAACCCACGTTTTAACCAACCCTCAGGCAAATGGTCTCAATGCCTGGTCTTATACATAGATATTTCTTAAAACCAATACATATGTCAACATAGCAGAAGCCATGCATACTTCCCTTCCAGTGTACCATTCGGCCTATTTAGACTTGTTACTTAATGCATGACCAGATAGCTATCTGATTTGTTAGAACGGGCTCCAAGTTGTGGCCATAATCAAATGTACACTTTTATGCTAACTATCAGGACTACCCAACCTCAACTCAATACAACAAATGTATACTCCCTCCCGCCAAACTTATGTCACTGAATGAGCGATGCCTTGTTCCCTCACAACGAGGCAAAAAAGTAAATTTCACCCTCTCTGATCATCTCTGGTGGAATGAGCTGCCAACCTCCACTCGAACCGCTGACAGCATCACATCAAAAAGCAACTGAAGACACACCTCTTCTGCATGCCACACTCTTAAAACCAATTCACGTACGTACTGGTTTCCATGTTTTATGGGGACATTCCATAGACATAATTGTTTTATACTGTGCAAACTGTATTTTCTATCACCTTACCCTAACCTTACCCATAAACCTACCCATTACATGGTCCCCACAAGGTCAAAATTTACTTGCATTACTAATGTGGGGACCCCATAATGCAAGGAATACCAGAACATGCACACACACACAATAACACTTTCCTCTGCATTTCTTTTTTTGCACTAACTGTTTTTTTTATGTAGTTTTCTAATAAATTGGCATTATTACAATGATTGTTGGCTCTTTGATTAATTGCTCTGTTCCTCTTTTGTAAGTTGCTTTGGCTAAAAGCATCTGCTAAATGCATACATGTAAATGTAAAACTCTTCCATTTACATTGGCCACAAAAATGTGCCACTACAAAATGTATATAAATCCAATCTTCAGTTCCCGAACTATATGCAAATTTAACAGACTTGAGGTCACCGACAGCAGCAGATGTGCACTGCATTTTATTTATCATCATCTGATTTCAAGATCAAAGTCCGCAAAAGTTGAGAGAGTGTCATTTGCATTGGTTAGAGAAATTAGCATTCACCCGTTTTAATGAAGATGACTGTGTTGAACTTCAAGATGTGATGAGTTTTATTTGCGGCATTTTGCACATGCTTGCTGAAGAGAGATGCTCATCTCTGATGGGCCTTATCTGTGGAGATTCACCTACTCTCATATCACAGTACTACTGCAACACGTGCTACGAGAGTAGGTGAATATGACATGTTCTCATGCCATTTTTAAAGTAATTTTTTTAAATCAACAACCAAATGCATTGAAGTTGCATCTGGAATGTGCCTCAAATCACCTCCTGGTGTGGTTTGTGTGATTGGAATACAATCCGTCTCAAATGCATTACGGATAGTGTCATTTGTATTTTTTTACATTTAATCTTAGTCTTGTGTCAAATGTTCTTTTTAGCTTTTATCATTTAGTTAGCCTATCTTGCTTAGTTGTCTAAATGTCTGGAATTTCTGTCTAGTTTTAGTTAGCCATATTTTAGTCATGCTGCATGATGGTTAAACTGATAATCACAATTATTTTTATAAAATACTGATCGTGATTGCTGTCATCTGAAAAAATGTATCAGGATTATTGCAATTTTACTTATACAGAAAGAGAATGTCACCTTAAATTATAAAATGAATATACTCTGAAAAATGGTAGGCTAAAAGTCAAAAGCTTTTTCAAAAGTTAATTAGTAAAAAGAAAATATCCTAATATTATTTTCAATTATTTTTGATCTCAATAGAGATTGCTAAAAATGCAACTTCTGCAACTGCGACTTTTTTTCATACAAAATAAAGTTTTTTATATTTTAATATACATTTTTATCAACAATATTGCATGTTGACATAGTCACACAATTCGTATTTAATAATGTTGTTGTCATCTTATCTTCGTTACTTTTCAGAAAAAAAGGTTGTCAACACATATTTTTTGGTATAGTTTTCATTAACAAATTGAACACTATTTTCAGAGGGCATTTACACCTGGATAGCTATACGATTAGAGTGTCCAAGTATAAATAGCCTCTTTGTCAATTATTCAACTAAATTAAAGGCAAAACTAAATTAACTGCATAAAGGAAACAAGCAACTCTATTGTTTTCAAAGCTCTGAAAAACCTGCTCCCCTTCAGGCTTGGCAAAACTGCCTTTCCGTCCCTGTAGTTTCAGTTCTTTTTAGATGTCAGCTCTGGCAGATAACAAACTGTTATCAGCTGGGGTATGGGCCCTTTTGTAATTGCCTTTCACTCACAGACAGGACCTGCCGGTGACGTGAGCCCCATGTTTGGCCTTCGTTTTCTCATCCCTACCGGTCCACGCCCCCGCCGCCTGTCGCCCGCCCCGCCAGCAAGCGCAAACACAGCTGATGCCTGATGCCATGCCTCACAGGGGTCATGATTGGATGTGTGATTGCAGTACACCACTGCCTGGCTGGTGCCTTTCCTCTGTGGTCTGCAACAAATTCACAAACAGAATCGCAAATACACAAATTTCGAGAGAGACAGGTCGCAAACACCAAGCCGCCCACAAATACATCTGCATCGGAACTGATATCCATAACCACTCTCTTGAGAGATGGTGCACAGTCACATGTGTCTGTGTATCGCATTTCATCTAACTGCATTGATAACTTGCAAACGATTATTCCTATAATTATCAATGGTATGCGAAACCATGAGTGTTATAATTGATTTGAACCCAGCAGGTGTATACTTTAAACAATGATCTATTCCCTCTCATCCCAGCACATCTCCATACAGAAGCTACTTTATTTGAAGCGACAAAGCTGCAACTCTCAAGGTTAAAGCTAACAGCGTGTTACAAAAGTCTGTTCGGTGAGGTAAAAATGAAATTTTTGTTCCTGTAACAAGAAATAAACACTGTTAAAAGAATAAACGTGTGTGTGTGTGTGTGTATAAACACTAGTAATGAGGTTAAACAAAGCACCTTTGGTGCAAAATCAGAATCAGAATGAGCTTTATAGGCCAAGTTTGTTTACACATACGAGGAATTTGTTATAATGACAGAAGCTCCACGTTGCAACAGAATGACAGCAACAGGACAGGACACAGACAACAAAAGAACAGTATACAAATATACAATAGGCAATGTACAAAATAGCAAAAACACAATATACAATACAGACTATTATGTGTGTACAGGTCTGACATGTGCAAATTTGAAAAGAAAAAAATAAGTATGTGTGATGATGAATAAATAATGTATAATAGTGTTCTGTGTTCCACGTTTAATGTCAAGTGTTCATGAGATGGATTGCTTTGGGGAAAGAAACTGTTCCTGAGTATGATCGTTTTGGTACTCAGAGCTCTGTAGTGTCGACCAAACGGTAACAGTTCAACGAGGGAGTGTGCTGGATGTGAGGGGTCCAGAGTGGTTTTTCCAGCCTTTTTCTCACTCTGGATAAGTACAGTTCTTGGAGATTGGGGAGGGTTGTACTAATGATTCGCTCAGCAGTCCGGATTACCCTCCGTAGTCTTCTGAGGTCAGATTTGGAAGCTGAGCTGAACCAGACAGTTATTGATGTGCAGAGGACAGATTCAATGATGGCAGAGTAGAACTGTTTCAGCAGCTCCTGTGGCAGGTTCCTCAGCTGGCGAAGGACGTAAAACCTCTGCTGGGCCTTTTTCACAATGGACTCAATGTGATTGTCCCACTTCAGGTGCTGAGAGATGGTGGTGTCCAGGAACCTGAATGACTCCACTGCAGTCACAGATCTGTTCGTGATGGTGAGTGTGGGGAGAGCAGGGGGATTTCTCCTGAAGTCCACGATCATCTCCAGTGTTTTGAGCGTGTTTCCGCTCCAGGTTGTTAAGAATGCACCAGACAGCCAGCTCCTTAACCTCCTGTCTGTAAGCAGCCTCGTCACCGTCCTGAATGAGGCCAATCAGAGTGGTATCGTCTGCAAACTTCAGGAGTCAAAATGTCAAATAATAAACAAAATTAACAGTTTGAAAAGTTAGAATCTGGTTTGTATAATTTCTACATCCTGTTTTTACCCACCATTTCCCTGTCTTTGTTATTAAATGTCATGTTCCATTTGTCAAATCTTAATACATTATTATATTTTAAGAGTTTATTCGTTTTTGAGTACTGATAATAGACTACATTTTTTATCAACAAAATTTGATAATAGGCTCACAAAAGTCCACACATATAAAAATATGAATAAATGTACAGTATCTCACAAAAGTGAGTACACCCCTCAAATTTCAGCAAACAATTTTGTATATCTTTTCAAGGGACAATACTATAGAAATTAAATTTGGATATATTTTAGAGTA
Source organism: Gymnocypris eckloni scoliostomus (assembly GCA_027564155.1). NCBI lineage: Eukaryota > Metazoa > Chordata > Actinopteri > Cypriniformes > Cyprinidae > Gymnocypris > Gymnocypris eckloni. The sequence goes on from CM050435.1 coordinate 14,799,204, forward strand.
TTCAATGTGAAGCTTGTATAGAAGTACAAATTTACTGTCCTCTAAATATAACTCAACATATAGCCATTATTGTCCAAATAACTGGCAACAAAAATGAGTACACCCTAAGTGAACATGTCAAAACTGTGTCCAAAGTGTCAAGTTGCACATTGGCTACTCTAAAAATATCCAAGTGTTATTTATATAGTATTGTCCCTTAGAAAATATATACTAAAATGATTTCCGAAATGTGAGGGTGTACTCACTTTTGTAATAAACTGTAATTAGATTTTTATATGCTAAACTAAATGTATGCTTGTATATGCAACATTCTTACCAAATTCAGATTTGGATACCAAAATTAGATTTTGATTTTCATTTTATGTTTCAAATTTCAAACTGACCTCAAGCAGAAAAAACATATTGGACCAGTTACATTACTGAAAAGTTTGTGCTTAAAGGTTGAAGCTTAAAAATATAATTAATGATAATTATAAATATTAATAATAATACAATTAGTTGATTTTTATCAAATGTCAAAATTAGATACTATGAGAAAATGCAGTTTTTATATGATTTATATAATTTATATATGATATATTTTATTATAAGACAGTAGAATTTACAAGAAAATGCAATTTCAGGTGTTCTATTTAGAAATGTATTCTTTTTCAATTCTATACTTGTTTTCTTTTTATTTATTAACAAAATGCTACATGTAGTGCGTTAGACTAACTGGAGCTTGTCATAGCGCTGAAATATTGTTTCTCTTTTGTTGGTTTTGATGGCTTCTGTTGTCCCTCATTTGTAAGTCACTTTGGATAATGACATGATAAATATAAATGTAAAATTGTTTAATTCAATGTGTTACTAGAATTAATTGAATGTATTGTTTACTAGAAATTTCAACAGTTTTTTTTACCACATTTCTTTTCTACACCATTTTTTTTCAGTGTAGAAATTTGAATGCAAGCATTTTCTTTTAGATTGAACTTTTATATATATATATATATATTAATCAATTAAGTGCCCAACAATAGGTTGTACACCTTTTAGTGGGGTTTCTGGAGCCCCAAATATAAAGACAATATAGTAACTCTTTACTGAACATGATAGTCAAAGGTGGTTGAAGTTTCTTAAAAAAAAATAAGAAAGAAAAAAATGTATGAAAAGATGGTCAGATCTATATCTCGAGCTGTGACGTGTGGGTGCTATGTGTGGAGAAGGAGTGGTATAACAAAGACTCATACAGCACAAAGTTTTAAGATTGTGCCCAAAGGCACTGGCGCAGAAACAGCCAGTTTTATTATTCATTCTTAGAAAAGGTGAATTAAATGTATGTTGTTATGCACACAAAACCACTGACATCTAAATCCATATCCTGTTTCGCTGGGGTGGCAAGATCAGTCTCTCTCCCTCTTGGTTTTTTATTTTATCATTGTGTCCTGCCACTGTGAGGGGCCGCTTGTGTCCTTTTCAAAAGCTATTCATCCTACACATCCATCATCCCAACTCATTGTGCCATGCTTGTTATTTTCCAATTTTCAGCTGGTGAAAGAAATTATTTACTCATAATCATGCCCCACACTCTAAATTAAATGGCACACATTGGAAAACAATGTCATTTTCTGTGACTGTTTTGTAAGGAGGCGATCCAAATAATTTACAATGCCACTGAAAGCCGGTTACGGCATGTGAAATGCCACTGTTTAATAATGCGATGCAGACTCAACTGCTCCATACAGGAGATAAACGAAATTAACGAACTGCATGATCTTGTCATGTTTCAAACTAGGGCATGCCTCCTTAACAGATGCTGGACATGTAGCACCTAAATCAAAACCTTCTGAAAAAGAGTCATGCAGAATAAAAACACAATGCTACTTTTGATTTATCTTATGTATGAGTGTCTCCTGCAGTCACAGACTCATCAAACATCAATACTTCAGCAATGTGGGGCACAGTGTCTGGGAAGCTATGCTGAACCTAAGGCAGAACCTAAGAGCATGAGAGTAAGAACAGAGCAAAAAGACAAAGAGAAATAACATATACAGCACAAAAGGTTGCAGACCGTAACAATGATAGTCAGAGAGTTAAATGACTTGGCACAAAGCTGATTGGTTCATGCTGTATATGCAGCCAATGAGCTTACTGCCTCGCATTTACATGGCTGGCTATATTCACTTGAGATTTCTGCAGCATGCTTCAGAGTTTCTCTGAAACCCTCCACCTTCCCCAGCTACACCTGTATAGATCTGCTTCGGGTTATTTTATATGCTATTTGTGCAGCAGCAGTATGTCTTAAATACTCACAGCACCGTAATGCCATATGCATTTGCAGTAGCAAGTTCTTGTACTTGCTTGTAGCAGCAGCAATAATCTACAACTGCAGCAATAACCAACAGCAGCAGCAATTCAGCAGCAGTGTAGCAGATCTATTCCACCAAGACCAAATACATTAACATTGTCAGATAAAATCTTTAGAGTTGTCATGATTGAAAATTAAAACGAAGACAGAAAAAAAGTCTTAAAGTGACCTGCCAATGATTTCTCTCATTTAAAAAAATAAATAAAATTGGCTAGATTTTATTACACATTTTTAGAGTAATCAAAAACATTTTACATACATTTAAAGATTTACTAAATAATATGAAATCTGCAGTTCAGACCTTTGGGGTCAACTGATATTTTTAAATAAATTAGTATTTTTATTCAGTGAGAATACTGAAAAGGGATAGCAAAATACCTTTATGTTACAAAATGATTTCCATTATAATAAATTATCTTTCTTAAAAGAGTTTTCAACATTTTAATTCTTTCTTAAAGGGGACCTATTATGCAAAAATCACTTTTATAAGGTGTTTGAACACAGTTGTGGGGCTGCAGTGTATGAAAACAACCAGCCTATAATATATAATGTAAAATCCACCAACTCATTTTATATATATAAAACATATAAATTATGAACAGTCTGTCCAAAAGAGCTGTTTCAGATTCTGCCTCTGTTCACGTCACCAAGGGGAAAAAATCCCACCCATTTGTGACGCTCTCTGGCTCTCTCTCAATATCAGTGCCAAAAAGGCATTACAAGTGTTGTGTTTTGGGATGCACTAATGAACATAGGAGTCGCCATAATCTCCCCTCATCTGAGCCGAGGACACTGTGGTTAAATTTCATTTTCGATGTAAAATCCCAGGAAAAATCGTTAATCGTTGAGGGACCTAAATTAAGAGGAATCAATACCAACATTGTTATTTTTATCCCGTCTGTGTAATTCATAAACGCAAATGTATTATGCATAGTATAATCAGATGACTGACTTTGAAACCGAATATGTTTTCTGTAAAAATAACAGGCTTTTACTATTAGTGGAATGTTTATTTGCAAAGGCTAGCACTGCTAATGTCATTTTGTAACATAATGTCTGACCCCAAATACATTACTATTTATTATTATTTAACATTTAATTCCTGTTCTCTAAAATGATTGGTCTAGCAAGTGAATATTGAATATTAATACATGAATCAGTGTTGGGTAAATATTTTTCTTTGTGCTTTAATAAAATATAATTGTGCTATAATAACCCCTACAAATACAACTCATTATATATGCTACGCTATAAATACTTTAAAAGAGATAGACATGTAGATGTTTTTGAAATATATTTTCTGTTTTGAGGATGATAATTTTTAAATCATACCCTATTTATTGCATTAAAATGTGTTAATACTTAGCACTATGGGGTGGATAATTTAATAAGTTGCTTATTATTCATACAACAATACATATTACTGTCATAGTTTTTATTGATAATCATATAGATGATAACTTTGTCTAGTGTTCTTATGAATGTTTTAGCATGACTAAAAATGTAACTACTATTATAAATGACATATAGCATATAGTGTTTGCATAGGATATTTCATTTAATTTTGTAACCAGCTTGTTCTATAAATCTAGTACTAGTGTTAAATGCTACTTTTTTTGACAGCATTGATAATATTTCTGACAGATAATATTATTAGTATTATTTTTGCATTTGCTTTACAGAAGGTCATAACCTGTCAGCAATAACATGTCCATGGAAATGTTTGATTACTGTCAGTCTAAGTACCGGCTATGCAGGTTAAACAAAACAAACAAAAACAGAAAAATGTATTAAAATAAACCAGAATTATTTCCAATCTTTTGCAAATACGATATGATATCGCTGTCCCTAAACTGCAACTTCCCACTTTAATAACTTTCTAAAGTAAAACTAAGTGGAAAAGAGAAATTCAACAACACTTATAATAGCTGGATCTGGAAAGCCGCGAGCCCTCACTCACATTTCTCTTAAGGCTCGTTCACTCCGGCAGCGTCTAGCAAAGATCAATTTCATTCCATGGACACTAAACATTCTTGCAAACTTTCTAAACTGAATTATACATGTCATGCACACATTCACATGAGGGGTTTAAAACAGCAAATTAGTCATTTAGAGAACAAATTGTATTTTTGAACATGGCAAATTTACAGAGGTCTGGACCTCAGTGACCGCATAGCTGACTACGGGCCTGGTGTTAACTCTCAGGGCGCTGTAAATATAGTTAAGTTAGTGTTTCTGCTATTTTTAGGTATGACTCCAACACTGGTGAAACGTCTGTAGCCTACTTCCGTAATCGCTGTCTAAACGGGCAGCAAAGGAAATGGAAACCCTCGCATTAAGGTAGCCGCTGGCATCAGCGGGATATCTCAATAATGCTTCAAGTATATTCACTCAGCTAGCACAAAGCTCAGCATATACACAAGCAGCCAACAGCGAGGCAACAAGAGCGCACCGCAGATGTGAGGAGGAAAATACACATCATCATTAGCTCTCTCAACTTCCTCTCTGCTTGACTGCTGCGCCGAGCAGCCCTCTGGTTGTTCTACAATATTCTGTCAGCTAGAGTCGTCCTGGAAGGGGGCCGCGCAACAGAGCTGACAGAAAGCATACTTCCCTTACTGATGTTAAGAATACAACTACTGTAAAGCGCATGCTGGAGGGGGAAATCACCACATGGACAGATCCAGAAATATCTACTGGAGTTCAAGTGGGGACTTGCCTTGGTGTACTATTGCATACGCAGTAAATGCGAGAATTTGTCAAACACCATGGACATTCATGGACATATATACACTTACTTGTGATGATCTTGCTAGTGAACAAAATTGCCATTAAGGACAATTCACACCAAGTATGATAACTCAAGTTTAAACTATCTTTCCAATTCAATGAGAATAGAAAAGTCACTGAGTCACTGAATCAGAGTTTTGAATCAGCTCATCTTTAGAGTCAATTCTAAATTATTAATTTGATTCATCACTCAAAAAATGTTTGTGGAAATCCTTGAGTGTCACTTCTGCATATTAAAATGTTTTAGTACAAATACTTTTAAGTAAATACGGCTGATAATTGTTAGTGGTCTGTACAAATGAAAAATATTAAATATCATTATTTGAAAAAATGGAAAACACGCCTTGATTATTTATACTGCATTTTACATTTTGTATTAAACATTTTAAACTTGCCAACAATAACTTTGGCTGAAAAAAATATGATGAAATCCTTGGATGAAAAAAGTTGATGAAAAAATAAATTGCCCTTTTAAGTAATTTTGGAATAAATAGCTCAGAGTAAATAAAATATATATTGTAGCTCATACAATACAATACCCATACTTAAATAATTGGATACCCATTGTTACGTCCATAGGGACATAAGTTATTCTATTAACTAACAATTGTGTTTCCTGTATGTATACTGTGTTCCTGTGTCTCTTGATCCTCCTGCTCTCTGCTTGACAGGCTAACGAGTGCCACCTGACTCCTGTTTGGGCTCGTTAGTTGGAGTATAAAGGAACCTGCAGAGCTGCAATCCAGGGAGAGAGGCTGAGGTGTTCTGTCCTTACAGCACCATCTTCCAGTCCCAGCGCTGTTGTTAAGATGTTGTATACCTAGGGATCTGTTGATTGCTTTACCTGTAGTGTTAAGGTACATTTGTTAAAAGTGTCAATAGTGGAGTGTTTCACCTCTTTTTTTTGTAATTGCTTAGGTGGAAAACTTTTGTAGGGAGGTGGATGCCATTTTATTTTAGAAATTACCGTCTTTTCTCCTGTGTTTGAGTTCGAGAGGAAGTCAGGGAAGTATCTGTGTATTTTATTTCTTTTGATAGGCGAGATATTTCTTAACCTTAGTTAGAGGAAACTTTTGATTCTTGTTTTGGCCTTTTCCCTTCCTGAAGCTTTAATTTAAGTATTTTTTCCACATTCTGTTAAATAAAATACCTTTTGTCTTATTTGCTTAAAACTGGTGTTGCTGAGCATTCTTGTGTATCTGCCCTGGGACTTGGAGATGGCAGTTCTCTCCCCACTATTGTTTTGTTACACCCCTTTAATCCCTAGACTTTTCAAAGGGGTTTGTAGCACCACATACTTTACATCATAATGTTACCAGAAAATGTAACCACTATCATATTACATTAATTATTACCTAAATGTAATCTCTTTTATTTATTACTTAAATACATTTTTACACCATACACTTTTATATATATATATATATATATATATATGTATATGTGTGTGTGTATATATATTTAAATATAAATTCAGAATATAAATAGGGGATATATATATAGAGAGAGATTCAGAATATATATAGGGGATATATGTTATTAATATAATGTATCCATGAAATCTAAATGTATACCAACACTCCTATCATTTTTAAGGACATGTGAAGCTAACAAAGGGCATTTTATATTAACTCGACCACATTTTGAATTGGTGAAAAAATAATTAAATAAAATAATTATTAGAATAATCCCAGTGGGTTAATACCATCCAGCCGCTATGCATGTTCCCAAGAGCAGATAACGGCACTTTGAGAGAGCTGTATGTCTTATCTATGGCTAGATGAGCAAGTTTAACAGCAGATATAATTTAATGCAATCAATACTGATTTCTACTCAATATTAACTGCTTATTGTGGTTCTGATGTGCTTATCAGAGTGGCAGTGCAATTAGTCAGGCGAGGGCAGCAGGGTCAAAATTATTCAACTAATCATTCCTTGAGAGTAACAATCAGGCCACTAGAAAAACATTCTGTGCAATTACAGAAGGACATGATGGTTATGGCACGCAGGGCCAGAAAAGGTTATTTCCTGCAATATGGTTTGTATGTTATAATACTGGGGATCATATTCAATCTTGAAACTTGTAGAAAATAAACTTTTTAGTGGAGATAATACGAAAGTCATGTCTACCATTTAATATAAGAACAGAAACGAGCTAGTCAAAACATTGCAATCGTGTTTTCTACACAAAAGTTTTCTATAATAAAAACACCCAAATATGACAATCTCAGTGCATTCAAGGGATTTACTCGTATAAAATCAGCTGTATATTTTAATTTATGTTCTCATTGACACCGTGCGAGGAAAAATAGTATGTGTGATATTGTAACATTTTTGTATGTGTGTTTAGATAGTTATGAATGTCTAATAAATATTTCATCATACTATTCATTATAATTTATTTGTAATTATTTAAAATATTAATGCTAGAAACAAGAATCTGGATATTAAACCTGCAAAATAAAAAACATTCTAGAAATCAAACGAAAAAGTAATATGAGAAAAACAAATTTTTACAATAAAGGAGAACAATTTTAAAAGGAAGACCTAAAAACAACACATCGGCATTCCAGAACACCCTAGCAAGCACCTAATAACCTAGAAAACACAAAGAAAATCCTAACATTACAAACTGCAACTTTTGCAAAAGCAAGACATTACAAAATGACTAAGTTCTCAAACAATCTTCGAAACTATACAGGCAAGCCCCTGTTGTTTTTCTTCTTAGAAACAGTAATAAAATGCAGAGATGACCTGAGATCCTACATCTATATAAAACAACTAAAAAAGCTTTCATGTGTGTGTTACTATGAGCCTTCCCAGGAAAAGCAATTTGGTGTGTGTGTGTGTGTGTGTCAGAAGTATAAAAGAAGAAAGCATGTGTATGTGTGTGCTTGCGTGTATGTTGCCTCTATCCTTTCATGGCTTATCTCTTATCTTGACCAATACCTCAGTATCATCCCTTTGCAGCTGCACACATCAGTTGAAGCTCTTGCCATCAATAAACAGACCCATACAGTTTCATTAACCTCAGGCGGTAACAACGCAATTAATTTTTTCCATCTTCTCAAGTCTCACTCAAACCTGTCCTCTGTATGTAAAGGGCAAGGGGGAAAGACTTAATCCTCTTTGAAATTACATGTAAATCAATGTTTTTCTGGGCTTGAAAAGCGAGGAATCCTTGCACTGTGGGTGCTGTCATACGGAAGAGGATTTAAAGGGATAGTTCACCCAAAAATGAAATTATGGCATAATTTACCCTCCCTCATGTCATTCCAACACCGTATGACTTAATTTCTTCTGCGGAACATGAAGAAAGATATTTTGACATACAAAGCTGTTTTTTAATGTTTCAACTGGTTTTACCTATCTGTTCTCATGACCGAAAATGTACCAGTGGGAACTTTTTGTATGTACCAATAATACATATCACTGTAGTTTCCAACAGAAATGATCACTAGAGGTGGTAAAACAGCTAAAACTTAAGCCTGTGTTATTCTTTCCGCGTGGGCACATGGGCAGCGTGGACGTGGACTACTTGTATTAATACTACAGAAAGTGTCCACTGGTGGTCCGCTTCACAGACATGTGAACAAACATGTGCCCAGAGTTATTGCACATCTGGCTATCTTTATTTTGTTTTATTGACGGATTGTACAGGTTCGAGTAGCAACAGGCTTCTTCACACAGCCTGCGCACGCGCAGTTGGTGCTTTTGTAGCCAACTCACAAAAAATGAGAGGCATGCAGATGTCTGCGCAGAGCCTCCGCGCACACCCTCCGATGACTATTTTTACGTCTCGTGGACCCTAGAGTACCATAGCGGACTCGCACACGTGGGAACTATAACACAGGCTTTATCGTTTTCATGCACAGTTAGGATTACAGCTCTATATGTTTCGCTTTCAGACATAACAAGTTTGCTCAGTAGCTCAGCCGGAATTTGGACGTAGGATGCCAAATTTTTGGGTATGAATTTCGTCAAAAACATTACTTAAAGAGCTGAAAGATGAGACATCAAAAATAAGCTAAAACGGCACTCTTGCAATTGCTTTTAAGTCACATATGCTTTTTTTCATACTATATGGGGTAGGTTTAGGTGTAGTGCAGATGAAATGTTATTTTAAAACGTCATGTAGCATAGCACCACTCAATGGTCATTTCAAGTCAGAACTGCAGTGCCACCTACAAAACAAACGTCACATAAAACGTACCATATGTACGTTCATCTGTTCCGGGGAAAAAACTGAACACATTGTTAGTGCCACTCAGTGGATATTTTACATCGAATATGTTACGAAGCGTACATGGCGCTACTTTTTCTGCGTCTTGCTAAAAAGTTCCCACAGGTATGTTTTCTTCATGAGATCAGGTTGGCATTTACACAATGAAGGTCAACAAACAAGTCTTTTTATCTTTACTGATTTGGGATTGTAGGGATTCTCTGCATTTATTACTGTTTCTAAGAAAAAAAACAACAAGAGCTCACCTCTACAGCTTTAAAGATTATTTAAAAAATTAAAGTGGGAAATTATGTGTTTTTTTGCTTGTGCAAAAGTTGCCATAGTATTATTTCTGTTTGACTAAAATAGTTTAAGTTTGGGTAATAGCTACAAATATTCAAATTAAAGTATTCATTTTCGTTTGATTGTTAAAATGTTATTTTTTATTTTTTATTTCCAGGTGACATGATGGTGAGTAAATAATGACAGAACAGAGTGCTGAGAAGAATAGAGTCAACCAGTCAGTTTGCATGACCCTGGTTCCCTCAACAAAAACCCTATAGGATTTTTCCATTGGCTTTTGAATTATTGAAGAAAATGTGTTGGTTTTGTGACCAACAAAAGTTTATGATTCATATGTCTTTTATTTATCATGATTCTTGACAAATGAACACTTTCATGAATTTTGAAGCCTTTATACAATCACTAAACTTATAAAAATCTAAACGCAGGCTATAAACAAACTGGCCACATGACTTCATGGTTATGACCATTAAGCTTTCAACAACTATTTCAGTCTTTATTTAAAAAACATTTTCCTAAAAGTCTGAGTTAGAATAGTTTGCAAGAACATGATTATGAACACAATGAGATAAGTTGACCTCTTTTGTGTGATGATTTTTAATGCTCCCATTAACCTCTGTAATCCCCTTTAGCCATTTGATAGCAACGTTTGCACCTTTGTAGAAACAAGAAAAAGCTTTTAAAAAATCACAAGGGAGTTTAGTGATGCATTTATTATTATGGGATACAACATCAACATATATTGAGCTTGTGTTAACCACAGACTTTATTTCAGGAGTAAAAACCACATCAACTTCAGGGTGACAAAACCGGAAGTGCTAAACTACTTGTTTCTGGGGTTTGGCCTACAAAAATACATCATCCCTGCCACTCTCTATTTTCTTTTCTTTTTAAACCATGCTTGCAAGATATTTCACCAATGTGCTTCCTACATTAATGATCTCGTTTGAATCTTACGACCTCCTGTTCTTTGAATTATTGAACAAATCTATACTCCTTATGGCCAAGTATTAATTTGTAACTAAAACATACAGGTACTCTAAGAGCTACCGTGAAATCTCCATGTTTGTGGATGCTAAATTAAGCTTTAGCCAAGCCGAGCATCTGACAGTCATAGTGAATGCAAAGCCTAAAGGCTTGTTGACTTCGGCCAGTTTGGGTGAAGTCAGTCCAAACATGAATCCTCAGCTCAGGCAAAGGAAACAGGAGTGATGTGGTGCCATGAGCTGTCTGTCTGATCTATGGCAGAGGGGAAATTAGCTTAGATCTCCCTGGTATTCATGCCCATCTGGAAAATGAAGACGGATGCCCTGGTCTACACTTTCCTGCTCCATCTTTATGAGAATAGTTTTTTATTTGCACCTCTAAGAAAACACACACATATTTACTATATTTTCACAGTTTTTCTGAACACCCAAAATTATCTCATAATCTTCTGCAGTAATTTATGCACCAGTATTTTTATTTATTTATTTTTTTGAGTGTTCTTTTGCCTTACGGGATATAGCAGAGATTTGCTCTGTCATTTAGCAATTTACCATCTGTCTTTATAATACATGGGAAAGTGCAAATGGGGAGGCACATATGCGCAAAAATAACTTTCCTCTCCATTATGGCCATGCATTATGCAAATTACCTGCTCTGTTCTCTTCACATTGCATGATTGGGTTGAATATGTGCATGTCTTCACTAATTTCCACTACAATAATCTTCTCACTTTGTGCTCTCCATAATTACAATCATCTGCTGCATAATTACAATTTTAAAGCATTGTATTGGGGAGCATCAGTGTGACAGAAGAATAATAGAGAGGATAAAACAGAAATCTGGTTATTCCGGGCAGAACGTGAGATATAGAAAGGGAACGGCCAGTCAGCAGCTGTGTTGAGTGGGAGTGGAGTGGGCAGATGTTAGGCTAGCGCTGCTAATGAACCCCCCGGAAAACTTCACCTTACATAGTACAGTACTTATATGATGTAACCTCAGATTAATGATGTCTAAAAGGACGATTCATCAGGGGTAACATGAGAGGTGCATTCTGAAAAGCAGATGTAATGCTTTGTAGCCTGATGCTATTTGTTTGCATTCCCATAGCTGCTAAGCTAGCACAAGACCTTAGGCAAAAGACAAAAGACAAAAGTTTTACAGGTACATCCAAACAAATTTGAATATGGTTTAAAAGTTCATTTTTTTCTTGTAACTTATTTCAAAAAGTGAAACTTTCATATATTTTAGATTCATTACATGTAAAGCAAAACACTTAAAGTTTTTTTTTTTTGATGATTAGAGGTTACAGCTAATGAAAGTCAAAATATCTATCTCAAATATTGAGTATTAATACTCATCAATACTAATATTAATAATTAATATTAATGCTTAATACTCAAATATTAAGTATTATATTAAGTAATTAAAGTATCTCAAAATATTAGAATATTTACATTTGAGTTTCAATAAATGACAATCCATACAGAATAAATTCTGGGTATCTCTTGTTCTTTGAAACTACAATAATGGAGAACACTGCTGACTTGGCAATGGTCCAGAAGATGATCATTGACACCCTCCACAAAGAGGTTAAGTCACAGAAGGTCATTACTGAAAGGGGTGGCTGTTCAAGGAGTGCTGTACCAAAGCACATTCAATTCAAAGTTGACTGGAAGGAAAAAATTGGGCAGGAAAATGAGCACCAGCAACAGAGATTACCGCAAGCATGAGAAAACTGTCAAGCAAAGCCGATTCAAACACTTGGGAGAGTCTGAAATCAAGGTCCCAGAGTCTGGAGGAAGAGTGGAGAGGCACAAAATCCATATTGCTTGAAGTCTAGTGTGAAGTTTCCTCAGTCAGTGATGAATTGGGCTGTCATGTCATCTGCTGGCGTTGGTCCACTTTGTTTTCTGAAGTCCACAGTCTACGCAGTCATCTACCAGGACATTTTAGAGCACTTCATGCTTCCTTCTGCTGACAAGCTTTATGGAGATGCTGATTTCATTTTCCAGCAGGACTTGGCACCTGCCCACTCTCTTTGACCACTCAAACTCTCCTTCTCACCATGCATTAGGGCGATATAGACACACATCCTCTTTCAGGCAGTTTCATAACATTTTCTGTTGATTGGAAATTCTTAATTATTGCCCTGATGGTGGACATTTGCATTTTCACTGCTCTAGCTCTTTTCTTAAAGCCACTTCACTAATTTGTGAAGTTCAATTATCATTTGCTGCACATCAGAAATATATTCTTTGGTTTTTCTCATTGTGATGTGATGGATGATTAAGGGAATTTGGGCTTTGTTTTATATTTCTGTTAAACATAAGACAATAAGGCAATAAGTCATTCTGAAATTACATATACAGATTAAGTTGTTCAAAAAGCTAATTGCATTTAATATATTTTTGAACTATAGTACATTTTCATTAAATTGCAATTAACATGCAATTAAGTGAAGCCATAACTTTCAGTTTGCACTTAGTTATATTGCTTTACAGTATGTCGTACTATTTGCTCTTTTAGAAGTATGCTAAAAGTACTTTTTTCATAAGTGTTATTGCAAAGATAAAATTATATTAAATGTGTCATTTACAGTAGAGTTTAAACAGTAACTGGACATTTACTCTCCCAACAAACCTGTGTGAATGTGAGGAAAACTGACTTCATGCATTCACTAACATAAATTTACTAACAAAGTTGGTTTGAAATAATTGCAAAATGAGTCACAAATGTAAACAAGCTTGTTCTGAGAAAAGCTCTAGCTTCATTTGTTTGCAGATGGTTTGCAATTATATTAAAATAACATTTTAAGTGTGACTTGCACTTCTATGAATTCCATGATAAAACTGACTATAGTAAGTTACTTTATAAGAGCAGATGCCAGATGAATAAAATAGACTGGATGTGCAGTGTAGATAAACACGCAATTACAATTAGCATACTTCCACAGTTACAAGGTCAACACATCAATATATAGTGTATCATTTTCAGTCATTACCGCACTGAGAAACCATCATTAATCAAATACTACACCATGTGTAGCCATCTGCTGTGGATGACTACATTCAACAAGCCATAAAATAAGTTTAACAGCCATCAAACGGCATAATAAACAAGGGGGGATATGAACGGGGGGGCAAACACATTTTATAGAGATGCTTAAAAGAGTAGATAAAACACATTAGCTATGCAATCAACATTTCGATGAAATTTCAGGCTCACCCTCCCTGCAGTGTTAAGCCTTGATCCTTATAGTGCACAACAGGACATTAACATCAGGCAGCGCACGAGAGCGTCCCGCCACAAGGGTAGCAGCTAATGCGTGCCCACAGGGCATCTGGAGACACTATACGGAAAGCCGCTGGGAACAAACACTGCAGATTCTTCTCAAACTGCCCCAACGCTGCGGATATCACGCAATACCAATGCAGATGAAATGTGCTTGATGCAATGGAGCTGATGGTCAATTTCAGAGCTGCTATCAGTACTAACAGATGGCCTTGAGATGGCCAACCTTTCTTAGAACTCATGAAAATCTTTATCTAACTCGCATTCAGCAGTGACGGATGCTATACCTCATTATAATGGCTTTCTGAGAGCCGAATTCACACAGAGAGTTCATGGAAGCCTATCATAAGATCTTATTAAGGTTGGTATTTCAACAACACAGTGTTAGTCAATAGGGATATTAGCCCTGGCAGCTTTTATCTGGGCTATTTCAGCTCCAATTTATGAGCAAAATCTGACATCTAAATGGCAAATGAAACCATTTTCGGGCCAGCTGATATGAGGAGTTACTCAAGCATATCCTCAGTAAATGTCCCCATCGATTCCATAATATCTGAGCAATTCAGTAGCTAATTCGCCACTCAATTGCTGTGATGGTGTTAATGGTGACTATCAAATATGAAGCAATGTGAAACATTAGCATGAGGAAACTGGGATATTTGAGAGCAAATGCATTTACACAACAAATAGATCAGACTGATTGCACAGAAAAAGTGTGATTTATCCTCTTCAATGAAAAATTATCATATGAAATTTACAGAAAGTGACTCCCGGGGCTATAATGTGCTGTGTTATCAGTATCAAGGGCCTTTCTATGGCTGGGTCCTCAAGGGACTTTAATGGCTCTGAGTGGATCTAAAGAGTCATATGCAGTGAAGTACATCACTGTTTGTTGGTTTAAATGTTCATATTACAAAAAATGTCATTTATTTAGTACAAATAATTATAAAAAGTAAATTTATACATTTGTAATTAATTTAAGCAATATATATAATTAATATGATTTATTTACTGTCATTAATTTGACTAAATTAATGAATGATAAAATTACCCCTATTATGCCTTTTACATTTATCAGACACTTTTATCCAAAGCGACTTACAGTACATTCAGGTTATACATTTTCATTAGTATGTGTGTTCCCTGGGAATCGAACCCACAACCTTTTGCGCTGTTGACGCAATGTTCTACCACTGAGCCACACAGGAACCTTTTTGAATATTACCTTTTCATGTAGCTGTATGTGAACATAAACTATCTGCAAAGTTGTGAAGCTGACAGTGCACGATAAATAGAGTTATTGTCTATCAAAAAAAAGAGTCGGCTCACAATCGCCTAAACGAGTCGTCAGGAATTCGAATCTTATTCTGTTACAGCTGTACGTCACGAAGTAACACATTTACATAATGTCCGCCCACGTTCTATGTCGTTCTAATCTTATAATTACCACAAACTTGTTAAAACTTGACACTTACCACCAGGGACATAGATCACGTGGGGACATGTCCCCCACACACTTTTAATATCACGTAAATTGGGCTTCAACTGTTTCATCATCAGACTCCGACTCGAATTGTAAGGTACAACGAATCTATGTCTCCATGGCTGTCATTCCATTATGGCAATGGCCATTTAGTTTCCGACACATGCTGTACACGGTAGACCAATCACAAAGGACTGCGCCATCTGACCAATCACAGTTGTGAGGGTTCACAGAAAGGAGGGGTTTAGAGAGACTGATTCTTTGAACTGGTTTGCATGAGTAGTTTACGAATCATTTTAAAAATTAGGAAAAACTGTAATCGATTTTTTGAGAAAACTAAAGTGCTTTTTGATCTTGCATGCATGTAAACCTGTTTTAGGAGACTCATAAAACAATATTAGCAACCTTAAAAATGGCATAAAAGGGGTACTTTAAATTAAGCAATAAGTATGATCCATGTGTTATTAAAATATTTAAAAAATGACACATTAAATACATTTATGTGTATATTAATATATTAATTACTTTTTAATATCCGATTGACTTTTTTCAGACTTACCAAGACTGCATTTATTTAATGCATATTATCAAAAAGAAATACAGTGAAATATTACTACAATTTAACATAACAGTGTAGTCAGTGTCACATGATAAGTGGTGTATTGTATTTCAGTAAATGTAATTAGGACTTAAGTATGAACTAAATATGTTTTATTGCAACTTGAGTATCAAAATTATTAGCAACTGTTACTCTACTTGACAACATTTTTGAATAAGTTACGCACTATTTGCTCCACTACATTTATGAGTAATGCAATTGCTTTTACATTTTGCATGACATGTAACTTTTTCTACTGCAAAATAATTGATACCTATGTCTACAGGGCATTGAAGGTACTAGATGTAGTGAGTTTTGCCCTTACGCATCCAAACATGTCAACAAGGCTACTTCATGTGAATGGGAGTGCATTACTTGCTGAATCAAAGGATATTTTGAGGACTAGTGCATATTTGAGCCTACATTCAGTATGAGTAAAATTATTAAAATCAGAAAACGATTATGACTTTTACTCAAGTGGTATTGGAATTGTTGTCTTGCAACTAACAGAGTAATTTTCAGTAAGGAATCTATACTTTTACTTAAGCATGTTTTTTAGGTACTCTTTACACTTCTGCACATGATCCTTCAGAAATTATTCTTTGCAGAAATTTGCTGCTCATGAAACTTTTCTTATTTTATCAACAAAAATGCAAAATGTTTCACACAATTATTTGCCAAATAGAAAGTTAGAGCATTATACATTCACAGAAAGAAAGAGTATTATATTTGATATGATAAATCATAATAGGGCACTTAGATTCAGATGCAAACAAAAGCAATGAGAAAGCCTCCAGCCTAATCATCATACCTCTGAAGACCCACTGAGCTTTGAAGTAATTATCTCATCATGCTCGGCTGCACATAACCTCAGGCATGTCTCAGTGAAGAAAACTATTGATCTCAGCATTTAAGAGGAGAAAATATGGAAATCATAACTGGTGAAATTATCCTTTGAGCCTTCGCTTGTGTCTTTTGCCTTTTTTCTTAAACAGATCAAACCATTCATTAATTAAACTGCTTTAGACAAAAACACATACGGCCCAGAATGGCCCAGACAAAACTGAGGTCCTCTCACTGAACATCTGCAACAGGGCCTAAATGTTAATTATGTGTATAAACAGAACAAAATATATAATTCGTTGGTGAGGATTTTGAAAGTTCATTATAACTCGTCTAGATTAGGTTTAGAACAACACAAGGGTGAATAAATGAAGGTAAAGTGTCCCTTTAAGTTAAAAAACAACAACAACAATTCATAGTATGGAGCAATACACATTCATATTCAATATAAGGGTATGTTTACATTACAAAAATGTACTAAAAAATGGTGTAGTTTAAGCAAAGACTATGGAATACCCAAGACGTGTCACTTGTATAGTTTTGAATGGGGAAAAATGTAACTATAAATATGGCCGCTCTATCCTTCTGAGCAAAAAAGCCAATACCTAATCGGCCCGAGAGGTGTTTCAAAGATGGCCGCCGAGTGACATGATTTGCCTCAAAGGGATTTTGGTTTCAGTACCCCCCGAATCAGTTTAAAATAAAATCATGGCCATTTAACCAGTATTCTCATCCCTGCTCCTCTTGTTCTTGTGTGTCGAGCATTTGAAACAGATGTCATCTATACCTTGTTTGCCCCACACTCTTGTCATGCTGAAATAACTCCCGCAATTAGCTTATTTAGCACTGAACTGCCCTCAGAGATAGAAAGAGAGAGAGTAAGTGAGCGAGAGTGATAAAGCTGCTCTTGTATTATTATATAATGTAGCTCTAAGACTGGATGCATTTTCCCCTGACAAAGTAAAACAAGCTAAAGTACAAAATGTGCTCCAAGGGCTATCAATGAAAAGGCATCTGAAAAGGTTCTGACAAAGAATTTAATATTTTAACCTCTGTTGTTGAGTGTGATCTTGCCTTGGGCGCCAAGCTTTGTAAGAAACAAGACTCTATTGCTTCAGTCTGGCTTTAGTCACTCTAACGACTTACAGTCTCTTCCTCACTCAAAACTACCATATGTCTTCAGAAGACATGGTATATACTGTAATGTAGGAATTAAGGTGGATGTTTTAGTGTAATATATATATATACACAGTCATGGCCAAAAATATTGGTAAATATGATCAAAGAAGGTATTTTTTAAATAAAAGATCAAAATGATTAACAATGCAGATTAATTTTCACAGCCTTCTTTGATCATATTTACCAAGGCTGCTGATATTTTTGGCCATGACTGTGTGTGTGTGTATATATATATAATTACATTAAAACCTCTACCTTAACTCCAAATATATGTGTGCTATTTTACATCAGAAGGTAAAAGTTCTGGAGTTGATTCTAAGTGTGCTATTTGCATTTAGAAGCTGTTGCTCTGAACCCACATTGTGTGGTCAAAAGAGCTCTCCACACAAGTGAAACAGACTATTGTTAGGCTTCAAAATCAAAACAAATCCATCAGAGAGACAGCATGAACATTAGGAGTAGCCAAATCAACACTTTGGTACATTCTGAAAAAAGATTAATGCACTGGTGAGCTCAGCAACATAAAAAGGCCTGGATGTAGGGTTGACCATGGTCTTGTCCCGTATAAATGGCACATATGGCCACCCTACATAGAGGTCCACGGAGGACAACAGTGGTGGATGATCGGAGCATCCTCTCCATGGTAAAGAAAAACCCTTTTCACAACATGCAGCCAAGTGAAGAACACTCTCCAGGAGGTAGGACTGTCACTGTCTAAGTCTACAACCAAGAGAAGACTATACAGAGCAAATACAGAGGGTTCAGCACAAGGTGCAAACAAATCCAGATTAGACTTTGACAAACGAAATCTAAAAAAATCCAGACCACTTCTGGAAAAGCATTCTTTGGATGGTTGAAATTAAGTTCAACCTGTACCAGAATGACGGGATGAAAAAAGTATGGAGTAGGCATGGAACAGCTCATGATCCAACAACATCATCTGTGAAACATGGTGGAGCAGTGTGCATGAGCACGCATGGCTTCCAGTGGCACTGGGTTACTGGTGTTTAGTGATGATGAGACATGTATACTGTATGAATAAATAAATAGAAAAAAAATGTGCTAATGCATATTTTTCCAAAGCTGTTCAAAAGCAAAAACAATTTTTGCTGGGATCAAACTAGTATCACATTCATTGAATCTAAAATCGAAATCCTTCATCTTCTAAACTTTTACAGGAAGAGCAGGGAATAATAAATCCTCATCTTCAGCTGTGATACCCCGCAGTGTAAGCACAGTACTTGTACTCTCTCTCAGAGTCATTTTCTGCACAACATGGTAGTGTGATAATGTATCCCATCATTTCGCTTGTTCAAATAGTATCTTTATATCGCTGCAGTTCACATGCAAATTCACTGGAATGCTGACTGTAACATATATAAATGGCATTGTCAAAACGTAAAATCAATTATTCTTATTCATATTCATTTATCCTAATTGTGTTTGGTGAGAAATAAGAAAGAAGTCAGAGTTCCGGTAACCATAACAGATGCACATGAGCACATTACATGATCTTTATTAATTAGTAAATACTTAATTTGAATAAAATGTTAATCCACATAATCATGCTCATACAAACTGTAGGTGTTTTTTAAGGTAAGTGGATTTGAAATAGTTTTAAATTACAATTATTGTAGCTTGGTAAATACATCCATACACACATCAATAACATCTCAGAACCAAGAGCAGGATGATCTCTCAGCCTTCAGCCTGATAACCATTTTTTCCCAGTTATACTGGAGATAAAACATTCCTTATTCTTTTTAGCCTTAGTGATTTGATGAATAGATATGGCTACACTACACTATAGAGGCAGCTTGTGTTTCGCTGTACATGCCTCCGGGCTGAATAGAAAAATAAATGTAGTTTTAGATCAGCATGAGCAGCAAACAGCAAAAAAATCATTGAGAATTTCTTTCATTCCATTTCTGGCAAGAAACCAAATCTTGTGGACCACACACAACTGTCACACACTATGCTCAAATCAATGTAAAATAAAAACAAATGAGCCTGTTAATTTCTAAATCCATGTCTTATTGAACAAAAAATGTCTTCAGTGCATGACATTGCAATGGGAAAAAGGGTTGCAAATGTCATTTGACTTTGTGCACACTTCAAAACAGCACATTCCCTCTCAGAATACTTGAGATTTATGACAAAACATGCTTCATGCTGAAACTACTCTCAGTAGTTCTGCTGTATTTCAGCTTAGGTCGTCATTGGTTCCGTAGATGCTTTTGAATGAATATTAGCTCTAGTTGAGTGTCTTGTAAAATTCTTGTAACATTTTATGAGACTTTTATGAGAAGCTGTATTGCCCAGCCAGTGATTTCATTGCAGATCGGACATAAGCAAACACCATTCACTGTTAATGTGGTTGATACTTCTAATAATTCAGAAGTGTTAGAAGTTCTAATATTTATTGAACAGCAGCAACAGGTTCATGAGAATATGGACAGGAAATATAATTTATTTATATTTTGTGTGCATGATTTAGTAAACCGAGGGAACGAATAGTAAATTATGCGCACAGTTTACTTTTTTCCCTGTATGTCATGTGCGGGGCTCCGTATTTTTTAAGGAAACAGGAAACAAATCCGTTTTTTATTTTTATGAAGGAATTAATTATTATATTGTGCGCATGATTAATTCAACTGTTATACGGAGCACATTATTGACTTAAAACGAGGGAACAAATTAGTAAAAAAACAATACTAAATACATTGACTTACATTGAGTTTCTACATTTTTTGTATAATTTGAAACGTAAACAAGCAAGCACATTTAGCCGTATGGGAACAGCCCACAATACTGATGACTCATCTTGCACTCGTGAGCGTGTCACATTTTTTATCCAATCAAATTCTCTCTAGAACAACAATATTTCTCACTCTAACAAGTAGCTAATCCAGGGTTCACAAACTATTCTTTTTTCTGGTCCATCTATGAAATGACCCATCTTTTAAAATATTCCACCCCATCTTCCTGTTTCAATCAGAAAAACACCTGAATGGGAAAGAAAACAGAAAGTGTCGAACTTCATAACCAATCATAGTCCTCTAATATCATATCTCCTGTGCGATATTTCACCGCCTGTTTGAACTACATTTAGGCAAAAAAACGTCTCTTTTGTTGCTATCTCGAGAGATGTTTTTATAAGAGTCAAGATCCTGCATAATGGGATGCAATCCACATCCACGATAGAAAGGGATTATACCCCACGAGCTATATTTAGAGCGGAAAGTTTACTACTTCACAACTTGCTCGCACCTATCAGCAGCAAACTGTAACTGTGAGGAATTTTAAAGGCTGCTTAATCCTTTTAAATCTCTGTCACATCCAATACATTGAGATGCCCGCTGAAAAAAAAAAATGAAGCTGGCTTTCGGAATTGTGTCTGTGCTCAAAAGGCAGCCTGTTTGGAGAATCTATGCTTGTGCTGCCTTGGCAGAGATAACCCATACACTCCAAGGCCTTCACAGGGGATTACGGTGTGTCAGTGCCTGGCGGATTTGACCAGGAGACCTCACCTTGAGAGAGGAACAGTCAGCAGGGGTTCAAATGTTCTATCTGGGCCACTGTGGGATTAGCATGCGAGACAGGACCAACGACTGTGAAAGGATTCCCAATTCGTCGGAAACACCCATTTCCATGGAGCGACTCTCTTGAACGCCGTGGCTTAAATGGCTGAACCCTGGATGTGCGATTAGTGTGAGAGAGTGGCGTTAATCATTTCTTGATGTCTACATCAAAAAGGATTGTAAAGCTACAGATGCAGCGCTATCCTATGGTGTATTAGCATATTTTGAAGATAGCGTGCACATTATGTGTGGAGGGCAGGGTAATGTGCCACTTTGTGTCTAATCTGTTCTCTAGGCAAGGAGAAAGATGGGTCTTCTATCAACTTGACCCGAGGGGTAAGCAGTGCCATGTCAATACTGGGAATATTATTATTAGGCTAGTATTTCTTTTACCGAAATATATTTCAAATATGCTAAATATGCCCATATTTTATACAAAAAAAAGTGTGGATTAAAGAAATGAAATGGGTTTACTATCAACCTGAACTGAGGGGAAATCTGCGTAACTAAGTATTAGTAGTTTTGTATTTTTCTTTTAAATGAACAATATATATGTATTTTTAAATATAATATTAAATAAATAAATACATATTATATTTTATATATATAGTTTTTTTTTCAAATACAAAATACACATTTAAAAACATTCAAATAAAATACTCTTCATAATATTACATTTTGAATATAAAAACACACATTGGTTGCAACATTTTATTTGTTTCGGACAACATATTAACATTGAAAGTACATAAAATAGTCTAAATATGTGGTGAAATATAAGTAATTAAAAATTATAAGTAAATATATTTTATATAAATATAATTTAAAATCTAAATTTAATTTTTTGTCCATATTCTATATATCGAATATATATATATATATATATACACTTATTTTAAAAATGTATATATCTTAACACGTAATTGATCAGTGAATTGGTGGGTTTTTGTTAAATGTGAGCCAAAATCATCACAATTAAAATAGCCAAAGACTTGAACTACTTCAGTCTGTGTGCATTTAATTTATTTAATACACGAGTTTCACAATTTAAGTTGGATTACTGTAATAAATAAACTTTTCCACAACATTCTAATATATTGAGATATTACCTGTATATTTATAAAAAAAATATATACCTATAAAAATGTATTTCTGCATAAGTTCAAAGAATTGAATCTCTCTTTGTCTCTCTCTATGTATAAATGAGCTTTATATATAAATGAGCTTTCTTAACACATTATTTATCTTCAAACATGATTTCCTATTATATCATTTTGTTCTTGTGTTTAGAATGTGCTTAGAATATATCTTGCTCAAAACACTATTGAAAAAATTGACTACTTTCGCATGGTTTGGCTGACTGACCAATAAACGTCAGATCAGTGCATTGTATTGAACTATTCTTGAAAATATTAAGTACACAATATGACTTCATCAATGTAAAAGAGTTAAAATAGGTCAGCTACCGATAATCCCCGTGGACAACAGTGAGGACGTGCACACAAAGGATTTTACAGTAAAGGTACTTATAAAAATAAAGATGCAGAAGAAAGACATTCAGTGCACTTTGTGTGGAGCTTTCATCTCACTGTTTTCAGCACTCTCAGATTTTGGTGATGGATTGCCCTGGGGTAATTTCAGACACTTTTAGAGTGAGCTAAATAGAGAAGGCGAACGAAAGAGAGGTGACATTTTAAGACAATTCACAAACATGTGACAAGTGGGGATATTTTGTCCTTAAAATGCCTGCAACTGACTCACAGCCTGAAATAAATCTTCAAAAATCCAAGGTTTCGAGATTATGAAAGTAAAACAATCCAAACTGTGGGGTCAAAAAAGAACAATAAATCAAAACTGCATTCAATTTAAAGTTTATTGGGCTTTTAAAAAATCTATAAAAATTCTAGACCTCCAATCAAATATGCAAATTTGTGACATTTAACTTTTTCATATTAAGTTTGGCTGCACATTACAGTTTATAGTGAAAATTCTGTAATGAATTTACTTCAAATTAAATATATATATGTGTAATCATTTTCATGTTTTAGGTGAAGTCCATGCATAAAGGGGCCAAACAAAATATGAAGAAATTTTGAAAACAAATTTATTTTAATATTTCACTTAATTCATGTTTCACTCAAATTATGAAATTATAAGTTGCAATACAAATTAAATGTTTTATTATTAATAATAAATTGAACCATTTTTACTTGCAATGTCACATGTTTGGACCCCACTTAATGTTTAAAAAAACATTTGAATAAATGATTTGTCAAAACTATTGATTATTTATTGTCATCACCATTGTTGTTAAGTTGATTTCATGACCTTTGGTTTAAAAAACAAAAATATGTTCCTGACAAAACCAAGAACAGTTTCCCTTTACAAATGACAGCTCCCTCAAGATATATGAGCTGAAATGAAAAATATGAACCTAGAAAAATTGATTTGTATCACCGGGGTCTCGCTTTGGTTTGTCTCTGAAGGTGAACAGATCGTAACTTGATCACAACACCAATTGCTCAGGTCCACACTGTCGCTCTAGGCTTTAATGGAAGACATTTTGAGAAAAAGACATAGCATGCATGCCAATAGCCATTGGTTTGGATCAACAAATTTACATAAAAGTCCAAATGCAATGCCACGAGACATTCTGTGTGACCGTGGAGTGGACTGCTATCATTTCTGAACCAATTTGTTGTTTTTCCTTATCCTGTTTTGCACCATACATTGTGAAACAGAACAGCGTTCAAAATGAATACAACCTTCCCGGCACTTGACAAACACATCCTCAAAATGTGATTCATACGCTCTCTCAGCTGCTCAACATTAATGTCAGTTCAGTTGTTAAATTAAAAGTCAACCTTATTCTCACTCGTTATTTGGATCACACTTGACAAGAGCAGATAAGAAGATGAGGTAGGCGAGCCGTGTTTTGCCGCTGACTCGATGCGAAAGGCATTTTGTTTGCAGTTCCAGCTAGGGGTGGGAAACAATCAGCCTCTTCTTGACATCCTTGGTAAAAGCATCGATCGGAAGGGGGCGTGAAGCGCAGAAGCGTGTAAGAACCATATCATATGTCCACCATATCACTCCTACACCTAATCAGACCTTGCGTCATCCCAGTCATTTGGAGGGGGAGTCAAAAATCAATGGCCATTACAAAGCATTGCAATTATCTGCCCCAAGGCCATTTAGATCGGCCATTATTTTCTGTTTGTTCAGCAAATTGCGAGACAGTCTGGCCGTTGTGGGCTTCGACAATCTGATAGAAGCTTACTGGAACTTCCTGTTTTTGTGGCAAGTGGACAGGATGATTTTTAGCCAATAAAGCAATGAGAAATGGAGCGAATTTAAACCTGAGTGTTTCTGAACAAATGTCAATAATCTATCAGCCATGTTAAAGTTTCATTAGGGCCAGTCTGTCAGAGGTTTAGATACAGTTTATGGTAAACAATATTAACCCTATAAAGTCTTATTAAACCCTGTATCATATTTTATACACAAATTTCTTTAAAGGGTTAAGAATGTACAGGAATGATTATTTGAATGCAGTTTTTTTAGACATAGTGCTCGAAACAGCTCCTCAATCATCCTAAATAAACCTGACAGTTAGATCCAGCCTGACTTGAGAACAACTGTAGTTATCACTCAGCTAGTGCAAGACATAATAAACATGTGGTGTCAGTTCATTATGAAAGAACAGTTGAAAGCTGTTGAACGTCTACAAGTTAATGTCTGCTAACACAAAAGGTACACGCAGCTTTAACTTAATATTGGATTTGTTTGGGATAAGGATTCCAGTAGCAATTTCTCTGACGAAAAAAAAATAAAATGTAAAATGTTTGTGTTTATGAATAATGTATAGATCAATTAAAGTAAATTTATTATTGAAAACATGAAGGGATCATGCAAAAATATAGCATAGACATATATTAGATCATTTGCATGGCGAAACAAACAAACAGCTGCTCATTTTATCACATTTCCAGACAGATGTGGCTGTAGGGAAAAACACTATTTACTAATTTCTGATTTTACAACACTTTCAAGACCCCATTATTATAGCAATTTTATGATAATATTTAATATATATACTGTCATAAATGGTAGTTAACCTATGGTGAGAAGATCATTGCCTACATTTGTGCTCACTGAGACACCAACTCAACTTGCTTGATTACATAAATTGCTACATGTGAGAACTGCCTAGAGGGAATGCCTGCTGCTTGTGATAAATACAACACGTATTAAACAAACATGTTACTAATGAAGCTGATTTAGCAGCTCAAATTAGCATAGCAGATAGTGGGAAAACTATGATTGTAAACTGTCTCTTTACAATCTCTTTATACTGAAACATAAATTGGGGAAAGCTCACATTAGTCCTCATCAAATCAGAAAGTGGTAAAGTGAATGAAGTGGGAAACGAGAGTCCAGAGAGTGGTGAATCGCAGTTCTGATTGCAGAAATTTCCTCAGGGACATGTCAATTTAAGACTGGATTTGCCCTGTTCAGTGCAGGATGAGTCTGATTCACTGGTAGATTAGAATAAATTACTATAATCTTCCTCTGGGGGATGGAGCAGTGCATTGTCTGCTCACAAAGCAACAGAGAGTGTAAAGAGCTTGGAGCATATGGATTTTTTCCCCCTTTCTTTTTAACAAGTACGAAGGAAATATGTGTAAAATGCTGCCTCTTGAATAAGGAGTTAGAATGATCCAGATCTTACAAAATAAACTGGCAGCACACGTTGTTTAACAAAATTGTTTAGCTTTAGTATACATAGCTAAAATCCTTCATGAAACATTTAGCTTTTGTGAAGGTATTTGCAAGATTTATTTACTGAAGCAAACCTTTCGTTTTAGAAATTTTTACTTTTAAAAATTAGTTTAAAAATAACAGAAGTCCAAAATGTAAACTATAAAATTACAATTAAAAAGGTGGTTGACTTTTTTTCTAGGCTTGATTGTGTTTATGGGGTGCAGTCAAACATGTGTTCATGCTATTTTTTAACATATTTTACCTTTATTCCACACCTCTCTACTAACCCCGATTATTTTCTGGTTTTGTGAAGCCCGCCCTCAGAAATATGTGATGGGCTCTGATTGGTTAGCTGGTCCAGTGTGTTGTGATTGGCTAAACCGCCTCTAGTGCACCTCCCTCCCCTCAGCTTAGCGCATGTGCTCTAGTTGTATTGTAAACAATGGCGTCGTCTATATTACTTATCAATTTTAGCCCGATAGAGATGCAGGGGATATTAGTGAAGAGGATCGCGCAGATCCTGTGCAAGCATGGCAGAATTGCAATTCATATAAGAATAGATTTTTACGTGCACCCCTAATTTTCTCTTCCTCTTCTCTAAAGCAGTGCAGCATGGTCTCACCCCCTTCGCTGTGTGTTCCCGGGGGCGGGGTTTATCTGGGTTTGTGACGTATCGGACCCGAGGAGTAACTCGTTGTAGTCCTTACAAGCCGTTTTTGTTGGCATTAACCTGCCATAATTATAAAAGACATTGAACTTCCGGCAACGCAACTTTGCAGATATTATTATGCTCAAACAGCAAAATATTACACACACAAGTTAAAAAGTGAAATCGCAATCAACCATCCCTTTAAGATAGAAAAAATCATATTAAGAAATATAAACTATCATAAAAAAATACTTAGTGTTGGTAAGATTTTTAAAAATATTTTTAAAAGGCGTATCTTATGCTCACCAATTAGGCTGCAAATATTTGATCAGAAATAAAGTAAAAACATGAATATTGTGAAATCTTATTACAATTTAAACTGACTGTTTACTATTTGAAAATATAATTTATTCCTGTGATGGCAAAGCTGAATTTTCAGCATCATTCCTCCAGTCTTCAGTGTTTACATGATCCTTTAGAAATCATTCTAATATGCTGATTTGCTGCTCAAGAAACATTTATGATTATTATTTGTACTATTATCAATGTTGAAAATGTAGTTTTCTGGATTTTTTTTTTTAGGATTCTTTGATGAACAGCATTTATTTGAAATGGAAACAGTTTTACAACATTATAAAAGTATTTGCTATCTGATCAATTTAAAGCATTGCTAAATAAAATACTAATTTATTTCAAAACAAACAAATAAATAAATAACTTCTGAATGGTAGTATAAAGTTGCAGTTATAAGAAATAAAGTCACATTGTAAGATATGACAGAAAAAAAGTAAAACAAATATACATTACCTAATTACTTACTTATTTACATATTTACTTTTTGATAATTAACTAAGTTAATTAACTAGAGTGAAAAAAGGCTTTTATAAATATAATACACTGTACCATCTTATATTTATTTTACCTTTATTAATATACTTTCACCATCATATTTTGTGCTTTTTGTAAAATTGTCATTGGTGTCTCAACAAGATCTCTTGACAAGGTTAACAACCAAGCCTTTGTCAGTCAAGCCACAGCATGTAGCATTAACTAGATCAGTACCAACCCATCCCAGACCAGCCTGGGAGAGGAACGCCAGTGTATCTCCATCTTCATCTGATCTACAGAAAGAAAACAGCAGAAACAGGTGAGTTTGATCCTTTTCAGCGCCACTGAACTTCGGCGTACAGGAACTGTTTCAAGAGCGCACAATAACACAGTCCCTTGAGATTAATATCTCTTGCGCACACAAGCATGAAAACGTTCTTCGGTGAGTTAAAAAAAGACTGAATGGGAAATGTTCCTCGAGAGACTGCTACAAACGCAGCACAGGTTGTCAAAGAGCACTTCAGTCAAGTCTATCCCCTCAAACATCTGAATACCATAATTTGTTCCTGTAACAACTTATGAGTGACTTGACACAGACATACAAATCTTCATTCGGTTTCTTACCGCTGACTCTTAAAATATGTATTTTTATGCTATAGGAATATGAAGTGTCTAAATGAAATGCAGCTAAGTGAAATGAGTTTTTATCAAAACGATTAAATGTCCCACTCACGTTTCATTTACCCTCCATTTACTCACTGGTTCCAGCCAATAATACATTTTGTCAAGTCCTCAATTTGCTGGTACTTGACATCTACAATGGCATATATTTTTGAGAGGCCTCATCTACATGAATTCAATAACGAAGCTAATTGTCCAAGCTTTCAGGCGGGGATTGATTTGCCTGTTTCAGCAGTGATAACACAAGTAATTATCTCCAGGCTTTGAAGCCCCGTCTCTCTGGTTACTCCTGGATTCAAGCATAATTTGTATTCAATATGATTCAAAGGTATGGAGGAATTATGAGGGGTTGTCATTTTGAAAACAAGAAATTATAGTGAAATGTCTGCTTTCAAGGAAAGACTATGGGTCAACAGCTCCAACTGATAACACTTTTTTTATTATTCACAGTCTGCATGAATATAAATGCATAGGGTTCTTAGTAAATTTGTATGTCCCTATCTCATCTCTCTATATATACACTCGATAAAATATTACATAATATAAAAGCATGAAAAATGGAACTCGTATTGTTTTTCTTTTATCACAATATCACAGTTAAGCTGTCTGAGAAGTGGTATATGCACATCTAAAAAAAGGCTAATTGTTATAAAATAAATACAATTTCAAGCCATTTTCTTTGAGGATTTTGTAATAACATTTTCTACATAAATACAGTTCTAAATACAGATTAAAACCTTAATTTGAGTGATTTTGTTGTTTTCTAGCTTATTATAAATAAACTTGAAATGAACAATAATCAACAACAAAAACAGCATAATGGGGTTGAATATTTAGTATAGGTGTGTAGTTATTGAAAATTCTCCATTTGTTAATGTTTGTCAAAATATTAAAGTGTGTGTGGGGGGACTATCCCTTTAACCCCCACCCTTTTTTATGAAATAATATTAAATTAAGCAAGAAACTAAAACTGCCTGCAGGTGTTAAATGTCTTTATGAGTCATTCATTCATTTGATTCATTCATACAGCTGATTCATTACTGAACAGTTGTATAAAATCATATTTGCACTTGTTATATTCGGGACAAACAGCACTCGTGTGATAGGCTAGCTCGCTGCTCGTGTGATAGCTTATCGTATGACATAAATATGAGACAAAACCTCATTCAGGGGTATTTTTTGCCCCAATATCTAGAATTTAAAGGGCATAACTGCATTTATGGAGTTGTTGCCCTGCATCATATTTGTCAACAGCTAACTGTATGAAATGTAAGATGAAGTAGAGGTCTGTGGGCGGGGCCAGTGCATCAACTGCATTAAATATTTTAATCTCATTATTCTTCATAACTAATTAAGTTAACATGTTCAACTAACAGGCCTAGTAATTATTAGTTTTATAAATGTTTAGCTTTTATTAATTAATGTTTAATTTTTAGCCGTTTTTAATTTGCCGTTAATAAAAAGGAGAAATGCTGCCTTTCCAATAGAAAAAAACATCCGATAGTTAAATTTTTTTTAAACAAATGAATAAATCAGTCATTCTTGAGACATGAGACAAAACATGTCCAGCAATTTTAACTGCTTATAAATATTTTAAATTGTAAATTTTATGGGGATTAATAATAGAATGTATTTAACACAATGTTTTCCTTCAATTTAATTTGATCATTATTGTGTGAAATCTATGATACTTATTGTCTACTCACTAAATCTAAAAAAGTGTATCCACGGAGAAGGATTCAATCAATTTTCCATATCAAGCAGCAAAACTAACTGCTTATATTAATAAAGATTTTACAATCTATCCCGAGAGTTGACATGACTGAAATGTTTTAACATGCATTTGTGTCTGTAATGTTTAAAAAAGAAATAGGACACTAAAGTATGTCTAACTAAAGAATGTGCCAAATGTACAAATTTTAAACACATTTAGAAATTGTAAAACAATGGTTTAATATAGGATTGTAACTTTATAGGCTACCGGTATGAAGGTCTATCACGGTTTGAATGTGCACGGTTATTATACCGTAAACATTTGCATATCTACATTATTTTTATTTTTTCAAATCTCAACCACGCATATGCAACTTATTTCTGCTCAGCTGCTTCACTCTGCATTCACTTGGCTGCTTACACACACATGCAGCGGAGAAAATGGCAGAGACAGACATTATATCCTATCTTCCTCTCCCTGCCAAAAAAAATATAAATCTGCAGTATGAAAATACGCCGGATATAAAAAAACGGTGGATCATATTTGCCACCAAAGTGGATGCAAAGTAGCTGTAAAAGCAGGCAGTGCATCCAACATGTTCTCATATTCGCGGACACCATCCCTTCATGCAGATAAAGATGTGTCGCATTAATAAACCCTAATAAATTAAGGCAGATGATTTTCGTGATACAGAGGGAATCCCGGTGCAGTTGTGAACATGGAATTTACAGTATAATGAGGATGTCACGTAAAACGCGCAATCTGATGGATGGATAAATCAAAAGTAGATATGATATGTGTCTGTGAATATTAAAGCAAAAAGAGACTGCTATTGGCCTATAAGTAATCTGCTTGTTTCTGGGTGGCGCTGTTTTACATTTACGCATTTAGCAGACACTTTTATCCAAAGCGACTTACAGTGCATTCAGACTATACATTTTTTCATCAGTATGTGTGTTTCCTGGGAATTGAACCCACAACATTTTGCACTGCTAACGCAACCACTGAGCCACAGGAAGAGTTTTATCTACTACATACTGAAGTACACATTACATTAATGCGGTTTTCCATCTGCATAAACATGAACATCACTAGAGCTGCTCTGAGAGAAAACTTAAATAAACATTTCCTAGTTTTATTTGAGAAAAAACATTGTCAAATAGCCTACACTCTGAAACTCAAAGGTCCGCTACAACCTGTCAAAATAAACGTCTGCTTTAACATGAAATTATGAAAAAAATATATTGTACATTGTACAACATACTTCCAAGTTATAATAATTACAATAATAATATTCTTTATAATATAATTTATCTAAACATTATTTTTAAGGAATACCATGTTTGACGATGTTTTAACTTAGTATACCTCTGTTGTGCAGCACTTAGCAAAAACGAAAAGTTGTTACATTTTAATTTATTTTAAAACATTAATTAAAACTTTAAAGTGTGCTATAGATATACATAAGGTGTACAGCTTTATTAAAATTGTTTTTTTAATTAGATTAATTAATCAATTATTTCTTTTCAGCAGGGAGACTTCAATACTTTAAAATCGTTTCAGGTTTGTTGTAATAAAGGATTTGTTCACTCAAATAACTTTTTCTTATTATTTTAAGAGCCATTGTTACTGATAATAATTATTGTTTAATATATACCGTGAAACCATGATATTTTCTGAGAAGATTATTATACTGTGAAAATCTCATACCGTTACAACCTTAGTGTGGAACAAATATTTTTTTTTCACTATTGGAACTACCACTGTGTCAAAGCTCTTTCTGATATACTTTTGGTTCGACTAAGTCTGTCTGAGACACGGTATGACACAACACAGCTGTGAGAATGTAAACATTTTGCTCATTCCTCCGCTGGAGGGAAAAGGAGAGCATCCTCTTTCATGTATGGCTCCCAACAGTGATTCCTCTGTTAACAATCAGTGATCAAAAACACCTGACGACGAGCTGATGGAACTTCTGAAATCTCATTTTGACACATAAGAAAAACATTTCAGCAGGCCAGATCCCCTTTCATATCTTATTTTTGTCAGCTCTGGTTGATGTTGTTTACTCTCAAGGCTGCGTTTTGACTGTGACATCCGAAATAAGCTGCATCCCCAGTCTGCTGGCGTTACTTGTTGCTGATAAAGCAGGCATGGTGAGAACGGTAATTCAAAGAGGTATGTGAAGATGACGTAAAGCTAATTCTGGGAATGGAGCCTCTTCCAAGCCTCCCTGCAGGCAGATAAGTAAGAGGAAAGAGAGGAAGTTGGCTGCAACACATACAGATACACAAAAACAGCCACCTGCAATAGTCTGAAATGACTAATTATCTCACTAAAGTATCACCCCCCCCAAAAAACAAACTAAAAAAAAACAGTATACTTCAGCATTCAAAAGTTTGTGGATTTTTGAAAATGCTATAGAAAAAATAAGAAATTCAGAAAACAGTGATTGTGAAATGTTACAATAGAAAATGACTGCTAAAATGTAAATTGTACATTTCATCATTATTACTTCAGTTTTCAGTATCACATGATCCTTAAGAAACCATTCTAATTTATTATTATTATCAGTTTTGAAAACTGCTATATTGCTTAAGATTTTGTGGAAACTGTGTTAAGAAATAACAATAAAAGTTTATTCCAAACGTTTTAATAAAGTTTAATAAGACCAACTAACTTAAACAACCTAATAATTTAATAATCCGTTTAGGAAAGGTAAATGCAAACACAAATGCATCAACGCCGACTTCACTGACAAAGCACTACGCAACATAATCGCACAATTAATGTTACCTCCGCATCTTTTCAAACAAATGCAAAGAAGCGATCGAAAAGCAAAGAATCTCAATGCACACCAACAGCACTGAGTGAGATCTTATAATCATCTCTCTCTTGGTGCACTTGGAAGCAGGCGAAAAATCATTACGGCAGCCCACTTGAATTTAATCATGCACACTACAGCATAAACAGATTATGTTTCTCATTAACCTGAGGTGCATCTCTAATCAGGGGAATACTTAAACAAACAAGGCCACCAGTTAGAGGTGCAGCAATGATACATATTCAAATGGTGCAAAATGTTAATATGAAGGCCCATCATACTGCAATCTACAGCACAAGGGTCACAACATTTACCCCAATGACATTTTTTAAGATAAAAAGAGTGTTTATTCCAACAGTGTTTCTCTGGCTGTAAATATTACGTTATTAGTTTCTTTTTAAAAGAATGTATCTCCCAAATATCATTAGATGGCACCCGAAGAACAAACTGATTACATGCAATGTCAAAAATCACATTGAGCATGTGTTTCAGTAACACGGTGTCAAAAAGACTGGAACTAATTGTATGGACTGCAGTCACCTTCTAAGATGATTAAAATATCAATTAACCATGACATCAGCAAGGACAGTGAAGGAAAAGGTTATTTGATATAGTACAGCAACTTCAACAGGCTGTTTAGTATTTTAAAATGTTTGTTTCATTGACTATGTTTACATGGACATCAGTTATCAAATGATTTACCTTATTCTGAATAAGACAATATTATGATTAAGGTGTTTACATGAGTTGCTTTTAGAATAATCCTTTCATGTTCCTGTTTTACATGTTATAGTACATAGATCGATTAATGGCATGCTTCATTACATCATCATGCGACGCCATCCGACGTCCCCTCCAGAATTTCAAGTATAAACATAGTTCGTCTTTCTGATGATGCCATATACAGTTTTGGGTGTTTCATTTTTAATTTTATGAAAGCTTCAAGTGCAGTTAATTATTTGTATGTGCATACAGATGATGGCGGTGTTGAAGCTCTTTTATTTGCCGTCAAACGGTTGACCACTGCCGTGTGTGTATCCTGTTGCAAAATGCGGCGAAAAGTCCTACACGACGCTAATAGTGCGATTAAGATGTACACATGTCTGTACTGCACTTCAGTAATGTGACTGAAATAGGAATACTCCACATGTCTTAATTCTATTTGTGTTTACTTCGATTATGACTATAGCCGGATTAAGGTAACGTTAATCAAAAATCACTGTTTACATGGTAGACTCTTAATCAGAGTATTGTCTAAATCGTATTAAAATCGGAGAATTGATGTCCATGTGAACGTAGTCAATGTATTCTGCCTCATAAAAATATATATATATATATATATTTC
The DNA here is from genome assembly GCA_027564155.1 of Gymnocypris eckloni scoliostomus. Classification (NCBI taxonomy): domain Eukaryota; kingdom Metazoa; phylum Chordata; class Actinopteri; order Cypriniformes; family Cyprinidae; genus Gymnocypris; species Gymnocypris eckloni. The sequence continues at coordinate 14,833,633 of CM050435.1, forward strand.
CTTTTGAAACAGGAAGTGGAGGCAGGACACATTGAATCACTTTTCTTTTAAAATTGGCAAAATAATTTGGTTGTGTCAGTCATGAACTTTGCTTTATAGTCATTTGCAGTTGGAATTGGGGGCGGGGCATTCTCATTCTAGTGAGCATCTGATTGGACAGAAATCAGGCTAGTACAACATGAGTCATCAAATGGACAGCAAATTCCAGAATCTTTCCAAAACTTCCAAAAAATTTCCAGAAATGTACACTTTGCATCCCTAGTCATTATTATTTTTTATTTTTTATTCTTGTTATACAAGTTATATATATATATATATATATATATATATATATATATATATATATATATATATATATATATATAAATACATATTGTTAAATAAATACTTTTTACATTTTAAATGCATACAGTTTCTGCTAAAACTCAAGTAAATCATCAAGGTGAGTGCTGATGCACAACAATTAATCTATTTCTTCAATTGTTTTGGCTTTTATTTTAATCCTTGGGCATCATTGTGTCATTCATCATAGACCATCTAGCCTTTAAAACCATCAGTGGTCAAAATCCTTGTCATATCAAATCTATGTACATGTCTTTTATCTCCAGTGTCTCAACAGCTGAAACACTATCCTTGTGCTACTTTTCACCAATTGGTTGTCCTTCCCGAATACTAACAATTAAAGCAATTCACTCAACCATAAAGTGCAGCCCCTTTCAGACAGCACAGTTGCTAGGTAACATCTCTGTCCATCCGGAATGAAGTACAAAAGGACATACAAATGTATGAGACGTTCTGGAATGTGACAATTGCAGATTTATTTTTTCCATAAGATACATACCGCCTTCTCAGTAAGAAAAAACATGGCTATTCACATGTTTATGTGTAAAATGTAAACCTTTTGATCTGATATTATCATCCATGCCTTTACAAACACATCCATCAACCTTGGCTGGGCTCCTAAAGCACTTAGTAGAAGACTAGTAACATGTTAATTGCACTTAATCTCTATAGAATTCGTCCCAAAAGCATCGTTATCCAAGGAGCATGTGTAAAAACGTTTGTAAATGAACACGCGTAGAAATCCACTTATAAGTCCATCATGTGCAACTTGATAGATCTTTCTCAATGCTATCACAGTTAATCAAAAACACAAGCAAGCACACTGTTGATCATTTCAAAGTCAATGAACACTTTATCTGAGTAAATGTGTAAACAATACGCTCTGAAATTCTCACTTTCATCCCCATCATCTTTTTTCTCCAATTCCAGTTCACGCCACATCTGGATCATGAAAGTCACATGTTGCATGATGTGTAGCTAAAATTAGCTATTACACAGCACTTAGAGTTCAAATCCGAAATTCACACATTATATAATAGGCCTATAATACTTAAATTATTCACTGAATTATTAAAGTTTACCTTAATAACGAGCCATCAACATGAAAAGGGAGTTAATCCAATTTAAAATACTGTAATGTACAACATATGATCATTTGATTGTCATCTGATCTGCAACAGCACAAACATTTGCTCACCTGATCTCATCCAATCTCAGAAGTTAAGCCAGGTTTGGCTCAGTTAGTACTGGGACCAGTGAATTCCAGGTGCCATAAGCTAAAGCCTTGTGATGGACAGGCCAACCATTTAGGGATAGACTCCAGCATCCCTGTGACCCTACATAGGACAAGCGGTTTGGAGAATGGATGGATGGAAGTAAAGGCACCCCAGAGGTTTCAGACTTTACCAGTGTAAAGGATACGTTTGCCATTTTTCAACTAGCCTTGTATTGTTAAAATGTCAGTAGAATATGCAAATTTACAATGACAATTCTGTCATTAATTACTCACCATCATGTAGTTCCATCTTCGGAACACAAATTTAGATATTTTGGATGAAATCTGAGAGCTTTCTGACCCTCCATAGACAGCAACATAACTACCATATTTAAGGCCCAGAAAGGTAGTAAGGACATTGTCAAAATAGTCCATGTGACATTAGTGGTTCATCAGTTGCATTGCAGGGTCAGAAAGCTCTCGGATTTCATCACAAATATCGTTCTTTGTGTTCTGAAGAAGGTCTTATTGGTTTGAAATGACACGAGGGTCAGTAATTAATGACATAATATTTAGTTTTGTGTGAACTATCAATTTAAGGTACTACTGCTTGCTGAAATTTGTATGCAAAATCCAGTCATTTCAATAGGAATCTTCAAATTTGGGAGTTTCACAACAGGACGGAAAAGGTCCCCATGCAGATTTTGCTCATGTTCAAGTTGGCCATGTGAATTTTCTTCATCAACCAACAGAAAGCGGCTTGGTTTGAGAATGACTTTTGTGTAGGCTACAATTATGTGTGTATATATATAAACTTTTATTACCTGCAACATTTCACTGAAATATTGCTAATGTTACTGTATCTTCACCTAGATATTAGGATGACCATACATCCTCTTTACCCTGTAAATGTCCTAGCTGGGATTTATAAATTGCCTAAACTGTCCATGTTTTAGCTTTGTTTTTTATACTTGCTGAAGGTTATGACTAAAAGTTGTATGACCAAGAGCATTAAGGCATTGCTTATAATCGACCAACTGTGGCATATTAGACAGTGGGATCTACAAAGAACGGTCAAAGCAAAGCAAAGATGCATGCATATAATGTATGAAGACTGTACAGAGCATGTCAACAGGAAAACAAAGCCAAAAAACTGGACATTTTAGGACTGTGACCATCCTGCTCTGGGAGATCTACCAACCTGCAGAGTTCGGTTCCAGCCTTGATCAAATACACCTGTAGTTATGAAGTGCTTCTGAAGATATTAAAGGATAGTTCAACTTCAGTTGGTCCCCACTGACTTGCATAGTGTTTTTCCCCCATACTATGGAAGTCAATGGGGACCAGCAACTGAAGGTGAACTATCCTTTTAATTTCAGTTGTGTTTGATCAGGTTAGAGCTGAACTTTGCAGGAAGGTATATCTCCAAGAACAGGATTAGGAACCCATATTTTGTGCTAAAGTCCCAGAAAAAAAGGCGTATGATCACCCCACCAGATTTCCTGGTTTATCTGTTTGTAAAAGTCTGCCGGATGATGCTTTTGTTGAAACTACAAATCGAACATTCACATTTTCGTATACCTGAACATGGACAGTTAGATCAACAGAGCAATTGGAAAGATCAAAAGTGAATTATGCATGTTTTTGGCAAGTTTTCTGTAGTCATATAGCACATATATTTTTTCCCCACATATACTCCATAGACAGCCAAGTTTTTTTAAAGCCCATCTTTTCAGCAGCGAACTCCCACTTTAAGTAAACATGCTACATTAACATTATGCCTGTGATAGGGTGCAGGAAGACAGAAAGAGAGAACTGTAAAGGAGGCAAAAGATCGAGCAGACTGGGTCTGTGAAGCCCAAGAGACTCTAATTACAGTGGAGAACAGCCAAGTAGACGTAATGCAAATGTCCTTCAGACAATTACGCACAGCCGACGCTAGTATTCTCGAATATTTCCTGATGCTCATCATCATTCTAACTTCTCGCCACATAATTAGAAATGAGCAGCCCCGGAGCTGAAAGCAGCCAGGCTCAAGCGTTTAGTGTTATCCTAGCTGGGTTGCCACCCTCATAGGCTACTTCATCAGACCACACAAAGCGTTCAATGGCCAGACACTGTAAATGGAAAATGAGCTCCACTATTGACCTTCCTCATTTAATATAGCTCACAGAAAGAAACAGCGGATGCGTTTTAATTACCCTGCCCTCTGATTACACATCATCATCTTGGGCAGCTGTTATTGCAACGTGATTGAGTTACAGGCTAATGCAATTTGTTGGTGCATCACGAATGCGCTATCGAGAAACAATGTGCGAATTGGTTGCAAACTACATTGCGAAAGACATGAAAATGATTAAGCTGCATCTTCACGTAGGTGACATTACAATTTCAGTCTCTCTGTGAAATCTTATCTAGAGAAAATGAAAAATTCACTGCTTTACTTTGGTAAACATTGTCGTCAAAAGTGATGATAATGCCTCATAATGTAATGGCCATATTAAAAAGACTTGTAATTGTAATTAGCCCTGGTTGTTCCTCATGGCTATGGAAACTAATTTCCCTCAGGTATGCCTTAGCATGTAAACGGGAGGAGTTTGAAAGTATGCAGCTTATTATTATGAAATAACACAGTGCTAATTGAAGCTTGTTGTCTTCTAATCGGCATTGCGGGCTTAATGGACTCAGAAGATGGTTTTAATGTATTTGTCTAGATCAAAATCTTTACTGTACTTTCAAATGTGTCAGTTTTGAAAATTGTGGAAATCAACATGAGTATAGTTAGGTCAATATATTTTGGACAAAGACTTGGTCTTAAAGTGCACACTAAAGTGTTTTAATTTGAGGGTATCCACATAAAAAATTTAGGAAAATTTAAGGAATTACAGCTCTTTAATATGTGCCTCTCTCGTTTTTCAAGGGATCATAAGTAATTGGACAATTGTCTCAAAAGCTGTTTCATGGACAGTCGTTGGCTATACTTTCGTTAAACTGTTGCTCTGAACTCACATCATGCGGTCAAAGGAGCTCTCTATGCAGGTGAAACAGACAATTGTTGGGCTTCAAAATCAAAACAAAATAATCAGAGAGATAGCAAATAAAAAGTTTGGTACATTCTGAGAAAAAAAATGCACTGGTGAGCTCAACAACATAAAAAGGCATAGACGTCCACGGAGGACAACAGTGGTGGATGATCGGAGCATCCTCTCCATGGTAAAGAAAAACCCTTTCACAACATCCAGCCAAGTGAAGAACACTCTCCAGGAGGTAGGCATGTCACAGAACACGTCCGTTTAACCTGTCCAAAGTGCACACACACAGCAGTGAACACACACCCGGAGCAGTGGGCAGCTAATGCTGCGGCGCCCAGGGAGCAGTCGGGGTTAGGTGACTTGCTCAAGGACACCTCAGTTGTGAAGGTGGAGAGAGCGTGTACATTCACTCCCCCCACCTACAATTCCTGCCAGCCCGAGACTCAAACCCACAACCTTTCGATTACGAGTCCCGCTCTCTAACCATTAGGCCACGACTTCCCAAAACAGTCTGCTTTAAAATTTCATCTTGTTTCATTTGAATTCAATTCTGGTGGCATACAGAGCCGAAATTATGAAAATTGTGTCAGTCTCCAATATATAGACCTAACTGTATAATAGTTTCCTATCAAATTTAGTAAAAATATTATACGTCCTCTCAATGGATCCTTTTTACATTTCAAGGATTGGATGCGGAAGTAAACAATAGCAGGGGAACAGCTGCTACATTGAGGTACAATGGGACTGGGAGACCACTGCAGATATTATTGCAGTGATGTCTTTTGTTCCAACAGCAAAAAAGAAGTCCTTGTTTCCACAACATTTACAAAAGAAGAGAAATAGAGAAATTGTGGCAGTCAGAAGAGAGAAAGGCTCTGCATTTACATCACTATATTTGTCAGCTTTATATACAACAAGGCTATGAAACCAAAGTCCAAAATGTATGAAATGTATACATTTATTTTGTGCTTTTGTGCTGACAATGCAATAAGCAGTTTTGCTAACACTTTGCTTAAAGCCTTTATGTATAATGCATTATAAACGTAGCTTTAATGCATTAATCATGTCTTGTGATGCAACTTATAATGCACTGTACAGTCTTATTAATTAATTGTTACAACAGTTAATACATTATAACACTTATCAATTCATTGTTACACTATTAATTTTAAATTTGATTATAATTATTTATGACAATATATAATGTATTACAATGCACATTATGAATAATAATAACACATTATACCATTTAATAACCCCTTATAATGAATTAAAAGCTTTAAATACATAAAAGCTTTAAAGTGCCCATATTATGGGCTATGAAAGGATAATATTTTGGTTTGTGAGTCCCAAAAACAGGTTGACATGCATGCAAGGTCAAAAACACTTTCATTTTCTTATAATATGCATTTATTCTTACCTTATTTGCTCGACGACTGCCAAATGATTCGTACCACAATTCATTTTTCCAAACCTTCCTTTGCGTGACACTAATCTGCGGTGATTGGTCCGATTTCATTTAAAGCAGTGTTTGAGAGTGCATTGCTGCTTTGTGTACAGCCATTATCAGGGAAACTCTTAACTCTTTCTTTTGAGGAAATAACACACGGTACACTTTCAGATTTAGACTTTGCAGGATGTTTTCATTCACTTAGAGCTATGTTAAACACTGCCTAAAGGTAATTTTCAAAAATCCATAATAGGGGCACTTTAAGTAAAGTGTTACCAATGTTTTTCCCTCTTAATCAGGCTATTACTAAGACCAATGTGTCATCATATACAATCATCTCTCTCTCTAAAAAAATAATAGGTTTCAAACATTCTAACTTCATTTTTACAAAACTAAACTAGGCCCATTAAATTATAAACTAAAATTATAATGGAACTCAATAGACATAAAAACAAAAATAATAAATATTACAAAGGCACATAACAAAATTACTGAAATGCAAACTAAAATGAAAAGGAAGTGAAACAAACCTTCAGACATTATAGAAAAGATTGTAATGGTAAAAAGGTTAACACACACAGTACAGTAACACACCCACACACACACACACAGAGACAGACAGACAGACACACACACTTATACATCCTATATACTTCATACATATAAACACGAAACAAATAATTTGAAATCTACATCTATAAAAAAAAATTAAGGAAATCTGTCATCCGATGTTGTCATCCGATCTGTACTTTGAAAAGTGACATGTACCAAACACTTACTTATCACGTGTGCCATAGTGAAACGGGTGCACTGCACCGAGGAGAAAGAGTGTTCCCAGAATGACTGTAGGGGACATAATTATGATATTATTCAAAAAGCCCCTGCTTTTCAAAAAGTCTGGCATGTCAGTGCTGCTTTGACTATGCGCCACGGATTGAGGTAAAGGGACCCTGGGAATAAAAAAATAGCCTTTGCCTAAAAAGAACACCTTAATAATGCTGTCAGAATGACTAGCTGAAAACTTTTCAAACCAAAGTCAGATCAAAGAGTTTGCGAAAATGCTCTCGAATTGCTGGGGTCGGGAACCCAAGGAAAGGAGGATTTATTATAAAGACCTCCTGTAAACTAAGGATGAAAAGTGCCGCGTGTAAGTGGAGGTAGATATTTTGAATCGTGCCCCAGTGGTGGAGTCTGTTCACTCATGCGTGCGTCTATGTTGATTTTCAAGCTTGCCCGAGATGCAGCTGCAGATTTCAGGTGTTGATTCCTAACCAGAAACCTGAGTATAAGTATCTATCAGACTCCTTAAGGCTGACAACAAAGAACTCGCCTTTCGTTTTCATCCCCCAGCCTTTTATTTCAAGGCTCAAAATCACAAAAAGGGAGGTTTTGTGTCCCTGTGGTAGGTTTGCCTGCAGTTACACTTTTAAGAATGAAAACGTGCTGACGTGCACGGCCCCCCACTAGGAGAGAAACTACATTACTGACATTAGACCCTTTGAAGCATTTTCTCTCCCTGCAGCTTTGACTTCATTTCTAATTTCAAACACTCAATGGCAACACTGAAGTGAACCGGGTGCAAACGACCACCATGTCGTGTGGCTTTTTTCCCCACCCATTCGGTATGTGTGCACATGTTCTTGCTACAGGGCTTCTGAGAAATAATTCAGTATCTACCATGAGACTTGTGTGTAAACTGCGAAGTGCAAAGACGACCCCTCTGGTCATATCTTTTTTGCTTCTTTCTTTCCACTTTGGCTATCGTTTCAAAGGAAGTTCAGCAGGGGTGTGCAATCAGGCCCCAAGGCAATCAGGCGCATATCTTTTTGCTAGGCGCTCTCTTACACTAATTGTGACTCAGCTTGTTGATGTACAATAACACTGACTGCTACCTGAGGAACTTCAATGTTATCTAATGTGTAAATGTGCAATCCCTCTCATTTTGTGTTTATACACTGTCGTTCAAAAGTTTGGGCTCAGGAAGATTTTAATATTGTTGAACAAAGTCTCTTCGGCTTACTAAGGCTATCAAAAATACAGTAAAAACTGTAAAAATGTAAAAAATATTATAATTTAAAATAACCGTTTTCTATTTTAATATATTTTAAAATGTAATTTATTCCTGCAATGAAAATCTGAATTTTCAGTATCATCACTCCAGTCTACAGGGTAACACGATTCTTCAGAAATCATTTTAATATGCTGATTTGCTGCTCAAAAACATGTTTTATTATTAATGCTGAAAACAGTTGTGCTGCTTCATTTGTTTGTGGAAACGGTGACAGTTTTTTTCAGGATTCTTTGATGAACAGAAAATCAAAAGAACAGAATGTATTTGAAATAGAAATCCTTTGCAACATAATATTTCATTGTAACTTTTTTGATTTATTTAATGCATCCTTGCTCAATATAAGTATTGCTTTCTAATTAAAATATTAATAAAAAACTACTTGCTGATCCCAAACATATGAACAGTAATGCACATAGATACAAATAGTCTATGAATCTGGATTATCCTAAACTATTAGCATTGTAGATTCTTTGAAGACTGGCAAAAGAGGAAGATTTACACTTGTCTTATGTAACAGTTCCATTACCCTCCCAATGGCTCCTGCATGCTGCTCTTTCAAGTTATAGGATGGAGATCAGTTGAACTCAGAAGTCACCCTGAGGCTTTTTGTTTGAAAACACATGGCCAGAATAACAGCAGAAGTAAATTAAGGGGTTGTGCAAAAGCATTTTTTGTGTTGCTGTGGACAGCCCCTCTATTGCAGCAATTACAGTTTTACAACAGTAAGTTCCGCTTCTCAAATCTGATTGGCTAAGCAGCTTTCCAGAAGTGCTAATATAGAGCGTAAAATCAACATTTTCTATTGTCTGCATTCACGATGGATTTCTACCTATCTTGTACCAATCTAATATCTTATTTTGTGTTTCTAAGTTATTGGGCCTCATTTACGAAATGAACGCACAACAGCAATGGGCATCCGGTCATTTTTACGCAAAACTTGTAATTTATCAATATGGATGTGACCGGTGGCTACGATCAAATCTCACGTCTGGTCTCAGTTCTGTACGCAAGTTTTTGAGTTACTGAACTTGCATGCAGCATAGTAAATCTGGTGGAAAATTATATAATAACAGCATTTTGTTAATTTAGATTATTTTCCTGACCAATAACCGAAGCTCATTAGTCAATCGTTAACCAGTAAGATTAGAATACATTATTTCAGGGCTTTATATGCCCAAATAGTAACAGAAAACAAGGATTCACACATCATTGCATCACGCACCTGAAGCGTGAACGGAGAAAACCTTAAATTAAGTCTACAAAAGGAATAAAATAAATAGGACTTCACTAAATATATTTATCGAACCAAAAGAAAAAAAACAACAACAAACAAAAACTATGCGACATGTAGGCTACGCTCGTTTTTGTGACAATCTTACTGCAGTTTATTTCTTTATATTTGTATTTTATTAAACCCATCTAATCACAAAACATTAGGATTCTTGTCGAATGAGAGAGGCTCGTGAGCCCAATGCCGTTTCAGCTTTGCTCGACATGCTCTTCATAATACCACTAACTTATAGAGTGATTTTTATTTTATTTTATAGTTTAATATATAATTTTATTGCTGCATATTTACCCATTATTGTTCTGTAATATCATGAAATGTAAAGGATTTGTTGTGGAGTGAAAGGAACTAAATAGGCTAAATAATGTTTATGTTTGTAAAGGTTTCCTTTACCGGTTTTTAATATAGACTACATAAAAAAAAACGTAATTCTTTGCAGTTACAAGTTTAACGGGTGTTTTTGAAGTAAAATCTATTTATCTTCCATGAGATTACTTCCTCTTTTTGACCGGGTTTTGTTTCTCTGTGTCGTAAGCTCTAGCGCGAGGCTTTTAAACCGGTTAAGTCTAGAAGGGATAGGTATGGCGCTACTGGGCATGCGCACATCAATACAGCGTCACTTTTGTCACACTGTACAACCAATAATTACATTTTTTTCATTATAGTAAGGGTAGGTTTAGGGTTGGGGTAGGTGTAGACTTTAATAAAACACTATCTAATAGGTAGACAATTAATTCCATTGTTCGTTTCCGGTCGGAGCTGTATCCCTTCTAGCCACAAACGTCTAAACCGGGTGTTTTTAGGGGTGTGATATTCAAATGACGATTGTTTTCTGCCGCCAGACTTATCAACATATGATCATTCGTACAATTAAATTGGCGGCATAAGAATGTTTCATGAATCACACGTGTAGCCTACTCTGTCGTAAGATGATTTGTGCGCACGGATCTGCGCTGGCTTCTACATTAGATTGATAAATGAGGCCTATTCAGTTTTAGAATGACATAAGGTAAAAAGTAATCAGAAGTAATGATGAAAACCACATAGCCTTCATACTCTTAATAACGTTTTTATATATTTTTTACAAAAACTTTCAAATAATATGTTATTTGGGCTTGAGCTCCGAATGTTTTTTCAAAAGCCCAGAATCTTTTGGGTTGGTTAATAGTTTTGTCAAAATATAGTTTTTCAACACATATTATACAGAAATATTTAAAACGGTTCAATGCCGCGTTCCCGCAGGATCCATAAAACAATATTATCAGCTGCGCTTTCTCTCTCACTCTCCTCTCCGACAGGCAGCGAGCACACAAACCAGCAGTTCTACATAGCCACGCCTCCTGTCAATCACTCAGCACGTCACTCGTCTCATCTCATTCACTTCAAGCATTTTCACCTACCTACCTAATTTTACCTATTTTACCTAAATTAACTTTTTGTAAATTATGTTCACTCATTAATGTCTTGGGCAAGTTCATGCAAGCCAAATCTGTGCGTGTTTAGAGCAAATACTGAACTCATGAGACATCAGTATTATCGAGTATATGGCAAAAAACAAATAAAATACATCTAAATTGTACACCAGTGTTGGTTATTAAGTAACACGAGTTACGTAATAATATTACTTTTTTCAAGTAACTAGTAAAGTAACGCATTACTTTTTAATTTACGAGAAAATATCTGAGTTACTTTTTCAAAAAAGAAACGGCAGTTACTTTTTTTCCATTTATTGACTGACGTGACCTGATTTATTGACATTTATTGTAGTACGCCATGTGAACATGATCTTACTGTAGTTCTAATCTAGACTAAATGTGAATGTGTATTAATTCATCCCACTCGCAAAAAACTGATTCAGTATTCATCAAAGTGAATTAAAACAGTGAAATGCAAACTCAGAATATGATGCAAACCTGAAATAATTAAATATGTTAACACAAATATATCTAATCTCATTTTATTAACCAATGTGTTTGCTGCTGACCTTTGATGGTCCAGTTCAACCATAATAATAAGCAAAAATTACTTTAGATAAACTAACAATTGTGCTTCGTTGTTTTGTTTTTTTATTGCTAGAGAGTGTTGAACCTTCTTTTTCTGCGTTCTGCTGTACAGACGTGATTTACTTTTCCTTCAGCATGAGGTTTATTCATTGCACTTTTTGGTGTGAAAGGCTTTTACATTTGCTATAAATAGAACTTCTTGTATTAAACACAAACAATCAAGCCCTGCTCATATTCAAAAAGTAACGTGAAAGTAATGTAACTAATTACTTTCCATAAAATTAACCATGTAACATAATTAGTTACTTTTTTAGGGAGTAACACAATATTGTAATGCATTACTTTTAAAAGTAACTTTCCCCAACACTGTTGTACACACTTGCATGACTACGTGATGAAGCTAGACTAACTTCGTGCGCTTACGCATTTAAAGCTAGAGTGCGTTCTTTATGTTATTATTATGCAATTTATGAGCCTTAAAACATCTTAAAATGCACACATGTAAGTGAGGAAAAAAACAATTATCAGGGGAGCATTCCCCTGAACCACCCTACCAATCTACATTTTTGGACCTCGGTATTTATAAAAACCTGCGTACAGCCCTGTATGCCAGTGTTTATCTTTTTATGTTACTCCCTTAAGAAATCTAATATACATATAGTAAATGTTCTACTGTTGGCCTTGTGTATTCACTTAAGAAAACGGAAGCCCATATTTAAATGGTATTGTTGGAGATCCTCGATTTGCAGTTAGACCACCCCATTACTGCATGATTCAACTTAAGCACATTTATCAGCTAAACATAAGGGTTAGTTCACCCACAGTTAAAAGAATATATTTTTTCTAAATGTTGGGGGGTAATATTGTTACACACACACACACACACACACACACACACACACACACACACACACACACACACACACACACACTCTAATGTCTGCCATCATATAAATACATTTTACACACAGTTTTAAAACTTAAATTGCATTATATCATCTATATCAACAATCCCAGTTGCTGTTGAAAATATATTACTTGTAAATGTATTTCCTATTATATAATTGAATATTGTGTTGGAAATCGAGGGGCCTTCAAGTAAAATAGGTTGAGAACCACTGTTCTAGGCCAACCTATTAACTACATAGCAATGTAGCTTGTTCTAGAACCATGTAGAACCACTCATACTTCCTTCCAAAATGTTAAAATCAATTTTTGCAGCCATTCATGCTAAAAATAAACATCACCACAAGGATATAGACAGGACAGCCTGGAAGCCCCACTGTCATTTCAGAGTGAAGCACACATTTGCATCTCCCAAATTCTGGCAGAGGATCCAAACTCCCACCGGGCCTAATTTAAGCATCTCGGGTATTTATATTACCAGCTAAAAATGAAAGGACTGAATGAAGCTGTTGAAAATGTCAAACATCATTGGAAATAATGCAGCATTGAGCTTGTATCTGCAGCTGAATGCCAACGTCACGTCCACTAGATATAAAAAATAACTACGGCCAGATGCTGTTTGCACTAAATACCCTCTTTTCACTTTGTGTCACTATGGCAACCATCTGTGAATAAGTCCTCCCTCTTTAATCTATTCCCTCCTTTTGTGCGCATGCTTTTTGGCGGTGTCCCCATGTTGTTTTTCCTCTTCATCCACTCAACATGTGTCTTCTAAAGGGAAGTTCTGGTAGTTGCAGCCCCGCTATTCCCCACTGTATCATTAAGCATACCTGCAGTGGTGCCGAGACTGTCGACAGTCTGACAACTGTCTCTCCAGCCAAGCATCGCCTGGCTTATGAGCACAAACAAAGACTTTCTTTGGCAAATCTTGCCTGGCAATTACCTAAAACAGCATGGGATTTGACATGATTAATTCAGTTGGTGTAAACATTTCATTACGATGCTAACAGCTGGATACACAGATGTGGGTTGATATAGCATGGCTTGTCGTTTCTTGTGAGAAAGCAAGATGTGAGAGGACATCAATAAAATATATTTTTCAAACATACACTTTAATGAAAAGAGATAAAGTCGGCCAAAGGATAACGACACACTCAGGCATTTTAAATTTCATTACCTCCGGAATTTGGATGCAGTTTGTTTTTGCCGCAGAACCTCAGACGGGATTTGATAAGTTCAAGAATGAAAAAACAAAACGAAAGGAATCTCTTTTCAAGATTTAGGTCAACAGCTCGAGTTGGTGCTGAATGTACCGAGGATGGAACATGAGATCAAATTTCTACTAACGTGAAACACAAAGAACTGGCATATGCAGGGGTTCAAACAGAGTATGCAACATATGCAATGCATATGACGCCACAAAAAAGATACCAAAATCATAGATGCATGTTCATTACGTGCTGAATTTAGCACAAATTAGATCAACCAAGATGTAGATGAGCTTGTTTCTTCCTCAACACAGCATTGGAGAAATTTAGCATTACATCACTTGCTTACCAATGGATGCTCTGCAGTGAATGGGTGCTATCAGAAAAGCTGATAAAAATAACAATAATCAACACCACTCCAGTCCGTCAATTAATGAATTGTGAAGTGAAAAGCTGAATGTTTATAAGAAACAAATCCATAGTTAAGGTGTTATGCCATTATACCTTCGCTTCTGGCCAAAATATGAGTCATAATCCATGATAATGCTCTCTACAATACAAGGCCTTCTAATTTAGCTGGAAGCAATGAAGGTAAAAAAGGACTTGATAAAGGATTTGCCACAAACGCACAGCTTTTCATTTCACAAGATGTTAATTGATGGACTGTAGTTATATACATTACTTGTGGATTATTATAGTGATGTTTTTATCAGCGGTTTGGACTCAAATTCTGACGGCACCCATTCACTTGCAGAGGATCCATTGGTGAGAAAATTATGTAATGCTAAATTTCTCACAAATCTAATGAAGAAACCAACACACCTACATCTTGGATCGCCTGAGGGTGAGTACATTTTCAGCAAATTTTCATTTTGAGCTGAACTATTCCTTTAAATAATTAACTAAATGATTTATTATTTGTTTTAAAGATTCACTTTAATTATTAGACGGCAATAGCAATCGAATGTAAACAGTGACCCAATAATTGACATGGTACCAAAATATATTGTGCACCCTAACTTAAAACAAATGGCTATATGTAAATGGAAATCAAATGAACTGATGCTTCAAAAGTGATTTCCATTTATGGGAAGGGCAACATTGGTGCATCACACTCCTCAACAAATGCATACTCATGTCAGGGCATACAGTTTGAGAGGCAGATGCACATGAATGAGTTTACTTACCCTTTGATGCGATGACCTGTTTAACCCTGGATTAAGAGAAATGGATACAGCAGGAGATAGAGAAGCAAATTCGTAAGGACAGCAGTGAATAGTGGTGAGGTGAATTAGTCTGGCCCTCAGGGTCAACACTGTTGCACTGCAGGTGAATTTCAACCAATTCTGCAGTCAACTGTGTGCCTGATCCCTGACACCATTAAAAACATATTCCCTCCACACTGACCCTTAGGCAAATACAGCAAGATAATAGAAATTAGCTAAATATATATTCTAACGTCTCGACTGCTTGGGCTTTGTTTTATATGAGTGCACTTGCTAAGATTTAAGCTGATTCCTTCCAAAAAAATAAAAAATATATATATATGTATTTGATGACACAAAATATGCCATACATATCCTGATGTATTATAGTCTACAACACTGACAATATAAAATAATATCCACATTTAGAATTGCAAAACCTTTTGCCAGACAATATTAAATAATTCAACAAATGAATATGCATGTATACATCCAATGTCTTTAACAGATCCATTATATGTACAGAGGCTCTGTACAACTGTAGCACCTGTTTTATATGAGCACACAAAAAGATTAGTTGCTTATTGAAAATAGTATATACTACTGGCACTGAGCTCTACAGAACACAACATTTCTACACAATAAGCAAATTAAAATGATTCCAAAAATGCATTTAGATCAAACAAAACTCCATCTAACAGTTTATGTATCCAACTTACAAATGCATAAGGAAAAAAAAACTTTGAAAATCAGCACTTATTATTCATTACTCTACTGATACCTTGTATTTGCTAACAGACCACATTTCTAACAGCCAGCTGTCTATGCCCCTTTCAGCAATAGCATGATTATTTGTGAATATCTAGACACATGCACAAATGGGCCGAAAGAATTCGAGACACCTGTCCCCTATTAAAATACAAAACAAAAAAAAACTATTACATACAGAGATGCATTGCTTCACCATAATGAGATTAACTCACATGTTCATGGGCCAAAATGCAACTGCATGTCATCAAGAATGTATCATATTATAAACCGTGTTACTAGAAATCACAGAGATGGAAATTAAAGCAATAGTTCACACACAAATGAAAAGTTGCAGAAAGGTTCTCACCCTCTGGCCATTCAAAGATGTAGATTTGTAGTTTTTTTTTTTCATGAGAAGATTTTTATACATTTTGTATTCCATCACTTGCTCATCTTTAAATTCTCTGCAGTGAATGGGTGCCGTCGGAATGAGATAAAACATTACAATATTCAACACAACAGGCATTTAAACCATCTTCTGGCTAAAACACAAACCCTCTATCCATAATATTGCTTTCTCTAGTGAAAAAGATCAAGCACCGTTTACAGTCAAACTGTCCAAAACAGCTCTAAAAAAATATGCTTGTGAATTTTGATTATAGAGGACAACAGGGTATAGATTTTATCAGTGGTTTGAAGTTAAAATGACTTAATGTTGGATAAGAAAAAAAAAAACATGAGCTTTTTGCTTAATGTGTTTATATTTTTGGTGTCTGAAAGTGATGATCAGATAATTTCTTACAATTCGATTTAATCCTTGTAATATGTTGCAATTCTTTTTCAATACTTCTTTTTACAGAGCAGTTTTTTCTTATTTTCTTGAACAACTCATTATTTGTTCCGTTGCCTATTATTGTATTAAAAACTTATTATAAATCCAACAATCAGTCAATCAATCAGATTTTAGGAGTGAGCTTAATATTTGGAATTGAACAACATTTGTAACCTATAATTTATTATTTTTTAGGTGCAGTTAATGGTTAGTCTTAGTGTCAGGTTTAGGTTTAGTATTGTGAGAAGTTTGACAAGTTTGACAATTATGTTGTTCCAGGACCAACTAGAAGATAATGTTTGTTCCACACACATGCCAACTCAGTATAGTTACATGTACTGCAAGCATTTTTAGCTGTTGTAGCTACTGCAACAAGGCTTGTCCGTGATTAAGACAACATGGACTTTCTCTAAAATCCCACCCACCAAAGCAGACGCAACGAAACAAATCACAGGCAGAGGACATCGTAGCTTTGTAGCTACTTTGTAGCCAGATCGGCTGCTTTTCTTTTTTGCTGTCTACAGAACCTATAGCTTTCACAGGGACCAGTGTTTTCTCAGGAGACCTATTTCAGTGATATCTGTGAGGAAGTGGAGACATTTTATGAGTGGTATTAACTGCCACTGACAGGCATCTATTTGGTATGTGATAATACATCCTACTTGCAATGTAAAGGTCTGTCAGACATCCTGTTTTTGCTCTTAATTCAGTGTTGTGTGACACATCAGAAAATGTGCAGAAGGGATGGACAAGCCCACAATGCATTCACTTACATAACACCCTCATTATAGCCTGCTGTAATTATGGGATGTGCAAATATGCATAACACCCACACCTTCAAGCCTCTTATTTTAATTAATTATTACATTTAATTGATTCTACATCTAAATAAATGCCTATACAGCTAAACAATCTCAAACTCATAAAAGGCATTAATGACATCAGCAGAATTACAGCAGCAGAGCACATTCTAGCTAATGGCTAGAAAACGTCCCAGGTTACGTATGTAACCATGGTTCCCAGAGGGAATGAGACGCTGCGTCGAGACGCTACGGGGAACGCCATCAGCGATGTCCAGCTCTGAATCATATGTGTAAACAGTCAAAATTGATGGCCAGACGTCAGGTGCGGGTGACGTCATGACCAGGATGCTTAAAAGCACGTGATGTGCAGCTGGCGCCAGCTTCCAGGAATGAAGCATAGCTCTAGTAGGGATGCCGGAATTATGGCCCTGCGACGCAGCGTCTCGTTCCCTTGGGGAACCATGGTTACATACGTAACCTGGGACGTTCCCCTCCGGGAACATCGAGCTGCGTCGAGACACTACGGGGAACGAGATGTCCATGCCGCCAGAATTGCAAATCCCTGCTTAGTGTGTGGAATGCACAGCTACGGCAAGAGAACCGAAGAGCCAGGAGTGGCTTGCAGATCTAGGTCATAGAATCTGACGAAGGTTAGGGGCGTAGACCACCCACAGCGTCACAAATGTCCTGAATAGGAACACCTGCGAGAAAGTTGGTCCGTCTTTCTCCACAGGGCAGTTCTGTGGACAAATGCATAGAATTAAGCTTTTCCTGGTCGGGCTCCCTGAAGGGAGGAGGACAAAAAGCCTGGAGTACAACAGGCTATGGTACCGAGGAGGGGACCTTAGGGACGTACCCCACACGAGGGTACAAAAAAGCTTTCGCCAGACCGGGCGCAAAGTCTATAAAGGAAGGGGCCACCGAGAGGGCCTGCAGATCCCCAACTCTCTTCAGAGAAGATATGGCTAAGAGTAGCACCGTCTTCAAGGTAAGGAGACGCTCTGATACCTCCTCGATGGGTTCAAACGGAGGTTTGCAGAGAGCCTCTAGCACCACAGCGAGATCCCAAGGAGGGACCAGGGACCGTACTCTAGGCCTGAGCCTCATCACACCGTGGAGGAAACGTGTAGTCAGGGGGTCTTTGCCCACTGACTGTCCATCCATAGGGTTGTCCACCCACTTCTTGTTCCATTACCAGACCCACGAGACACATTTGGCAGTAGTTTCCATGCTACCAAATAGTCTACTAAGGGAACCAGTCTCCGGAGACTGGCTTCTGGTGTACTTAGAGCTGCTAGCTCGGTGCCCTGAACAAAAACTTCTTGCTTAACATCATGTTCTCTTCAGTTAGGCATATCAAATCCCTCCGGAATCATATTTACTGTCATAACTATATTACTTTTAAGTAATCATTCGATAAATAGATTGATTAACGAGCAAGTACGAGTAAACATGTAAAACGAAAGGACTATTAATTTTTTAATTCCGCGAGCACGCAGCTCTCTGTGGAAGACAGGGGAAAGCAGGTGCTGGAGAAGCGCGTATAGATCAGAGGCGTGCACGCAGTAAATTAAGATCAAACAAACCCACAAAATTATGGTTTCTGTTATCCCTCCCTGCTTAATCCTGGCTTAATATTACAAGTTAAAACTTGTTTTGATTTATGTAATTTCTGTATTTTAATAAATGCTGCATTGAACGAATTTCAGGGCTCTGTATAGGTCATTACACAAAAAACATCTGCAATGTTTTTATGGGAAAGATAGTTATACAGGGTTATAAAAATAACCTAAAACTAACCATTAGGGAACGTTCTCTGTAAGTAATTTTTAGGTTATTTTAAAAATTTAACATTTCCCTAACGTTAGTATTTGGTTCCCCCCAAAAATAACCAAACGGGAACCAAAAACTAACATTAGGGGAACGTTCTGTGTTTGCTGGGTTACGGTTTGCAGAGAACGATCTCTTATGCTTATGCACATTGCAATAGCTTGTGCGGGGCTCCTTCAATTATATCAAGTGAAATAATGATGATCAGATTTGCCCTTTTGGCGGTAATAATGCTTTAGAATTTTTAGAGCAAGTTGTATTGGAGTTATTGCCATTTATCCCTGAATGTGTGAGGAAAATCGAACACAAACTTAACCCCGCTGTGAAAGCATGTGTTCAAGTGAACAAACTTTATTGAATCGAGGAAAAATCCATAACTGGAACGAATCCTCTCGCTAATTTCCCGATTGCACAATTCCCAGTACTGAGATGCTGTTGTTTGCCTGGCGAATTCGTCATTAATTAGCTATTGAGTAACGTGAAGCTGGTGATAATACTGATGGACCTTATATATGGCTGCTGTGATAGGTGTTGCATCCCTATAGGTAGATGTGGATCAGCTGAGAGTCAGTTGATGCAAACTTGACTAACGTGACCTGCCAGAACTAACGCTATGCTTGATAATTGAAAATTCGAATTGTGGTGATGTGTAATTATTATTATTTACTCACCATCATATTCCAATGCTGTATGACTTCTTCCAACAAAAGAAGTTGGAACCTTAGTCTCCATTGATTTTTATTATATGTTGCCATGATATGTGTCCTTGAACCACAAAACCAACCATAAGGGTCCATTTTTTGAAATTGAGATTTATACATCACCTGAAAGCTTAATAAATAAGCTCGTTTTCCATTTATGTATGGTTTGTTAGGATTGGACAATATTTAGCCAAGATACAACTATTTGAAAATCTGGAATCTGAGGGTGCAAAAAAAATTCTAAATATTGAGAACATCGCCTTTAAAGTTATCCAACTGAAATCCTTAGTATTACATATGACCAATCAAAAAATTGTTTTCATAAATTTATGGTTGTAAATTTACTAAATATCTTCCTGGAACATGATATTTACTTAGTATCTTAATAATATCTTAATATCCTAAAAATCGATAATTTTGACCCATACAATGTATTGTTGGCTATTGCTACAAATATACCTGCTTCTTAAGATTGATTTTGTGGTCCAGGGTCACATATTCCTCATATAATTCTCTTTGTTGTGTTCTAAAGAAGAAAGTCAAATAGACTTGGAACAACATAAGGGTGAGTAAATAACACATTTTTTTGTGTGGATTATTCTTTTAAACCCTGCTTTTGAAGCCTGTCAGGCCCAGTCCCCATTTATTTTCATTATATGGAAATGAGTGTCCAGGATATTCTTCAAATATTGTCCTTTTTGTGTTATAAAGAATAAAGAAATTCATATGGGCTTGGAATAACATACGAATGAATAAATAACATAATTGATGTGTTGTTACCTGTATCTTTAAATACAGTTTTTGAAGCTTGTCAGCCCCAGTCCACATTCACTTTCTTTATATAGAAATTAGTAGCTAGGATATTCTTCAAATATTGTCCTTTTTGTATTCTATGGAAGAAAGTAAGTCAGGCTTGGAGCTTGGAACAACATAAGGAGGTGTAAATAACAGATTTCCATGTGGACTGATCCTTTAAACACTGCGTTTGGAGGCTAGTTCAATGTGTTTCTTGTGCTCCGTTTGAAGAAAAAGAACATCCACTGCCTCTGGACAGACTCATCAAGCGTTCAAGGGTAATTATTGTGGATGTGGCCCATTTGTATAGTACTGCACGCTTTCACCAAATCCTCAGAAATAGATGCACGGTATTTGTTCCAGAAACAAACTGAAGTTGCCTAAATGTCCACAGAAAACCACACAGCACCTGATGGCAGAGAAGGCAGCTGGCTAATAGAGGCCAGAACCTCAAATAAAAATATGTTTTTAATTTCTGCATTCAAATTAATTTAAAGAATGTTGTGAGCCATATAGTAAAACAATTTCACTAATTATCACTATCCTGATATCATAATGAAGAAAATACTATATACATTATATTAAAAATTGTCATTGCTTATTAATGTTTTACAAAACATTGTCTGCCAAATCAAAGTCATGTGGTGCGACCAACACAAAGCAGTGTGGTAGAAGGTTGGTAGAACCTTGACATTGGTGCGACCAACACAAACAGGAAATTATGTAATTAAGAGGACCCCTAAGATTTTTCTTAAAATGTGACATAATTTTAGCTTTTTAAGACATGGTAAGGTAGGTTGAGCGTGTAAAATGTCATGTGGTATGACTCCTTCATTTTTTTTATATGAATTAATAATTCATGATATACAGGTGCATCTCAATAAGGTATAAATTAGAATGTCGTGGAAAAGTTCATTTATTTCAGTAATTCAACTCAAATTGTGAAACTCATGTATTAAATAAATTCAATGCACACAGACTGAAGTAGTTTAAGTCTTTGGTTCTTTTAATTGTGATTGTTTATAATTTTGGTCAGTGTATATTTAAAAAAATATACAAATTTGTATAGTTGTGTATTCGAGGTCTAAGCAAAGTTGGTTAAACCACATGACTGATTTGATTTAAATGCGCCATTTTGTGGACACTCATTTTCCATCTTAATTTAATTAGATTAAAACATTTTAACTTACAGTTTGAGATCACATAACAGTTTATAGGATATAATTCTGTCCATATCTACTGAAAATGATCAGCAGAAAAAAATACCTTAATGATGTATTAGCACTGTGGATCAATGTGATTGTTAGTTTTAAAGCAAATCTGTAGGTGTAATAGCTAAGAGATACAAAAAAGGCTTACAGATGTTGTCTGTGATAAATTTGCGATCAATTGAAGTCAATAGCAACCCACTGTTCAGCCCCCATATAGTGCGTGTGTGTCCTCTGTGGCTTTTTGGATCTGGATGGAAGCCCATTCCATTACAGATATTAACAAGTTGGAAGAGGAATGTAGAGATAGAACTCCACAGACTTTCATGTAATTTTCTGTGGATCAATGATTCCTATTCAGGATATACTAAAAACAATAGCAACAAGTATAATACTTAAAGAAGTAGTTCACTTCCAGAATTACAATTTCATGATAATTTACTCACCTCCATTTCATCCAAGATGTTCATGTCTTTCTTTCCAAGATTTTCCCCATATAGTGAACTTCAATGGGACCAACAGGTTTAAGGTCCAAATTGCAGTTGCAATGCAGCATCAAAGGGTTCTATGCAATCCCAGCCTAGGGTCTTATCTAGAAAAACTACCTGTCCTTATCTAATACAAATTCAAATCTACTAAAATAATTTACTAAAAAAATACTTTTTAACCACAAATGCTTGTCTTGCATTAGCTCGACCTCACATATTACATAATCACACACAGTATATACATAATTAAGTAGGCAAAAGCACCGACCAGTGTTTACAAAGTGAACATAAAAAAAAAAAAACTCATACGCTCTTTACAAAAAATTGTAAAACAACGGTGTTGCGATTTTGAAGCCTGAGGAGAAAATTAAGGTTTTTCTCCTACCGCTAATTTTTGACTGAAGCGCACGGACGAAGAACTTACTGAGTGTGACCTTTCCAACATGATTGCAGAGCTAGAGCAAGATGAGCATTTGTGGTTTAAAAGTATATAAATGTTTTATTTTTTAAAGAAAAAGGCAGATTGTTTTGTTAGATAAGACCCTTATTCCTCAGCTGGGATCATGAAGAGCCCTTTAATGCTGCACTGAAATGGCAATTTGGACATTCAACCCGTTGGCCACCACTGAAGATTATAATGAGAAATTTCCTGGAATATTTTCTTCAAAACTTGGGTGAGTAAATTATCAGAACAAAAGTTAACTCAAAATGAAATATGCTGATAATTTAGTCACACTCAGGCCATCCAAAACATAGATTAGTTTATTTCTTCATTCAAACTAATTTGGAGAAATTTAGCATTACATCACTTTTTCACCAATGGATCCTGTGTAGTGAATGGGTGCCATCATAATGAGAGTCCAAACAGCTGATAAACACATCACAATAATCCACAAGCAATCCACACAACTCCAGTTCATCATTTAACATCAAGTGAAGGGAAAAACTCTTTGTTAAGAAACAAACCAGACATTAAAATATACAAACAAATATACAATTTTCATTTTTCAACCATTAACACAGTTTCATAGGCATGAAAATAATATAGCTGTGCTGTTCAAACCCATTTGCCTTTACTTCTTATGTAGAATTATGTCCCATGGACATTAATGCATAGAAATATAGCAGACAACAATGGCTGAAAGAGTCAACAATGTTTATTTTTTCCTTTCAGAAATGAAGTCACACAAGCCAAAGTTTGGGGGAAATTAGTTTTAACTGGTTTTTATTTTGTCAAATGACATTTGGCAGCAGAAATAATGATGATAAATATTGACCGGTATCTTGAGAGACATACAATATCCCCGCAAGCATATTTTAAAGTAATTTTCTTGCCATTCATGGAGGCTCACATCATCCAGCCAGAATTCAAAACAAAGACAAACAATCACTCAAAATGCAATTTACTGCTATTTACCTGTCATCAAAAAGCTTTTATAAACATGTTTGAAAAGTCCATTTGATGCAAGGTCTTTATCGTTCAATGCCCATATTCGCATATAAAAAGCAACTGACATTCACAAAAGTCCAAAGGTAGAAGACAAAGCAAAATAATTGCTTTTTAAGAGAAAATACGGTTGACCGAAACAAATCTCACTCTGCGAAAGACTTGCTGATTGCCACTAAGAAAAAAGCGTGATACATACCAATCAGTGCAGAGATAAGAGCCAAATGACCTTAAAAATAATTAAAAACCTCAGTTTAATCTGAGTTGTGATGAAACAGAATGGCCGCTTATCCTTTTCTTGTAAAGTACCACAGATAAACAGGTCCGCAGATTATAATGCCACTCAGAGGGTAATCTTTATAAAAAAATGTGAATTGTAAAACATGTTTGTGCTTGCAATAGCAAAACAATTTAGAGAACGAGCCTTTACTTCTGAGTGATTTTGTATTGAACTAACATACAGGCAGTTGTCTGTGAGCAATATGTTATCTTCTCCACTCTAGGTGCAGCTGCGTTTAACTAACAATGCATCTGCTGTTTGATATGCTCTGCTGATCAGAATGAGGCCAGTACTAATTCTCATGGCACAGTGGAGGAGCAAACAGCAGGGTTTTTACTGGTTAGAAATGTTAGTCAGGCAGAATATTACCATAATGTGCAGAGAAATCGCTGTTCTTCCCATGGCCAGTCTACATGACTTGAGCTTTGAGGCGGTGATGAGAGAGATGGGATAATCAAGAGAGTGGCGACAAGAGCACATTCAGTTTTTGTGGTCGTACCTTATCAGAGAATAAAACGTACTCAGTTACTATCGTAACCTCGGTTCCCTTAGATATGGGAATGAGGGAACGAATACTGCGTTGAGATATCGACGTAAATATGGGAAAATCCCTTTTTTCCCCTTCACTGAAGCCTTTTTCAATCACACAGTTATAACTGCACGCGATTGGTTCGTGTATAACATCACAAACACTATGAGTTTCAGCCAGGGCATACATGTTAAGGCGTTTACAAAGCAAAAATAAACATGACAACAGCCACTATAGATTATATAAGATAATAAACACACTATTACGATAGGATATGGTGATTTTCTTGAGATGAATGTGTACATCTGAAATGCTAATTTGTGCAGCATTATAAAAGGCTATGAATAGCATATTTTAACAACAGAAAAACTATTAATCTCATAAATTGTCTTATGAAGCATGATGCTAACATTAGCTCTAATGCACCTGCAGAACAGGTCCAATTTTTCTTCATAATGCATTTTGTCATAATACTTCATGTAAGGTCGCAAGAAAACATTTTGTTGTATTTATTTAGAAATACTTTTGATAATAGTACTTTTCTAAATGTATACTGGGATTGAAGTGATGTGGCTTGGTAAATGTTTTATTGCCAGTATAAAGACTGACAATGGCAGAATAAAAACAAAAGAATAATGATAAAAGAATAATACGGATTGTCTCATACCTGGCGGAAGTGTGAAAGGTTCTGTTTCCTTAAAGGCAGGGTAAGCAATTTTTCAGTCGGGACTGAGTACCAAAATAAACCCGTAGCCAATCAGCAGCAAGGGGCGTGTCTAATCAAATTAAATCAAATCACTTTTATTGTCACATCACCACAACACATGTGCCTTGGTGAGTGAAATTCTTGAGAGCATGCTCTTCAATGAATCAATGCATTTAGGCATCTAGATGAGGTGAGGACCACTTGCTGAAGTTCAAACCGAGCATCAGAATGGGGAAGAAAGGGATTTAAGTGACTTTGAACATGGAATGGTTGTTGGTTTCAGACGGACTGGTCTGAGTATTTCAAAAACTGCTGATCTACTGGGGTTTTCACACACAATCATCTCTAGGGTTTACAGAGAATGGTCCGAAAAAGAAAAAATATCCAGTGAGCGGCAGTTGTGTGGACGAAAATGACTTGTTGATGTCAGAGGTCGGAGGAGAATGGGCAGACTGGTTAAATATGATAGAAAGGCAACAGTAACTCAAATAATCACTCGTTACAACCAAGGTATGCAGAATACCATCTCTGAAAGCACAATACGTCGAACCCTGAAGCAGATGTGCTACAGCAGCAGAAGAAGACACCGGGTACCGCTCCTGTAAGCTAAGAACAGGAAACGGAGGTTACAATTCGCACAGGCTCACCAAAATTGGACAATAGAAGATTGGAAAAATGTTGCCTGGTCTGATGAGTCTCGATTTCTGCTGCGACATTCATAAATGGGTCAGAATTTGGGGGTCTGACAGTAGGGTCAGAATTTGGCATAAAGAACATGAAAGCATGGATCCATCCTGCCTTGTCTCAACGGTTCAGGCTGTTGGTGGTGGTGTAATGGTGTGGGGGATATTTTCTTGCACACTTTCGGCCCCTTAGTACCAATTGAGCATTGTTTAAATGCCACAGCCTGTCTGAGTATTGTTGCTGATCATGTCCATTCCTTTATGACTACAGTGTGCCCATCTTCTGATGGCTACTTACAGCAGGATAATGCACCATCACAAAGCTCAAATCATCTCAGACTGGTTTCTTGAATGTGACAATGAGTTAACTTTACTCAAATGGTCTCCACAATCAAAAGGGGGTCCAACCCGGTACTAGCAAGGTGTACCTAATAAAGTTGCCAGTGAGTGTATATCCACACAGTAATATGCAAAGGTGCAACAGATTATACATAAGCTGGGTATGCAATGTCATAGATGTGCATTAGAACCACCAGATTTTTGTATTTGTGCAGTGTGTGCATGTAATCCAGTTTGAACTGTGTTAAAGTTAAAGTGCAGTGCATGGCATACTGTAAAGTGGGAGTATGCAGTATGGTTTATTATTTCTGACTGTTCATTAGCCTGATAGCCTGAGGAAAAGGCTACCGGATCGGATGCTGCAGAGATGTCTTCCTGAGGGCAGCAAAGAAAGCAGTCTGTGGGACAGGTGGCTGGAGTCATTGATGATCCTTCGGGCTTTTCTTATACACCGCCTGGTGTAGATGTCCTAGAGGGAGGGAAGCTCACCTCAAACAATGTGGCGGGCAGTTCGCACGACCCTTTGCGGTTGCCAGCGGTCCTGTTTCCAAACCAGGTGGTGATGCAGCCGTTCAGGATGCTCTCCACAGTGCAGGTGTAGAATGATCTGAGGATGCTGGGGCTCATTCCGAACTTCCTCAGCCGTCTCAGGAAGAAGAGGCGCGGATGTGCCTTCTTCAGTACTGCATCTGTGTGAGCAGACCATGTGAGATCCTCAGTGATTTGAACGCCAAGGAACTTAAAGCTGTTTACCCGCTCCACAGGTGTCTTGTCGATGGTAATGGGTGTGTGTTCTCTGCTCTGTCTTCTGAAATCCACCATCAGCACCTTGGTCTTGTCGATGTTGAGTGAGAGGTAGTTCTCCTGACACCATTTAGTCAGGGTACTCACCTCCTCTCTGTAGGCCGTCTCATCGTTGTCGGTGATCAGGCCTATCACCGTTGTGTCTTCAGCAAATTCGACGATGAGGTTAGAGCTGTGTGTGGCTGTACATTTATGTGTGTACAGAGAGTACAGGAGTGGGCTGAGGATGCAGCCCTGAGGAGCACCAGTGTTGAGGACCAGGGGAAATGAGGTATTGTTGCCCATTCTGACCACCTGACTTCTTCCTGTCAGGAAGTCCAGGATCCAGCTGCACAGATATCTGTTTAGTCCCAGAGTCTGGAGCTTCGCAACCAGTGTGGTAGGCACTATGGTGTTAAATGCTGGGATATAGTGCACAAAAAGCATCCTCACATAGGTGTTCTTATTTTCCAGGTGGGAGAGAGCAGTGTGAAGGGTGAAGGCAATAGCATTGTCTGTGGAACGGTTGCTGCAATATGCAAATTGTAGCAGATCCATACTCTGATGAGTTTCTCAAAACACTTGCTGAAAACGGGTGTTAGAGCAACGGGCCTCCAGTCATTCAAGCATGTGATTTTCTTTTCTTTAATAATACATTTGTTTGTTGTTGCAGAAAATCAGCATATTACAATGATTTATGAAGGATCATTTGGGATTAAAGACTTCACATCACAGGAAATATATATTGTATGTATACAGTATACACACACATATAAATATATATATATATATATATATATATATATATATTCTGAGTATACATGGTTAATCATAAATACAATTAATAATTAAAAATCCTGTCTATATTTGTATAATGTCATGATTTTCCCATCACACATTTTTAAACAGATTTTAAATTTTAATTGGTCAATTTTACTGTTTTACTGCATTTTTACCCATATATACTGTACAAGAAAAATATTGGGAATAATACAAGCCAAATAATTTACTTTTATATTAAACTTGAGATAATTGTTTTTATTAAGCTATTAATACTTTTTTATTAAGCTACAAAATGTGTTTGTTTGTTTTTTCCCCAACAACTAGCAAAAACGCCAGCCTTGAACAACAGAGAATAAAATGCAGAATACAATTGTAATATTAACTAATTTGTTTTATAATAAGTAAGTTAAGTTTTAATAAATAATACTGATTATGAACAAATAAAAAATATTATAGTATTAACTGCTTGTAAAAGATACATACAAATATTATTGTATTATTGCCTGTTATACAGCACAATAAGTATTGGACAAACATATAAATTGGTCGCTTGTTGTGTAGTGTAACATAAATACTGTTCTATAAGCTCTTACAAACAAACAAACAAACAAACAAACGCACACACACACACACACACACACACACAGACACACACAAGGAAAACTCTACGTCCTCATTTCAGAAGTGCATCGCTCCGCACTAATACTGTTTAGTTAAAGCTTTATATAAATACATTGCCATGGAGCCAGTAATTTGGAGGCTAATTTGCAGCTACTGTATATGAGTAACTCGCTGCTAAAAACAGCATGTTTCCCACATATATCAAAGTTTATCAGTTTTACACACTGAAAAACGTCTACATCCATGATAATGATGACCACTCAGTCAATAGCACTGGCTTTTCTTTGAGGTGCAGGAATTTTTCCTCTCCGATTTAAGCCTTAGATAAAAGAAAAATAAGCAATAAGGGAAGAATAATGCAAATATTAATGAAAATGGGAAAGCGAAGAGGGAGGCCACCAACAGAGTGAAATTGCACTGCACTTACCTGCCTATTATTGGAGTGATTTGACTTAATAGTCAAGACCATTAAGGATCATCTACTGTGCCATTATTTTTTTTCTCTCATAACACCATGTCCTTGGAGTGATGACCCTGCCAACCATCCTGTTACCATGACAACTTACTCTAAAAGTGATTTGTTTTCCGAATAGAAGGCACATGTAACATAACACAATGCAAGAAATACCAGGAAATTAGACTCCAGGAGAAAAACAATGTGACACAGGAAGTAGAAAATCCACTCCCACAAATGCATCCCTTTAATTGCTGTTACACTACCGTTGTCATCTATTATAGTCAGGATATCGGTACAGGGACCCGTAGGGGCTGCCCAGGACCAGTTTTAGGACACCGTCTATTTAAAGCAACCCATTAGACGCTGTCTAGATCAGTAAACGGGTCTCTCCAGTGGTACGGAAATGGCCTGTGGTCAAAGTCCTGGTCCTCAATCAGATTAGCAGTAGACTGTATCCACGATACTTAAAATTGCTGGCCCGGAGTCCATGTTCACGGCAAGGACACCGAGCGAGTCACCTTGGTGCATTCAGAGATAAATTATGATATAAATATTCTGGAGACAGCCAAACACATTGATTGCTCGATTAACTTTTGTTGAAGCCACACAACTGCGGTTCCCCACTGCTGTGTTGAAATTATCACTTTAATCATCGCTCACAACTTCTGATGCATTTTGGAGCTGTAATAAATAATTTATACTCAAATTGTTTTAATGCCAGCCCAGAAAACAACTTCAAAATGGCACTCACAATTATCTCCGCATTCATTAACCGATAGAGTGCATTTACAACTTGGCAACACAGCAATATTTTAAATTGTTTGTACATTGTTAACGCATTCTTGATTAGATTAAAAGTTCAACTTTAACTGAAGCTTGCTTCAAATCCAGTGAAAGTGAATGTAAAGTTGCCAACAAGCTCAAGATGAGAAACTATTACGGTCTGTTTCAAACCAGTGTCACCTGGTTTTTGGTGGGTGCATCTCACTCCCTGCCCTGGGTAATGATGATTTATGCGAAGTTACAGTAAGTAAATGCTTGAAATGCCACATGGCGTTCAATAACACAGTGTTACCATTTAGATAATGTAACATACAGTTCTCCTACAAAAAATCCCATTCTTTGATACAAACACTGGTATTGAAATTTATGTGTGGCACTTACAGAAGATAGAATTCTAAGGCATTTTCAAGAATACCATGGTACTAAAATGGTAAATATCCAAAAAACATGGTAATTGTCAGTCCTCTGTCATGTGTGTCTTCTGTTCCCGCCTCTTGTGTCCATGTTTGGTTTGTTTCCAACCCGCCATTCGCGGCTCTCTGAAGCCCACCGCTGACTCAAGCCTGCCGGCCGCCAGCAAGTTCCAGTGGATCCAGTCCACACATCACAGCCAAGAGTGCCGTGCCATGTCCCCAGAGTCCTGAATTTTTAGCCTTGTTGTGCCCACAGGAACATTTTAATTAATCTTGTCATGTCGGTCTTGTCCATAGAGACTCGTCTGGGTCAGGCGGCTCCTCTTGTTGTGGCCGAGGAGGCCATTCTCTGCCTCCTTGTCGCGGAAGTGGAAGAGGTTGCTGCAAGGTTGTAGGACTCCGGCTGTAGTGGCCTCCAGAGCTCCCTGCTCCGCCTTGGCCACCAACTGTCTGTTCCGCTCTGGAGGTCCCTGTCCTATATCCTGTCCGTGTGTGTCCTGAGGGGCTTCCAGAGTGTCCAGCTGTGTTTTCCTGGTGGTACTTTTACGGTGCGGGTCGTGCCTTCCGGGAGGGGGGAGTTATGTCAGTCCTCTGTCGTGTGTGTGTCTTGTGTTCCTGCCTCGTGTCCATGTTTGGATGGTTTCCTGTCCTTGTTGAGTGTGATTGTCAGTTGGTTCTTGTCCAGCTGTGTTTGTCAATTGTCTATTATTGCCCTGTGTGTTTGTGGTCCTGTCTATTCGGTTTGGTTTCATCTGGTCTACTCGTTACTCCCCAGTGTTCCTGTCTGTGTCAGCCTTGCCTTGCCATGCCCTGCTTGGATATATTAAAGACTGTTCATTCGAGTTACATCCTCATCTCCGTGTTCCTCAATCCTCTCTCGTGTGTACACCGTGACAGTAATACAGCGGTGAAAGCTAAAATGTACAAGTAATGTTTCAGCTTTTCTGAATATTTTTTTGCATCTATCAGTTTATTGGCATATGTCATAATGTCATACTAAGTTTGAGTGTTATAGAACAGCACTGAAGAATACCACCATATCATTTTTCATTGGTCTGATACATTTTTTTAAAATACTTTTTCTCAGTAAAAATGGTTAATCCTAAATAAAATAAATAATTTAAAAAATATTGTCTACATTTGTATAATCTCAGGACTTTTCCCCTCACAAATCAAGTAAATCACATAAATAAACTGTCAGTCTCCATCTGAAACTCCTTTACCACCCATGAAGTTGATACAGCAGTCGTGTAGCATGCGGCACTATCACTGAACCCCCACACAGATTGTTGGGAATGAGATGAGGCAGCTGTTTTGAAGTCTTCACGCTTCTCTTCGGCCTATTATGACAGCGTATTGTGCCACACGGATAATGAAGTGGAACGCTACTTCCAGACCACTCGCTGTAATGGAAGCCCAGTCACAATGATTAATGCGCTATTCACCATGGACTCAACGTTTTTAGAAGCTTGTCAATTCTTCTGGCCTGCAACCGAACAAACATAACAAATGCTTCAGCTTTCCCTCATTAAAATGCAAATGCGTTTACTCTGTTGTTGATTTTTAACCAACACATAGCAGGACTCACAATTTAAATGAAAGCAGATGTGACTAACGTGTTGTAGCTGCTGTCATACCTGCAGGTTGATTACACGGTTTTTCATATGTAAAATTATGAATATATTAAATACTTTTCTGTATACTGAATATAGAGGCAGAAAGCTGAGTGAGCTAGTGATCATATGGTCATGTTATATAATATTAATGAAAGTGTATGGTTGATTGCCAAATAATATGCTCAAAAGTATGGAGTCGATAATTTTAGGGTAGGGTTTTTAGGGTTTTTTGTTTTTAATAAATTCATACTTTTATTTAGCAAGGACACATAAAATAAATTAAAATTAATTCAGTCAAGTCATGACAGTCAAGTCATTCATAATGTTACAAATAAATTATGTTATTTTGAACGTTCTGCTCATCAAAGTGTTCTGAAAAATATCAGTTTTCACAAAAAATATTACATAAATGTTTTCGACATTTATAATATTATGAAATTTTTATTGATGACTACATTTGCATATTAGAATAATTTCTGGAGAATCATGTGACACTGAAAAGTGGAGTAATGATGCTGAAAACTCAGCTTTGCATGACAGGAATAAATTATATTTTAAAATAGATTCAAATAGAAAACAGTTATTTTAAATTGCAATACTATTTCACAGTATTACTGTTTTAATTGTATTTACTTTTATGAAATAAATGCAGAATTTGTGAGCCAAATATACTACTTTTAAAAATACAAAACAATTAAGAATAACATTTGATTGGTATGGTTTACGATGGAATCTGTCATTATTAAATTAGCATGCAGATATAATGTTTAATAGAACAAAAAACGAATGTGAAACACCAGAACGACAGTGTAATCTCCTAGTGGTATTGTTATATTAACACCACTTTGACACCAGAGAGAGTAATAATGACATTGTTTCGTGAGTCAGAAAGGAAAAGTGTGGTAAAAGTAAAACAATTTCACCTGAGAGAAAGGTACAGCCAAAACTCTTTCACAACAAAACAATAAATAAAAATAAAAACACCTTCTCTATATTTTGTACTTTCTCTTCATAGGACACAGTAGTACTGTCAAATACAATATGTCTATATCAGATGACACTGATTCCATTACTTTTCATTTTTACAGCCTTTTCACACCAGCCTGTCATGTCCAATGTCCCTTAGCTTGAGGACATGAAAACAGTTTAAGAGTCTGGAACTGCAATGGCAGAGAAGACCAGTGTTTTATGACATAAAATATACACATATAATAATGATAATACATTATTATTATTATTATTTAGACAATTTCTAACATGCAATCCAAACTGCGAACAAACTGCTAGTCTTTTTTAGATGGAATCAAACCAATTCACTGAAATGAATTAAACTAGTTGGACAATCGATCTGAATTGAACAGAGCGTCATCAGTCATGGACTGAATCATCAGACAACTTCATTTCTATCACTCACTCACTCACTCACTCACTCACTCACTCACCTTACTATATATGACTCCGAATGAGCCAAGGATCATTACTTTGATCTTTTGAAATGGCAAAAATGTCTCATTTGTGAAGTTCTCAAAAAATGTATTCAGCCTTTTACTTGCTTGCTATTCATTTGACGACCAGACAATCTAAATATGCTGAAAAAACTAATAAAACAAAAGCAATACTTGTTATAATTTTTATTTTATTTGTTTCATAACATTATTATTAAGACTTGTGTAACCCCCCGGGTCCGCACCATCACACCGAGGCGGGCGCTCTACCAAGGAGGCTAAAGGCTACAGCCTCCAGCGTCAGTTGCTAGAGCCCTTCTTTTTGAGGTCAGGGGAGTGAGGTTTACACACAGCCCTTACTGGCATACATCCGTTACACTTGGTACCGCTAACAGAAAAAGTGATGACGCTTTAGTTTAGCAGCCTATTCTCACTATTAACTAGCGGATAATTAAGCATGTTTATTATGCATGTTTCTTAGTAATTATAAAGCACATATTAATGCCTTATTCTACATGACCGTATTTTAGATCTTACACCAGACCAAAACTTAACAACTACAACTACACAATTATGAACTTATTGAGGCAAAAGTCATTGATAATGGGTAAATAGTCAGTTAGATGGTTAATGGTGAGAACTGGTCCCCAAACTAAAGTGTGACTGAATACATGATACATACATATAAACAAACAACAGTTGTAGAAAGAGTTATGCTATTTGATCATAGTTAAATGCATTTACAAAAAAAAAATAACTCTAATAATTAATAGATGAACTAATCCTTAATCGAGAAAAGACTGATCTCTGAATGAATACAATTTTCTTCAAAGTCAGGTCACATCACAGCAGTACAGCCACATAGTGAAGACAAAATAATGCGGCATATGTTCGCAATAGTTCGCTCCTGTCACACTCTCTTATGTGTGAAATTCTAAATTCTTTAGAGGCCTCCATTTCTGAGAGGAAAAAGCAAGTATATACCTAAGCGAGCTTTTCCGCTGAAACTGCTGAATGAATATTTGCATTCCATTTTGAACAGAGAGAGACTCACAGATAAACTACAGGCTGAAATCTGACTGCCACTCTCTCTGAAGAGAAAAAAACCTCTTTATTGCATATACCATCCATAGACCTAGCGTTTGATTTGCCGTGCAATTTTTCTTATCGTGTGACCTGTGAAGAAGAAAACCCTATATTTTGAGCTTTAGGCACTTCTGTAATTGACCTTTACAAACATCTTAGACTAAATCATTCATACACACAGAGAAATGCACAATTAGCCCAAGAAATGAGCAATTAACTACCATTTAATCTACAAAAAAAAAATACAGACAGTTTATATACGTTTATATAAACACTATGTTTCAATAAACATTATTTTTGTAATGCAATATTTTTACAGATGGTTGCTCAGATTTAAATAGTTTATTCTTCAGATAAGTGTTCTAATAGAAACCCAGTGATATGAGAAGTTGCATGAAGAGATCGTCATTATAGCTCAAATCACACCATTACATAACTATATTAATATCTTGTCTGTCACCATCTCTGGGGAATTTATTGCTCAAAGTTGTTCTTTCCTCCTTTTTCCCAGGAGTAATAAAATAGACACCAAAGATACAATTATTATCATTAAGTAAGACTACACAGCTAATATTATTGAACAGTATTGCTCAGATTATTTGATTTTGGATAAGTAACAGACATTAAAATTGTTTATATTGAAATCTTTGATTCTGAAGAATGTAATCAGATAACTAGATAAAAAATAATCATATTGTCACACTATCACCTTGTTTACTTTTGTTGCCTGTCTGGTTCATCGACCCCTTTATTACTTTAGTTAGTACATCTGTGTCTAGTTAATTTAGTCATTAGTTCCTCTCTTCCATTTGTATAAATTCCCTTCTTTTTGTTCTCTGAGATGCCGGTTATTAATGTTGCTACTTTTGTCTCTGTCACATTGATTTACACCTCATTGCATTCATTGCCTAGCCTTGCCTGTTTGGATTTTCTGTTTGTTTGCCAGAGGATTATTATTAAAAACTGTGTATTTGGACTAAACATCTGTTGTGCGCTTTGAATCCTGCCAATGAATGTGACACATATAATATTTTCATTTTCATTTTTTCATCTTAATATAATTTTAAACACATAACAAGTACTTACCATAAATGTACCTTTTGTATTAATGTAAAAAGTAAAATTGTCCATTATTTAATAAAAAATATAAAAATCAAAACAAATAAAATATACAAAAATAAAATAACATATTTTTCTTCCACTTTTAATAAATAGAAGTACACAAAAATTGATTCCAAAATAATGTTAATATTTTATTAATAATTATTAATATTTAAAAATAGCTAATACGAATTATTAATTCATAAATATGAAAAAATGTTAGGGAGTCCACCACATAACATTTTGCAACCTGAACTAAATGTCTGGTAATAAAAAGGCCAAATTACCTTTTATCTTTGATATTTTTAGAAACATACTGTTTTTGACTTGGGCTTCCACTCTATGATATGATTTCCTGTTTCATTTGTTCAGGCATGTTGGCTGCATCACATGATCTGTAGGAAAAAAATGATGTTTAGATCCTCAAATATCAAATATCAATAAGCAGTGAAGCAGTTTCAAATATTTTCCAAGAATGTATAATACATATATGTATGTTAATTCCATACATGAATTATACATAACATACATTAATGTACATTACATTAATGATGCTTTTCTTTGCTATCTGCACCTCTTTTCACATGAAGGTCAAAGAAAGCATGTTTGCTTGCGTCAAAAGGTGCGCAGAAGCCCTGAGACAAGTCATGTGAAAGAGACTTTGCTCTATGCAAATCTGTGACTTCAAAATACCTATGTCAGAAGAATCTTACTGTAAGTGACAGTAAACGTCAGATGATAAATGAAAGATGATCTTTCTTATCTTTTCCAGCTACTTGTTCTGGTAATTCCTTTCACAATATGTGCACTTCTCAGAGAGAAAAGAGTTTGCCGAAAACATACATTTAAATGTAATTTTTTTCAATGCCTTAATGTCAATCTCTATAATGACTACCTACCATTCATTCATCCTGCTTCCATGTTAATTTTCCTGGCATTTCTCATTCTGTTCAACTTATATAGATACCTTTTCAAATGAACTACCAGCCTGTCACACAGGGGAGAAAAGCAGCACACAGTTACAGTACAAAACGATTAAGATTTTCAGTCTATGACAGGTCAGTATACAAAGTCATTAAAAAAAGGTCAATATGTAGCTAAGAGCCAGACTTGAGCGAGCTGGAGTCTGAATCATGAGAAACTCACCAAAGGCAACAATCTACTGGATAGGAAAAACAAAAGCAGCACAATGGGCTGCCAATAAGCTTCAGAAAGATCAAGTCTATAATGATACAAATCGATGATGACATAAATATGATAAAATCTCTAATCCATATGAATCCACATCGTTGTTCAAACAGTGCTATTGAGGTACTATAAGAGCCCATTTTGCCATACGCAAATAATAAAGGAGTATTCTGAATCGACAGCATATAAAGAAAAATAAGATTACAGTGATGTATTTAGTGGTCAATTTTTACCGAATTTAACTTTACATTTAGTCATTTAGCAGACACTTTTATCCAAAGCGACTTACAAATAAGGACAATAGAAGCAATCAATATTAAAACAATTAAAAACAGATCCAAAACTAAAAGCTACAACTTTATCAATACTACATATACACTATCTATATTTGTTAAAGAAAGAAATTCAATAAAAATGACAAATGCATACAACAAAATGTAAAAACTGAAAATTTAAATGAAAAACAAAAAATACAGCTAAGAATAATTCAAAATATTAAAGAACAAAAAGTAAAGAGTATAATAATGATTCTAACAAAACACTAAGCCAAACACAAAAAAACAACTACGTATGTAAAACCACACACACACATACCGTACACATACAGGTGCATCTCAATAAATTAGAATGCCGTAGAAAAGTTCATTTATTTCAGTAATTCAACTCAAATTGTTGAACTCGTGTATTACATCAATTCAATGCACACAGACTGAAGTAGTTTAAGTCTTTGGTTCTTTTAATTGTGATGGTTTTGGCTCACGTTCTCAACAAATTAGAATATGGTGACATGCCAATCAGCTAATCAAATCAAAACACCTGCAAAGGTTTCCTGAGCCTTCAAAATGGTCTCTCAGTTCATGGTTCACTAGGCTACACAATCATGGGAAGACTGCTGATCTGACAGTTGTCCAGAAGACAATCATTGACACCCTTCACAAGGAGGTCAAGCCACAAACATTCATTGCCAAAGAAGCTGGCTGTTCACAGAGTGCTGTATTCAAGCATGTTAACAGAAAGTTGAGAGGAAGGAAAAAGTGTGGAAGTAAAAGATGCAAAACCAACCGAGAGAACCACAGCCTTATGAGGATTGTCAAGCAAAATCGATTCAAGAATTTGGGTGAACTTCACAAGGAATGACTGAGGCTGGGGTCAAGGCACCACACACACCCTTGTCAAGGAATTTGGCTACAGCTGTCGTCAGAGGCATCTTACCTGGGCTAAGGAGAAGAGGACTGTTGCTCAGTGGTCCAAAGTCCTCTTTTCAGATGAGAGCAAGTTTTGTATTTCATTTGGAAACCAAGGTCCTAGAGTCTGGAGGAAGGGTGGAGAAGCTCATAGCCCAAGTTAAGTCCAGTGTTAAGTTTCCACAGTCTGTGATGATTAAGGTTGCAATGTCATCTGCTGGTTTTGGTCAAGTCAAGTCAAGTCACCTTTATTTATATAGCGCCTTTAACAATACAAATTGTAACAAAGCACTGCACAATATCAAAATAGGCAAATTTTGTCAATAATGTAAAATGACAGGATTTAACACTCAATTATCTGCTGAATGCATTTCATTATTGAATTTAGTAATGGCATTGCCCAGCTTAAATAATATCTGTGTAATCAAGTCGATGATTGTGCTGCAAGTGAAGTGTCCCCAACTGAGCAAGCCAGAGGCGACAGCGGCAAGGAACGAAAACTCCATCGGTGACAGAATGGAGAAAAAACCTTGGGAGAACCAGGCTCAGTCGGGGGGCCAGTTCCCCTCCGGCCAGACGAACCAGTAGTTTGTTCTAACTGCAGCAAAGTCAGTGTAAGTGGTCCACTGGTTCCAGGGTCTTTCCCCGATGGATGTCTAGGTGACGAGGTCCTCACTGGAGATCTGTCTCTGGGGCTCATCTCGGAGGTCCTCGGAGGGTTGTCATCGCTCTTCTCAGGTGTTCGGTCATCTCTATCGTTTAAGGGTAGGATCCAGAATGAAGCTTGTGTAATTCTAACTACCACGGGATGTTAATCCCGTGGCAGTAACATAGAAACAGTAAGACAATTAGCGTAGCTGCTCCATCCAGGAATAACCCTGGATGAAATTATCAGTATAACCCAAGCTAAAGCATAATAATGTGCATTTGTTCAGATAGACTGGCAGTACAAGATTATGAGATGCATTATATGAATGCTTGGCTAAAGAGATGCGTCTTTAATCTAGATTTAAACAGAGAGAGTGTGTCTGAACCCCGAACGTTTTCAGGAAGGCTATTCCATAGTTTAGAGCCAGATATGAAAAGTTCTCCCTCCTTTAGTGGACTTTGCTATCCTAGGTACTACCAAGAGTCCAGAGTTTTGCGACCTAAGGAGGCGGGTTGGATAGCGTGATAGAAGATTAGTTAGGTACGCAGGAGCTAAATCATTTAGGGCCTTATAGGCAAGTAATAATATTTTGTAACTGATACGAAACTTAATAGGTAGCCAGTGCAGAGACTGTAAAATTGGAGTAATATGATCATATTTTCTTGACCTGGTAAGGACTCTAGCCGCAGCATTTTGTACTATCTGTAGCTTGTAGTTTTGGTCCATTGTGTTTTTTGAAAACCAACATCACTGTACCCGTTTACCAATAAATATTGGAGCACTTCATGCTTCCTTCTGCTGACCAGCTTTTTAAAGATGCTGATTTCATTTTCCAGCAGGATTTGGCACCTGGCCACACTGCCAAAAGCACCAAAAGTTGGTTAAATGACCACGGTGTTGGTGTGCTTGACTGGCCAGTAAACTCACCAGACCTGAACCCCATAGAGAATCTATGGAGTATTGTCAAGAGGAAAAGGATAAACAAGAGATCAAAAAATGCAGATGAGCTGAAGGCCACTGTCAAAGAAACCTGGGATTTTATACCACCTCAGCAGTGCCAGAAACTGATCACCTCCATGCCACGCTGAATTGAGGCAGTAATTAAAGCAAAAGGAGCCTCTACCAAGTATTGAGTACAAATACAGTAAATGAACATACTTTCCAGAAGGCCAACAATTCACTAAATAATTATTTTTTTGTATTGGTTTTATGAAGTATTCTAATTTGTTGTGATAGTGAATTGGTTAAACTACTTCATTCTGTGTGCATTGAATTTATTTAATACACAAATTTCACAATTTGAGTTGAATTACTGAAATAAATGAACTATATATATATTATAATAATTACATAATTTAATAAATTGAATAATTTAAACGTATAAAATACAAATTATATAAAAGCCAATTCAAAATATAAGTAAATACTAAATAGTATACAAATAATACCAAAATGACACTATGAGTATTGTGATGTTTATATGCCATTCCCATGCACTTCAATTGTACATGCCTCACTATAATCTAAATATTTGGAACAAAAACAATAACAACAAAAACAGAGACGGAGACATGTGGAAGTAAATTTTTGTGATAATCAATATTATGCCACTAATAATGCTGGCTAGAAATATATCTGTAGACAAAACGCCGTGCACTAAAATGCCAGCATTACCACCCACTTTCTGCAGGTGTTAATTCCACAATGTTAAATATCCCTGACATTATAAATAAGGCACAAAACAAGCATAATTTACATAAAATGGAGGCCTACACTGTACCAGCACAGATAGCGCAGATAGCATCCAGAAGTGGGTGGTTATTGAATAAGACGTCCATTTGTGCTAAAATAAAATGCAAAGGGACACAATAAATGAACATACTTTCCAGAAGGCCAACAATTCACTAAATTATTATTTTTTGTATTGGTTTTATGAAGTATTCTAATTTGTTGTGATAGTGAATTGGTTAAACTACTTCATTCTGTGTGCATTAAATTTATTTAATACACAAATTTCACAATTTGAGTTGAATTACTGAAATAAATTAACTATATATATTATAATAATTACATAATTTAATAAATTGAATAATTTAAACGTATAAAATACAAATTATATAAAAGCCAATTCAAAATATAAGTAAATACTAAATAGTATACAAATAATACCAAAATGACACTATGAGTATTGTGATGTTTATATGCCATTCCCATGCACTTCAATTGTACATGCCTCACTATAATCTAAATATTTGGAACAAAAACAATAACAACAAAAACAAAAACGGAGACATGTGGAAGTAAGTTTTTGTGATAATCAATATTATGCCACTAATAATGCTGGCTAGAAATATATCTGTAGACAAAACGCCGTGCACTAAAATGCCAGCATTACCACCCACTTTCTGCAGGTGTTAATTCCACAATGTTAAATATCCCTGACATTATAAATAAGGCACAAAACAAGCATAATTTACATAAAAAGGGAGGCCTACACTGTACCAGCACAGATAGCGCAGATAGCATCCAGAAGTGGGTGGTTATTGAATAAGACGTCCATTTGTGCTAAAATAAAATGCAAAAGGGACACAATATTTCAGTAAACTGGCCCTCAAATTTTAGTGGTTGATGACACAATCACACTTTTGAATCACAATTATGAACCTGAAAATGAAATTCCCAGTGTAGCCGACATTGAGTATGAAGTAAGAGTTCTGTAATTACAAAAGATAATTAGTAATTTCACAGATGAATGATTATGTGGGGTGATATTTCCCCTCCAAATCATAGCAATCGACATCTCAGTAAGTAAACTGGCACGTGCCTCACACACAGATTCATTGAGAACAAATACAACGCGAAAACATCCATCAGCCTATTCAACATAATTACTATAGATGTCTAAACAAAACGAAATAAAGAAGAGGGGGAAAATAATTTGGCTTTGAAAAAGGTTCTCTCAGATGTAACAATGCTCCCGAAGTTCCCCATATAGTGAAGCACTGCCATCATTTGTGAGGAGTTCCAAACCCATTAAGTTCGCACAGTAATTAACAGCCTTCATCAACTCTGATGTTTGCACAAAACTAGAAGAAATACCCAAGCGCTAGAGGAAATTGTGATGGTGTCCTTTACAAGTGAACGCCTGAAGACTAGCCTTTTAAAGTGAAGTGTGAGTTAAAGAACAAAACAGATGTTTTGTTTGCAGCATTACAAAAAAAGTTAGACGGTCATGATTTTGTAAAAATTTACAGCATGTGTGTCCTCTTTACAGAGGAGCAGAGCTGCTAAGTGGACTTGTAAATCATCGTATGGTCTCAGTGAGCCTGTGTGTCCTACATTATGTCTCGGGTTAAGGATACCTCATTATACACAATGTGACAAATTTATTCTGCAGCTGAACCAGTACCCTGAAGAAATAGCTTTTATGTGGTGACCCTAAAAGTGGTATTCCCAAAAAGTGCACATTTCACATCTGACAAAGTTGTTAAACAACTGCCCTGGTAACTTTTTTTGTGTGTTGTAATGGCAGATGTCTGTGATTATATAGGCCGAAAAGTGTAAACAGCTGAACTGAGACCCAATTATTTCCTGCGCAGTACATGACGTCCGATGATTGGCTCACAGCAGCTAGGAAAAGCAGTGTGTTTGCATTTGGCTATGCTAATTATGCTTTACACCCTCCACTTAGTCCACAGAAATATGAGTGCCCTGCTGTTCTTTAAATGAGCATGCATTTTTCAGGCTTT
The DNA here is from genome assembly GCA_027564155.1 of Gymnocypris eckloni scoliostomus. Lineage (NCBI taxonomy): Eukaryota > Metazoa > Chordata > Actinopteri > Cypriniformes > Cyprinidae > Gymnocypris > Gymnocypris eckloni. Next base: position 14,875,603 of record CM050435.1, read on the forward strand.
TCGACCCCCTAAAATGGGAAATGGGCAGAATCACGCCAGGAGACAAAGCTGAATCCATAAAATGCAAAAGGACCGTGGACCGTAACAAAGCAGTTAATATTTGGCAATTACCATGCAGTCACATTTACCATTGTTCGGTTCATTTCAATAGGAATCTACTTTACATGTTTGAGAATTTCGCGTGAGGGTGAAGTTTTCCCCACACAGATTTTGCAACAGGTTCAGGTTAGTCTGGTGTATTAGTTGTGTTGACCAACAGAAAGCTGCTTGGTTTGAAAGTGAGTTCTGGGAGTGAGTTGTGCTTTATACATCACTACAACAAACAATTCCCAGAAAACACAGAATGTTCTCCTAAAGTTAGTTTTTGGTTACCGTTTGGTTATTTTTGAGATCCAACACTCTTGGAATGTTACACTAACCAAAAATGGTTAGCTGGGTTGACCTTTGCCTGCTAAATTTGACTAATTTGACCATGCGCTCCTTTACTTTTTAAAGTATTTGTATTTTGCACACCAGCATATCTTAGCACAAAATACAAGTTCCAGTGATGTTAAAAACAACATAAAATGGTTTAAAAAACAGTTTTCTGTCCTGCATCAGCTTCCTGTTGAAACAGGTAGTTGTGGTAGAGGATATCATAGCCACTGCTATAAAACATAACTGGTTACTAATGATGTTTAGGAAACATTGATAATGCTGTCTATGGATAGTAATGCTTTTTAGAACTAGATCATGAAGTTAAAGAAAAAGCTAAGGTAGATATGCTAACAAGCTGAATCACTTGTTTGCTACTTGCTACTCAGTTGTAGGTGGTATTAGGGATGCATTCTCATTCTAGAGAGCATTTGATCTGTGTTTAGCGCACTAATCATCAATATTTTACTCCAAGCAAAATATTAAATGTGTTTATTTGCTAAAAGTGGACTTTGCTAACTGTATGCTAGCAAACAGACATGGGCTATAAGCCACACCACTCTTAGTTTCACTTAATGGGATCTTTAAATCAAACAAACTCCTATGATCTCAGAATAAACAGGCCTAGGGACTCTTTTGGGGATAATTTTAGTCTTATTGGATACAGAAGAGTGCTAGACTGTATTAGCATGGAGATAAGCTAATGAAAGAAATGACATTTAGTCTGTGGATTAGTTGTGTTGACCAACAGAAAGCTGCTTGGTTTGAAAGTGAGTTCTGGGAGTGAGTTGTGCTTTATACATCACTACAACAAACAATTCCCAGCAAACACAGAATGTTCTCCTAAAGTTAGTTTTTGGTTACCGTTTGGTTATTCTTTTGAGAACCAACACTCTGGGAATGTTACACTAACCAAAAATGGTTAGCTGGGTTGACCTGAAATGTTACACTAACCAAAAATGGTTAGCTGGGTTGAAAACAGTTTTCTGTCCTGCATCAGCTTCCCGTTGAAACAGGTAGTTGTGGTAGAGGATATCATAGCCACTGCTATAAAACATAACTGGTTACTAATGATGTTTAGGAAACATTGATAATGCTGTCTATGGATAGTAATGCTTTTTAGAACTAGATCATGAAGTTAAAGAAAAAGCTAAGGTAGATATGCTAACAAGCTGAATCACTTGTTTGCTAATTGCTACTCAGTTGTAGGTGGTATTAGGGATGCATTCTCATTCTAGAGAGCATTTGATCTGTGTTTAGCGCACTAATCATCAATATTTTACTCCAAGGGATATATTAAATGTGTTTATTTGCAAAAAGTGGACTTTGCTAACTTTATGCTAGCAAACAGACTTAGGCTAGAAGCCACAACACTCTTATTTTTACTTAATGGGATCTTTAAATCAAACAAACTCCTATGATCTCAGATTAAACTGGCCTAGGGACTCTTTTGGGGATCATTTTAGTCTTATTGGATACAGAAGAGTGCTAGACTGTATTAGAATGGAGATAAGCTAATGAAAGAAATGAATCTTGTTTCATTACCAATGGGCATTTATGAGCCCTCTGAACTGTATTATGCTGTGATTTGAGTCCTGAGGGTTTTTACTAGCAATTAAGGATAAACTGGACGATGGGCAGTTTTATACAGTGTTTGAGTGGTGTTAACCTGACTGGCCTTAGCTTCTGCCTGTACATAGATTACTAAGAAATTATCATAGCAAAACAGGAATGTGCCTGTGAATAACAGCCATGATGTATGCTGGTCCAATCTCCAAAGGCTTTACTATGAATTTCAGAGAGCCATTTCACTCCACAGCTATGATTTATACTATAAAAACTAATGCAGCCAATTTAGTTCAAAAGTATATCTTCTCCTAGCATCTTTATCAAGGTCCAGTGCAAAGAGTTCATTATGTGCATGAGAGGAATCTGAATAAATGAGCGTAATGACTCTTGGCATGATTCAGACTGACTGGAGAGATGAACACATCTCAGAGCTGTCCTTTTCTCTCGCAGAGAGTCCACTCTGCTCAGTCTAATAGATTGTAATAATAAAATGTGCCTGTAGTTTTACCTCTCATGGTTTGGCAGAATATAGCAGGTGCACTCCAGGTACAAGGTCATAAAAGGACTAGGGTGACCCACAATTTTAATATCGTACGCACTTTGTCTGTCATCTTAAATGCTGTAATTAACTGCAGACTATGTGTTTGTGGCCGAGAAAGACAAAAGAGAACAACAGTAAGATCATTTTGATTTTGAAAATCTCATGAATATAAAAAAGCCTAATATATAAAAAATTATAATTATATATATATATAAATAAATGTATTCTTATTTCACCACTATTTTGCAATAAACTTCCCTAATAATAATAATAATTACTATTATTATTAATTACAATAATAATAATTATTGTAGTACTAGTAGGAGGAAAGTTTAGAGCAAAATAGTGTTCAAATAATAATGATTAAATAAATAAATAAAACAAACAAATTAATAATAATAACAAAAACAATAATAATATTATTTCTAGTTGCACTCAAGAATGCATACATTTTAGTTGTCCATTAAAATTATATCTATAGAATGAAAAGGCTTCACTTTTAATCTCCTTGAATAGCAAGTAGCAAATCATGCTCACGGCTGTGAAATACAGGCTATTGGATTTTTCAATGGATATACATCAATACAGCAATACAAACATCAATGCATGGTACCTTTCGAACCTTTTGTGACCCTGCCACAATGACACATCCTTCCAAAGACTTTCATTGTATTTGACCTACACAACCAACCTGCAGAGTCTCTGCTACGGCTCATACCTTTAGAAGGTCCCCTTCTCGCTCACAATCAAGCGCTTATGTTTGCGTGTATTCCCAATACTGTCAGATGATCCTTCTGTGTCTGAGGAAAGAGATATTTATAGTCACTCTGTGAAACAAGGGCTCCTTACTGTCTGTGAAAAAGACCCAAATAAAAACTAACCTACAGTACAAACACTCCAAAATATTGGGCCATGGTGCTTATAGATGCAGGTCTGAATTCACAGAGCATGGTGACCTGAACCCATTTTGTCCTGTTGATTCTCTTAAATAAATAAATATAGAGAGAGAGAGAGAGAGAGAGAGAGAGAGAGAGAGAGAGAGAGAGAGAGAGAGAGAGAGAGAGAGAGAGAGATTCCCGTCTAACCTCTGTATAATGTCTGTGGTCACAATTGATTAGTGGTTTTCATGGTGATCATTTTACATAAACTTCCATACATCAGCCCAATAAAATACAATGTTTGTTCAAGGCTAAATTTGAGCAGAGGACAGTCTGTGAGACAGCAGAGGACACACAACACCTCAGGGCCATTCTAAAGCTATTGTCAAGGTGAGTTAGAATTCATTTTTTGCTAAGAGAAATGTCCTAAGTCCTGTGTAACATGAGGACACGGCTTGTCACATTGACGTTTTGTACACTCATTACATTATTTTCCCTTTTCTTGTTAAATATATTATAGTTATGAGTCTCATGTCTCATAATCTTAAAAAAGCTTAAATTAAGATAGATAGATATTTATTTATTGATTTGAAAATTTTGTCACCTTTATTAACTACTTAACTAACAAAATTAAACTTTATATTTGTTTACTTTAACTGATAATGTAATTAATTTCATAATTTGTGTCATTGATTTGCCATGATTTGTGTCAACTTGCTGTTGAAGGCATACATGATAACTATTAAATATACTTTTCACATGCAAAATATCCTGCACAGAACAAATTAATGAATTTAATTTGGCAGATTTATTTATATATTTACTTTTTTGACACTTTTGTTGGCTTCATATGAAACAAAATAAAACAAAAACAATAAAAGGCCTTTTTACATGTGAATATTCTAACAGATAATTGAATGTAGTCCATTTCCATGACATTGTCATTGATTTGCAGTTAATGGCATAAATTGAATAAATATTAAGTATAATTTTCAGGTGCAGAAGATTTTGCATCGGATGAACAAAGTAATGAATATAGATTTATATACGTTACATATAAAATAAAAGGAAGAAAGAAAAAACTAATTAATTTTATCTCAGTTTCTCACTGGGGAATGAGCTAAATTAAATTAAAGCTTAGTCTCTAAGGCAAATGTTCTGAAATGCATTTTAATTAGAACTTTTCTACCGAGTTCTATATCTTCTGAGCCATGGACCAACCCCATCATTGTACCCAGCTCATATTTCCCATAGTCCCTCAGCTCCCTTTTGTGCTCTTGCGCTGTCTAATTATATTGATGGCTAAAAAAGCTGTGGCAACAGGATTCTGAAAGAATTGCTTGAAGATATCAGGCCAGCTGACAAGTGAAATAGTGCTTGCAACAGTTGTAGAAAAGAACATTTTGTGCAAGGGAAATTGCAGTTATTATAGTCCACATAATGCATGTCCCTAACTTAAAGACACAGAAGTGTTGACTGAAAGGCAGCAAAGAGCAGAGTGTTGATGGAGAACTCTGGGACTCAGGGGGACGTGAACGAGCTTGAAGGGGAGATTTGTAAGAATAGGTTGTGACTGGAGGCTTAGAAAGAAGAGATTGTACTGCTTTGTGTCTTTCCGGACTGAGAGAACAGGAGTTTTTGTTTTGAGTGAGTGTTTGGGTAAAGAGACCAGTTTTAGAAGTGTTGAGGCGACAAGGTCAGGTATAAAAATACATCCCCTTTCTGAAATATCTAGGTTTGAAGGGAAACGGAAGCATCTGGAACTCTAGACATAAGTGTCGCTTTTGTTGTTGAGATAAAGCTAGCGAAAGAATCACAGAAAGGGAACAAATAAACACTTTTGTGAAGAACTATTGTTCATTAAAATAATAAAAACTGAGAGAAGGGACTATTGCTTTGCTCCAAAACCTTAGGTAGCTGACTTTTAAGACAAAATCTCATCTGAAATTAATATCAGAGAACACACTTGGCTCAAAATTAGAGAAGGGTCTGGCTGCAGTTACCCCTTCCCCTTCGTCTTACCCCTAGCCCTTGTCCCTCGATGCAGTGGTTGAAATGAGGCCACTTGGAGGCGACCAGATTTGATACAGGTTACCTAAACAAAACCTTTATATAAAGCAATTAGTACATCTACCATAAATGTTTCTTTTGGATATTATTTGACACATGATGAGTCCCTTGTGGCATTACAAACAAAATACAGGCTCTTAGATTGCCACTAATGAGGCAGGAAAGTGTCTCTCAAGACTTTGTTCATTAGTTTGATAGCTGTGCATTAGGTGTGGATATTAAGCAATATCCCTCCATATGCTTCCCTGAAATCACTGATATCTTCAATAATATCATCAGAACTTTTGTTTATTGCAATCAAGAAGATTATGACAATAGACATCATCCGAGGAGTGCTAACGGCTAAATCTTTGCGAGAGGAGTTGTCCTTTGGGAAAGATGATTATAAATTGGCTTAACATTAATTAAACAGCACAGACAGCGAGTTTGAGTTTTTGGCATGCTTGACGAAACATGTAACAGTGCTATCTTAGGCCATTTCTAATTAAGTAGCGTATCACGTTCAAAGGCCTTTCTGCTATTTGGATGGTAGTTGTCTTTAATGCTATCGATTCGAATATCTGAAGTTGGCTCAAACCACACATTACACGGCTCACTGAAATACTTGGATCTGATTGGTCAGCCATGATATTCTGAAGACAAATATGTTTATGCAATGCTAAAATGCATTGCCGGTTGTTTTCTCAGCAACCAGTTTCCAACATACAGTAACTGTGGTAGTATTTGCTTGTTCCTTGCATTAATGTATAGCATGTATTTTTCCTTACATAGTATTAATAACGTTCACATTAATTTATATAAAAGATGTTACAACTTTTTTAAATTCAAAATATTTAATATTACGAAATCAACCTAAATAAATAAACAAAACCATTGTAATAGGTTATATCAGGTACAAATATGCAGCTCTTTATACAGCGCAGTTCAGTTGCCATTAAGTCAATAAATTAATACTTAAATATTGATTTGAGTTATTCTAATAAACCTGCATTAGCTTAAAGCTTCTCCTTTACAAAATAATTGGTCTGGCGATAAGGCAAACATTATTTATAAAATATCAATAGTGAAATCTTCTGAGGTTAGTAGCTGAGAAACAAAAAGGCAGCAGTGGCTCTTTTATGAAACAAAAGAAAGTGGTATGATATTAGAAAGACATGGAAGTAGTGCTGGTTTCAGTTATCCAGATCAAAGGTATGAAGGCGGTTTCACGCCAGGTCAGAATTATTATAATTCTGTCATGACAACTCTCCGAGGGGTTGGCATGGTATTGTACATGTATGATTGGCATGGTTTTGTATGACAATGTTAATGTATTTGGTCTTTGTGGAATAGATCTGCTACGCTGCTGCTGCTGTGGAAGAGCAAGTGCAGAGACTTGCTACTGCCAAAACATCCACAGCATGCTGCTGTGAGCATATGAGAAATACTCCTGCTGCACATATGAATAACCCCATATAGCAGACACTAATCACCTTGTAGCAGATCTATACAGGTGGAGCTTGGGAAGGTGGAGGGTTTCTGAAGTGCATTGCCAAACGGCCACAGCAAATTAAAGCAAGGTGTTTAAATATTGAGCAATGAGCTCATTGGCTATTGATACAGGAGAAAACCAATCAGCTGAGCCATATGATAATGATGTCATTAGGTCAGATTAAGCTGGACCTATCGGACTGTGCTAACTAAGAAGTTTCATACCAGAACTCTGTATTTATGAGATCTTGACTTGTAAAAGGTACATTTGTAAAACACTTTACAGAATTCATTATTTGTTACAAAATAATATTGTGAAATAATATTCTAACGAAAAAATATTTAAACATCTTTTAAAATGTAATTTATCCTGTGATGATACAAATGAATTTTCTGCATCATTACAGTCTTCAGTATTCACATGATCCTTCAGAAATCATTCTAATATGCTGATTTGCTGCTCAAGAAACATTTGTTATTATCAATGTTGGAAATAATGGAAATGCTCTGATTATAAATGTCTTTACTGTCAATTTTGATCAACTGAATGTGTTCTGGCTGAATAAAAGTATTTTCCCACAAATATTAAGCCTCATAACTGTTTTCAACATTGATAAGAATCAGAAATTAGTCTTGAGCACCAAATCATATTAGAACGATCCTTACAGTTTTTTGACCCTTACAATATATCAAACTAAACAAGCTGCTTAAAACTCTGCCTTCACACAAAGCCTTTTCGTAAGCCAGAAGCTGATTGGTTCATTTCCAGAGGACACTTTCAGAGTTAGCACAGCCCAATTGCTCTGGCTTTTTCAATAAACCAGCCTTGCAAACCCAGCCATGCTTTACCTTACAATCTTGCTGCTCTGATCTTTCATCAGAACGTACTCTCATGGGCGGTATGTATGGGGCATCCCAAACTGTAATCATCTTTGACCTATAAACCTCAGCCACTACAGTGCAAAACTCCCCACGGAGTCGCAGAGACCTCTCTATCTCTCTCATGCACACATAAACAGCAGTTGTTCAGCAATCAATTTACCTGAAGCAGTGCCTCTGAAAATTACTTAAGGAGCTCCTCTCTGCATGGCATGCCCTTCATTGCAGTGCACAAATGAGGATGCCTGTTTTTCTGACAATTTGACAAGTAAGATTGTGTTTGTCCCATGTATGGCAATCACAAAACAATGACTGCTTTTACCTAAAGGAGAAAAAAGTGCAAATAATTGTGGCCGTTTTAGAATAATCGAAAATGACTTCAGACTTAAAAAAACAAAACAATACAACAACATTGTGAATATGCTAACCACTATGTTGTGTTGCTCAGGCAGGAGATGCAGGTTCATATTTTATTTTGATGTGTTCTGATAGCATTCATTCCCTTTCTACCTAATTTCCGTCTACTTTCTGTAAGTTAAACGTGCAAAGGAGCCCACAAAAGGTAAATTACACACTACTTGTATCACCAACGTATGGATCCAGAGCACAATAAATTAGCAAATAACATTCATCAGTTATCATTGTGTTTAATGTTTTGACCCCCACAATACAATGTACAGAACTTGATCATAAAACTAAGCATTTAAATATCATCTTGATGGGGAAATAAAGTGACAACTGATATTTATGTGTATTTAATGCATACAATTTTAAATGCACTGTTATAAAGGTCTTATTGACTTCCATTACAAGCCATCAGAATTTCATCTTACATCTTGACCATAAAAAATATCAGCAACTGCAGCAAATTGCATATTTTTGTTCTCTTTGGGCCTTCGGGTGTTTTTCCACCTGGAGCTCTATGTTCTTATACATCATATTTGAGTCATACAAACCTGATTTATAAAATGTGATTCTCAACAAAAGAGACATACATATAACACATATAAAAAACTTTGTGTATACATACACATATATTTTTAGATTTTGTCTAAAAGTTGAATAAACTGTTCTGTTTTAGGACTATTGTTTTAGATTTCAAGCTTTACGGGGTTAAAACTGCATTTGGGACACAGCCAGCAGTCTTAATCTTGAAATATACAAAATATAATGTGACGTTATGTAAGAATTCATAACCCTGTCAAGTTGAGGAAGCAGAAAAAGAGGGAGTTGTCTCTCATTAGCCACCCCACTGACATGTGAACAATGTGGACAGTCTCTGTGGACAGAGCGTTTTCCACTAGGAAAGTCTGTCACATCGTTTCTTTTCCCATCATCCCAAACATCACTGCATCGCTGATGACAGAATAGGAGGAGGAGGAGTGTGCTTTTTTGTCTCACTTTAAAATCACCTTTGTTTCTGCTGATGTTAGATTTGAAGCCTGGGCAAGTACTGTTGCTATGTGCCTGGTGGGTGATGTGTGTTGTTTAAATATGCCATTGTTTTTGCTTCTATAGTATGTCTCAGAGAATAACCTTGCTATGAAGTCTGGGAATGTGGTTTGAGTGAACAAACCCATGCAGATTCTTAAGCCTGCAGGTCAAAAGAGCAGTGCACTAAAAATAAAGGCTCAAAAAAGGTGTTTTTGCAGTGATGCCATAAAATAATAATTTGTGGTTCCTTAAAGAACATTTCAGTGGAACAGTTCTTTAAATTAACCAAACTTTTCTTAATATAAAGGCATTTTTATGATAAGTTTAGCTCAGGTTGTTACATAATAATAATAATTTGTTACATTTATATAGTGCTTTTCTCTGCACTCAAAGCGCTTTACATAGTAAGGGGTTATATCCTCATCCACCACCAATGTGCAGCATCCACCTGGATGATGCGACGGCAGCCATATTGCAGCAGAACGCCCACCACACACCAGTGGAGAGGAGACAGAGTGATGAAGCCAATCAGTGTATGGGGATGATTAGGAGGCCATGATGGTCAGAGGACAATGGGCATATTTTGCCAGGATGCCGGGGTTGCACCCTACTCTTTTTCGATGGACATCCTGGGATTTTTAATGACCACAAAGAGTCAGGACCTCAGTTTAACATCTCATCCGAAGGACGGTGCTTTTTGACAGTATACTGTCCCCGTCACTATACTGGGGCGTTAGGACCCACACAGACTGAGCACCTGCTGGCCTCACTAACACCTCTTTCAGCAGCAACCTAGTTTTCCCAGGAGGTCTCCCATCCAGGTACTGACCAGGCTCAACCCTGCTTAGCTTCAGTGGGAAACCGGTCTTGGGCTACAGGGTGATATGGCTGCTGTTAAAGGTTATGTGATGCAAAAAAACTTGCTATTTATTAATTAAATAAATTATATGAGATTTTGAATTAATAATGCATGATAATAACATGTTTGACCTTAAAAAAGTATATTTCAAAACATTTCTGAATATAATGATTCAAATTGTGTTCACTCACTCGTACTCAAGATGCAAGGAAAATATCTTAATGGTTTTTATGTGATGGTTACACCACTTGATATTTGAATACATTTAATCATTTGTAAAGGTGGTTTAAAATCATTTAAAAAACAAATGAGACCAAAATACAAAACATATTTCCTTAAGAACATGGCATGTGCTTTATTATTTTTCTCTTTATAATCAACACTCATTAATAATGTACATTTGCATATGCAGAACTTCGATGGAATGGAACTGCCTTTTGCAGACGGCATCTGTCAGTTCACTTTCATGTGTTCACAGCAAGCTCTTGACCTTTCCATTATAGCCGTCACACAGATGTGTGTTAATTAGGAAGAGCTGCTAATGTAGTTTCTAGGTATTTTTATCTATACACCATCAACAGCAAACTGCAAACAGCACATAGTTTTACCAACGCTCTCCATTTCAGCCAGAACTCGAAACGGTTAGCCAAACACAGCGAAGACATCATTAAAATACACGGCATGGATTCAAACCACTGAACTCTTTGAGATTCTCGCATGTTGAGTCACAGAATGACTCAGTCTGCGTAATGTACAATGTAAGATGATGGCTTATGTTATTGTGTGTGAAATATGAAAACAGGACGTGATTATTGCATCAGACTATATTGACCAAAACACAGTAAGTCACTCTTTTTCAGGATAGCGGAATGATGAGACCACTGAGCATGCCAGTTTGATCCTGTGGAGCGAATGCTGATGGGGAAGATTGAGAGACGAGCCAAAAAATATCACATGCACTTAAACGACAACAGCACAACAGCCTGCCGAGATAATGATATTCCATCCTCCTCTGCAGTAAAAGCCTGGCTTATTTGAATACCTCCATCAGTTTTACATAGCACATTCAGCTACTGTATATAATAAATATTGATAGGACTAGCAACATCTAGTGTGTGAGACAACAAATCCATAATCAGAATTTCACTGTTAGAAAGTCGGAAATCCTATCGGTTATAGCACAAAACAGTCATTTCCCATTAGAGTAAAATCATTTGAAGAGTGTCACAGACAGTTGCACCCAGGTGAAAGGAATACACAGCTACACATCCACCCTGTTAAGCACTGCTGGAGTAAACAGAGCAGATAAGAGGAAATGTACATTACTGATGACTGCATTAGATAACTACATCAAAACGTCTCGGCTTTGTGCAGGATTCTGGGGGACCTTGAAGGCTTCTGCACAACGAGAAGCGAGACAATTATTTTCTCTCTCATAATGGGCTTGTCAAAGGCTGCTTTCTGCTCGCTAAGAGGAGCCCAGGATGTTGACTTTTATGTCGGCTGCCTGTTTCCCCTCTCTACTTTAAAAAGGCTTAGGGGGGAGAATCTGCACGATGACATGTTGACAAAGTAGGCCCGTTTCTCTGCCCTGACGGTCGATTTCAAAAAGCAATGCGTTTGTTAACTATATCACTGCAAAATGAGAAGCATGCATGATGACGGTGCAAATATCAAGCTACTTGAATATGCTTTCTCCAGACAGAAAAACATTACTGTTTAACCTATTTTTCCTTCTGAAACAGACAATGTGCAAATGTTAGTACTCTCTTTTATTGTTGATTTTACTCAGCGCTATATACAGGTATATGCATTGTATTAATATTATATACTTTTTCTTTATTATTATTATTATTATTATTACTACAGATGTTTCAGCTGTATTTTAAATTATACACTTCATATTCTTAAATAAATTATTTAATGGGGATTTTCATAAATGCAATATGTAATTTCTCCAGAGGACATCGGAGAAGAATTAACGTACTTGCTTGGAGTGATGATATAGTTGATTGAGCTTTTGAATTTAATGCCTCTACTTCATCTTAAACGGTTTGTTTATGACAGGCAATGTGCATTTACAAATGTAGAGATTTGTATCTCTGTAGACTTCATAATTATAGTAGACTTCATAATTATAATAATAATAATAATAATAATAACAATAATACAAATTTAGGCATACACCTTAAGGGTGACAAAAAATGTATTGCGTTTGAACATTTGTGACAGCATGCCCCAGTATAGTGGCAACATCTGCCTGCAGTAAATAACATGATATGGGGCAAGTTGTCAAAAAACCTGCCATTATACAGTGCAATATATGCTTTTTAGCTAAATATAATAATTCAAACAACTCTAAAATTATTTTAAAAATAACAGTTTTGGTCAACAAACAAACATAAATAAACACATAAATACATATTATGAAACGCAAGACAACCTGCACTATATAACTGCCTAATAATAATCTGATGTTTATGAAAATATTTGTGATGGATGGATGGATGGATGGATGGATGGATGGATGGATGGATGGATGGATGGATGGATGGATGGATGGAAGACGGATGGATAGAGGATGGATGGATGGATGGATGGATGAGACTGACAGATGACATGGATGGATGGATGGATGGATGGATGGATGGATGGACGGACACATAGACAGACTGACATGGATGGATGGATGGATGGATGGATGGATGGATGGAAGGACGGACACATAGACAGACAGACATGGATGGATGGATGGATGGATGTGGATGGATGACAGACAGACAGACATGACATGGATGGATGGACTGACATGGATGGATGGATGGATGGATGGATGGATGGATGAACGGACGGACACATAGACAGACTGACATGGATGGATGGATGGATGGACGGACGGACACATAGACAGACTGACATGGATGGATGGATGGATAGATATTGCTATTTTAATGTTTAAACCCTTCATATAAACCACGTTTGACTTTTGACTCAAAAAAACTTATATTTCAGAGACAGTTTGCCAAGCCTCTTTCAGCATTATATTGTCACTAAAGTACTTTAACACACATTTCACACAAAGCAGTCGAAACGGAACCGGCATCAAATCCCATTCCAATTCTCACTTAAATGTGGCTAATTATCCTCCATTGACGTATCTTATTAACTAATTTGAACCTTCAAAGTTATTATTTTTAATGATACAAAGTGTGAGCTGCTCCAATGCCGGAGAAGGAGGAACAAAAATCCCATCAAGAGTGTCAAAAAGTCCTATTTGTGGAGCGCAAGGTCATCTCGGACATGACTGTGCTATGGTGCGTCGATGCCCTTGTGCACTCAGCCAGTGCGCAGCGCTCAGATTCATGCGGTGATATGTTTTCATTGCGTCCGCTCTGACGTGAAGAGCGACATGAGCCCCGAGGGTCGGACATGTAACTTCAGTTTCGTGGGAGAAATCATTTCCCTGCGCCAGAGAAAACAGACGATAAGTGGAACTGGAAGTGCCCTCTCCCTGTTTGTTTTCTTCTCTATTAACCGACTCGGAAAACTACGGCAGTTCTGAAGACACAGGCACGCTGGTGGACACATAAGGATTTGCTGATGAAAGTCAAGGTTGTCCGGCTTAAAGTCGAGGTTATCCAGCGAAGAAGATTTATTGCTTCTCACAGGAGTCCGGAGAGATTTTTAGTTCACGCGAACAGCCAACTTCTGTTTGAAAGAGCTTAAATATGCGTTTATACGAGAGAGGAAGCGGTAATAACGACGAAAACGACGTTCTAAGTTTAGTAGTTTGTGAAATAACATGTCTGAAATTAAAGTTGTAAACATCTAACGTTCGTATATTCAAATATCAACCACATTTAGAAACACGGACTAAAACGCGGGCTCGTGCTACCTTTTTGTTCCAAATTTGAGGAATGCTTCGACGCTCTTGTGGAAAGGATATGTTGGACAGTTTCATCAAATAAACGTAAATTAGACCTTTATTTTACTTACTTACTTCTCAAAAGTCCCAAAAGGAGATATCCGAGTTCTGGAATTGTACGGTTTGAACTATTTCTGACGCTATTTCATCCAGCGACTGACTATTGGAAATGAACCTGAGGAGTGAAAAGGACGTCCGTTAAACATCCGTTGGATTTGTCGGCGAACATTACCGGAGTCTGGGATCGTAACAGCTCACTGGGAGTTCGAAAGGGATCTATCATGATTTTACTGAATATTCTGAGCGTCCTGTTTTTATTGGGTAAGTGATGAATCGAGTGTTTCATAAATGATACGAGAGACAAAAAGTAATAATCCATGAGGATGAAAGAGTGATGATAACCCACGCGGACAATCATTTATCATATTGAGAGAGTGTAGACATGGTTTAACTGCCTGCATAAAGTAGACATTTGACGGTCAAATAGACCGTTTACAGAATGAACTCACTCTTTCATACTGGCATCCCTCCATACTTCAGTAGTCTCATCTCTCAGTCGGAGGAAAGATCAAGATTAAACAAACTGTGTAATATTGCAGAAGATGGAGTTACGTTGCAATTCAATGCTTGTTATTTTACGATGCAGTAACCCTTTCCCAACTAGAAGTAGATTGCTCGTTATTAACGTTAGAAGAACGTCCTCGTTACGTGAGCTATCAGGTCCAAAGGTGCTGAGACCACTGTAAAAATTAATCGAAAAAAATGGAGTGAAAATATTGTCAAACATCAAAAATGAGCTTTTCGAGACGCTGAAATTAAACATTTCTGACTTTAAAAACATAACTGAGTTTTGGCCACACAAAAACAGTGCAACATAAATTTGCTGATTGATTGACTGATTGATGAATGGTAGAAGGAATGGGGTACATATATACAAAGTACATAATTAATTTTAAGTGTCCAAAAAAGGCGATCCCAAAATTCTGTGAAAGCAGAAATTGCATCCCTCTCAAGTAACCATAGCAACAATACGCAACTCCTTCACTTTTAGTTTGGATCTGTGTCCTATCAAACGCTGTACTAGGTGGAATATAAATAGGTAATAATTTAATAATTTTATTAAAGATCGACATCTCAAATATATCACCAAAATAGTAGTTAAAACGTCAAAAGACTGCTTTGACGATACGACCACAAGACGAACCTCAACAGATTGTAGTATAATTAGTTGCAATTAGTTACTTATGCTTAAAATAGGCCTGCATAAAGGTATGCCTTGCTGTCGGTCATGTAGCTAAATTTAGGCCTAGCATGTGGGATGCGCAAACATTTGTAAATTATCCAAATGCATTACTATTATTTATTAAGAGTTCCTTTGTAACCTGTGAAAGTGAAGCTCTAGTTAATAAAAAAAAATCCTTGTACGTGCTAATTACACAATGACACTTTTGGGAAACATGCTATAGAGGTTTAGTACTACTTAAGCGCTTATTAACGCCCTGTTTAGTGTTTTGGGAAATCTAGCCCAGGTAATTTGAACCCAGTCTCGCGTAGCCAGACCTTCAGACTTTAGCCAACGGTCCGTTGTCTGTGGTTGAGACTAATTTGAACCCAGAACCACCTGAGAGGAACTGTCCATGGTGCTGAAAACTCGCCAAAACCTCTTAAAGGCTTATAATAAAATAAATCATACCGTTTTTTTATAAACATCCACGTTTTTAATTTGTGCCATAATTGTATAGTCACACATTTTAAATGTTTACATTTTTATTTATTTGAATATTTTCTTCATAACGGGTTTGATGTGATGGTAATGTTGAGTAATTAAATTCACTGCCATCTGGCGCAGTTCCTTTCCTCATCGACAGGAGTTGCTGTCATTAGGGTTTAATGCTTACTGCTGTATCACTGCGATGAAAAATGGTACCTTAGGCTTACTCTCTTGGGACTCTACAAAAATACAAAATAAATGTTATAGATTTTGTTATTTTATAAATTAAGTCATATTAAAAACAAATAAATAAAATCTTCATTCACACCACCTCTTACCCGATCTGATGATGCCCATGCCCTTCCCACAGATGAGGTGGCGCTTTCCATGGCCAGCCATTCTGCCTTGTCAGGGCTGGGAACTCATGGTTGGAGAGCCCCCATGGACTGCCTGAGGGCCAGTGAGGTGTGCAACCAAAACTCACAGTGCAGCTCACGCTTCCGCATCATGCGCCAGTGCTTGGTAGGTCGTGACAGGACTACCATGCTGGCCAACAGGGAGTGTCAGGCCGCCCTTGAGGTGCTGCAGGACAGCCCCCTGTATGACTGCCGCTGCAAGAGGGGCATGAAGAGGGAGCTCCAATGTCTGCAGAGCTACTGGAGCATTCATATGGGTCTCAATGAAGGTAAGAATATGTTTTTGATCTTAATGTGTTTTCTGTCCCATCCTTTATCCTATATTTATAAGCAATTTTTGAAGGTTGATTTCTGTGAAAAGTGTAAAAACTGTGGTGTTGTTTGTTTAGGAATCTTGCTCAGCTCCAAACAATTGCTCGACCATTAGTGTGAGTATGGAGCGAGACTATCTGTTTGGTGAACAGTGTGACAAACTTTGCCTATAAAGTGACTGTTCATGCAAACAAATTAAATTTGGTCTTTGGGTACATACGGGTTGCCAGATTGAGGAAATGCTACAGGAACAATCACAATTAACCAAGAAGTTGATGAGTTGATTTATCCTTGTTGTAATGTGCCCCTGGTTATGGAGCTTTTTGGATGGATGAATCTGCAATCTCTGACACAGTTCGTATGCTAGATTCCATGGCTGCAATATGTTATGTTTTCCAACAACTGGCAACCCAGGGTGTTGAAATACTATTGGATAAATTAGCAGTGGTGCAATCCACCAGATCAAAATAAAACCAGACATTCATAAATTGAATGCATATTTTTAAGTAGAATAACTCGCTGTAGCATTGTTGTTTGGAGAAACAAGTATGTGAATTTAGCATGTTTCCTAAATATCTGAAAACATATGGCATTTTTATTTGCTTTAGTAAAATCAATTTAAATTATGATACAACATATTTAACTAAAAATATATATACAAAATGTTTGAAATAGCAACAAATTCAAATAAAGCTTCAATAATATAAAATACAAATTTTAGACAAGAATAAAAAAAAACTGGGGGAAAAATTCAATTAAAGAAACAGCAATAGTTAAATAAAAAGGACTAATAAAAATGACAAAAAATACTGAATATTTAAATAAAAATAACATTATTAATCTATAACAATATAAAAAATAATGCTATATTGCTGTGAAATACGATATTTTGAAAAATATTTTTGTCCATACAATGAAAGTCAATAGGGGCCAAAACAACAACTGGATTCCACTGACTTTCACTTATGGACATTTTTCTAAATATCTTGTCTGTTCAGCAGAAGAAAGTCAGTCATGTCAATTTGTTCCTTCGTTTTAATTAAATTGTGGACACAAATAAATAATCTGTTCCCTTGTTTTAGTATTATAATTATTTAAACTAAAACAAGGGTATATAGTGATAAAACAAGTGAAAATTCTTAATTTCTAGCCTCAATAAATATATTTTTGTCCGGGCTCTGTAAAAACGACAGGCTATTTAATTTTATTGTGAACTGTACCTTTCAGTGATATTTGAAATACTGTGCATCAAAATGGTATTGGAGGAACCTTGCAGACAAATGACTGTGAGTTGCTTTTCCAAGTGGTGCATAATAGATGATTTATTTTACTTGACGCAAGGGAGAGTTTTAATATAGATTTAGGGCAGCGTCGATGTGCGGAGCAGACAATCAACCAGATTGCAGAGAAAATCAACTCATACCTGCTTTCTTTACAGTCAGTCCATTACAGAAGCGTTTAGACTTCTGAAATGGCAGTTAGCATTTGCCTTTGGGAGTGTAGGGGAATCATTATAGGATTTAAGCAGTGCAAATCGGCCTGAATTATAACCCATCTGCTTTGGCAGTTGCTGCGGGAGCCACAACAAATAGGGTCCTATTGATGCGAGTAATCAGAGAGCCTTTTAAAGCAACTGCCCCTCTCAAGTCTGGCATTTCAATGAGGCATTGTGAACTGCTGGGCCTAGTTACTGCCTGCTGAGGTAAGGGGAAAAATAAAAAAAATCACACAGATTGCTTTCACCAGAAGCTGTGTACAAACAGATTAGGTACTGCAGAAAATTAATGCCATGCAAATATGGCACATTCCAACCCTCACGTTAGAAGAAACAGAGAATAATAAGTGAAGCAACAGACATGTTGGCACAGATGAAGGCATTCATAAAAAGCATAAACAATTAGCAAAAACTTGTTTGGGTGTTCCAGAAGTTAAGAAGCGGCTTGTACTTATTTGAACTTTGCCTTCAGTTTCCAAACAAACAATACGTTCTTTGAGCGTTTCTCTATTGAAAATGGTTGGACCTAGATTTGTGTCCTACTTTGTACAGCTCCAGTCCTCATTATGATGTTTTTCGTGTGACTTTGCTTTTCAATCCACTACAGCCATTTCATTGCTTCAGAAAAATACAGGTTGCTCTCAAGCGACGGGACCATGCAGCAATGATTGCACCTTGACAGAACTCTATCAAATCCACTTACGCTACACAATTGGCCCAACGAACACTCTATAATCAGCCAAACTAAGAGCGGCCCCATCAAAAGTTCATCTTTCTGCCATTCAGTTTGAATGGATTTTCCATTTCTAAAGAAACAGGCCTCCATAAAACAAAACAAAACAGGTCTAATCTTGGTCAAACTGAGTTAGGATATAGGAAAAAAGAGAAACATGGGATCAGCATTGGAGTGAGAAGGCGCTAAAGTTGCCGCAAGCTCAGAGGTTTGAGGTTTTGCCAAAGCAAGCAAGAAGCGGGAGTTGTCCCTCATCGCAGTGCTAAAACGACTCAGCGCTCTGTTGGAGCATAACCCCTTCGCCTCGATCGCTCCCTCTTGCTGAGTCCAAGCCCTCGCAGCGTGGGCAATATTCATTCTGATCCATAACACAGACAGGCATGTTGTGGCATTCAGAAAATCACCAACAGACACTGCCAACTAGGATGCCTGGGACGTCTGCTCCAGATTTAGAAAACACAGGCCTAGTTGTGATTTGCAATTTACATGAAGCTCTCCGTCTCCACTAAAACCTCCCATTGACCAGGATTTACAAACCTACTGAATTTTTTAGGCCAAACATCAAGTGGTGAAAGCAGAACCTTTAAAGGAATAGCTCACCCATTCACCCTTGGCCATCCAAGATGTAGATGTGTTTGTTTCTTTGGAACAGATTTCAGATCCTTTGCAGTAAATGGGTGCCGTCAGTATGCCGCTTCTAATAAAAACATCACAATATTCCACAAGTAATTGCTTCCTACTAAAATATGAGTTCTTAATCATAATAGTGCTTGCAATGAAAAAAAGACATCTTGTCTGAATCAGGAGAGAAATATGTACAAATTGAGCACTGCTTAAACAGTTATAAACAAATTTGTCAGTGTATTTTGATGTGAGGATAACAGGGTATTGACATTTTATTGGAGGAAACAGTATTATGGATTATGGACTCATATTTTGGCCAGAAGCACCATGGATTTGTTTCTTACAAACATTCAGTTTTTCGTTTTTCAAGACGTTAGTTGATGGACTGGACTGGAGTGGTGTGTGGATTACTTGTAGATTATTGTAATGTATTTATCAGCTCTCATTCTGACGGCACCCATTCACTGCAGAGGATCCACTGGTGAGCAAGTGATGCAATGCTAAGTTTCTCGAAATCTGTTCCCATGAAGAAACAAACTAAGCTAAGCAGGAGGGTGATTTTTTTATTTTTTGTGATCTATTCCTTTTACTAAGCAATAAACTCAAAAAATTATGTTAAACGAACTGTGGTGTCATGGTGACCCTAAAACTAACATTTTGATTTGTTATTGCAGATAACAAACTAAATATTTGGTATTCGTATTTGCTAAGGTACATTTTAACTGGATGGCTTGTTTGCACTGTCAATAGTGGAACACTAATGAATACATTAATAAGAAACATTTAAGTGATTATTTCAAAGCGTAATGATTCGTTTGTGCTAATGGAAAGATAATGGTTATAATTATTGTAAATGGTTGGATAATTAAGCATATTTGCTATTTTTATGGGAAACACACTGCACTTCTGCACTGCACTCTTAATATAATCTGGGAACATTTATTTTGCATTTATTACTGTAGGAAGCTATTTTTGTAACCTAATGTAAAAATAATAATTAATGAATAAAACTGTTAATCTTGACATTACCACATGAAATGGGATATATACATACTGTATTTGTATTTGTACACCATTAAATCTACATTTCCATTCAAGTAGGGAGTGCAGTAAGATTTTTATTTGAAAGAATACTTTTATGCAGCAAGGATGCATTAAAATTATCAAATTTCATTTCAATAAATGCTGTTCTTTTGAACTTTCTATTCATCAAAGAATCCTGAAAAATGTGTCATGTTTCCACAAAAATATTAAGCAGCACAACTCTTTTATAACATTATAATACGTGTTTCTTGAGCAGCAAATCAGCATATTTGCATCACAAAAATAAATTACATTCTAAAATATATTAATACAAAGCAAAAGTTATTTTAAATTGCAATAAAATATCACGATATTACTGCTTTTATTGTACTTTTTTTTCATCAAATATATGCAGCCTTGGTGAGCAAAAGAACCTCTTTCTGACCCTAAACTTTTAAACGTATTTACTGAACCCAACAAACATAAAATGTTCTAATGGAACATCATAGTTTCCAGCAGAATAAGAAGAGCGCTGTGTAAAATAGATTTAGATCATACAATGTAATCTACACTAAACCTAGTGATTTCTCTCTCCAGCTTCATTTTGACAATTTTAATAGCACATTTTTGCTTGCATGTAGATTGCCTGTATCTCTGTCATTGAACACTGGGGGCAATTATGTAATTACAGCCAAATATGTGGCTTATGGCCTTAGCTAGAGCCTATGCTAATTTGTATTATAGCCGTCCATATTAATTAGGACAATATACTAGGGTTTAAATAAGGAGGCTCTAGATGTTAAAAAAGCAACTAAGAATGTCCTCTGACATAACTAGGCCTGCGAATGCAAAACTCGAAATTACACTAAATACAAGTCAACACAAGCACATGAGCAGACTGCTGTGGTTAAAATGTGTAAATTGAGAAGAAAACACAATCAAACAATATTTTAAAGTATAAACAGATTTGATAGTGAGGTTAGTCATTTTCTAAATAAAGAAATTGTTAATTGTTACATTTGTGCCATACAAGGTGACAGTGCGATGACACTGTTATCACTTTTAAAGCTCAGAAATACAGCAGTTTATAAGCTAAAACAGTACCTGTTATCAATGCACTGACATATGAAATAATAATACTGTTTCATTCTGCTATTTAACGGATTGCATCCATGATCCAATCAAATCCCGATTTATATCATCATATTAGTTTTCCTAATTTTCTCACTGAAGTAAATGTATTCCTGTTAACTAAATATGTAGTCCCGCTTGCTCTCTGCATTCATAAGTATTTCAGTTCATAATTATATTAGTAATCAAAATATTGACATTTTGTCATAAGCTCTAATTTTAGCAACATTCTCTGTGAATGGTAATGATACATGAGCGAACCCATCACAGAAGTCAATGAGTCAGAAAATAAATATATAAATAACAGCCCACCAGTATGACTTTACCAGCTTTACTTATGCCGATTTGGTACTAATTACATTCCCACAGCTTATCAGAAGATTAGTATTAACAAAGCGATGTTTTATGAGCTAAATTGATTGAAGATAATTAGCAAAGTACACCAGATAGTTCAGGATTTCACCGCAATAGAGGTGCAGGTTTTTAAACAGCATGCTTAATCAAATATCACTGTTGTCCACCCTTTTCAGAGCTTTAATTAAACAAGCATGTAGATATGAGGATGGGAAAAGGGCAGAATTCATTAGCTATTGTGCACCTGACAAATTGTGAAGCAAAACTGGGCCTCCACTGCCAAGTCATTTTGTATTTGTGGATTAATGAATCTGCTTAGACTCCACAACAGATTTACTTTGTTCCGTCGAGGCAATGTATCAGGCAGTTGTTCTCTGTTTGCTAATTGCATCCTTTGATTCCCACCAGACACAACATGGGGGAAAAGTAAGCCCTACCTCCTCCTGAAAATAAGATAATAACTGTCTCCAGACTCTTCTGAGATATTTCCATAATAAATCTTACCGTAACAAACCATTTCTCATCTAGCCCAACCTTTAGCATCTTACTTTGCATTGAATATTCAATTACTCAACCCATGAAAATTAAATGTGCAAAATTAAATCACTTTAACTGTCATTTAGGTCAACTAGTGTGACCCTCATTACTTATAATCTATCAAAACTAAGAAAACAATAGGCCATTGTTGACCAAATCAACAGTTCCGGCTGCTGCTGGTGGTGTAATCGTGTGGGGGATATTTTCTTGGCACACTTTGGGCCCCTCTGTGTCAATTGAGTATCATTTAAATGCCACAGCCTATCTGAGTATTGTTGCTGAACATGTCCATCCCTTTATGACTACAGTTTATCCATCTTCTGATGGCTACGTACAGCAGGATAATGCTCCATGTCTCAAAGCTCAAATCATCTCAGACTGGTTTATTGACCATGACAATGGGTTCACTTTACTCAAATGGCCTCCACAGTCACCAGATCTCAATCCAATAGAGCACCTTTGGGATGTGGTGGAACGGGAGATTCGCATAATGGATGTGCAGCCGACAAATCTGCAGCAACAGTGTGATGCTTTCATGCCAATATGGACCAAAATCTCTGAGGAATGTTTCCAACACCTTGTTAAATCTATGCCACGAAGAATTAAGGCAGTCCTGAATGCAAAAGGGGGTCCAACCCTGTACTAGCAAGGTGTACCTAATAAAGTGGCCAGTGAGTGTTTGCATATATGCACATATGTATATATGTTTTATATATATATTTATAAATTGTTACATTATTCAGTTGTTAAACTAAATTTAACTATGTATTATGACACACACACACACACACACACACACACACACACACACACACACACACACACACACACACACACACACACACACAGTAAAAGAGTTAATGTCACCACATTGTTGATGTGTTTCACTTCTCAATACTTCACACTTGCTATAATGATAATTATACTAGTAATTATAATCGTCTTTCTTGGAGAAAGTTTCTCCTCATTTGCTAATATATGAGAGTCTGAGTCTGATTATGTCTGAGTATTAAACTTCAAAAGCTTATTCTAGTCTCAATTAGCCTTTAGTAGACTAGTAAAGAATATCTAAATTAGCAAACACAGAATGTAGATGTGTTCAAAATTTTGATATAGTACATTTCAGTTACCCAAACATACTAAAAATGTACACTTTACACACAAATACAAACGAGTTCACTTCGAGATTACAAGTTGTCCCTTACATAATTTGTTCAAGCAGGGAATTTGTGTGGTCTAATTGATTTTAAAATAAGAAAGCAATTTCAATAGAATCCCCTAAAGTCTCTTTCTGAACAGCGTTGTTGTTGTTCTGATTACTGCTGACTGGTTTGGTTCATATCTGGGGGTGGAAAGAGAAAAGAAACGCAGTGACAGAGCCATGCTCAGCTAGACTGAACCAGTTCTGATAGTGATAATAATAGATCAGGCTCATATAAGCACAAACACTTACATGCTGTTTGTGAAAGACACCCTTGTCTCATCACATACATCCACCTGATCATCTATAATCTGCTTGTTTTAGTACATACATGCAAGTCAGTCTAAATGCAACTTTGCCTTTTTTGCATTAAATTTAATCACAGTGCATGTACTGGCAGTAATTATTAATTGTAAGTTTTCAAAAGCTCAACATGTTTTATTCAATCAGTTCCTGGCGCTTTTAAATAATGGATGTGACTAATGGATTATTTTTCTAAAAATCATGGCAGGGACACATTTTCCTAACGACAGTTACTCTTTTTCGCAATGCCATAAGGCAGTATAGTGGAGTTGAGTGGCTTATAATAATTTTCTGCATCACATATGTATATTTGGAAAGTAAGAACCTCATGAACTGAGGTTTACTCAAGAGCCCTCATTAGACATCAGATGAGCTGGTGTGAGAACTGACGCACTAAATGTTCCAGATTAAAAATATGCCGCCACTTTTCAAGTTTTGTTCTTAACCATAGACAATATAATCTCAAGACATTTATTGAATGAATGGTGCTAATAAGTTGGACTTTTAATCTAGATGCCAATATGTATGAGATTTATTCCATCCAAATAGTTTTGAGGGTAACTCCTTTTCTGTCATGAATGCATTTTAAATTTTAAAAAGGCATAGATTTAAATTGATTATTTGATTTAGTGTTTTACATTTGTCATATTTAAAAATGTATAAATAAAGAATTATAATTATAATATCATTATATTATATATCATTATAATATATATATATATATATATATATATATATATGACTTAATAGGATTTTAAATAAATAATCATCATCAATACCTAATTATAAAAAGATTACATTATAAGTGAGTCAATATAAGTGATTATTATTATTATTAAAAGATAAATAACTTAAACTTAAAAGAAAAATTAATTAAAATAAATCAAATAATGTACTAAAATATGTTGTATTATAAAGTAAACATTCTATTTATAATTCAATTAAATGTAATAATAAATTTTATTAAAATGTATTCATTTAGCAGGCTCTTTTATTCAAAGCGACTTACAAATGAGGAAAACCACAAATAATTCATAATTTAGATTTATTATAATTCTTATATAAAAGATTTAAAACCAATCATTAATATAAGATAGATATATTTGTCATGATTCACAGGAACACGAACAAGGAGACATAGAGATAACAGTCTTTAACAGTCTTTAATGACTCAAAAGGCAAGGGACGTCAGTAGACACACAAGCATGGCGTTCAAGACAAAACTAACTGAACCGACTGGGGTTTCTAAACACAGGACAATCAGAGAAGAACGAGACACACCTGGAATCAAATTAAACACAATCAACATGAGGGAGAAACTGGGTCACAGGGAGCACAACAAACACAGACAGGTCCATAATCCTGACAATATTATCATTATAAGATCATTATGAAAAAAATGTATTAAGGGCATTTAAAAAAAGTATCATATTCATTATTATATGTATGATTATATAACAATAATTAAAATATATAATCATATATCATTAATAAAATATTTAAAACAAACAAACAGATCATCATCAGGATTGACAATGTCCATTTTAATAATATTAATGTAATGCACAACAATATCCAGCATTATAGTACATGAGGTAAAAAGTTTGTGTTCTGGTGTGGATGAAGGGGTTTTGGAGTCTTACTGATCAGGCCGTGGTCGGGAAACACAGTTCTACACATCTTCACAGTTAAAGTTTAATGCCAGTGGAAGATAAATAAAGGCAGATGAGAGGATTTTTTTCAATGCCGTTACATCTACGCCTCTATGACGAGAAGACATAGACTGTTGAAATTCTGAGATGGGGACAGTCTTTATCTGAAAGTCACGCTCCCAAAGCAAGTCTGAAATATGCCATTGAAGATGTTTCTCTAACAAAGGCTCTGGCTTACAAAAAGAAAGCACCGAGTGCGTTTTTATTAGAGAGGTTAATTAGAAATTATGCCAAGTTTATTGTCAGAGGTAATTAAAAGTGGTGACACAAAGACAGTGAAAATGTAATGGCACACTTTAATCAAGTTGGCTTGGTATCTTTTTTGACTCATGTCATGTCTGCTGACTTGTATCCACCAGAGCCAACTTAATATTCAGCCTGGTTACTATGAAAACCCACAGCCCTTGTTGAATCTGTTTTCTGCAGTGGATATAATATAACTATAGAAATGATTGCAGACCACAGAAGAGTATTAATCAGGTTGTTTTTCCAAGGTCAATGTTTGACTGGTTAAGTAGTCAGCCCATCTTTGTCCATTTACAGCCTTTAAAAGCAGCAATGTATTCTGATTAGGGCTGTCAAGCAATTACATTTTTGTAATCTAATTAATTATATGATGTGCCAACTAATCACACTAAATCACACTATAATTTGTGCTACGGAATTAGCCCCAAAAGATTAAGTCATCATTATACAAATGATCTGGCTTTCAGTGTTTTCACTGTTATATGGTAGGAGGCACTATTACACATTTTCTGAAAAAGTACTACATTTCTGGATCAAAACACGGTGAAAAAAATCGATTGCACCTTATGTGCAATGGAAAGGTTCCATGGATGGTAAATGTTCTGAGCAGTACTTGATTATTTTTGGTTCAGTACTGAGACTTACTACTGCACAGACATGCTACTGTGAGCATGCAAGAAATACTGCTGCTGCACATATTATTTTAACATGAAATCACCCTAGCAGATCTACAGGTGGAGCTGGGGAAGGTGGAGGATTACTGAAGTGAGCTGCAAGTGCTACAGCTATCACTAGCCAACATTTTGAATGCTGAGCAGAAAGCTGATTGGCTGCTGATACAAAAATAACCAATCAGCTGCACCATGTGAATAACGATATCATTATGTTTCATGACAGAACTTTGGATTTATATTTTTAGATTTGCTGCCATCAGGATATAGAGATAAGCAAAGGGTTTATGATCGTGAAAACTCTGGTTTTGCCATCAGCCAATCATTACATAATTTTCCTGTAGCTGCAAAGCCATTTTGGATGATTGAAGGGCATTTTATCTCTTTTCTTAATGAATGAATGAATGAATGAATGATGCATTTATATATTAATCCATTTCAGACACAATTCATCATAAACTCGTCATTAGTGTAAAATCCAAGGTAGGTCAATTGTATGACTCTAAAATATGTCAGTTCACACATTTGAAATCTTTCCAGCATCCCATTGCTGAGTCTAATTTCAATATCTCGGGAACACTCTCCATCTGTTGAATTCTTCAAGTCACAGCATTTTTAACAAAGTCAGCGGCAAGGACGATGTCAGTGTATGTTTGTGTTCTCTGAATTGTTAAATCTGTTTACTTGAGTAATCGTGGCCAATAAGCACTCTTTTGCATTTATCATGTCAGCATCTATGCTCTGTAGTGCCCTGCTTAAAACTCCTAGCAGGATACATTTTTGAAGATAACACTCACCTAATTTATGCTAAATACATGCCTAGTACACTCCACAAATATGAAGGGGACAAACGCCTCTATCCCGAGATTCATGTGTCCACTTATTTTATGCCACTAGCGGTTCCCCCTCTGGAACGTGGCAATATTTTCCCCGCGCAGGCACTGCAGGCTGTTACGGCAGAGATTAAGGCTGTGTGAGCAGGATTAACTCATTGAGGAACAGAACATAAAGGTGGCCACACAGCAGCAGCAGAGCTGGGAGGCGGATAGCGGAGAGCTACAGTGACACAGCAGATACATTCTTTATCCAGGATGATCCCATAAAAGAATTGCCAGCCAGAGGTACATTTGGGGTGCACACAAAGACACTGCTGAGACCAAAGGGCCCTCTGAGCCCATTGGGCTGGGAATAGGGACACGCAAGCTGGGGATGATGATGATGTTGAGAAGCATCATAGGATGACAGGAGCACCTGGCATCATGATGTGGAGCTGTGACCGGCATATGGCACCTAAGCCCAGCCAATGCACAAAAGTCATTATTTACAGCTGGACTAAGTCAATCTGTAACTGATGTGATCTTCATCTCTCCTTCAAAAATACAAACTAGAACCCAGTTTTACTGGGAATCTGATCCAAACCCATTAAGCACTTTTAAAATTCCTATTTAAAGGGACAGTTCACCAATAAATTTGGTCAACTCAGGGTGAGCTCATGTCTTCAAGTCCATATAAACTTACATTCTTTTGTTGAATGCAAAAAAATATTCTAATATATTTAAAGGTTTTTACATTTGAAGAATGTTTAATTTGCTAGTATAAATAAAATCAACAATGAACCCCATTGACTTTCTATGAAAGCCCGTTTCCACCACTAAATAAAATAATTAAAAAGGCAATGACAACTATTATCTCACAATTTGGATGTTTTTCTCACAATTCTAACTTTTGTTCTGAGAATTGTGTAATATAAATTTGCAATTGTGAGAAAAAAGTTTCACAATTTTTTTTCTAAATTGTTGCAATTCTGAGTAATACAACTCACAATTCTGACTTTTGTTCTCAGAATTGCAAGTTATTCAATCAGAATTGCTAGAGATAAACTTTTCTGAGCAATTCTGAGAACATATCAGTCTTTTTTTCTCCTCAAAATTGGACATTGGCAATTGTAAGTTTATATCTCACAATTCGGAGGGAAAAAAATATATAAAAAGTCAGAATTGACTTTTCTCTCACAATTATGACTTAATAACTCACAATTGTGCATTTATATCATGCTGTTCTGAGATTAAAATTAACAATTGTCAGATAAAAAGTCATTATTCAGTGGTGAAAACGGGCTTCCATAAATTTCAGTGTATGGACGACTCAAAATGAAAACTCAAAACTCAAAACAAAAATAAAAAACTATTATCATTTACTCACCCCTAAGTTGTTCCAATCCTGTATGAGTTTCACAAAAAAGGATATTTAAAAAAATGATGGTAACCAAACAGTTGATGGTAGCAATGACTTCCACAGTATATTGTTTAAATACAACTGAAGTCAATGGATACCAACATTTTTCAAAATATATATATTTTTTTTGTACACGCTCAAAAATGTAAGCCTTTTTTAAGATTTACACTATTAATGGTACAATTCCATCAAACTGAATTGAATAATCCTTAAGTCTTTAATTGAATAACTTATTAAGGATTGTTCAATTATTCAATTAAAATACGCAAGGATTATTCAATTCAATTAGATAGAATTGTACTATTAGTTAAATGAAAACAAACAAACATTAAATGCAGCAGACTGTTGTAAGTTATAAGTTACTGACCTTATACGTCATAAGGTCAGTAAATAATGGCATTTTTTTTTTAATGAACTATCCCTTTAATGATATTAATCAGCTTGAATCCCACCAGATTAGAAGCAGACTGCTAGAATTGGTATATGACACAGGGCACATTCAATCCTGCATTTCCCATATGAGCACCATGTGTTAATGTGTCTGGAGAATTTGTGCTAACCACCCAACAGAAACTTTTTTCTATTGATCTCAAAGGAAAATATTAAAAAGCTAGACAGCTGGAAGTCTTCATTTGAGAAATTCACATCAGTCTGTTGAAGGTCTAGTGTCAGCTTTCATTGTTATAGCAGCCCCTCTGCTGGGACCAGTTAGCAGATTGGTTGCACTTCTTTGTGGGCTCCAGCTCAAGGCTCTGGATTAGAAAACAGCAGACTTTCTGGACACATTCAATGGGATGCGACACTGGGGAACTAATTTGTGATTGTTGGCCAGAACAAATCTGGACAAAAGTCAGCTGAGTTGTAATTCTTGAAAGAGTGTGGACTTGAAACAGTGTGAGAGTTTATAGGAGTCTGGCCATTTGAAAGCATTGTTTTAAGGAATCTTAGAAGCTTAGAATCTTTGCAAGCTATAGATGTATTCGAATAATACTTGTAAATTAACCTGTAAGCCCTGTCCTAACCATGACATTATATTCCTGTAAAACCAAAACTATGCCAATATCTAATATTTCTATGTTTTTGTGTTATTTTGAAGGAGAAGAACTGTATGAGACCTCCCCATATGAACCAATGCATCTTTCTGAAGAGTTTCGACTCGCCTCCATTATTTCTGGTGAGTGAAGAAATCTTAAGAGATTTTCAATGTTTTTCAGTGGTTAAAGAAAGCCTAGTTTTTCTGTTCAAGGTTAGCACTGTCCTTTATGTTCATACATCTTCTCATACTCTCAGACAGTTTAAGTGTGATTGAATGATTTCTACAGATCTACAGTTTGCCGTGTAGCAGATGTTATATTAGCACATCCAGTGTGATAGACATGTCCAATTGTATCCAATGAACAGTGAAAAGATCTATTGCTTACATATGTCTAAATGCTTTAATGTCAACACATCCAGAAGTAATTTATTTTGTGGATCCAGACTGTATATTCTATAACTTGCTTTTCTCACATCTGTGACACTAAGCATAGCAAGGATCAAGGATACAGTAAACTACTGTTTAGTTAGCATGTGTGTTTGTGTTGTTTGTATATCAATATATTTATGTTAAATATGTTATGATAATTAGTCTCCTCATCACTGACACTATGCCAAAAATGAATTCCTAACTCACATATTAATGTGAGTTAGGAATACATTAATGTTAGGAATACATAATGTAACTAATGTTTGACAAAATGTTTTATATATATATATATTAGTTCACAAAATTCACAGTTTGGTTTGGTTCGATACGACACAGTGGTGTCACAGTTCGGTACTTTTTCGATAAGGGGGGCAGGGCAATTGGTTATGTTGCAATGTTGGAATTATTTCTGTTTTAAACCATGATGGCGAGCCAATGGATATGACACAAGCACACGTTTGCACCAGGGTTTGCACACGTGCAAACTTTGCGCAAGATTTATGCTGGTAAACTTCTTAATCTCAGTCAGTTCACTATAAGCAGAAAATTAAAACGGAATGACGGAGTAATGATGGAGCTTTCGGCATCTGACACTGCATATTCTCTCAGAGACAAAGAGACGAATCTACTTCGACGTATGCTGACAACGGTATAGCCTATAGCTGTTTTCATTGTTTTCCTTTATATCTCTCTTGTGGCCCGTACATACAAAAAAAAAGAGAGAATAAACATATTTTGTGTTAAACAGGTTGCTTTTGAAAGTTGGTGCTTTAAATAAAAGCTTTTTAATTTCATTGATTTGTATTGATGACTGCAGTGTTAATATTTTAATTATAGGACTATAATTCATTGTAGATAGCTTATTAGACCTGTTTAAAAAAATATTTTAATTGAGGAGTAAATATAGCCTAATATTATCCTCGCAGCGCGTCAGTTATGAGGTAATTAAAGCAGGGCATATTAATTGTACTTTTAATTTAATAATAAAAGTAACTTCATAATAATAATAGGCCTTGTAAAAACAAGAATGTAACAGCCCTACATTAATTGGAAATGCCAAATCCTCTTAAGATTGCCAATAATTGATGTTTTTGACAATATCTCTGGCGTCGATACTATCATCGATATAAGATCATCATCTCTCGACGCACCCCAGCAAGAGGAGGTTATCGTGGAGCAGACAGCACATTGCCTGTTACGTCGTTTTGGCTGTGTTGTTGAGCACAGTGGCACTAATATTTCACACACTTTAAACTTTTATTTTCCAATGTAATAGGATTAGGCCAATGAATCGTTCGGTTTGTAATACAAAGCCTCGTTCCGAACGGTTCAATACGAATACGCGTATTGTTACACCTCTAATATATATTAGGGCTGTCAATCGATTCAAATATTTAATCCCTATTAATCACATGATTGTCATGAGTTAACTCCCGGTTAATTTTAACTGAATTACACATTTTCATTTGTTCTAAATGTACCTTAAATTAATAATTTTCACGTTTTGAATACTCTAATCAACATGGGCATGGACAAACATAGATGCTTTATGCAAATATATGTTTATTATTATTGAAACCATAGTCAACATAGAGCATGAAGACTAGACATGTCTCAAAGATCATAGATGTTTTTCAAAGAACTTGTTGACACATGAAAAAAGAAATACCAGGTTCCCATTACTTCTCTTTCTTTGCACTGAGCAGTTTACTTACAGTTCACTTACACAAATCTCTTTACATTTATTCATACTGGGCAGCTCTCCTTCTGAACATGAAACATGTACATATATTATTTATTATTACATTTGTTTGCCTCTCTGTGCCCACATACTGTATTTTGATGCAGCTAAATTCTCAATAAAACTGTTTTCATGTATATATTTCACTGATCTGTTGTCAGACAACGGAATTAATATGAAATAGTGATTGAAACGCGACCCATTAAGACTACATAACCAGCTCCCTTCTAAGATGTTAATCTGCACAAAAATCCTGACAACCGAGCCGCCGTCTGATGAAATCAAATACACATAAGATAAAGACAATAGCTGTGCTGTGATTTCAGCTATACTTGCATGCAAAATTAGAGAAGCAACATAATATCTGTGTTTAACTGAAAGTGCTACCTCTCTCCGCCGCTGAACAATGCAGACCCACAGAGAGAGAGAGAATTGTGTGCCTGCGCTGGGACAGCAAGACTTGGCGCTCGTGCAGCAGTACCGGCGATTTTCAGAAATGAAAAGGTTTGGGCACTATTTCGAAGGGAAAAAAGTAGCTAAAGGGGTCTGCAATGCTGCTAAGTTGGCAACTCTGTGCATCTCCATTTCTCCAACTACGGCTTGGGCCATGGGTCAAACAGAAAATACGCGCTGCGTTAATAAAATTAGTGCCGTTAAAATAAATTTGCATTAATGCGTTAACTTTGACAGCATATATATATATATACTCAATTGGTACTAAGGGGCCCAAAGTGTGCCAAGAAAATATCCCTCACACCATTACACCACCACCACCAGCCTGAACTGTTGAGACAAGGCAGGATGGATCCATGCTTTCATGTTCTTTATGCAAAATTCTGACCCTAACATCTAAATGTCGCAGCAGAAATCAAGACTGTGATCGCGAATAATCCCACCTAACATTAAAGTTTTTAAATATACTTTTATGTTGCAATGATTTCAATTGCAATATATATATATATATGATATTTTATTTTATGTGTATATTTATTTTGCTTACCAAAGATAAAGTCTCGGTTTACACATGTAACCATGGTTCCCCGAGAGGGGAAATCCTAATCCTATAACATTGGAAAATAAAAGTTTAAAGTGTGTGAAATATTAGTGCCACTGCGCTCAACAACACAGCCAAAACGACGTAACAGGCAATGTGCTGTCTGCTCCACGATAACCTCCTCTTGCTGGGGTGCGTTGAGAGACGATGATCTTGTATCGATGACGATAGTATCGACGCCAGAGATATTGTCAAAAACATCAATTATTGGCAATCTTCAGAGGATTTGGCATTTCCAATTAATGTAGGCCTGTTACATTCTTGTTTTTACAAGGCCTATTATTATTATGAAGTTACTTTTATTATTAAATTAAAAGTACAATTAATATGCCCTGCTTTAATAACCTCATAGCTGACGCGCTGCGAGGATAATATTAGGCTATATTTACTTTATTATATTTTTATAACTATATTATTATATACTTTAATATATTGTTTAAACAGGTCTAATAAGCTATCTAATAAGCTGCCTCCTAGTGGACACTTTAGGAAATGCTGTCTGCATGACCGGTACCTGAAGCATGTGTAAAACAACTCCAATCCTATTGGTTCACATGGCCTGTGACGTCATAGGCGGGTACATGAAAGTATAAAGGGCACCTGCTGAATACGTCACAAACTCAGTTGTCTGAGGAGATGTAAACAGGCAAGCCGAAGGCATGACAAGGGGACGCAGCGTCTCGTTCCCTCTCGGGGTCTATGAGTAACCCGAGACGTTCCCCTTCTATGGAATGCAACGCTGCATCCTAGTGAACACTTTGGGGAACGATATCCCATCATGCCATGCTGAGGCGTATGCCTTTCCACCTGGTGAGAGAGCACCAAGCCACCGACGCCTCTGGCCTCTCACATAACTTGGTAAAATGAGGCAACCCGATACCAGATAAGGGGGAACACCCGAACCAAGTGAAGAACACAACCATCCTCAGATAACTATGCTATGTGAGCAATAGTAGCCAGATACATAAGACCACTGAGAGGCTGGTAGCCTAGAGGAGTTCTCAAGGTTGCTACCAACAGTCCCAGGTAGGACACAGCTATCCGCCGATAGCTATATCCAAAAGGTCTGATAAAAAGGACCTTCCTAAAAATCTACCCAGGCCAGGGGAATGACTATCTAGTTAAAACCCTGCAGGGGAGACAGCCCTGCCTAGGCAAGGGCTCAGGGAGACCGTTACTTAAAAAACCCAAGAAGAGGAGCAGTCACATTCAGTAGCTATTAGGGGTTGCACAGACTAGTTGACTTCAGTGCTCTGCCATGACGCTTTAAGCTTGAAGTCGACTAGTCACTGGTCCTATAGAGGGCGCAATAGGATAATGCATCCACATTTACACTCCGTTTCCAAACAGTTAAAATTACAAACTAATTCATACTCTGAATGCGCTCCACAAGACATGTGTGTTTATATTACTGGATGCTGGAAATTGAACGGCAGAATGCAAGTTTTAAACAGCTTATTGTACAAGTAAGTTAATCACGTTCTAATCTAATGCGCTGCTGCACTGTAACGCACACACACACAATACGCTGTTATAGGTCCAATAGTCATTTCATAGCTGTGCACAAGGCGTTTGTCACAGCTCCAGACTTATTTGTTCATTAATGACATCATCAGCGACTAGTCAACATTTTGACTTGACTGTCATCACATAAAAGTCGACTTTAAAAAATCTGAAGTTGTTCAACCCATAGTAGCTATCCTCAGATAACTATTTATTTA
The DNA here is from genome assembly GCA_027564155.1 of Gymnocypris eckloni scoliostomus. Taxonomy (NCBI): domain Eukaryota; kingdom Metazoa; phylum Chordata; class Actinopteri; order Cypriniformes; family Cyprinidae; genus Gymnocypris; species Gymnocypris eckloni. The sequence continues at coordinate 14,910,327 of CM050435.1, forward strand.
GGAAGAGGCTACCCAATGGGACCAAAACCAGGTAAACCTTCATGTGAAGCTGTCCAGACCGCAAAGAGTGGTCTATCTATATACGACCCTAGCAGGGGAGATAGCACTGTCTATGCAAGGGCTCAGGAAGACCGCTACTTAAAAAATCCAAGAAGAGGAGCAGTCATATACAATAGCTATCCTCAGATAACTATATATTTAGGAAGTGGCTACCTGACGGAACCAAAACCAGGTAAACCTTCCTGTGAAGCTGCCGAGACCACAAAGAGTGGGCTATCTATTTATGACCCTAGCAGGGGAGAAGGCACTGTCTATGCAAGGGCTCAGGGAGACCAGTACTTAAAAACTCTTGGATTGAGAGCAGTCCCTGAGCTGGCGCATAGATATCCTCAGATAGCAGTGTGTGTAGGATGGGCTACAAGAGGTGGAACCGACTGAAACTACCCAGACCACAGAGAGGGGGAGACAGCACTGTATAGGTAAGGGCTCAAGGAGGCCGCCATTTAAAAACCCTAGGTAGGGGAGCAATCACCGAGCTAACACATGGCTATACTTAGATAGCTAGGCTCTAGGAAAAGGGACCACTGCAATGGCCAATACCACCAGTAGTGGGCTGTCCAATTATAAACTCTGTGAGGGGAGACAGCACTATCTAGGCAGGGCTCAATGAGCCCGCTACTTAACAACCCTAAGCAGGGGAACAATCACAGAGCTAGCACATAGCTATCCTCAGATAGCTAAGCTTCCAGGAACAGGCAAGTTAATACACAGCTAGCCTCAGATAGTGGCATTCAAGTAAGCCCGTCCTGCCATGGCAATGGCTGAAATATAACCACCCTCTATACTAAGGAGGTCCCCAATTCGTCAGAAGTATTGCCAAAGATACATAGTGGAGTGGGGCCCAAGGTGAACCGGGGCCTGAGCCAACTCAGAGAATGGGGACGAGGTTGAACATGTAACCCATACCATATAGGATTTCAGAAAAGTGTGACAGGTGCCTAGCATGTCACCTTACCACAATATGGATTGTAGAAGGCGCATAGAGACTAGCTTGTACGCTTACCATAAATATGGATTTTAGGAATACCGTTACTAGGGGAGTTTAGCCCATACCATGCAGGATTTTAGGAATGACACAAGAGCTAGTGTGCATCCTTACCAAATACTAGGTGTCTAGACACAGTTATCCTCAAATAGTATTTCTCTCAAATAAGGATGAAGATCGCCCAGGGCATGAAGTGGGCCATCTAGTTAAAACCCGAACAGGGGAGACAGCGCAGCCCAGGCAAGAGCTCAAGGAGACCACTACTTAAGGACCCCACAAGGGGAAGCAGTCTTCAAACTGGAACACATCTATCCTCAGACAGAAGATTCCAACAAGGTTTCAGTGCTTACCTGAGAGAGCTTATGCCCAAGGGGAACCAAACTCAGTCATAAACGCCTGGCTAGAACATAGCTGTCCACAGACTGCTATATTCCAAAGCAAAACAGCCTGAGCTGGAGCATAATCATCCGCAGATGGCTACACTCTGAGCAGAGACTGTTCACTTAACTCTTTGCTAACTAGACTACTGAAGCACCCTGGAAGAGAAAGTAGCAGCTTCATTCTACAGAGCCTTCAGTATATCCATGCCCATCAAGGCTCTCCACACACAATAACATGCATATTAGAGAGGCATGGCTGAGCTGAATATAGCTCCGCCCGCGATCTTGCACGCCCTGAGTTAAAAACAACTCATGCTCAGACTTCATTGTTATAGCAACGCGTGCAATATCCGCAGGATCTGGCAACCCCGATAGTCAAGGGTATACGGACACCGCAGATCAAAGCAATCGCTGCGAGCTGAAATAAACCGAGACGCGGCAATGGGCCGAAGCGCTTTGCCCCGCATCCATCGGGAATTGGAACAAGCACAAGCCGAGCGCATCAAAGTGCTTCATCACAAAGAGCGTGTGATTGCCGAGACAAAGACGCAAAGGTTAGAATATGCCCTCAAGTGTTAGAATCCAAACATGGAGGCACATATCCCCCAAAGCGCTGCTCGACTCACCAGGATGATGTTTCACACACACTCAACAGAGAGACGCTTCGAAGACAACAAAAGTTGGTGATGACGTCACAAGCCATGTGGACCAATAGGATTGGAGTTGTTTTACACATGCTTCAGGTACCGGTCACACAGACAGCATTCCCCAAAGTGTCCTCTAAGATGCAGCATTGAGTTCCCTAGAAGGGGAACCAGAACAACCAGAACATTTACATAACCTAAAACATAGTCTGTACTTCATATAAAAAAATAAGGATAGTATAATTGCTGAACAGTTTAACAATCTTCTGATTAAAGTCATCAGCTTTCTTTAACAACAGCAATCTTTATATAAACATAAAAAAAACTGTAATGTTAAAAAAAGATCTATGAATCAAGTGCTTTCTAACAAACAGATGTATTCTTCAATGGAAGTTAGGTGTTGTATACAATAATTATGCAGCAGTCACCGTCCATTCAATAAAGCCAAACCTCAATACATTTTAAACAATATAAATGGGACTATGTGTATTAGTCATGATGGGCATTCAAGAAGACCGCCAAGGAGAATGAAAATACTCCATATTAATCATAATTGCAGCTTTGAGAAAGGCTCTGAGAAAGCCATTTCTATGAGTTATACGTTTTACCTCAATCAAGTTGTTCTTTTTATTCATTGTCACCTCCAAATGGATTACATTTCCGCACAGCCCAGCCTCACGATGACGTGTTGGGGATATTGCAAAACGGTTTATGGGAGGCAGAAACCAGTTTCCAGGACTTTAGGTGAAAAAGGTTAACAGAAAACACATATATAGAAACAAACACACGCTGCAGTCTCACCGATGGCTTTTTAACAAAAGCTATCCCCCACACAGCCACAAAAAAAGCTATTTTTGTTTCTTATTCCTTATGCGACTGTTCATGTTTCTCATTTCTTCAATCACAGCAGAGGTAATCTGTAGCCTTATATAAAACCGACTAGGAGGCCATCTGAAAAACCATCTCGACAGGCTGCAGATGCTTTAGACCATGTACAGGCACATATGCAATCATATTGAGAATCATTTGGCATGTCAGCGACATTTAAGGTAGTAAATGCACTGAGAAAATGCTTTCATATGTTATAGGCAAGGAGGTGTTTTGTGAGAAGCGTGGCAGTTTCAATTATTTCTGCAGTATTTGTCTTACACCTGTTTTGCTGTTCTGCCCCTTTATATCCCCATGCACGTAAGAAAAAAAACATCATGAAATGTGAATTTGCTTCATTTAAGGCTTTATTTTATTTTTAACCTTGTTTCAGAGGCAATTCCTTGAATACCCATTTTAATGTGTTTGCTTCTTCAAGTATTCTGTGCTGAAAATTTTATTTAAAAATGTTTTGGAATAAAATGGCACAATCCTGACCATGATGGAAATTATACCACAACTAAAAGACAGTTGTAAAAGAAATTCAAATTTAAATATATTACTAACTGAAATAAAATATGTTTAAGTATCAAAATGATTAAAAATAAAACTGAAATAAACATATATTAAAGATAAATAGACATTTAAAAATATTAAAATCTTTTATAAAATAAAATTACTAAAACTAAATTAAATTAAAATGAAAATGTAAAATATACAAATAAAAGCCAATTCAAAATATGAATAAATACTATAACGCTTATAAATAATAAGAACAATGATTGCTTATATTGCTTATTTAATGTTGTTTACTATAAATTAGTATTTTGTGATGGATTTTACACTTAAACGTCTGGGTCCACCACACCTTTATAAGCAGAATAAATTAGTAAAGCCTAGTGAGATGTTTCCAAGAATTTTAATGTGATTTTCATACAACAAAAATAAAAAAGGTGTTAGTTTTAATAAAAGTCAACCCCTGAGACACACTTGAGCCTGTAATTGAAGAAACACTCATTTACAGGTTTGTGAAATCAAATCTGAACCCTCTAAATAGCTTTTCTGCAAGAATAAGAAAAAAAGACTAAAAACATGGACCAGCAAGCACACTCGAGATGGTGTTTGTATTAATAATCTACTAAGTGACCTGAATACACAGGGTGGCACTGGTCCTTGAATATTTGCATAATGCACATAGATTCTGCCTTTCTTAAGTACCTTTATGCAACGACAAAAAAGTGCATGTAATGTGAATAAGTGTTCAAAATATCACTATACACTTCAATAACTGCCTTAAGGCAAGTCTGTACATAAATGTAAGCCACGTTTAAACAGATCCTTCACATTTATTACATTGGTTTATTTGTGTACATCTTGAATTGAAAATACACACAAACTTATACTATGTGAGCAATTTGAAAAAGGAAGGATTTTGATTTGTTTTTTAACAAAGTTGCAAAGGTTGTGCATATGTTAAATATACAAATACAGGCTGATTTAAATTACACCCAATCACAAATTTTATTATAAAGCAAATTTAGCATGTTTTTACACTCCCCAGTCTCCCTTAAATATTGCTAGTCATGTCAATCTACAATTGAAAAGGTGAGTCAAATGCAAAATGTGCAAGGTGCAGTCTAAAATCAGCAGATTTACTCCACTCAGAGCTGAAGCCAAAACAAAATCAAATATTTTCCTTTCATAATTCCTTTCCCTATCTGGTGAAAGCCCCTGTAAGCTGGCTCTCCTTGAGGATTTGTTAGAGACCCTTTCCCTCTGATACGAGATAAGATGAATATCAGGACCAAAACAACACACCTCTGAGCACACGTTTCGCTTCTAAAGCAGGACTGGAAAAGCACTCATAACATGAAAATAATCAGACATCTTGTTACATGGCTCTCCTGTTCATTTATCAATGAACAGATGACCGCTCACATCTGCTTGGTTCTTTAAACCAAAGAATTGCCATCGGACCCGGGTATGATAGATTCTCAAGACAGGAAGGAGAGATAAGAGGATAATAGAAAGGGAATTTATAAAAAAAAATGGTCACACTAGAGAGCAGTGAAACATTAAAGGATGCTTTCTAAGAGTGTTTCCAATTGATTACTGTGGACCAGCCAGTGAAGATGGGAATTATGTTGAAAGAGTGTTTATGCTCTGCAATTGCCAGCGGATTTGAAAGCAAGAAAAGGTTCTGAGGAGCATGGATTATTTTTTATTTTAACCTGGTGCCGGATGCATGATAATCAGATGTTGCTGAGTTGGTTTATGGTGAGCGTGATGAATAATAGAAAAGACAGTTTCAGGTATGTAATAGCATTTTATTGAGAAATCAACTTTTGACATGGAAGAGGTCATTGTAAAATATCCTGTTCAAAAAGCTCAAAACAAGGGAGCTCAAAATTCCCTTGTTAGTCCAAAAACAGCTTTCATTTCAGATTTTGTTACTTTATAATGTAATAGTGCAATGGAAGCCTGCCTCTGCAGAATTAGATCAAAGCCTACTTCTACATCATCGAATATTTGGCCCCGCCTACTGGAGCGTTAATGAGATGAGAAGGAGAGAGGAGCTAAAAAATAACGTTACTTTCCAAAGGATGTTAATCCTAGGAAAGTGCTTATTTGTAACTTTGTGGATGTCTCAGTAGAGCATAATTTGTTTGTTTCACTGTGAATCATCTGGTAAATAAGTTGCATTCTTAGTGCAAACACACAGATTTTGACTGTAAAACCCGAGACACACTGCATGATTTTTTGTCCCAGATGAAAGATCGACATCGTGAAACAATCGTGGCGATTTCTGTGATCATCCTAATCGGTGGTCCTGTGAGAGTGGTTAAAAGACAGGCGTGGCACAGTCTTGCGATCAAAGATTTGTGACAGTGTCAGAAATTCATCATGATCAGTGTGTTTGCTTCTACGATCCTTACTGACCAGCCAATTAAAATGCAACATGAAATCAATGCAACATGACGCTAAAGCATAAAACTGCTTGATTCATCATGCTCTTTTTATAGAAATGTGCATTGTAGCTTACGAGTCAATAGGTGTCATCATCGTACATTCTACAATGAACCTAAAACAAGGAAGGTTTGAGCTCTGAGACTCACAGGATGTTTTTAAAGTACAATGGCCTCTTAAATATCAAAAGATTAAGGGAAATCTGATTTCACAATTCATGCTTTAAGTCAGAATAAAGAGACATTTTTGAATGGTCATCAATACAATTTTTAAATAGAAATTAATAGTTTTATTCAGAAAATACTCACTAAAAAGATAAAATGTGACTGTAAATATATTATTACAACAAAATATTTTTCTATGAAATAAATGCTGTTCTTTTTAACTTTCTATTCATCAAAACAATCCTAAAAAGTATCACAGTACATACAATTGTTAAGTAGCACAACTGCTTTAAGTATTAAAAATAAGAAGAATATTTTTTTCTTGAGCCGCAAATCAGCATTATGGTTTATTAAAATACACCTAAGTTATAATTACTATTGCATAAATAATGAAATTACATTAACTTTGAATATCGAAATATGAAATATTGGGGAAGAAAATTAAACTATACTATTATGTATGAAACTAAAACTGCCAGAAGGTGTCAGAAAATCAAAATAAATGAAACATATATCATGCATTCATTCTTTTAAACAATTTGTGAAATTGGTTGATTTATTCCTGTACAAAGCAAGTGACTACTGACTTTATAAATGGGTTATTCAATTTTTGAATTACCCGATTCATTCATAAATGTTGAATCACACAAGAATGAAACACCCCTCTGTGTTGCAACTATTCTGCTTTGACTAGAACATTTTTGTTGGTGAAAGAGCTAAACAGGCAAAATTGACAATGTAGTGTCAAAAAGTTGTAAAATATTCTAATGAATTATAATAAATTTCACATTTGTAGTCGTACTGATATTCTATAAAATAGCACTCTTAATTGTGTGGTATTGCTTAAATATGTTATAAACAAAAGCAATAACTTACACAGCCAATCATATCTTGAATTTTGGGGACATTGTTATTCATATTTCTAGCATTTCTTATCATGCCTGCTGAATAATGGCTGCAGAAAATCACAGGAATAAGTGACATTTTAAAATATGCAAATAGAAAATAGTTAATTAAAATTGTAATACCATTTCACAACATTACAGTTTTATCGATTTGTTTTATCAAATTAATACTGGACATAAGATATTACCAATCCTAGACTTCCTAATACAATACAGTGTATTGTCAAAACTACATTCATTAATTATTTTCAATCATGACAACTCTCTGAATATTTTAGTATTTTGATGGATATGACAATGTTAATGTATTTGGTCTTGGCGGAATAGATCTGCTACACTGCTGCTGAATTGCTGCTGCTGTTGGTTATTGCTGCAGTTGTAGATTATTGCTGCTAGCAGATCTATGCAGGTGGAGCTGGGGAAGGGGGAGGGCTTCAGAGAACTTTGAAAGCAAGCTGCAGGAATCTCAAGTGAATGCTAACCAGCCATATCAATAAATACGAGGCAGTAAGCTCATTGGCTGCATATGCAGCATGGACCAATCAGCTTTGTGCCAAGTTGTTTAGCTCTTTGATCATCATCAGTTACGTTAACAACCCGTCAGCTTGCGCCATCTAGAGTTTCATGATTGAACTATTTATTAATTCTAATATTGCCCAATAATCAATATAGTATCAATATATACTGCACTAGTTGAAATTATGACTGGACATTGGGTATTTTCTCCCCAGTAATACACATAATAATACTACTCTTTGAAATGGCTTGAATTAAACAAGGCTTGGGAAGGCCAACAGCAAACAGGAAACGAATACCAACAACAGTGCTGAAGAGAAGTCGAACTTACATTACTTCATGCACCCTTAATATTAATGCCAGAAAAAACATACATAAATATTTGAGCTATGATTAGAAAACATGTCATTTCAAGTGTATTTGCTTTTATTAATTACAGTAAGAACAGGCTGTTTGATGGACACAGTCCTTGTCTAAGGATTTTAGAGTTTCTGAAAAAGAAGTGAGATTGTTTTGTGTCATCATCAGTCGTTGGGGAAAGAGGGGTGAGCAGCTGCTGTCTGGCAAGAGAGCAGGGATGTTTTTGCTAGTGAGGCAATCAGCGGACAGGTACACTTTCCACTTACATGACCTTGTGAGAAGCGAGGCCTCAGTGAGATCTGTTTTGAAGCCCCTGCCTGATTCCCTCAGCTTTAATAAAACATGTGCGAGCGCGCAGCGAGGAAGCGCTTTGAGCCGGGGATACTGTAAAAACCTTGTCTGTCAGAGAGATAACAAGGTAGCTCTGGCGTAGTGCTAATTGGCCATTGCTTTCCTATATGCTTAGAATATTTATCACTTCTGGCAGGACTTGAGAGCATTTACTTATTTTTCCACTTGAACAGTTTTGCCCTTTGCAAACTGTGAGTTTTATCAGCGTATTTGAAGATGCAAAATGAGATAATGAGTTTTGGAAACCTTTTCTTTAAAAAGCGCACACTGGTTAGAATAAATCAGAATCTTGACACACACACTCATTACAGATAAAGGGGGCCTCCAGGGGCCGTGTCTCCACTGCCAGACCCCACACTGGCAAAAACGTTGTATCTGGCCCAACAATATTTCTCATGTGTTTTGCTGTTCAGAATGTGATTGCTTCTTTACAGAATACAACAATATTGTTCTACCAAAATAGATTTATTTCTGTTGGCTCATACACAGGATGTGTAGCATATTTTTGATTCACTAAAATGAACCAGATCTTAAGAATCATTTGTTCAGGAATAACACTACACTGATAACACTGATCTTAAGAGCCATTTGTCAGGAATAACAATACAATGACTGCATGTTTTTGAATCATCATGTTAAAAATACTAATTCTTTTGATAATCAGACTAAAACATGGTCACAATTTATGTTATAGATTCACCAAAAAGAATCAACTCATAAGGGTGATCATTTACACTGTTACATTCTATGTTATAAAAATACTTAGAAATGTCATCCTTTCAGGAATCAGGCTACACTGGTTGCACTACATGTTTTTGAGCCACCAAGAAGAAAAGTTTATAAAGAATAATTCATTCGGGAATCGGACCACATTGGTTATACTATATTGATTCACTAAAAAGAATAGAGACAAACATGCAAGTTCCAGGAATGTTAAGCGAAATACATCCACATAATTCAGTTTTGGTATTTTTTGAAAGATGCTCCGCTAATGGACATACTTGAATGTAAAGGAGCATTCACAAACATCTAAACCAAAAGGACTAACATAAGTTAAATATCACTGGGTAAATATTGCCTTAACAACCCTTAGAGTGTTTCCAAAAGTAGATAATTAAATATGATTCACAAAATCATGCTAGTGTGACTAGTTTCAGCCTGGAGCATGACAATGACAAAACCATCTCAGTAAGAATTTTAACTCAGAAAAGACTGAGACCATCTTCTAAATGACAAGCAAGAGCTATTTCACACTGAACCACCCAAGACGTCTAACAATGGCTTATCCGCAGTTCTCATAGGGTAAAATCTAATTAAACATGCTTCAAAGGACAAAAGCTCGACTAGCATGAAGCCGCCTGTGCATGTTTAAATGAAAAACGCTATTAGAGCACATGTTAGCTCTTATCAAAAAGTCAGAAAAGGTCATAATATGTCATGGTTTTCAAGCAGAGATGTGAATAGAGGCTAATTTGGAGGGTCATATTTGATATATGTGCTTGTCTTGATTATTTTCATGCAAAATACATTTATTAGATGAATACATGTGCATTGACATTTGCATGCTTAAAAGTTGAAGCAACCTGACAGTGCGTTGCCTGTGTGCCTGAGTAGACACTTCTAAATACGTATTTTCACTCGAATCTGACTTGTCTCTGTTTAACCAAGCATGCTGACCCTCACTGCTCTCCTCTATTTGTGCCGACAGCCATGGACTCCGCTTCTGCAAAAGGGAATCTGTGTTCTGACACGGGCAAGCCCTGCAATCCATGCCTGGATGCAGCAAAGGCCTGCAACCTCAACGACACCTGCAAGAAACAGCGTACTGCACTCATGGCCACCTGCAGCCCTGCTACTCCCATTCAGCAAGCGCAGGAACCCTGCAACCGAAAGCGCTGTCACAGGGGTCTGCGGCAGTTCTTCGACCGCGTGCAAACAGAATTCAGCTATCCGCTGCTCTTCTGCTCCTGTCGGGATAAAGCGTGTGCCGAACGTCGCCGGCAAACCATCATGCCTGCATGTTCTTTTGAGGAGAAAACAAAACCAAACTGCCTTGAGCTAAGGAGGACCTGCCGTTCAGATCCGCTCTGCAGGTAAGGTTATTTTGTCAGGGTCACGGCACCAGATATGCAACAAATAGGCTGACTGTTTGGTAGAGCTGCAGCTAACAATTTTGGTAAACGATTTAACGTGCATGCTCTCTTAAATATTTGAAAAATGTCAGTGACATTTAACCCCTTAGTTGACCTGATGCTATCAATTTATTAAAAAAATACAATTACAAAATCAATTAATTCCTATAAAGATTAAAATTTTCTAAAATTAGCTTTAATTTCTTAATTTAAATTAATAGTGATATTTGTATGCCACAAAATAAAACATGTCAGGATGATACAACCCTCCTGATATCATAATTAAGAGGAAAAATATAATAAAAAACGTTAAATGACTTGAATATACCTCTTTTATAGTTTTTTTCTCTGAATTAAAAATATTATATTATATAATATATTTGATATTAGTAAATATGTTATATATATGACATGTGTAGGCCACATAGTCAAAAATGTCAGCATGTCCTAACTGTCCTAATTATTGAGTCTCATTAAAACAATTAATGAAAGTTTTTAATATATTTTTATTTGATGTTTTTAATACCATATTATACTTGTACTAATATAGTACGAATTCATAATTAAGACAAGAAATGCCTCGTTTAGAAGTTAAATTGCTAAATAAAATCTTAGAAGAAAAATATATGGTTTCACTGCTTAGTAATATTCAAAATTATGTTTTTCAAATCACACTCATGTGGTGCAACCAACATGCAGAATCCCTGAGTTCTTCTGTCAACAGTGCAAAGACCTGAACAATAAATAATTGAGTATTGACTCAATAAATTGAATTATTGAGTATTACTGAGAGCTATTGTAGGTCTACTCTAAATTGTAGGGCTACTATAAATTACCTTCAGAAGGAACAGCAAAAACAGAAATTACATTGGATCAGTAGGTGATCCATATACTCAACACACATCACACATTGAATCAGCAGGAGATCCATATGCTCAAAAACATGGTAGAGATTGAATCCCTAGGTGGTCAAAAAGCACCTCCCTACAGACGTAACCAATATGTAATCTATATAGCCAAGGACAAACAACCCATTAAAAGCTAATTATTGACCCAAACGCTGACAGACAAGCCAACTGCAGCACTGCATCGGCTATAAGGTTTGATCAGTATATGGTGTATCCAAGCATGCAATGCCTTGACCCTGTCTTATCACTTCAATGTCTTAATGTCAGAAGAACAAAAAATCATTGATCGATCACACAACCAGTGAACACTTACGGTCTATTAGCAACATTTAGAATAGGTGTTTTATCGAGTGGGGAATGGTAATTAACCTAGCATGGTGAACTAGGAGAAAATCGATGGGCTGTGTGTCAAATGAAACATTCTCTTTTGAGCCTGTGCTCAACTCTCCTCAGTTCCTGTGTCATTCATCAACAGTCACCTGGGACTGCAAGAACCCAAACATAAATCTGTCTTTGAAAGGCAGTGGATGAAAAAGCAACTGTAAAAGCCAGATTATTACTTAAAAAGAAGCTATAGGGGTCACGAACACTATTTAATTGAATTGCAAGACCTAAAGATTACATCAAATCAAATGTCACAGTGCTGTTGTCAATTAAATTATGGCACTTATTTCTTTACAAAACACTGTATGGTTTTATTAATTTATGCAGTACTTTTTGGCTGATTAACATTTAAATAAATAAATGTACTTGTAAGTTAAAGGTGAAGCATGTCATTTTTGTGTCACTATAGTGGAAAAAAAATATAAACAAATGTATCTAACTCCAGACGAACAAATAGTCTGAAGCCCAACGAGAAGATTGCAGTTGCATTCGGTGCCATTAGTGGTGCAGAAATGACAGAAATTATAAAAGATTATAGAAAACATCCTTTAGTCAAGCTTCCTACACTCAAATTGTATGAATTATAACTTGATTATTTACACAATGTCATGAAAATAGCAGGATGTTAGCTACATGAGGACATCATCTTCAAGGTAATTTTGATAACCATATTTTGATACAACAGTATCATATCGATTTCTGTAATTTATCAAACAGGATGGATTATTTTATAGTGAAAAAAAATGAATCTAAAACTACAAAACATTGCAAGATGTCCATCAAATCCACTGCTAAACACTTATGTTACATGCTAACTTAAGTTGAACAAAACTTTAAACACTATTTATGCTTAATGTTTTTTTTAAGATAATAAACTACACTAATAACTAAACAACAATATATTATTTCAGGCTATATTGATTGTGTCAGGTTCTACATGGCTAAACAGTTGTGCAATTGTCTTAAAATAAATAAAGATAATATGATATTTAAAAAAATGAGGGATTCTATTTAATAATGAGACATGTTTCACATTAAATGTACTGCACTGTAGGAATAACCCATATACTGTATAAAACAAGCCAAAATAAATCATCAGGGTGAGGAAAATGCATGCAAGCTTGACATTTTATCTATTCTGCATTCAACAACTTGTCTGGTGCATCCTTAACTCCTCCACTTATTACATGTATGGCCACTGGGCTCCAGACTCTTTGTCATCAAACACTGTGTGATATGTGAACTGAGAGAAAAGCGAGGGCCCCCACCAGGCCAACCTGAGGACTTTGGCTGCCCTTTCTATCTGCCTCCAGAAATCACCTTGCCTTTCCCATAGCAGGAGACTGGAGGACATCCAACAACGGAACTGACTCAGTGCAGTGGCCAGGCTGAGGATACAGTAAACAGACGTACTCATATGTTTTGTTATGCCTGACTAGAATAACTTTCCGAGACCATGTCATTCATTTTGTCCTCTGTAAAGGGCACTTTGTTTGTAATCTTAGTGTATCCTAAGGAGGACATCCTGGACTTTTCAGAGACATTAAATGTCCTATAGTTTTAAAAAAGTGCTTTCAAAGTTGGATTTTTTACATTATTTAATGTGTTCTTTATGTAATTATAATACATATTTTTATGCTCACAAGAAAATTTTAAGAATTAAAAATACTTAATTTCACTGGATATGTTCTTTAACACAAAATAGTGCTAAATTACTAATAAGCGATAGTTTATTTAATTAATTAGTGCCTCTTCCATCTCTATGGCATATTATCCATGGGCCAACTGCAATGTTGCAATGGGACAAGTACAATAAATAAAAGGACAGTTCTAATGCCAATTACTAATCTAAGGATTTTATGTGGCATTTACTGTACTTACACTAAAAAGCCTAAACAGATTTTGGAGGCCACATCTCTAAAGCTCCTGGCAGCTTTCATATCCTCAATTATTCTTTATTTTAACATAAATGCATTATTTATTTGGTGTCCAGTGTTTAAATATGTATTCCGATACATTTCATATACTTTAATGCTTTTCCATCTCATACCGGAACACAAATCAAATTAATCTGAGCTTTTGAAATTGTCCAAAAGCATTTTGAATAAGCTACCATACAGATGAAGCTTTGGCTTAAGCTTGAATGCTGAAAAAGCCAGTCGTAGACTCTTATTTGAGTCAGGTGACATGGATATTAGATTCAGTGTGCCTTCAGGAGTTGTGCAAATGATTCATGGTCTTGTTGCTTAGACTTCATGGTCATGGTCCTGAATATAGCTGGACCCCCGGACTTTTTAGAAGACGCTAATTTAACCACACAAGCATACAAATATGCACACAGTTGCAGGACATAAATCACATTAAAAACAGGTTCAAGTTTAGAGTTTAAAAACAGGGCTTGCCTTTTATTTCATGGCTAAAGACTCCAAGCCTTAAATTACCAACTGGAAATATGCACAATATGGACTTATTATTACCACAGTCGGAAGATTTTCAGAAACTCTGAGGACATATTAAAGTTGAAGTACAATGAGATCTTTCCTAACAACTGAAGGACCATTTTCAAATGAACTGTTGAAACAGAAAGAAACAGAGCCTGCCTGAAATATTTGGCCTTGATACTCTGCTTGTCCAAGTAAGTGCTGTCTATTGTTTGTGGATATCCATGCTGGGCCGGGGCCAGAGTATGAAGAGGACAAGCACCCCAACCATCTGTTCCTAAATCATCAGTAATAAACACTCCAATTAGGAAATGAGTGGGCTGCCATGATTCGCTGCTGAAGAATGATACTCATGTGTCATCTTAATGGTACATTCAGTTATTTTAAGTAAAAAAAAAAAGTGTGTGTGGGTGTTCTTTTTAAAGAAATTAACATTACACAAAAATGTCAATGAAAGGATATTTATTCTTAGACTTTCAGATAAATTAGTTGCTTATTCTGCATGAAGTGATCTCCTCCAATGGACTGCACAATGTTTACATCATATGACCAGCCTTCCAATGTACTTTTACTAATAATAACAATAATAATACTTTGTTATTGCATGTATGTGATTCATCAGGCATTTGAGACAGAATGAATAACACATGAAATTGTTTTGAAAGATGACCAGTGAGGCAGCTGCAGCCAAACAAACTGTATCATCCAGGAAACTGTGTGTCACTATATAACACCAAAACTACTAATATTGTGTTTATACAACAGTTTGACAAGTGTGTAAATACATAAGAAACAACAATGGAGTGTCTTTAAAAAAAACAATTTTTTTTCAAATTGCAATTTGACAGTTTAACAGCTGAGCCCAGGTCCCCGTTACTCATTCAAATATGTCACTGTAAGACTAGGTGTCACGGTTTCAGTGCTCTGCACACACAAGAGTCACACGAAGATGAAGATTAGAAGGAATAAGGTATTTAATAAGACTCACGATGGGGAGTTCAGTGCACGCGCGCTGAATATTGTGCATAACAAATATAGGGCAGATAACGAGGGGCTGACAGGTGGACACAATGAAGGTGATTAACTTATAATTAGACAATGATCTAATCAGAACAGGAACAGAACCAAATACGGGCAAACAGGAAGGGAACACAGGCAGAAGACAAAACTTGAGTCCAGTGGGTTGTGACACTAGGAACATTGAGTTGCTTGAATAAAAGCTTATTGTATTACTGTATTAAAATTTCACTGTATTATGTAGAGCAGACTATTATGTAACCAGGGTATTTCTGCTTTTTTAAAGGCGCACATACTGTCAGATAATAAATCTGTATACATGTAATAAACACATTGGTTTGAACAGACAAATTGCATGCAAAAAAATAGACCCAATATGCTTTAGTATTGTCATTAGCTAGTGTAAGCTGCAGCTAGACTGTCTAAGACCATCAACAAAATCAGATGACCATATCAGCTGAAGATGGTCAAGCTAGTTTTGGAACACGTTTACAGCCTAATGATTCCAGCTACCATGTTCCAAATAACAGCTTCCAACTTAAGATGGATTTATCAGGAGTAATTCATATATATATATATATATATATATATCTTACACTCAGAACAGTTTTTATTGGATACATGAACCATCTCAATTAGGGATACTGAAGTAAATCAGTAGTGTTTCTACATTTATTTAGTTTCTACACTACATAAGAGTACATCTGTGGAAATTCATGAGTATAAAGCTTCTAGACCAATTTGGCACAACTATGATTAAACTGGACCAAATATAAAACAGAAAATTTGAAATGTGTTCATTTAATTGATACAGGATTGCTGATTAAATCAGTTTGTTTATTGTTTGGTAACTCTTGTTCATCATCTGCAAGTCGCCACAGCTCTGACTAACTCTATGCACATCATGTTTGGCATCCATTTAGAGATGTCCCTGAATGACATAACGGGCTCATGATGTCTCCTGGGGGAGCGGGTAACGTTAAAGCTGATGATGACGGTTTAACACTCCAGCCCTGAAAACCTGTTACCAGGGGCATTCATTTACACATCTCTCACCCTTCTGCCTCCTTGAGCCAGCCAGAATGTAATTAACAATGTAAATCATCAACACTGCCGAGGGATTCGTTAATTTAGGCAAGCATCGTTATTATGTTCCTGGTCTAATAGAAAAACAAGACAGTCCATGTGCACCTTTCCTGCTTTGCCAAACACTCTAACCTCATCATACAACCATATTATGATCTGTAGGAACGTTCCTCAGACCTAACACAGCTCTGTAATTTAATTAACAGATATTTTATTAGAAATGTATTTGTTATTTTCTATAATAATACATCCAGATTTCCTTAAAAAATAGATTTTCAGATTTGAAGCATTGTGAGTTCAACTTGCAACCAGTGTCAAGTGGATAATTTGAGGGAGTGTCAAACACTTAAAAAGCTTTGCAATTCTGGATGTTAATATATGCTCTCTAATCCCAACCTAATTTGCAGGAAAATTTGTCATTTAACGGCTGATTCTCAATTAAAAAAAAATCTCTTTGAGATTCGCTCAACCAATATTGTGAGTTTGGGGGCGGGGTTATCCGTTTGGTTGACCAATGGCAGGTAGAGGAGTGTTTTAGAAACATGTTTGAAAACAATCATTGTTCAGTTCTGTTAAATTACAGACTTCACATTTAAGTTGTTTTCTTCAAATTAAATGAATGTTGATAAAAAAGACCTGAATACATTGGATTCAGAGAATGAGAGTAATTTTAAGGGTCGGATGCAGTAGACAAAGCTTTTTAAGGTAAAAACTCCACATTCACCTTTTTTCAAGAGTATTTATTGCCACGTCTACAAGCTTCACATATCTGCTTCAGGACATGGCTGTATAAGTTCATGGGGTTGAATTATGGTGATAGGCTGATAGAATATTCATGATTTTTGCACAGAACTTGAACTAAGTGAGGTGGGCATGTTGAATTCACTGTAAACTTTATTTCAGCGGCCCTAAAATAGCTTGGCATATGTTTGTTTAAAAAGCATGCTGTTTCAATAAGATAAGATTAACAAAAACATTTTTTTACAGGATCTTGAGAAAGACTGGATGACCAGAAAGTAGTATTTCATTTCTATAGTTGTTGTTTGTTTGTCTTTTTGTCAAATTAAAACTGTTTTGAAACCTTCTACATTTTTTGATCGAAAATACAGTAAACAATAATATTGTGAAGTGTTACTAAAATTAAATTAACTGTTTTCTATACTAATATATTTTAAATGTAATTTATTCCTGTGATGAAAGGCTGAATTTTCAGTATGTTTACTCCAGTCTTCTGTATCATATGATCCTTCAGAAATCATTCAAATTAGCTGATTTGCTGCTCAAGAAACATTTCTTATTAATATCAAAGCCAAAACAGTTGCACAGTTGTATATATTTGTGGAAACTGATCCTTTTTTTATTTTTACAATTCTTGTTCAAAATATATATAGCTTATCCAATGTCTCATTTTGCGCAGTCTTTGTGTGTCATCTGTGGACACTGGTGATTATGTATGCATGATAATGTAGCTTATTTATTATTGGTCAAACTGACTGTGTTACAGCTGACCCCATGTGACATTCCTCCACACTCTCCTTTAGTTGCACTATGTTAGCAAGTTCTTACCCTCCAGCTCTGTTAAAAATGAATCTATGATGTAGTTGGGAATTTAAATAATTGAGTAATATCTTTGAACTGCTAGTGCCATAATTCGGGAGCACTTCAGTTCGTCCTTTCAGAGCGAGAACACTTTGGATGGCAGTCTCATCAGCATGCATCGCTCCTTGATTGCTGATTTCACACACCTTGCTGCCTTTGCCTTTTTTGCCGTGAGTCACGGCAGCGCTTAGCTTGGGGTGAAAATACAGCACAAAAAGCATCAGAAGAACATCCATTTCCATGTCAATAAAGCAGAGTAGAAAGGATGACCTTTTCGGCCAGAACCCATGAGAGCGATGCAGATAGTGTTCTTTGTTCTGGGAGGTAAACACCCAGTAGGCAACACCTGTGGACCCAACAGCAAGAACAGTTCGGTTAATATTCACACCGTAGCTGAGTTGGTGAGTCAGGAGTCCATACTGCCGTGTAGGATGATTCACTATTAATCAAGGTCTCGCAGGAGGGCAGCGAGCATCAGATCTCCATCTCGCAGGCGTTATTTGAAGGAAGGATGCGCGGCTGTTATTACGAGTTTATGTGTGTGTGAAGTGCTAGGGGAGAGAGTTCATACTCAAGAATAAGTACTAATGTGACCCCCTGCCCACCTCAGGTCTAGTGCTTGGAGCAATCTGTTTCTGAATGCATGTAGCCCCCTAGGAAGAGGCTGTTTGAGGCAGATTGCTTGAGTTTGAGAAACGCCACATGGAGTCGAGCAAAAAATGGCCTTGAATTGGAACCCCACCAGACACTAGTTTGGCCTGACGGAACACATCTCACATTGCACATTCACTGCTGCATATTGTTTCGGTCTTGGATATTAGATCATTGATGATAGCAGATGCAGCTGTGGTGATAAATAACTGTTAGAATGAATCTTCCCTTACAGCTTGATCCAAAAGCATGTGACTCTTGGAGCACCTTACAGAGAAGGTGCAGACGGCGGTTATTTGAGAATATGAAAATCCATCCTTTCTTCAGTGTACTGTAATCTTGCTTTGTAAATATAGAAAGACTAGTAGCTTATTCAAGCGTGCATCTAAATCCTATTCCAGTCGAATGTGCTAAAAATGTTTCAGGCCTCTTAAATTCTATAATTTGTTTTGTTTTTGGACTAGATCCAGGCTGGCAGACTTCCACATGAATTGCCAGACGACACCACATTCAATAACAAGCTGTCCTAATGATAACTACCACGGTTGTCTGGTGTCCTACGTTGGACTCATTGGTGAGTGATTATGAGAAAAATCTGCTGCACGGCAATAATAAGAATTTGCAATTGCATTTTAATGGACTGACTTCTTGGAACATGTATTTTGCCTTCTTTAGTCGTTTTAATTAGTGATGCATCAGGAATTTTATTTCATGAAAGATTATAAAGAACAGGAGAACAGATGAAGGCAAGGGATATTCAAATGTTTTGAAGTCAATGAACCCAAATATAGCAATCCCCTTGGAGTCCCTTTTCCTAAAATTGAAAAGCCACTATAAATAAATTACATTTATAAGTTATCTTTTATACATAGATTATGTGCAAAATTTATGCTGAAAAAATTGTCTGATAAAAGCAATGTGTAAAATCATTCAAAAGAAAGATTATCATAATACTAACAGCAAAAAAAAAATAATATATATATATATATATATAATTTATATCTTTCTAACTTTATAAATACTTCCATGAGTGCAAAGGACCAACACTATTTTACTAAGTGATAGATGAATTTGCAACAAAATGCAATAAGGTTTGTTTGGATACATGAATGTATTATTTCTTCCTAAGGCATAAATGTGTTATTTGGACTTTTTTCATCTTTTTGGCAATTTTCATAAAAGAATCTGAAATAATTACTAATTCTGCTGTGTAAATTAGGCCTGCAAACCATCAGATATATTTTTTAATTGCATCCTTTTAGCCTTTTACCTGAAATGAATCCTTGAGGGTTATAAATCCAGTCGTGCTGTGAACAAACGGACCTTTAGAAGAGAGCAGACCAACAACCTCTGGCCATTACACTCAGCCAAACAACACATTATACTCCAGACAGCGAGATCTATAAACCAACATGTTCCCACCTAATGAATATTTATCGAGGCATGTGGAAATCGTGTGTGTGTGTGTGTGTGTGTGTTTCGTTGTGCAGGAAATGCTATCCAGGCATTCGGTTATGGCACGGATGCGGGTCTAGTTCCCATCACTGAGACTCAGGCCTGAACATCCATCCTTATGGGCTTAACCTAAATAGCACATTAATGATAAATGTCTTACGGGCATGTGATCTCTTTTGCTGAGGTTGTTTTTTTTTTGCCACATGGAAATTTCATGGCTTTTTCATGCATGTGTATTTATTTGCATGTGTGTGTGTGTGTTTCGGTGTGCAGGAAATGCTATCCAGGCATTCGGTTATGGCACGGATGCGGGTCAAGTTCCCATCACTGAGACTCAGTCAGCAGTCACATCAGTACGGACCAATCTGCAACCGGCTATCCTCACCAAACATGTCATCAACACAAATGATGTCAAACAAATAGACAGTGCATTAAATACTGGTACACGCCAACCTTCAGGTAGGTCTGAAAATGTGACACCCAAATGTTTGTACTTTTTCTGATTGAGTGCAATAGCAGACAGAGACAATTATAAGTTGCTCTGGATGATTTCAGGTTAAAGGTTCAAACATTGTGTTAAGTTATATTTCAAAACAATTGTTTGTTTGGATTATTTTACCACCCAAATTAAACTCTGGCAATGCTAACCAGTGGGGTGAGTTTGATGGGCCGATTGTCTCATCAGAGCAGACAGAGACAGTTTACTTTTAAACGGTTGCTCTGGTAGCATCAAAACAAGGTTCAACATTGTGTTAATTATATTTCACTGTAATTCTTGTATTGGATTATTTTACTCTACCCAAATTAAACTCTGGCAATGCTAACATTCTTCTAGTTGATGAGACCGATGTCTCATCAGAGCCTGTACACTTATGTACTGCATGAAAGGGACCAGGAAAAAGTAGCATAATAACAAGATTTTAAATAGAGATTAATATTTAATTTTCAAATGGTTAAAAATAAAGATTACAACTACAGCAAAGGACTTTGTTTACTAGCTGTCAGTCCTAAGATGATCTTGTTTATGAAAGCAGACAGCATTTATGATTAGTACTACACAGTGATTTTCAAGTATTTCATACCATTCAATATGTTTTCTCTGTCTGGGAATGGCATATTTTTAGTTATGGTATTTGGGCTACACTGAAAAAAGCTTGGTGTAGAAATACATTTTAACTCGGAAATTGCTAGTAAATTTCACACATTCATTACCCAATATTCTCCTGGAAACCCCTTGTTTGTTAGTGTAATGGGCAATAGTGCTATTATTTCTGTAAGCCTATACATTCAATTTGGATAGTTCTGAATTGCCCTGAATGGCAAGATCAGCGCTAAAACATGTATCGCTGCTTTGTGCGTGTATAAAAGCAAAACACAAATTCAATTCAACTCCGCCTTAAACCTAGGCCAACCATTGAGGACACCAACTAATACAATCATTAAAATAACTGAGGGAAGCAGAATTCCTCTTTGTGGGAAAATAATTATTGTTTTACCTGAAGATATGCAGAGTGTCTAGTTGAAGGTAAAACACTTTTGTATAATTCAGTATGCAGGTGAATAATTCATAAACAGAGCATTTGTCAGCTCATGCAGAGGCCATTTAGAGCAGACCTGCAGCATGGCTGTCCACATCAACGAGGTCTGTAATACCTGGAAATCATGAAATATTGAGCCTTAGTGCTCAGATGGAACATTGAGTTTCAAATCTGTCTATAGTCAGCTAGATAGTGTATGTTGATTGTGACATTGATTTCAAGGATGATAGTATGATGTGTCTTGTATACAGGAAGCTATGTTTCCTATGTAAATGAGTGATACTAATTTGTCAGCTAATTCAAGTTTGAAAGGGCCTGCATTATAGAGATGTTACTTAGTGTGACCATTTCCATCCTATCGTGCCTCGCAGTTCTGTCCTAAGTCCTGAGGATTCAGTTATAAGCCCCTGGGTACTGAAGAAAATGACTGTACTCTCTCATCCATGCTGAAACAAATTATAAAAACTCCACAGACAGAAATATCATATAGTCGCGTGGGAAATAACTATTTTAATTTATGTCTCTGCCAACTGTTGTAGGAGGCAACAGTCAATCTGTGAAAAGTCTGACATGGCTGCTTGTATCTAGTCGATTACTTGGTGCGTTTACAATGTTGCATTGAATGTTTTGAACTCGCTCAAAGTAATATAATTTTTGAGTATGGAATGTGTTTATTGAATAAGCAGCCATACTCAAAAATCTCAAGTCTTTGATTATGTGTGTATATCTCATTGAAAATATTCAAGCTGTCCATAAAATGGGGAGAAAAAAACATAAGTGTCTATAATAGTCAGCTTTTCACCTGATACATATACTGTATATATCATGATTTGAATGTTTTGCTACTCTGTTAGAAAAAAATACAGAAATTATACTTTTAGGGGTACAATAGCTTGTCACTGGGGCAGTACCATCAAAGGAATACCCCAGCAGGCACACACCATCATAAGATGTGTAAGACGTTGATATTTGGTTAAATTTCAGTTGCAAGATCAGGTGACCAGAATTCAATATCAATTCAACTTGTAATGTCAATGTTAATTTGATGTCCAATACCGACGTCAACTCATGTTGATATGTTGTTTTTAGGTTGTGTAACCAAAATCCAATGTTAAGTCAGCATCAAATTGGTGTCAAATACTGACGTCAACCCGAATTTATTCTCAACCATAATGTGATGTCTGTCACCATGTCCAACATCAACCTAATGTTATATTGAAATGCTGTGCCTGCTGGGACTTTTGTATCCTTCTTTACCCCCTAAAAGGGAGCATATTAATACCTTAGAATAGTAATATGCACTCTTATGGTACTATTATGAATCCTTTAGTAGTAAAAGGGGCACAAATGTGTTCCTGCTGTACAAGCTGTAGTAA
This sequence comes from Gymnocypris eckloni scoliostomus, assembly GCA_027564155.1. Taxonomy (NCBI): domain Eukaryota; kingdom Metazoa; phylum Chordata; class Actinopteri; order Cypriniformes; family Cyprinidae; genus Gymnocypris; species Gymnocypris eckloni. Next base: position 14,933,113 of record CM050435.1, read on the forward strand.
ACCTATATTTTTCTGAGAGTCCACTTTGGACATTTTATGGTGGATATTGGCAGGCATAACACGTTTGAAAAACATGATTATCTACATTGTGGAAAGAAATGTCATGAAATTGGACAGATGCTGAAACAAAAGAGCTTCTTTCTAGCCAAACAGATGGATAAATTAGCAGAAAGATTACTGGAAATGCTCATGATTCTATTAAATATGACAAAATACCCAGCCTTCTTCAGGAACAATGTATTTACAATACTGAAAGCACATGACATCACAGAGTATAAGGACATTTGTTGCTTATGTTGCTACAAAGGAGCAGAGGGCACTTGGTTAAACTCGATTATAGGTGGTGGGTTAATATACAGGTGGTTGTGTTGAAATATTGTGGGCATAAAATGGCCACAACTGTTTAGCGAATTCGCCATGGAATATTTACTGATGGGTACAAAAGGAAATTCATGTTTTCTAAGATGAAAACATTTGCTGATGCAGCTGGTAGTTGACTGCACTATTAAATAGGGTACTGAAACTATCAGTTATTAATAATGCTTATTAATATCACCCTCCCTGTAAAGTTCTGCTTGGGTTTCTGTTTGTTTGCTTTCATTTCAAGCTACTTGTTAATCCTCTGAAGTCAGTGTTTTATCGTAAAAATAGAAAAAAAGGTGATTCCATGCTTTTTACAGTACTGCCTTCTGAACCATAAAACAGCTCTAAAACTATGCATTTTCTTTGTGGGAAAAGCAATTCAAAGATTCAATCAAGCAAACCATTGTGCAATTTTTCATTAAAAAAGCTTGATATGAGTGACATTTTGCACAGAAGTGACACGACTGGCCACATAATTTCCCTCTCCAATTGATGATTTCTGTAATTTACTCAGTATTTAAGGGTTAGTTTTGCAATGTCTGCACCCCATCTGTCATTGGTCAGCCAAACAGACCTGGGGAACGTTCAGGCTCACACTGTTTGTGTGAGCACTGTTTCAGTTTTTGTTTTAGTGTGAGCACTGTTTCAGGTTCACACTGCCCAACGTTTTGCTACGGTTTCCAGGTTGAACGACATGTTTTCTGGAAACGGTGTGCAACGGTGTGGTGTGCAACGGGGTTTGAGATACGTTTTCTCTTGTTTGGTGGGTGTGTAAAAAAATGTCAGCCCAATCAGCAGCAACGTGTATATAAACCACGCAGTATTAAAGAGACAGCTCACACAATGGGTCCAAGTGAAGTCATTTAATCTGTGTCCACTGCAGCTCGGCTGCAGCTCGGTTTTCTGGTCCATATACTTTCCTTAGGAAGGTGTGCTAGACACTGATTAAAGTAACAAAAATACTACATACTTATATATTTTGCTATTGTATTGTGGAGTACATTTTCATAAACGTTTTTATGTTCCTCTGATTATATAATGGTAAATATTACAGTATCACAGCACAACAACAATGATCAGCTATAATGATAAGCCTAATACTCACAATAAAAATAAGGTCATATAGATCATAACACCGACTCGGAGGTAAGAAGTGGACTATCCTTCACCTGAAATTACTTTTCATCCTGAAATGCGAGGCAAATGTTGGATCACAATAATTAGGAAACACAGTTTCCACAAATCCCTTCTCTCGAGTGGGATGTTCTCTTTTATTCTGGATGGCAAGGGCAGTTACTGTTACATCGAGTGTATTTTGCAGTATTAAACACGTATTTATACCGATTTGATCAGGCTCCGAAAATTATTCAAAAAGAACACAAAGAATAGCCTTTCTCAGCTGCCATATTTGCAACTCTTGCGTCATCAGAACAGGGTGTTCAACGCATCAACATTTCCGTTTAATAAATGTTTTGCACCGTTTTTTCGGGGTTGAACGCAGCCCTGCATGCCATTTTGTTGAGACAATGTTGTTGTGCACCGAAAAAAATTATGCTTATTTTTCTTTAAGGTAAGTGGTTGCAAACTATTTATTTTAGCTACATTTACATAAACAAATGTAGTTGAAAGTTAGTCAACTCAATTTGTGTATTTAAATGTAGCTAAAATAAATGGATTGCAACCACTTACCTTAAAGGGGTTGTATGACGTTGCTAAAAATACAATTATTTTGTTTATTTTGTATAATGCAAAGTGTTTATGCGGTTTAACGTAAAAAAAATAAAAACTTATTTTCCACATACTGTACATTATTGTTGTTCCTCTATACTCCGCCTTTATGAAACGCGGCGATTTGTGTTGCATCGCGCCGTGTAAACATTACCATGTCTGCATTTGTGATCGAAGAAACGACAAACAACAAGCACTACTCTATGCTCAAAATTTGCGTTTGACTTGACAGTGCCAAATTCTTTAAATAAGAAAACGTACTTACAGGCTGAGTCAGAAGCACCAGACTTTCCTTGCAAAGTTGGAATCGCCCACTTTATAGAAACAGCCTTTGTGCAAGCCAGCATTGTAGGCTATTTTTCCAGGTTCAGGAAATATTAATGCGTAAAATGCGCTGCACACACTTTAATATTTGGGTTGAACTGTTCTGGAACAGTGTTTTAAATTCAACTTAACCACTGATAATAACAGTTCTGCCTTCTTTCCTAGCGTATACATTTGGGCTGTGTTTTGCTAATCGTCCCACACCGTGACGTAGACATGTGGGGGCGTGTTTGAATGAGCCGTTTTATAAAGAATATTTCTTTGGTTTTGAGACTTTAGTCTTTGCAACTTCAGGGATCTTATTCTATGCACAAACAGCTTGTAACACTCCAAAGAGAAAGGAACACTTGGATTTAACTTTATTTTGATGGTCCCTTTAACACATTCTGTTGACTATATGTAACATCATTAGAGTGTTAGTAGAGCATTAGTAGACTGATAGACTTAGGGTTAGAATAAGTTGACATGCACTTGCAAAGTTACTTACAGTCAGTAGAGTATCTGTTGGGAGACCATCACACTAAAGAGTTAGCAGATACGAAGCAGACAGTATACTAATACTCTAATGAGAGTTTGTTGACATGTAGTTGCAACATTAGAACCAAAAGGGACCATCAAATTAAAGTGTTACCAAAACTTTAAATCGCATCATATAACCCCTTTTAAAAAAAGAGAATTCAGTGAATCGTTTTTCAGTGTGTCTAGCAATTTGAGAGCACCACGGTATACATTTTCAGGGGAACCAAACTTCAGATGACTGACTTACATTCTCCTCATATTAAGCTATGTATAAGCTAAGTAACATTCAACTTAACATCCATAATACACAGTTCTACTAGAGCTTAATGTATGTATTTTGCACTGAACAGTGCAGTGTGCAGGTTATGGTCACATGATGCTAATAATATGAATTATTTTTTTTTTTTCCAGGACAGTGAGCAGAAGTGTTCTAACAGTTTTGAATGTGCTGATGAGGTAAGACACATTCACCTGTACAATATATCATTACATAATTATGAAAGTCGTTCCTACCTTAAAACTTAATATTTCTCTACCCAGCTAACAAAGACCTTTCTCTGAACTTTGGCTAAAATTCTGGAAGGTTCTCTTAAATTGTGAACAAATGTTCTTCCAATAACATCATTGGAATGTTTGTTCAGAGTTATCTAGTCTTTACTAACTGTTGAAAACTCTGTTCCTCTAAAGTAGAAAACTCAGAAGAGAAGACCAGGAGACTTCGGATTGGATTGTCAGCAGAATTTCTTTATTCTATGACATGTCTTGTTGTCTGTAGTCATCGAAAATCCCACTCTTAAGTAATTTACAGGTTGTCTTATAGGTATTTTTGGAGGAGGGACTTTTTTGAGGTGGAGACAAACATCAAAGAACGCAAACATCTGAGGGAGGCGTTAGTTAGTTACAGGAAACTTCCCGTGGTAATCTCTCAGTAGTCTGACTCCTTGATCTTACCATTATCATAGAGACAAAAGGCACAGCTTTCTCGAGCTCAAATGGTCAGGAAACGCTCTCAAACATCTGTATTTCCTGACACTTTCTTTAGTCAGGAAGTGTATCTAAATTAAACATTTAAAATAAAATGTGTAATCCTTCAATTCCCCGTTTGAGAGTTCTAATAACTCTCACAAAATACAAATTTAGACACTTAAAAGTTAATTCTTGTAACTTGTAATTGTTACAGGCACATCGTACATGTTCTGTGTTGCTTATATGTAATTGCATGCTGACACAGAAACAAAACATGCAATTAGGGTCCGTGAAGTTCTTACGGGTAATAATCTTTTCTGGTTGGAACTGTCATTTCCTCGTGAGAGGCGGGCGTCATTTGCTGAAAAAAAAACACTTGATACTAACAAGTTTCCGAACCATGAAGAATTATATTCAGTCATCTGGTGTAATTTTGCTGAAAGATCGTATGTGAGTCTCTGCGTTGTGTATTTTTTTTTCTTCTTTCTTCTTTCTTTCTTGTGTGATAGTTGGCAATGGGTCTGGTTGTTTTCTAGAGGTTGTGGCTTCATCCGCAGGTGAGAAGAGTGGTGCATATGGATCTCAGGACAGCCATCAAATGGTATCTGCACAGAGGAAGAAAGAAACACAAACAAGAGAGACCAACGGCACAGAGCAGTATTTGTTGTAGAGTCTGCAAACATTAGGGTTGTATCCTCTGTTCAAAATATAGTCTGCTATTGTTGTTCCTTCTTTCCCTATTTCTCAATTCCTGCGACACCTAAAGAACAGTGAGGAAAGGATGGACTAATGGAGGGGAAAGGCCTATGAGGAAATCTTCACCTCAGGGTTGGCCCCCGAAGCCTGTTGCTTTCGGTTCTTCCCTGGGCTCCTCACTGGTTCTTGTGTCTGCCCTATCCTATCCCTGCAGGGGGAGGAACAACCTTACAATGCGACACATGAGTCCAAGTTTTTCTTCCCTGACACATTACTGCAGCTGCTGTAATCAACATCACTTGATATGGTCTGTACCACTTAAGCTCTAATGGCTTGTTTTTGAATGCCTTTATCATGACCCATTGACCTGGGACGATTGTGTGTCCACCTTCTGGTGGAGTCTGCCAACACGACTCAACTCTCTCTTTGGCACTCTGCACTGCCTTTGTGAGGTTTTCACAGTAAGCGATCAGGGCATCTGAAACAATGTGCACATCAGCATTTCTAAGATCAACCTGTCCTGATGCTTGTGGCCTATAGGGACAGTGAAGGTTCCACTTAATCTTCAACATTCTAGACACTTCCTTGACTACCTGTCCTGTGAAGTGGGTACCTTGATCTGAGTCAATGCAATCTGGAAATCCCCATCTGGGAATGAAATCAGTGACAAGACATTTAGCAGTATGTGCAGCTGTAGCACGCCCTGTTGGATAAGCTTCTTACCCATCTTGAGATCAATGTTCTTCTAAATTCAGTTAAACACAAAGTCTTGTGTGTGTGCTGCCGGTAAACTCTGAGATAGTCTCTCTATATCTTTAGGACATAAAGCGTTGGCAACAGTTTGTATTTGCACAACAGAAGAATTGGGAGGAACACTATCAGTTTCCTCAACATTGACTGAATTTACATGCACATCAGTTACTGATTGGAGAGCTACATCTGTTTCAGAGAATGCTTGTAAATCAGGGTAAATGTTATCAGGCTGACTAACTCCCACATCAGTTTTGGCTCCAGCTTTCTTGAGGTTCAATTTCTTAGTCAAAGTGGATATTCTAGCACGGAGTTCATCGTTCTGTTTCTCTAGCTCTGAATTACGCTGAGACTGTTGTGTAGCTAATGTTAAACTGAATTCTCTGTAACAACAGATAATGTCTTTCACATTGTTCTTGCGAATACTTGCTCCTAGTACCTTTTACACTCATCTACCGACCAAGTCTTGTCTGGATGAATCTCATATTTCATGCTAGTTTTTGTCTAACTTTTCAGTGACTATTAGGTCCATTTGTTCCCCTAACAGTGTTTTGAATTCACTATCTGACCACAGAGGAGTCGCAAGACCCATCTTTTCTGTGGTTGGAATCAGCCTAGCATTCATTCTAACCATTTTGTAAGTTTCTTCGGTACCACACAAACAAAACAAAACACTTCTCTGATCAACAGAGGGTACACTTGTTTTTTAGCACGTAAATGCCAAAAAAACCTTCCCTGCCTGAAACAACAGAGGATAACCAAAAATTAGCACGTAATACTAACCTTCCCTGCCTGAAACAGAGGATAACTCATTTTTAGCACGTAATGCCCAAAATCTTCCCTGCCTGAAAGAACAGAGGATATATTTTCATCTCTAAAATAAAAACTTTAGAGGATAAACTCTTCCCTGCCTGAAACAGAGGATAAACGTCCCTGCCTACAAGAACAGAGGATACCTTCATCTCTAAAATAAAAAAACTTTAGAGGTTAAACTCATCTCTAAAATAAAAAAACTTTAGAGGATAAACTCTTCCCTGCCTGAAACAGAGGATAAACGTCCCTGCCTACAAGAACAGAGGATAAACCAAAATTATTAGCATGAAATGCTAACCTTCCCTGCCTGAAACAGAGGATAACTTTTAGTTAAACAAACCCTACAGATATATGTTAACTCTTCTCTGACGGCACAGAGGATACACTGGTCTTAGGTTCTTTTGGATTAGAGACAGCCACTCACCCCAACCCTTGGTTCAGAGAAAAATTAAGTCTGGGAATCCTTGTTCAGCTTGAAGTTTCGCTGGATTCCAAAAGATGCAGATCTTTGTTTGAGCTTGAAGTTTTGCAGGTGAGGAAGCTGGAACTCTATCCGGGTCACGGCACCATCTGTTGAAAACTCTGTTCTTCTAAAGTAGAAAACTCAGAAGAGAAGACCAGGAGACTTCGGATTGGATTGTCAGCAGAATTTCTTTATTCTATGACATGTCTTGTTGTCTGTAGTCATCGAAAATCCCACTCTTAAGTAATTTACAGGTTGTCTTATAGGTATTTTTGGAGGAGGGACTTTTTTGAGGTGGAGACAAACATCAAAGAACGCAAACATCTGAGGGAGGCGTTAGTTAGTTACAGGAAACTTCCCGTGGTCCAATAAACCTAACAAAGGTTGAATCTCTCAGTAGTCTGACTCCTTGATCTTACCATTAACATAGAGACAAAAGGCACAGCTGTCTCGAGCTCAAATGGTCAGGAAACGCTCTCAAACATCTGTATTTCCTGACACTTTCTTTAGTCAGGAAGTGTATCTAAATTAAACACTTAAAATAAAATTTGTAATCCTTCATAACGTTCTCAAAAAAAAAGAAAAAATCATTCATTTTTGAATGACTCTGCTTGATAAAATGCAACAATATGTGTACAATTATAAAATATTTGCAAAACCTAATACAAAAAAAATAAAAATAATAATAATTAATGTGAGAACATTCAGAAATTAAGTTTTCATAACTTAAAGGGAACATTAACAAAATGTTCTTACTACTTTTTTTTAGCTGGGTATGTAATTTTGTCAAATTATTTAAATGCACAGTTTTTAAAAACTGAAATTATTTGCTTTCTCACAATATCATAATTGACTATGAATACATAATTTTGTTCATTAATAATTGTATTTCATTTTATTATTTTTTTCATGATGCTGCACTAATTTTTTACATGAGGAACTGGTGATTTTTCTTTATAAATATTCCACACACACACACACATATATATATATATATATATATATATATATATACACACAGACTATGACATTTTTTTCATTAGAATAATGTTAAAGAGGGTTAATTGTGATTTCGTTTTGACTTTAAATATACAATTTTTTAGGTTACACAAAGTTTTTTTAAACGTATTACAAGATAATCACTCAGATAATCTTGAATTTTTTTTTTTATAAAAAATGTATATATATATATATATATATATATATATATATATATATATATATATATACAGAATTGAAATGTTTTGGCAATTTGATTGACAATTATTTAATAGGTGTTTACAGTGTCCTCAATATCACTTTTCATCTTTTAGTCTAACTTTAATGACATCATGCTCCAGGACGTGACTTCATTCAGGAAAACAACAGCAGAACAATCAAGTCAACAACAGTCATTGTCATTGAATAAGCATGTTAACAATCGAGTTAAGATTAATAAAGTTTAAGCGCCTGAGCTTTACAAGACATTTAAGAAAGTCTCCTATACACTTTTAAAGACATACCACAAACACATTCATTTTTAAACATTAGTGAGTAGTGAGTGATTTGGAATGACCCATAATCTTAATACTTGAACTGAAAAAAGTTTGTAATATTTCCTCAGAATGTGCTGAACCCCAATATGGAGGGATCCATTGACTCGGTTGGCTCTCACCAGGCTGACAACAACAGAGCCAGACATTCATCTGTGACTTCAATCAGTGTTTCTGCCGCCACACTGACACTGGCCTTTGCACTGGTCAATCAGGTTCTGTAAACACAGCCTGACTCTACAACACCAGAAAGCATCAGATGGATTCTTCTGACCTCAATCAAAGAACTTCTCTAAAGTGACATTGATCGTTCTCTCTCTCTTAGTGTGTGTGTATGTGTGTGTGTCACACGCCATCTTTAAAAAACAGTCGGAACAAAAAAACAACAAATCCTTTGCAGGAGCTTCTAAAAGACACCACTGCCCCATTGAAGAGAAAGTGACAAACCACCGGAGGCTGACACTGAACATGGAGAACTTCTTCAAACGTCTTATTTTAGAGCAGCCCACCGGGTTCTCCAATATCATGACGGATAGTTGATTGAGAACAGGCTATAAAATGCAATCATGTGACCCATTGATGAACTCTCTGTATATTTACCTAGAGATATAGAGCATCCATTATAAAAACAAAACTTTTCGCTATCTCCCCCACGCACATCAGTACAATAGTGTTCACTGCCTTGATTATTACCAATAATTCCATGTAAATGTTTCTTTTGTTTGAAGAAAAAAAAATCTGGATGAAATCTTGATTTGTGCCCTCAAATTTGTTTCCGACGAACTACACTGAACAAAATAATAAACAAAACACTTTTGTTTTTGCCCCATTTTTCATGAGCTGAACTCAAAGATCTAAGGCTTTTTCTATGTAAACAAAAGGCCTATTTCGCTCAAATATTGTTCACAAATCTGTCTAATCCTTTAATTGTGGCCAGCCCACGGCACACCTGTGCAATTATCATGCTGTCTAATCAGCTCTTGATATGCCACACCTGTGAGGTGGATGGATTATCTCAGCAAAGGAGACGTGCTCACTAACACAGATTTAGACAGATTTGTGAACAATATTTGAGATAAATAGGCCTTTTGTGTACATAGAAAAAGTCTTAGATCTTTGAGTTCAGCTCATTCAAAATGGGGGCATTACACAAGTGTAGCGTTTATAATTTTGTTCAGTGTATGTACAAGGGTTAATCCGCAACACATTTGGATCCTCCGATCTAGCGAGATTTGGATCATACTGCCCTGTGTACATTGTGTATAATGATGTTTGTATGTATATGAGATTCTTTTTTTCCTGTTTTATCTCTAAAGAACCTTTAGCATGTGCTGGAAAGCCGAGCGAAGCAGGGAACTAGAACAAAAGCGGAGAGCTGTGTGAAACGTATCACCATGGAGAGCCGTCAGTGCCAATGATGTTCGTCTTAGGCTGTTATTATGTGTAATCATTTCTTTCTTGCCAAAAGACTTGGATTATATTCAAAGAAAAATGCTCCAGGGAGAGCGGAACAAAAGATCCATTTGCGGAGAGGGTCAATTGTTGGTGTATTTTATAGTGTGCAATCTATCGTGTGGCCTTACTTTTTTGTCTTTGCTCTGTTCCTCTCTCTTATGTAATGGTTTCAGACCGTACCACTTGCAGAGTACCACCAAGACTGACTGATTCGATTCCAGACGTTCAAAAATAGCAGCTCCTATGACAAAAAAATGTGTGATGCTTTAAAATGAGGCAAGACAGAAGCTCAAGAATGTGTCAGAAATATTTGTTTAAATCGGAATAAAAACATCCTTGTAATGTCTCGAAGAGTCGTGACTAACAGCATTCTATTGCAGAATTAAAATAAGTCTGAGTGATTATCTTGGAATAAGTTTTGAAACACTGTATAACCTAAAATTACATATGTAAAGTCAACACGAAATCACAATTGACAGTGTTTATCATTATTCTAATGAAAAAAAAGTTTTCATAGTCTGTTCATATCAATGTGTTAATAGAACCAGCCAGCTTGATCTTCGCCTGAAATATTCTGCTGATGTTTTTAGCGGCCTTGGTTCTGGCAGTATTTTTCCATTCATTTATTGCAAAGGGATTTAAAAAGTATTTGTTAAGAAGTTAACTGAAGGGGCTGAAGTTAAGATTCTCTCAGGCCCTGTCCCAAATGGAACACTTCACTTGTGCGCTTGCGGTCTCACGGACTAAAAATTGCCGCTGCTTGTGTGTGTCCGGTAAGACCAAGACACCGTAGGGTGTCCCATTCCTAATTTAGGGTTCAGAAGAATGCTCTTGTGGCCATTATGCACCTTCGATCCACACTTCTGCCGAACCCGCACTGTGGCGGCAGACTTCTACCCGACAGTCAGTGCGGCATAATGTCACAAAAGTGCGGACACAGAGGAAGACCGTGTGGGTTTATGGTGCCATTTGGGCTCAGACAGCGGCTTGGAAGAGAGGGGCAGCGTGAGCAGAGCTCATTAGCATTTAAAGCAACATGCAACAAAATGGCTTGCTGTAAACAGAGCTGTTTTTAACAAGGTAAAAGGGTGTTGTTTTAAACAACTACTATTAAGACATTTTTACCAAAGTATTTTATAGACTTTTCATTAAGATGTAAAGAATCTTATCAACTTGTGGAAAATGGGCATCCGATAACCCCTTTAACAATTTTGAATGGCATAGTATATATATTCAAAGTTGCATCTGAATAAATCATGAGACATCTAGAACAATGTCCTTTGATCAGGTTACACCAAAGTGGAGATGTTGTGCCATAATGCACCACAGCATGTTTGGTGAAAACCTAACAAGCATATTAGCACAAACAGTTCAGACCAAATGTCACACATTCTGGTGGAGTGGTGATGATTTTGGGTTTGTTTTATAGCTACATGACATGGGGACCTCACAGTCATTGAGTCGACCATAATCTCCTGTGCATATCAAACTATTCTAGAGTCAAATATGAGGACAGCTAAAGTGGAGCCAAAACTGGGTCATGCAACAGGACAAATATCCCAAGCACACCAGCAAATCTACAACAGAATGGCTGAAAATAAAATAATCAAGAGGTTGCAATAGCCCATTCAAAGTCAAGACCTTATCCTAAATCAAATATTGTCATGAGAGCTGTGCCAAAACAAATTCCTAAGGTCATCCACTCATTTGTTTATCCATTCAACCAAGTTCGTTTGGAACCGGACCGAGATTACCTCTTCAGCTGGGTACTCAAAAAAGAGTACGATTGTTTGGTCCACACCTGAGTGTGATTGCTGTATTCACACCTGCCCAAAAGATCCGCACCAAGGTGGGAAACGAACTTGAGTTCGATTCAATTGAACCAAACAAGACAGGTGTTAATACACCCTAAGGCCCGATCACACCGAACGCGTTTTTAGTAATGAAAATGCGAGGGGCACCACACTGCCTTTTTGGGTGACTTAAAAAAAGAGCATTGCGCTTCTGTATTTTTATGTTGCTAGGCAACCCCCAAATCAGTTGTCCTGTCAGTCTAATCAAAGGATAATAGTGTGAGCGCTCTAAAATCATTTTTTTTTTTGCTGTTAAGTAAACTGTCATATTAACAAAAACCTTAAAAAATACAGCTCCAGGTAAAGCCCGCGACAGACACCACAAGTTTCTCATCCATTATTGCAGTCTCTGAATAACTTAAAAGATTGAATGATGCATTTATATAGTGCTTTATTGGGCATTGCTGTACACCCAAAGCGCTTTACAATCATGGGGTCTCTCCTCAACCACCACCAGTGTCCAGCATCCACTCGGATGATGCGACGGCTGCCACAGGACAACGGCGCCAGTGCGCTCACCACACACCAGCTACTGGTGGAGAGGAGAGAGAGTCATAGAGCCAATCAAGTGGATGGGGGTTAGTAGGAGGTCATGATTGACAAGGGCCAGTGGAGGGAATTTGGCCAGGACACCGGGGTTACACCCCTAATCTTTACGAGAAGTGTGTTTGGATTTTTAATGACCACAGAGAGTCAGGAACTCGGTTTAACGTCTCATCTGAAAGACGGTGCTTTTTGACAGTATAGTGTCCCCGTCAATACACTGGGGCATTAGGACCCACACAGGGTCTCACTAACACCTCTTCCAGTAGCAACCTAGTTTTCCCAGAAGGTCTCCCATCCAGGTACTGACCAGGCTCAACCCTGCTTAGCTTCAGTGGGCAACCCAATGAACCCTTATGCAGATAATCTACCGCAGCAGAAGACTTCACCGGGTGCCACTCCTGTCTGCTAAGAACAGGAAACGGAGGCTACAATTTGCACAGGCTCATCAAAATTGGAAAATAGAAGACTGGAAAAATGTTGCTTGGTCTGATGAGTCTCGATTTCAGTAGCAACATTCAGATGGTAGGGTCAGAATTTGGTATAAAGAACATGAAGGCATGGATCCATCCTGTCTTGTCTCAACGGTTCAGGCTGGTGGTGGTGGCATAATGGTGTGGGAGATATTCTTTCTTGGCACACTTTGTACACTTAGTAGCAACTGAGCATCGTTTAAGCGCCACAGCTTACCTGCGTATTGTTGCTGACTATGTCCATCCCTTTATGAATAAAGTGTACCTATCTTCTGATGGCTAATTCCAGCAGGATAATGCACCATGTCACAAAGCTCAAATCATCTCAGACTGGTTTCTTGAACATGACAATGAGTTCACTTTACTCAAATGGCCTCTACAGTCACCAGATCTCAATCCAATAGAGCACTTGTGGCATGTGGTGGAACGGGAGATTCGCATCATGGATGTGCAGCCGACAAATCTGCAGCAACTTTATGATGTTATCATGTTAATATGGACCAAAATCTCTGGGGAATGTTTCCAACACCTTGTTGAATCTATGCCACGAAGCATTAAGGGAGTTCTGAAGGCAAAAGGGGGTCCAACCCGGTACTAGCAAGGTGTACCTAATAAAGTGGCCAATGAGTGTATGTGCTGATCATTGTTCGTTCATGTTTGTTAACACATTAACTAATGTTAACAAATGACACATTGTAAAGTGTTACCAATGTACTAAATGTTGCTTGTTTTGGAAAAAAAACAAGTCTGATCAGATTTTTTTCCCAAAATACTGTCACTCCGTAAAAATGTAGTAAACAGCTGTGAGAAGCACCCCTGCCCCACAGAAATCAGCTCAAGGTCTGATGATAATCCTTTGCAGTTACAAATGGAATCAACACAAAAACACATGGATATTGTCGCTGCGAGATGTTTGCTGTCAAAGTGCCTGCCTGCTTTGGCTATTCAACTGCTTTTACTATTTCATGATGCTTTGGCTTATCTGCTGCTGGAGCTTCATGGGTTATTTTGTTTGATATTTTTTAAGATTATTTATGCATTTTAACCTACTAATTTTATCCAAAGTGACAGAAAAATACTCACAGATGCTTGGCCAACACATTGCAAGCACACCCTAGTTGACAGTGACAACAGGCACTCACTGAGAGTACAAAAGATTGAACTAATATTAAGGTTAAATGTTACAATTTTGACATTTTAAATTGCCAGCGCAGACTTTAATCATTAGACTGCATGATGACAAACTTAAATATAATATATACCCATTAGATACTGCATTTAGCTATTTACTGTTTGCCATCTTGATGTCCTTCATCAGTGAGTCTACATCTGCTCCACTTCCCCCATCATTTAACCATCATGTGTCTTACTCTCTTCACTAATTTGTCTCCAAACATGACAGCTAATTAATATGTTCTATAGGCCCACATCTGCTGTTCAACTAAAATTAAAACCTCAAAACAATGCATTCGTTTTCTCATTTGAGACAGTTTTCATTACATATGATATCTTTAACATAATTTGAATAATGCATTATGTAAATATATTTTAATAAATAGAATTTTAATAACATATTTTTATAGAAAAAATGTAGAAAGATTAATTGTAAAACTCCTTACAAAACGAATGCTAATTTATGAGAGTTCAAAGAGATCTCTAATGAAAACGTACAGTATTGACATAAAATCTGAAACTGTGTATTTACATGGATACCCATAATACTCAACCCATGGATACCCATAATTCCTCAACTTCCTGTGCAAATCTGCCTTCCATCTGATGTAATCACTTAAGCAAAGTCATATGCAGGTATGTGTGAACTCAGTCATTTAGCTTCAATTCAGCCACAAGCACTGCCTGCAGCCTTCTGGGAGTTCATCGTGCCTGCTGGTTAACATCTGCTGAAATTTACATTGCACTGCATAATAAAGAGCCAAATAAAGAAGCACTTACAGTATGTAAAAGAATAGAAAACATGCCAAATAATAGCACTGTGGTATTAATGCAAGAAGTGATATTAATAAGTTCACATTTTACAGGTACATTTATATGGCTTCAACATTTACATTTATGGACTAGCTAGCTAGTCACGTTGGAAATACATCACAGTTTTTTTAAATATATATTATTAAATTGAAGAGTTAGTATGATCAATGTACCCAATACCTACGGAATGTTGTCCAATGGGGTAGCATAATGTCTTTAGCTGTTTGAAAACTTGATGAAAGATTCATAATTGTTCACTTGATGACGTAAACAAAATAAGACTCAGAGAGTTCAACTTTAAGTGCCTAATTGCTCCCACAATGTTGATACTTGAGTCTCACTTTAAGGGGCAGTTAACCAAAAAATTAAAAATCAGTCATCATTTACTCACCCTCATGTCATTTAATTTTTATGACTTCATTCTGTGAAATGCAGTATGACATTTTGCTAAATATTTTAGACTTCACAGCAAGACACCCCCCAGTTTGAGTCCCTGAACTAGGAGGCTTTTCTTTGAGGAGTTTGCATGTTTTCCCTGTCTCTGCATAGATGGAAATGTCTTATAATACCAATACTGTTTGTTACCAAACATTTTTCAAAATATCTTCAAATGCTGTCCAGATCAGTTACAAAGTCTGATTTTCTGGCTTCTCTAAAAAACAACTCTCTGTTTTCATCTGAAATTTAAGTTGCTCAATATTAATGTAAATAAAATCAAGATGGCGCAGTCTGAAAGGTTCTAACTCAATCTGACATAATGACATCATTATAAATGCATCATTCATTCATTCATTCATTCATTATACACATGGTGCAGCTGATTGATTTCTTTTCACATCAGCAGCCAATGCGCTTGAAAGTGAAAGTGACGTGACATACAGCCAAGTATTGTGACCCATACTCGGAGCATTGCGGCTCAGCATTCAAATACTTGGCTAGAGAACCCTGGCCAGCTCACCGTGGCTGGAGGGGATCCCATCTCAACAAAACTTCAAACAAAATGCAAGGTGACACCACTCAATATTGGCACATGGAATGTATGCACACTTCAAGACAACCCCTCAGCAGACCGACCAGAAAGAACAGGCCTGGTCGCAAGAGAGCTTGCAAGATTTAACATTGATATTGTGGCCCTGTAAGAGATATAATGTACATAGCAGGAATGATGGAGAATATTGGGTATCTTACTGTTTATTAAATTGAGTCATGTTGAAGTTATTTGACCGAGTTTGAGTTTAGGAGCCTGATGGCCTGAGGAAAGAAGCTCCTCCTAAGTCTCTCAGTTTTTACCTTCAAGAAAAGACGGTTAGCAGGGTGGTTTGAGTACTTGATGATTTTATCAGCTCTGCTTTTGCAGCGTTTGAGGTAGATGTCCTGCAGAGAGGGGAGAGCAGACCCTGAGATGCGCTCAGCTAAGTGCACAACTCTCTGCAGAGCTTTGCAGTCCTGATTTGATGAGTCAGTAAACTTTCTATGGCCCCTGAATAGAAAGTTTTCAGGATTGCTGGTGAGACCCTGAATTTCCTCAGCTGTCGCAGATGATACAGTCTTTGCCTGGCTTTATTAACCTGTGTTTGGATGTGTGCAGTCGAAGTCAGGTCCTCGGAGATGTTTACACCGAGGTACTTAAAGCTGCTCACCCTCTCCACAGGGGTCCCACTGATCATAAGAGGAGTGTAGGGCCGCTGCTGTCTCTTCCTGAAGCTCTTTAGTTTTGCTCACGTTTAGAGAGAGACAGCTGTCCTGGCACCATGATGTAAGTCTCTCTACCTCATCCAAGTATGGGGTCTCATCATTGTTGGAAATGAGGCCCAGAACCACAGTTTCATCATCAAATTTGACAATCGAAGTGGAGCTTTGAGAGGACACGCAGTCGTGTGTGTAGAGAGAGAAGAGCAAGGGGCTCAGGACACAACCCTGTGGGGCTCCTACGTTCAGGGTGATGGAGTTGGAGGTGAACTGGCCTACTTGCACCACTTCAGCTCAGCGGCAGCCATATCACCCTGCAGCCCAAGACTGGTTGCACTTACTGAAGGTAAGCCTGGTTGAGCTTACCTTACCTGAGCTTACCAGGTTGAGCCTGGTCAGTACCTGTATGGGAAACCTCCTGGGAAAACTAGGTTGCTGTTGGAAGAGG
The DNA here is from genome assembly GCA_027564155.1 of Gymnocypris eckloni scoliostomus. Classification (NCBI taxonomy): domain Eukaryota; kingdom Metazoa; phylum Chordata; class Actinopteri; order Cypriniformes; family Cyprinidae; genus Gymnocypris; species Gymnocypris eckloni. The sequence goes on from CM050435.1 coordinate 14,949,714, forward strand.
TGTTAGTGAGGCTAGCAGGGGGTGCTCACCCTGTGGTCTGTGTGGGTCCTAACTCCCCATTATAGTGACAGGGACACTATACTGTCAACAAGCACCGTCTTTCGGATGAGACGTTAAACCGAGGTCCTGACTCTCTGTGGTCATTAAAAATTCCATGGCACTTCTCGTAAAGAGTAGGGGTATAACCCTGGAGTCCTGGCCAAATTCCCACCACTGGCCTTTGTCAATCATGACCTCCTAATAATCCCCATCCACTTGATTGGCTCTATGACTCTCTCTCCTCTCCACCTGTAGCTGGTGTGTGGTGAGCGCACTGTGGCAGCCTGAAGATTGAATAGCAGCCTTACATAATTGCCATTTTTGCTGTCAATGTGTGTGAGGGAAGAGTGCAGGACCTGAGAGATGGCATCATCAGTAGATCTATTTGGGCGAGTCCAAAGTAACAGGGATGGAGGAGCAAATGTGGTTCTTTAAAAGTCTCTCAAAAACCTTCATGACTATTGATGTGAGGGCAACTAGCCAGCAGCATCAGGAATCAGATTTTCTGGAAGATCAGACTGTTGGCTCCAGAGGCGGAACCACTCCCAATCCCTTACTTCTTAAATCTCCAATCACCAAACTAACAATACCAAACCCTCCTAGCCTATCTGCATTACAGAAGCCCACAGGCTAAACTCCCGTCTGTCCTACTTTTGTTGATGACTCTAAAATGCTCCTCCACACGGTTCTGGTCCCAAAAATGCCTCAAGTCAATTCTACTGCCATCCGGCATCCCATTACTCCAGCCACTCATTCCATATAGGCGTAGCTACCACAGCCACCCAAAAAAGGCCTCTCCCAGCCTTAGATCCAGGCACTCGACTGCCGGACGTCAGAGACCTACATATGGTCAGACCGCTTTTATCTCAAAGAAGCTCACCGAACCCTCACCAGCCAACCCCTTTTAACACCAGTCCATCCCTGTTCACGTGATCTTTAGACCCACCATAGCCATCCCTTTTAACATCACATAATCCACCCATAGCGGCTCATCTCCACATAAATCATCCCAGCAGATCCCCGCTCCCACAGGAGCCTTATCTGTATTCCTCCACTACCGCAGCAATCCTCGCTTCCACAGAAGCCTCCTTCTTATTTCAGATGCCGTAGCAGTGACCGCTTCCACAGAAGCCTCATTCTTTTTTCAGACGCTGTAGCAGTGACTGCTCCCGCAGGAGCCTTTATATCTATTTTCCACTGCCGCAGCAGTACTCATTTCCACAGAAGCCGCTTTCTCTTTCCAGATTTTGAAGCAGAGATGGCTCCCGCATGATCCCTATCTGTATTTCCCCACTGCCACAGTAATGACTGCTCCCGCAGTAGCTTGCATCTATATTTCCCTACCGCCGTTGCAGAGCATGCTTCTGCAGAAGCCACATTCTCTTTCAGATATTGCAGCAGAGCACGCTTCCGCAGAAGCAACTTTCGCTTTCATATGCCGCAGCAGAGCCCGCTTCCGCAGAAGCCACAATTTATTTCAGATGCTGCAGCATAGCCCGCTTCCGCAGAAGCCACATTGTCTTTCAGATGCCACAGCAGAGCCCGCTTCAGCATAAGCTACATTCTCTTTCAGATGCCGCAGCAGAGCCCGCTTCCACAGAAGCCACGTTTTCTTTCAGATGCCACAGCAGAGCCTGTTTCCACAGAAGCTACATTCTCTTTCAGATGCCCCAGCAGAGCACGCTTCCACAGAAGCCACATTTTCTTTCAGATGCCACAGCAGTGCCCGCTCCCGCAGAAACCTCATTCTCTTTTCAGATGACGCAGTAGTGCCTGCTTCCGCAGAAACCTCTTTTTTTTTTCAGATGCCGCAGCAGTGCCCATTTCCGCAGAAACCTTATTCTCTTTTCAGATGCTACAGCAGTGCTCACTTCTGCAGATGCCACATACTTTTTCCGAATGCCGCAGAAATGCCTGCTTCAGCAGAAGACCCTTTTCTCTTTTCAGATGCTGCAGCAGTGCCGCTACAACAAGCCATGTCCAGTATCTCTGCATTTAGCCCGGACCCCTCTCCCCAGTCGAGGGGAGTACCCCGAGCTCGGGAATGATTATCGAGCTCAGAGTCCTTTCCACGGACAGCATGCCAAATACGCATAACCCTTTACTCAGTTTATTATATGCAAGTATGAACTTGTGAAGTGATGTTTTATTAATACCTTTCGGTGAGGAGCACGCACAGATAATTAACATGGCCAATTCATCATCAGTATTCACACCACCTATCCAATCAGCATGAAAGAGAATCCCTATAAATAATCAAAACAGTCTTACCTGCATTATCTCTCATCTTGGAGCATCCCTTCACCACCCCGACTCCTCACCTTCAGCCTGTTTCTACCCCAGCACATGGAGGAGCACTCGGGGGAGCATTCTGGGTCCGGTCTAAATGCCGTGCTCGGACCCCTCTCCCTGGTCGGGGGGGTGCCCCAGGCTCAGGAATGATTACCGAGCTCGGAGCCCTCTCCTCAGACAGCACACCAAATACGCATAACCCTTTACTCCGTTTATTATATGCAAGTGTGAATTCATGAAATGTTATCAAGATTTTTGCATGAAAAACATTATTTAGAAGTAATAGGCTATTTTCTGTACTTTTTTTAATGCCTTCATCAGAACGCTCCATTTGAATAGGCATGACAGATTGCACACTCAGAAGTAAACACCCACTGCTATGATTGGCTAACAGTTGTGTTTGTTTGAATGCATACATACTCTGTACATATCAAATGATCTGTAAGAAGAGACAGTTGTGATAACTGTAATAAAAACAGTTACTAACACTTGTTTGATTGCGGCATTATTGTTGGATACAATATAGTCGGCACAGCATCGTCTTTTAGTTTCAGTCTTTCTGAATATCTTGCATCGATTTGTGCCTTGTTTGTAAATGAATCCATGGATGAATGAATCTGAAAATCAAGTGAACAAAGGACAGAGTTCTTACTGATATGGTCTGGAACTTCATTAAAAAATAAAGTTAATTCACTCTTTCCTAACATTGGGATCAGAAGGAAGGACAGCAAAGACTGTTTTTCCACAACTTGGCACTACACAGAGTCTTGTCATGGTTTTTATGTCTCTTATAAGTCAAAATATCAAGGGAATTTTGATTTCTCAGTTCATGACCCTTTGAAGTTACTTTTGCTTAAAGGGTTACTCCACCCCAAAATTAAAATTTTGTCATTAATCTTTTTGTATGAAAACCAGGAGGCTTGTGACTGTCCCATTGACTGCCTAATAAATAACATTGTCAATGCCCAGAAAAGTATGAAAAGCATCGTCAGAATAGTCCATCTGCCATCATCATTTAATAAAGCGACGAGGACACTTTCTGCGCAAAGAAAACAAAAACAATGACTTTATTCAACAATTCTTGTCCTCTGGTTCAGCGTAGTGCCATTTTGGAGAATTACTGCTGGACACAAGCAGCGTACGCTCTTCTGTGTCCAGCAGGTGCTACGCTGAACCATTTACTTAGTAGTCAATGGAATAGTCACAAGCCTCCCAGTTTTCATACAAAATATCTTAAATTGTGTTCCGTAGCCGAACAAAGTTTTTTTCAGGTTTGGAATAACATGGGGGTAAGTGATTAATGACGAAAATTTTATTTTGGGGTGGAGAAACCCTTTAAATTATGATATCTTTCAGAGATACTACATTGTTAATTTAGCACAGCTACACTCGGTAGTAAGGGAACACTCTATTCTGCCTCAAATTGCTAAGCAACGAAAACACAGGGATTATAGTAATTGTCTAATCCATGCAGTAGAACCATCTTGAAAACCTGAGGGAGTTCAGACAGACAAAAGTGGCTGATTAGAGAATATATGCTCTGAGGCTAAGTGATATCAACTACTGCCAGATTTTGGGGCTACTGACACCAGGTGCTCAGGGGAAAATTAAGTGATCTTTTTCAAAACAATTAACATTTTTCTATCTGCTTTTACGAGTTGACGCATGATTAACTTACATTACACGTTTTATTTTAAAAAGAATCCTGATCAGAAGCCTTATTTACATACTATTTTACAGACTGATTTCCACAGTAAACATGTAAATCTAACCCTTGTTTTTATATTTCATTTTTTGTATGAATGTACATTTATAACATTATACATTGTTACATTACACTGGCAATAAAATACCCAAAACGAAATAATGCTGCTGTGTTTCTAACACAAATATATGAACTGAAAATTTGACTCTCTTCTGACCAATGTAATCAACATCTCAATATTTTTCCCGTTTTGTAAAGTCATAGAAATACTATCTTGGATTCTTTATTTTGTTATCTGAGCAAATGGGATCTCAAAAATTATATTTGTTGTCATTTCTGTTGTCCGCTTTAGAAGTTTACCGACTACTGTCACTTCTGAGAACCTCAGAAATATGAAAAAGGTTCACTGAAATCGATTGCTAGTCAAGTCCCTCAATTTGTGTGCAAAGCATTTGAGCTACTACTTAAGTAGAGCACCCTAAATCAAAACCGAGCAAAGATTTCATGACCATTAGGATGCTGCCTTGAGATTTTAAGCAGTGAGGCGGCACACTAGTCATTGGGATGGAGCCGTACTCTGATTTTGGTCAAAATTGCGGCATATTTCAATGAAAGCACCATATTTAAATAACTATGTGAACATTTCTGTCACTTTTAAATTGGAGTCCCTGAGTGCTGAATTCTCGAACAATATTATATTAGGTGCTCTATTATGGAGAAGTGAAACATGCATGCGGCTAATAAAGCTGATACAAAAGGTGACATTGAGGAAGAACTCAATAGACTGGAAATTAGCCAGCTCAGTGGGCAGATGGGTTTTTGACAGAAATATTGAGCCTCAGCAGTCTGAAATGGGTGGACCAGAATAGGCAAAACTACAGAAAAAGAGCAGCAAATGCAGAAAATCAAATCAACAGCTGACAGGTCTGCCATCCCCAGGGAAGGATGACATACACAAACACAAGAGCAAACATTATCTGAGCGGGTGGGTGGGAAAACGCTAAAATAAAATAGTTCATGATAGAGATATGCACATTGCTCTGACAGGTCAGTAAAAGCTCAATTCCAGAAGTGCACTGGGTGACCAAAGGTGCCTTTGGGGAATGACGGCAGTAATTATCATCATGGCATGGCACCGTTTTATAGTAGAGATGGATATGTCAAGAAAGATCTTAAAAAAAGAGGGTCTCAACCTTCCAGCAGCGCCAAACGGCAGCTTCACAGCAATCTTCACAAGAGGAATTGTCGACTGAAAGACCGTTAAAGGACTGAAAGAGAGGTTTGATATACCCACTTGATTCCAGAGGATAAAAAGGCATCGTGAACTAAGAATGTCTAAAACATGACACATACATCTTTATTCTTGACCCAACGTAATGCTTATTCATTAGCTATGCTCTAATTAGTCATTCAGATCATATGTTACACACTGTATTAGACGTCATCGTGAAAAAGAGGGAATGATTAACACATACAGTATATTGAAACACAGCTGTGTGGTGCAGACATGACCTCACTGTGAAACTGATAATAGGCTGTGCACATAAGGCTCTTTAGCACGAAATGGGCATTGAGAAACTCTGACAAGAAAGAAGCCCCTATGGTATATGCAGAATCATTTAATTGCAATTAAGTGTGTGATCTCACAGTTCTACAAAACATATTTAATTAGCGAACTAACACATATCTAGACCTTTTCTCGGTTTATGTGTTAACCTAAACTTATATTATAGTGATTCCCAGCTGAATTGCTTCAGATTTTATTTAGGGAATAAGTGGTAACAGAATACTAATTCTTTCTTTCTTTCTTTCTTTCTTTGAACCTGTGGTATTTTTTCAGGATTATCTGATGAATAAAAGTTTAAAAGAACAACATTTATTTAAAAACAAATATTTTGTTACAATATACACTCCTGGTCAAAGGTTTGGGGATAGAAATGTGTTTCTTTGTTTTTTGAAAGAAATTAATACTTTTATTCAACAAGGATGTGTTAAATTGATAAAAAGTGATAGTAAAGATGATATATTGTTAGAAAAGATTTATATCACAGGTTACAAAAAAATATTAAGCAGCACAACTGTTTCCAACATTGATCATAATTCAGCATTAGACTGATTTCTGAAGGATCATGTGACACTGAAGACTGGAGTAACAGCAAATGAAAGTACATTAAGTATAGCCTATTAAAATAGTAAACCATTATTTTATACTGTAATAATATTTTGCAATAAAAACATATATCTATAAAATAAATGCAGCCTTGATGAGCGAAAGAGACTTCTTAAAAATCAATGAAAATGACTGATCCCAACTTTTGAATGGCAGTGTATATTAGTAAATATACTAATGTACAGTAAGTCTCCCAATCATGTTATGTAATGTAAGAGAAACAGGTCAATTTAGCTCAAAGGGAATCATTTATTATTTTATAGGGAATTTGAACAGACTCACTGTTTCACGGCTGATCAATGATTCAGCCGGCGATTTACTGAACGAGCCGTATAACATCAACTCTGCTATGGATATTAAAATCCCACATATAGTGAAAACACTATTTAATAGCACAGTAACAAGACCGGCAGTTTAAAAAGCAGTGGCAAAACGCGGTGGCAAATGGCAAAAGCAAAAGGAGAAACGGAAGAGAAGTTTGATGGTGTCCTGAGTTTTTAAACTCGGCTTTAAACCTCACAATGGGTGTCTTGACCAATTAGATATTACCTTAGCTAATTTCTCCTCCCAGTACATAAATCATGTATCAGTTACATGGTACAGTTAATTGTCCCGCTCCTGCAGAATATAATTTTTGACATGATTTCTATAACAATACTATGATACCTTTGACAAAGAATTGATTGGAAGAAACATTTAAAGCATGATTTTTCAAACTCATACATACCAAACACGAATATGAACCCATAAGGCTTAAGCTATTCAATAGTTATTAAAAAGGCATACACACTACGTGAACATGAGAACATGAAAGTCAAATGTGTGGGTTACATACATAATATGGAGTTATGCATAGAAATAATTAGTTGCTCATAAGTCCTTTTAAGATGATTTTAGGTGCATATGGAAAAGGCAGTCTCTGTGTGTAGTTCTGTGTAGAACATAAGGACATGTTCTGTGAACAAAAATCAGTCTGGTCTGTGTCTTGGGTGGGGGGACCCGGTGGAATCCTACATGTAGGGACTCCTAAAATATACCTTGGCTTTAATGATTTGTCAGAAATAATGCACAGTATTAAAATGTATTTTATTTTATTTATCTTTATTTCAGATATGATCAACCCTATATGCTTGCTTATATTCAATGCGAAAGCGTGTTCAATACAGGTGTACTATTGCAAGCCAGTTACTGTTGAGCTTGTTCTATGACATAACGTGAGTCGCGTATTGAGGAAGAAAGAAGGAGGAGCTTGAAAAGGCGTGCAGCTGCACGTGAATTTGGTGTGTGAATATCTGAGTCGTTGTCATTTTGGAGACCGTAAAATTATTTTTAATATAAGGCCCAAAGTGAAAGGGAATAACCCTTGTTTATTTTGGGTTTGTTTGCTTAAAAATTTTATTTCCTATTGTTTTATTCGCGATTGTCCGAGTCACCGCTGCGGGCAGTTAGAGACATTCACCTTCACGGAAAGTGACTTCATTGAAGACGTTCGTAGTGAACTTGAGCTGAATATGGATTTTCAACTGAATGCATCCTGTTTCTTCAATGTTTTGCTGGACTGGACCTCGTGCCAGGGACTGTTCGAGATAGCAGTGAGGTTGTGCCGTGAGTTATTTCAATAATTGCCTCATTATCATCGGAAGAATGTAAGTGGATTCATTTCGTGACTCGTTGACTGGGAGCGATTACTTTCAATTCATCATCTGATTAATGTGCACCAACGAACTGGGCACGATACCGATCGATCGTACATTTGAACTGTTTGACTGACTCAAATACATTTGAACTGATCGACTGACTTGCATATATTTGAACTCATCATAAGATATGTAATGAATGTGCATACAATACTGAATATGATGTGAACCAAGTTTTTCTCAAGTGTATAACTGATCTTAAAAGAGATATTGTTGTTTTTCATTATTGTATTACGGAGTTCTGGAGAAAATTGTTTTACCAGAATAGGGTTCTAAATTGACATTATATATATATATATATATATATATATATATATATATAAATTGAGTTAAAGTATTCTAAAAAAATAGGAACAAAGCAAAGGTTAAGGGAGAGTAATAAGTGTGAAAGAACAAGAACCATTCTGAGACTACAAAAGAGTTTATCTTTTATTTAAAAGAAAAGAAATCCCACATATTACCAGGGGAATTGTTTACTTGCTTTTTTAACAAAGGAGGTTGTTATTGAGCTTTCTTCATTAACTGTTTTCTTTAAGAAAAAGTTATTACATGTAAAAATAAATTTCTTTGTTATTATTTTCTCTTTAGCATCTGTATGCTGGTATTTCATTGAGTCTGGTAGTTAATTCATTTAGAAAGTTACTCAATTCCAGAGACAATCACAAATAATAATGGTTTAAGTGACCTTGAGTAAATATTCATTTTCAATTGTTTCTTTGTGTAAACCAAAAGAAAATACCGGCCTAATTCACCATCCAACTGCCAGGGATCCAGGATTTATGTTAGATAAATAATTAAGCTAAAATTAGGGTTAAGAAAAGGGTTACATACAGTTTTAATATTATTTCTACTTCTATGCGAATAGAGACATCACGAACACATTTTTGTAGGCAAAAACCCAGAAACGCGTTAGCATTTTAGCACTTCAGATTCCGTCACCCTGAAGTTATTCGGTTTTTGAATAGGCTTTTGGTTAATGTCTGAAATAAGGTCACGTATGCAAGCTCAAGATATTTGTATGTTTATTCTATGACATAAAATACATCATTAATATTTCCTTGTAATTGTATTAAAGCTTATATTTGTCTTGAAAAGGGTGGTTGCTAACATGTGGCTAAATGGAACTACAAAATAATAAACATAACAATGAACAGTAAAATTACTCTACTCTCTATAGTTCAAAATTCAATGAAAAAATCCTGTTGGGTTTCTGTTAATTAAACCATGGTGATGCAAACGTACAGCTTGGCCTACTAAAATTCATCATCCCTGCATCACTCTATGGTGGTTATATGTGTAATTACTGTAATATGGATTTTTAAAAGTGATTCTTACACAAAAAAATAATTCTCTCTCATTATGTTTCTAGTCTGTAATGTGTAAAGCACAGAGTCAATGATATGGCAGATACTGTGATCGTGGAGGATGACTTTGTAAACCCAATTAATTTCCAAGTATTTGATCAGAGCGTTGATGAACCATCGTTCATCACTCCCATACTGCTCTCCTAACTCTTCCATTAATTAGCTTTTATTAATGTGAGCAGTCAGGGGACTCTTCAGCCCCCAGGGCTAAAGCATTTAGAATAATCAGCAGCAATGAATGGATGATGCTGAGCCCAGATTAATAATTTACCAAGTACACATAAGGACAAGATCCTTCTTGGCCCAGCTCATCCTGCAGAAAAAAGGTTTTGTCATGCCGACGCTGATGCTAGGACAAAATAATTTTCTGCCGTAAAACTTCATGACAAATGGAGTTAACAAGGCTTCAACGTCTGCTTCCTGGAAGCCAGTCAATGAATAAAAAGAAATGAAAAGAAAATAATTAGGTTTTCACAGGGGAAAAAAATAGTATTGGCTAATAGGCAATATTTAACATGGGGTGGGTCATCTCATGAGGGCTGTCATGTTGAGATCACATGACCGGTCAAATCCCCACATTACTAGACAATTTATGCTTATAGAATTAATAAATCATGGCTGACTGGAAATACTATCGTCCCATTGACAACTGTAAATTCACGAGTTTATGTACCCATATAATCTTAGCATTAGTGGTAAATGGATTTGGCTTGATGTCTGTAATTGAGTGCTCTAAGAGACTATTCTACTGAAGCTCTGATAAACCTCCTATAGACAGAAGGATAAATTAAATACATATACATAAAGGATGAGATGGGGAGGTGCAGGGATGCCGAAAGAACTAACAATGGAAGTGGTAAGAGGCTGTATTCATACTCAAATATTAATTGTAAGATTAAATGGGCGTACTCCTCCAAATTTATGTTAATAACTTTACTTGTTGTGATGCTGCATCCACACCACTGGGTTTCAGTATAAGCCCAAGACGACTTACATAATATCTCATGATGTCTGAGTAGATATTACATTTGATTTAGAACTTACTTGTGATTATTAAAATGATTTTCTATAGAGAGTGAATGTGTGTAGTATGAATTACTAGTGCATCCCAATTCACATATTTATACACTATTCTATGCTGATTTGTAGTATAAATAGTGCTAGTAGTGTGCCAAATTCCAACAAGAAAAATGCACTTTAAAGAGCTAATAAATCAGAAAATGTACCCTAGATTTAACAAGCCTATATTTCATACAAATATACATTACCAGTCTAACGTTTTTGTACAGTAAGATGTTTTATGTTTTTTTTAAAGAAGTCTCTTCTGCTCACCAAGCCTGCATTTATTTGATCCAAAGTACAGCAAGAGCAGTAATATTTCATCACTATTCACCATTATAACTCTCAAAAAACATGCTACATAGTTCTTATAATCCACTCTGTGAATGGTACCAGAGTTATTTTGTTGGTCATCTGCACAGCCAACAATCTTATCTTTTCCAACCACTTTTAATTTAAGACTCCTTTAGGAGCATGTTGCTGAATGAAGGAGAGCACTTGACCTTGCTGTCAACATTAATTAGGTTTGATGTGTCTGACGCACTATATACACCTCAATAAAGATCATGTTACAGTCTGATATAACATTTAGTCAGCCTTACAAATCCCAACACAGCTTTCCACAGGCTCATTAAGAGCTGCCAGGTAATGAGTTACCCAGTTAGACACTGACAGCTGCTCCCATCTGACCGCAGCCGAGACGAGACGTGAGAACAGAGAGACATCCAAGAGGGTGACAAAAGGAGATGAGGTGCTCCGACTGAAAGGACGATGAAAGCAGAACTAAAGAAAAACACAATTATATTTCGAACTTGCAAGGAGAGCAAAACAATGTTTTTTTTAGTGCCATTGAGCTGTTGCCTTCTTAGATTAAATTAGCACGGCTGCGTTATAACTTATATATTTGAGCGAGCTTTCAAGCTGACACTTTTTAACCTTGCTTGAGTTTAATTAAATTAAATCAGCCATATAATTGTTCTTTTAAGCCTCCAACAACTTCAGGAGAGTGTGTTTGGAAAGTTTACACAATTCCTGTAGGACAAAATGAATCAATTGCCATTACAGCAAAAATATAATGCACAAACGTTTGTGTGTTGTATTTACATGGTGATAAAGAAATATGGAAAAAAACAGCATGAGGTCACTTAGGGGATCATGTTGTCGACAGAAGTTGAAACAGAAATATTTGAGATTCTGGTGAAAACACACACATTTGGACAGAGTAAATCCACAAATATTTGGGGAAAAACACTGGGATTATATAAGAAATTACCACGTTTCTTTTTTTCTTTTTTTTCTTGCCATTTTGTAAATAAGTAATAATTAAAATAATTAATGGGCTTGAGATGTTTTTCTCAAAGTATTGTATACTTCCTCCAATTACAACATAAATTACCAGCAAAATGCCAACAACTTAGCAAAAATAAAGTACCAGTAAAATGACAACAACTTGTATTCCTTTTCACACAAATGATCATTACGAGGCAGGTTTTTTGTGAAAAAAAGCTTATAATTGCATGATTCCTTGCTCATTACTATGTTATGACCTCAACATGCTTTACCATTGTGCATGATTCATAAACTAATACACTTTGACATTTGCACATGTGACTCCACATGTGACTTTTATGATAGAGTAAAGTTGCTTGGTAGCTCACCTGCTACAGCACTGCACTTGAGATACAGAGTATTGTGCAAATGTGCAACACATTTCTTCTCACTCTTCATGTTTCTTCCATTTTGTCCACTGCTAAAGAAACTCTTAAGCCTCTTAAAAGTCTTCATTCGTACTCCTAACAATGTTGGACCTTAAGACCTCTTTTAAGGGCTAAGATGCTTTCTGAATTACTTTTTTCTTTACTATGATCTTATCTATAATTTTAAGAAGAAACGCCCACATTTCTAGGAATTTTCTTAGAATTTTGCTATACTGGGGACTGACAAGAGACTTATACTCAAACACTTGACAGGGGATACTCTGTATAACAACAGGTGAGACTAGCTAGCAAACTTAGAGACGTAAGCACAACGAACTGGCAAAACAGGAGGGAAAGGGAGAACCATATAAAGGAGAGGAGAACATGAGGAATGGGTGACAACACTCAGACAAACGAGGACTAAATAAGGGGGCGTGGCAACAGGAAACAAGGGGGAAGGACGAAAAGAGCACATGGCAGACAACAACAAAGACAGAGCCATGTGCTCAAACACAAAACAAACATAGAAACATGAAACAATGACAAGACAAAAAAACAGTGATGGCAGGATCCTGACTAGGAGCAACTCTCAGCACTAAGATTTTTCATGAATTTCTGGTCTTTTCACGATCAGAGAAAACGCATGAAGTGACCAGGTGTAAACAGGCCAAAGAGCACAAAGACTTGGGGTGCAAGCTAAAATTGCACGAGTGCTTCCGTAAATACGTTTTTATGCCCCAGTTGCTTTTGTTGACACCATCAGTTAATCGGCTCATGACGTTGTTTTACTCAATGAGAATCTATGCTATTCCAGTACTATGAATAGTTACTTCTTATTTGCTCAATTTATGTTAAATAGAGTAATTCATGTAATTGACTTTCCAAACTATCAAGACAGTACAAGAACAACGTAAGAAAATATTCACTTTCATCTGTTTTGGATCAAATTGAACATGCTTTTAGTGCCACTCATTCACCGGATATTTCATTTACAAACTGAAAAGTTTATCAGAACCTCTGTCATACTGTCAAAAGATTCACAGTAAAAAAAACAAGATAAAAGGTTCACTGTAGCCCAAATTTAGTTAAATCTTCAATATTTAAATTAGAAAATAACACCACAGAGTTGCTCGATCATCTAGTTAAATATGTGCAGACCACATACTGTTATGGGATAAATGATCATAACACTATGTGTTCTCTTAACAAGGCCTGTGTCTAATGGTTTTCATCAGAGCCAGACACAGTTCTTGAAATAACCCTCTCATGTTGAAAGAAAGGCTCACAGCTTTTTTCTCCTCTGTGTATCTCAGAGATCATTTTCACAGATAAAGAGATTTGTTAACTTGGGAGATCAATAGAAAAGCTAGACTGTTTCCGCTTCTGCAGGCTAAGAGTTTTGACCTAAACAGTGAAACCTTTAAATAGACGACTTGTCATTAGGCACATAACAAATGTGTATATAACAGCAGTGTCTGATGGTATTCTGAAATGATTGGGTCCAGTTTTTTGGGGCCCTGTTTTCATGTTTCCATTTCATCAAGTTTTTGGGTTAACGAAACACTGTTTACCTTGAACTATTAAAATGATTGTTCAGCCAAAAAATTAAATTCTGTCATTAATTACTCACCCTCATGTCACTCCAAACCTGTAAGACCATCTTCTGAACACAAATTAAGATTTTTTTAATGCATTCCGAGAGCTCTCTGACCCTCCCATAGACAGCAAGGATCCTTACATGATCAAAACCCCCTTTACATGCCTCTCTGGAATGACGTCACACAACCCCATAATTTCACCAACAAAGAGAAGTTATCAGAAAACGAATAAGAAATAAGTCACTGGAACTAGGGCGATCACAATACTAACATGACAAAAGCGGCCTGTTTGTTTGCAGATTGTGTTAAAGATTTGAATCCAAAAGCATCAATGTTTTACAAAAATAAGTGATACATTTGATCATAATGAATTAGGCTAAACATGATTGGAAATTAGTCACTCAGAAATAAAGCGGTGTGAACCATTATTTCACAAAAGAAAGAGGACACACCCTACTTTCAGTCGAGTCTGTTTCTGTTTATTTGTAGTCACAGAATCACATTTAGAATCATTTTTAAAATCTGTATTGAAACTTTAGCCTCATCAAATATCAACATTGTATATGCATCAATTTTTTTTTGTTTCATCTGACCATAGAAGCCAGTCCCATTTGAAGTTCCAGTCGTGTCTGATAACTGAATATACATTTTTTTTTGGATGAGCTAGGATTATTTTTCTTGAAACCCTCCCAAACAACATGTGGTGATATAGGTGCTGTTTGACATTTTTTAAAGGTTTTCTGAAAATACCAAAAGTATTAACAATACAGATACATTTTCACCGCCTTTTTTATCTTATTTGCCAAGTGTGCCAATCATTTTGAAGATCTCTTTGTGCCACTGAAATAGGTTAATTAACATTAGTAAAAGTAATTAGTAATAGTAGTATTTTTACAGATTAATTCTGTACAGTAAAAGTGAATGGCAAATTACTTAATAAAATATCAAGATAATAAAGTTATTCCAATCTGTTTTATGTTTTTTAAGTAATTATATAGCTAAAGCTCAACAGCAATCAGTAGAATTTATCATGTTTAACAACAATGTCTTTAATATATTTGTTGTACCTAAGAAAATGATAGGTGTATATATAAAAGTATTTATTGAGCACAGAGGCAAAAGTAATTGAAAAACTCAAATCCAATCCAACAAATTAAAACATTAAAACAGTTACATAAACTTGTTGCTTTGTCAACAGTAAATTAAACTGAAAAACATATGGAAACCAAACTCATTTAAAATCCAATAAATAAAAAAAGACAATCTTCACGTTTCTGTTAAATGGAAGCAACACAGAAGTGCGATTGTACAAGATTGCTAACAGATGGCATGAGTCATCGGGCCAGAACCCTTCAGCGGAGAAACTTGAGGAGCAGTAGTTCACTAACACAAGGGAGTAGCACCTCTGGAGGAGCGCTGCAGATGGACCGAAGACTGAACTCAGCGCTACACATGCTTTCTCACAAAAACAAAAATAAAAAAATCCCCCCACCCCAAGGTAAATCTGCATTTGTATTTAAACAGGTAATTTTAATATATATCTCTACTATTCTTTTGAATCTTTTTTATGCATTTTCTTGAATAATTTTGGCAATGTTCACTCAAAAACTGATGCATCAGTTCAGATCAACGAGCCTACAATCAGTCTATAGTACAAAATGCAAAACCAGTACAAACTGAAAGAACATGTTAAAGACAAAACAAATTACATCTAATATTTTGTGATAACATTGCATAATGAGAAATGTATAAACCTTTATTTTATGTTTTTTTTGGAAGCCAATCTTTTTTGACAAGGATCACAACAATTGAGTAAAAATAACAGGTAGGGGGAAAAAAATGTGTTGGTAGTTGTTATACTCTGTGAGCAAATTCAGTAGATTTTAGTCCATTACAATAGCATTTTTGGGAAAAAGAACATTCTCTCAATATGAGGGTCAATGAATATTATGGTTATGAATATAACAAGATATTTCTTTTAGATTAAAAATGGAGAATTTGATATCCCACCTTTGAGCAATATGTGCAATTATTAACCTGAACAACCATCAATCACATACTGTATTTAACACTCGCATTGACTTTTCAATGAGGTAAAATCTATTTAAAATGACACCAGCACAGCAAGAATCTTGGGGTTTGTATTGCAGCTTTGTGTTTAATATTCCTTTGTCCTTATGCAAAGTTTCTCAAACCTGATTCTTAGATTCAGGAGTCCTGAAGTGGGCGTTTATGGCATTTATGCAGAGTTTATTTTGTTCAAACGTAATTATTAATTAATTTGCTAACAAAGAAAATAAACTAAAGTCAAAGAATAAAAAGGATGTAAAGAACTAGTTTTCTTTCTCATCATGGTAGCAACTGGCAATGGGTTGTGGTCCAGAGCACATGGCTGAAGAGAAAGTTAGATGGCATTTTCAAGAGAGTTCATTTTCCAAAGAGAGAATCAAGAAAGATAAATTCAAACGGAGCATTAAGCCGAGGAGAAGTTAAGATATCGAGGATGTGTCCTGTATTTACTCGGCCTTTTTGATAATGGTTGTCTTGACCAATTAGGTCTATGCTGGCTCTGGCTGTGCTTTGTTATAATCCAATCAATAAATCACACAGCTCATATATATAACATTACAATTTTACATTCTATTGCAATATATATATATATGATATGTATTATATATAACCAGAATATGATGCATTTGACCAAATCAACAAAAGAATACTGATTTTATTTTATTGGTAACAGACCTTTAGTGTCTTTCTATGTGAATTTATTAATGAAATGTAAGAATGTGAAACAAAAGACGATTCATACATTTAATTATAAAAAAAAAATGGCCTTATAAAAGGTAAAAATGCCCATAAAAGGCAAAAATCAATTTAGGCTTATTAGAAAAGTTAATTTCTGTTACTCTGCAAACAAAAAACAGCACAGAATGTTAAGAACATCAAAAGCTTTAGGAGTCAGCTGTCCACGGCAGTCCTAACCTTGTCAAAGTACCAGCACAATAACACACTCAGCTAAATATCGTCTAATTATTATTATTGATAGTATCAAGATATATTTTTGTCATTATCACACACCCCTAATATGAATAGACTAATTTTATTTTTTTGTGAATATTTTATTACTTATGAAAATTATTATTGTTTAAATTATTCTTCTGATCGCATCACAATCGGAATTCTTTATATTTGTCCATTGGCAACATACCGCTGTTACTTTCATATCTCTAGTATCACTTTCTTTTTTCATATAAACACAATTGCTGCCATTTTGTGCCCCACATGATGTAAGAACCTAGTGCAATTCCTTTCTAGCTTATTCTTATACAAAGAAAATGAGCTAGCAAATCCATGGATGTTTTCTGCCTGTCTGAAGAAAGCCTTTGTGATTTTGATAATCCTGGTTCATTTGTATTTTTATATGTACTTTTTGTAAACAGGTTGATTTAAGTTTTCACCAATCTAGTTATTATTATCAGAACAAGTCTGTGACAAGATATTTCACAGTAAGTAGAGTCGGTAAACAATTCTGGTTCCTGGTTTGACACAATATGTTTATTTCCATTAAGTATTTCCATTAGGCAACTTATTACTTTGTTTCCATTATGGTAATTTTGTCATAATACAATAATATTATGATACAACTAATGCGTCGTCAATACAAGCCTCACAATCTACAGGAATTAAGACCCTAATGATTGCAGCACAAAGAAGGAACAAAATGAACCAGCGGTTGCTAGGAGATATGCAGTAATAATTCTGTTGCTGTGTAGCTATAAAATCATATCTACAGTTTTAGATTTTCTGCTAATCCAAATTAGTTTTCCCTTGTGCTATTATTTTCCCTTTGTATGCATCAGTGGCCCCTTCCTGTATCATACTGGAGTCTGTCTACCATTACGGACAGATGTATTTTCTTTTGACAAGCTCTGACAACTTAATGGTCCTTCCATAATGTGTATGGTTTCTAACCGCCGACAGCAGCATACAAATAGCATAAATTACCATGTAGGACTACAGCAGGGTGAAGCCAGGTTAAGTATAGCTGTACTGTGCCTGCCTGAGATTTCCTTCTATTCACAATAGAGTTAAGACAGCAGTCATCAAGACAAATGGATTTTAGAAATCAATCTTTTGGCAAAGCGAGATTTCTCTTATTGACCACTTAAATACTGTACACAAAGTAATGCTGAATCCCTGCAATATGTTCAATACAGACTGATTTAATAGCATAGATAATCTGAGATTATTTGAATTGATCTGAATTGTAGACTACAATTTGAATATAAAAAAGGCATAATATAAGTTTCTGTTACTGTATGAACTTGGCTCACTGGAAATACATGCATCTACCTACATTTCTGCAAAACTGAAAAAAATTACCTATACATACGAATCGCTGCAGTTTCCAGTTGAAATGAACAATGCAACTCCGCCAACTTTTATTCCTTTTCACACAAAGTATGATTTACAAGGCCAGAGTTTCGTTTAAGAAGCCCTAATTTTCAAAATAGTCCATGCACAATATTATATTATGACCTAAAAAAAGTTTTAACATGCTGTAAGATTTTAAAACTATTACTTTTGAATGTTAGCATCTCAGCCTCGTTTGTATGAGTTTTCTAACTCAGCAGGTTTACTTGGTAGCTCACACATATAAGAAAGTTATAGCATGGCTGCATCAGCGAATGCATTTTTATATCACTTTTACATTCATTGACACCATCAGGTAGATTTATTTGAGTTAGGTGTAAGATGCATGTTATTTTTCAACACGATAAAGCCTTTTAGCAACACTCCCTGCTCAGTTGATTTCTGAACCGCCGTAATTCATAACTGAAGCTATGCAATAAAAACATAGCAATACAAGCAATACTTTACCTGCATAGTAACAACATGGCCACGGTGCATTTTAGCACCACTCACTGGAAATGTTATTTTGAAACTGCCATAAAACGTGCTGTAAAGTACATAATAAAAACGTTGTCACACATTTCCAATGAGCCTGTGTTGTAATCTTCAGCTTACAATTACACTTAATTAAGCACAGACATTTCCCTTACGAAATTGTTGGGCGTTTTTGCGTTTAATTTTCATAGGACTGATCAAAGTTGACAGGAAGCGAAGTGTGAGAGAGAGGGGGGATGGGATCGGGAAAACAGACCTGATGTCAATTCACTTAATTAGTTGCTAGATGTTCTCCCAGCTGAATCTTTTCAAAATGTCTTGCTTTTTCAGCCATTTGTTGCCCCCGTGCTAATTTTTTGAGATCTGTAGCAGACATCAAATTTGAAATTAGCTCATTTAGTGGATACTTGTGTAAAGTGTAACACTTCTCCATTTAAACATGTGTTCTATTGTGAGTAAAATATTGGCTCATGTGATTTGAAAGTCTTTAAATTTTATTTTATTCAAATAAAAAACAAATCTCAACATTTCCGCAATTCTGGTTGCATATTTGATGAAGAACTTACTTCACAACTGTCATAAATAAATGTTCTATATAATATCTCTATGTGTGTGTGGGTGTGTGGTATGAATACAACTGAATGCCTATTTCAGAATCCTGGCTGAAGCAGCAGGTCACCTGGGTACTTTCTGCACTATATATAGTAGAGAAGCAATCATATTCGGAACACTTAATCTATTTTCCCTCCTGAATAAAGGTTTTCAAGCAAATTTGTTGATGATGAATGACTCACTGACAGACTAACTGTCAAAACAATGTAACCAGCAGAAGATATTGATACAAATAACAAGAAGTAATAGATAGATTAACAGGTATAGACAGGGGGACTACTTTGTTGAGAAAATAAATCTTTGCACAATACATGACTTTCTCAACGTGGTGTTCACTTTCCAGCTGATTTCCCCAAAATGTCACCAAGCTTATGATCAGTCTTGAAAAACAATGGTTAAAAACAAACAAAACACAAAAGCAAATGAGTTCATATTGTCTTAAATGTGTATTTGCAAACACTGAATAAGCAAAAGCAGCAGACATTTACACACAAGAAGGAAGTGCAATTTCAATGTAAAAATCTAACAATATATGTTAGCACTTGCTAAGATATTTACCGGGAGCAATGAACCCAGTCACTGTGCATTTCTTCAGGAACAGTGTGAGGCCTGAGGGATGTTATGGTCCCTTGTTGGAAGTCAGACTGACTGCTGAGTGTAAGCTTGTGGCTCGTTAATGAGTCCAGTGGTGAAATAGCAAAGCTGCTTTTTTAATCAGTAAAATAATGAAATATTATTAGAATTTAGAATACAGTTTTAAAATGTATTTGTGTGATTTTGAAGCTGTAAAACATTCTAATGTGATAATTTGATGTTCAATTTTTTTAAATATTTTATTGGTACTCAATTATTAATAATCACATTTTTTTCCTATTAGTGTTTAATATTTTTGTTGAAATTACAATAAATCAAGCTTTTGAATGGTAGTATATTACAGTCTCTACAAAATATTAAGTAGCAAAAACAGTGTCTTCAACACCGATAGTAATAATAAATGTTTCCTAAGCACCAAATCAACATATTAAAATGATTTCTGAGGGTCATGTGACACTGAAGACTGGAGTAATGATGCTGAAAATACAGCTTTGCATCAATAGTATTTTTTGATCAAATACGGGGTTTTAACAATTATGCTTTTATTCTATGAATGTTTTACAATTTCTGATAGAAAAACAAACAAACAAAAAAACTATGTTTCACTGATCAATGATTCAGAAAAGCAATAATTTAATATATTATTAACAAATTTTTTACCGCCTAGAAGAGGATCCCATGGCAACAGAATAATGATAATGAGGCTTGTCTCTTCATTGAAGCATTGCATTAAAGCAATGACTAGATTAAATAAGACACATAACTGCTCATGAATTATTCTTATGCTCGGCTATGCTGAAGAACACATGATTGCTTATCTAGACTGAATGTGATATTAGAAACACTGCAAGAATGAAGACAGAAGAATTGAAGATAAATCTACAAGTCAAATTTGCCATGGCAAAGGGAAGTCTAAATATTGATGGTGTCACCTTAAGAACTGATGCATTTGGGTCACTGTTGGGCTTTAATGCATGAATATTCATAGCATGAATATTCAAAGCAATGCTATAACCGCATCCACATTAAGCCTTTACTATGCTCCAGTTAGTATAGTGACAGAATGGTACCTCTCACATTTCTCACTACCCACAGTCGGCAGAAAGAACGCAGAGCTTCAGTATTAAAGAGATTCACCCAAAAATGAAAACGCTATCATCATTTACTAACCTAGTCATTTAAAACATTGATGACTTTCTTTTATTCTGTGGCACACAGAAGAAGATTAATCTATGTCTTTTTTTGTCCATAAATTAAAGTCAGTAGGGTCCAACATTCTTCAAAATCTCTTCTTTTGTTATTATGCATCAGTGGTTAAGTCATCATTTCAGGCCAGTACCGTTAATACTAGCAGTGCTCTGTGTACTTAATTAGTTCAGTATGTGGTCCGCAGTTTTGACTGTAAGCAGAAACCAGAGTGCATTTTGCATGCATTGCGATTACTAAAATATCAGTTTTAACAAAAAATGTATATAAATGTCATAATAATTGTGTTGTCAATATTTGATTCTGAGAAACAGCAGACTAGTAAATTGAAAACTGCTGCTAGTGTTAAACTAAGAATGAATGGCTCGTGGTTCCTTTTAAAAACACTAATAATGTGAGCTGTGAATAGGATGATAGTGTGGCTTGTAAAAAAATTTAATTGCCTTATCATGTAAGTCCTAAAGCTGTGATTCAAATGTGTTTGATTATATATACACCCATGATATAAATATGCAGATATTTTGCTGTCAGATGGATTTAAGCATTTAATTATTTGAGTAAGAGTGGAAACAAATGGAAAATCCTGACAGATTTAAGTTTAGTGTTTGAATTTAATTTATTTTGTTTAATTCTCTGACATTGTGTTACATTTTATGGGAGCTGTTTAAAGGAAGTAATGTAAATGTGACTGACCCTCATGCAATCCAATATCTATGAGTTTGTTGATCAATGGGAACAATTTTGGAGAAATTTTTCATATATATGACCAAAATCGTATATCAAGTTTGGAGTAATTTTGTTTCATGGTAACTATAAATATAGGAAACTTGCAAAAACAGGCATTTTGACACATAAAAGCGAGTGTATTTAACAGCAAAAATAACTTCAATTATTCACATGCGTGTGCCTCTCTGACAGAGCTCAAAAACTCTCAGACAGCAAGTGCATATAACAAAATGAGTTCTCTTTTGCTGTTCGATTGCATTTCAATGGCTTAAAGTCACTTGTTTTTAAACCACGATGCTTAAAAACTCATGCAAACGATATGTTTTTTTGTGACCACATAATACAGCAGCGTCACATGAGCATGTAACCGCAATGGAGACAATTGTCCAAAATCTCTACCAGTTGACAAATTTCTACTGGTTATCATGTCTACCGGTATATTGCCCACTCCTAACACTTGCTCACCAATGTATCTTCTGCACTGAATGGCTGCTGTCAAAAAAAAAGTCTTGATAAGAACATCACAATAATCCACAAGTAATCCAAACCACTCCAGTCCATCATTTAACATCTTGTGAAGCGAAAAGCTGCATGTATTTAAAGTGATTAACATTCCTAAAACTAACTCTGTGTCTATACTAAAGCTAGCTGATAACTGAGGTCACTGTTACGGGCCAAAGAGAACAAATGAGATTGTGTATCATAACCATGTATCATAACATACAGCTGAATGTTCACAAATTTGCCTACAGCAATACAAAGCTGCAGCACTAGCAAAGCTAATCACACATCTCCGTATTTCAGCATCAACTGCAACCAGCCATACAGCACATCTTGCAAGTCAGCACAGTAAATAAAGTCATAATCCAATTTAGCTGCTAACTTGTCTGCACACGCCTGAGCTCACATAATTACAGTAATTTTCAGTAAGCACAAATGTTTGAGCACATCAGGCTAGTCCCTCAATTATATTAGCATTCATCCCAAAATATTGCTGAAGCTAGTGGGGCATAGTGAATTTTCAGACTACTTTTTGTGCTTGTGATTCGCTTGAGCATCATCTACTACTCTTCACTCACTGTCAAAATCAGGCCATTTATATTTATATCACCAGCATACATTAGCAAAGCACTTGTGACCGAGGCACCATTCTGACAAGGATTCAAGAAGATTTTCTCTGAAGATTTAAATGTTTCTGCAGCTATAGGTTTCATAAGCTATATGGAACGAGAAATTGCAAAGCTTGTTAGCCATCTCACGGCATAATATATTGTCAATAATGTTGAGGAACGAGCAAGAACTGTTGTATACTCACTTAGCCTACTCGCTACAAGCTCTGCTGAATAGTTTCAGCTGTTTATTATTCAAACAGCTCTGAGGATGAAGCAAAATATATCTCCCATGTTCGGGTGCAGTATGCTTTAATGAGTTTCGTTAACCAATTCAATAATTCATCTCACCACCAATGCCAACCGCCGCATAAAGTTGTAGATGCCTGAGCATATGGGCCCGAATCTGCTTCTCCCGTTTAATAAGCTCCATAAAGGGAACAAACAGCTTGAATAAAATCCATCCCATGTGATTCCTAACTTATTAAAACACATTACTTCCAACAAACCCTTTCTCCCCGAACTAAATCAGAACATGGAATCTGAGAGTGGGATGTTTTGCTATTTCCATTAGAAAAAAAAAGCTGAGAGTCTTTATTTCACTCCCTATGGAGCTGGTTATAATCGTGTTGGTTTGCTTGGACTCTGTTTGATCCGAGGTTCTTTGATGCCGGATGCTGCAAAATGCTCACAAGTCGCTCTGCCAGAGTTAGTTATGGTAGAAAAAGGTGTTAATAAGAAAGAGACTTCTCCCCTCAGGATTTTTGATTCATGATAGGAGCGGAATTTATAAATGTCAGCATGCTTTCAAGGATGACGTCAAAAATATTACTCATTATGATCTTTGAATATGGCAAGGATTTTCAAACCTATACTGTTAAGTTTAAAGCTATAATTATGCTCTTATTTAGCATAGAGACACTACCCAAAGTGCTCTTGTGACTTTTGAGTGACTCACATTGAAACCGCATACAAAAAGGTCTGTTAGAATCATGCAGACGTGAATAGAAAGAAAAGTATCTATTAGAAAATAGCATTCGTGACAGGTGAAAGTTGTCATGCCTGCCACTTTTCTGTGAAATGATTAATTTCAGAATGAAAGACTGTATTAATTAGACACCGCATTATAAAGTTCTTACTCTTTAAAGATGCGTGTGTCATATGTATGTCATACTGTAGATCACTCTGACCATGTGGGCTGCTAGTTTCCGTTATTAAATTGGACTTAATGACTAAATGATGAATAGGACGGTCTCACTCAACATCCTGCAGGGGACCAAATGGCACGTTAAGGTGCCAGTTAAAGGGAACAAGAGATAATGGATTGGTCGAAATCCAACAAACACTAACATTTAGCTGCAGAAATGTGTGCTTAATTAATCTGGATGCTGATTAGAGACAAACACACAGCGTGTGGGAGAATAATTGAAATAAAAAGCCTTGTTACAAAGCTAGCGTAACATCACAGTCAAAATGCGGTCACTCCATGAGGTCTGAATTTGCCATGCCCACGCAATAATTGCCGACAGACCAGCAGTTCTGGAGAGAATAGCGTTGCAAGTTAAAAAGCTCCAAAGTATATCTGTATAAACATGAGCTACAGGAGCGAGCTGATGAAATAGCCGCTCATATATTCTCTGTCTATTAGACTAAAAATCACTCTGACACCCACAGCCTGCTGAATCATATATTTAGTTTGCACTAACAGTGACTTTCTAACAAGCTCTAATGGCTGCCATACAAACACTTCTGAATCTCCCCACGGACCATTGAAAGAATTAGCCCAACTTGTCTCCAGTAACATGCAGATTAATCCCGAGCCCTTGACCTTCTTAATGAAAAACCGTGGTAGAGACTTGAGGGTTAGTGCCTATCGCCAGACATTTTAAGCGTTTATATTTTTACCTTTCCTGATAGACAAGCCCAAACTGCCATGGAACTTCAAAATGCTTCAGCTTAAATCTTTCTGAACACAAAAGACTCAAAACCAGTATACTCTTTTAATCAACACCTCTATAAAGCACAAAGTAACAAAAGGCAAAGACGGCTGTGTCACATATTAGAGAACCTCACATTTGTGTGAAATAGCTCTTTTTATCTGCACAATCGACAGAGAATAAGTCTTATATAATAGAAGATTATCCAAATCGCAGCAGTAAGTACACTTGTTCGATCAAACGGACTGACAGCCCGCCTTTACTTGTGTTTCTGAATGTGTCATCGGTAGGTTTTTAACGATTCTGAATTGTCTGAACAGTTCGGAGCTTAAAATCAAATGGGTTGTGATTGCTCTGCAAAAAATATTAATGTGACTATATCAGTACAGATCAATCCGAGCAAATATGTTTCAAGCGGGTCACTGGCAATCTAAACGCAAGAGTTCTGGAGACAATTTCTGAGGACTTCTTGTGAAGAATCATTCTAAAGATGATTACAAAAGTGAATGCTTCGCATTGCATTGAGTTTTAGCAAAACCCTCCTGAATATCCTTTCCTAGGAATAGTACCTTTGTGTATCCTTACTAGGGATGGGCAATATGTCAAAAATATCTTATTGATGATCGCCTTGAAAAATATAGCAATAACGGTAATCATCTACCTAAGCCCCACCCCACCACGCCCCACCCCCGCAGAGACAACATTGCCGACATGCACCATGAACACATACCATGTTCAGTTTGGTCTTAATTATTGCCACATTAAAGTTTGGTTTTACTTTTCTTAGTTTGTACTTAAATTGGTCCCTTAATGCTTTTTCACTTTTTGAATTTTAGTCAGTGTTTAGTGTGTACTAGACTCCTAGATTAGAAATCCATTGGGGTCTCCCCGCGCAGGTTCGTGTCCTGCCCACTATGCTTCTTTTATGGGCAGTCGTGGCTCTAATGGATAGAGCGTCGGACTTGTAACCCGAGGTTGTGGGTTCGAATCTCGGCTCCGGCAGGAATTGTCCACGACTGAGGTGAGAGCAAGACACCGAACCCCCAACTGCTCCCCGGGCGCCGCAGTGCCAGCTGCCCACTGCTCCAAGTGAGTGTGCACTTGGATGGGTTAAAGGCAGAGAACACATTTCACTGCTGTTATACTCTGTATAATTGTGTATGTGACAAATAAAGCTCATCTGAGCTTAATAATTATTATTATTATGTATGCTTGGGCATAAAAAGTTCTACAAAGTTACAAATCTCAAAGTCCACTCCAAAGGGAGATATGATTTTTTTTTAAATCCCTTTTCAAGAACTACAACAAACAGCTCGTTTGGACTACAAAAGTTGTTTTTCTGTATTTGTGAGATCACAAAAATAAATAAAACCTCGATCTCTACCACTCCAAAAGCACCTCCTGCTGGCAGAGAATTGATTTGCATATATGCCACCAGAAATAGTGTAAAGGCCAAAGTATACTTCCAAAATAGTATAGACCAACAATGCAGATGAGCTGAAGGCCACTGTCAAAGAAACCTGGGCTTCCATACCACCTCAGCAGTACCACAAATTCTGATCAACATCCATGACACGCTGAATTGAGGCAGTAATTAAAGCAAAAGGAGCCCCTATCAAGTTTTGAGTACATATACAGTAAATTAACATACTTTCCAGAAGGCCAACAATTCACAACATTTTTTTTTTTTGGGGGGGGGCTTATGAAGTATTCTAATTTGTTCAGATAGTGAATTGGTGGGTTTTTGTTAAATGTGAGCCAAAATCATCACAATTAAAAGAACCAAAGACTTAAACTACTTCAGTCTGTGTGCATTGAATTTATTTAATACGAGTTTCACAATTTGAGTTGAATTACTGAAATAAATGAACTTTTTCACGACATTCTAATTTATTGAGATGCACCTGTATTCATATAGAAGTTGCAAAGATGCAAAGATTAAAGTCTCAAACCCAAAGAGATATTCTCTGTAAAAGTTAAGACTTTGTCAGGCCTTCCTAAAATGGCTCATTCAAACAATGTTCATGAATATGCATGGTCCCTATTAAATAAACCAATAAATAAAAAAATAAATAAAACATGCCCCCACATGTCTACATCACGGTGTGGGAAAATATGCATAACAAACATATATATGCAGTGAAAGAAGATCTAACTTATATTCACACTGTAGTATTGTTGTTGCCATATTGTTTGTGGTTTTTCATCATTATACAGTATGTTTAAATACATTTTCAGAAACACATGCAGTTCGACTATTTGAATTTCACTTTTTTCAAACTGCAGATCAAATACACTAAATAAGGATAAATTATATTGGAATGTATCTCCAAAATAATCACAGATGCACGTTGCCATTACAGTAGTCAGCGCTAAACAACAGGCAAATAAAATATACGTAAACCGAGGTTACAAAAGTAATTCAGTCAAGATCCGTGAGGGATTTTCTTTTCTTTTGTTCTTTGATTTTGCTGACTGGTGGCAGCGGCTGCTGTCACGGACCCAATACACCCTTCTTTTCTTTCTCAACTCTTTATGTTCACTTAAGACATAACAATTTTATGGGATATGATGATATAATTCTGAGTGTATTTATCCTTTCGAATGTGTAAGAATGCGAGAAAGAGAGCTCAGCTCAGTGTTTGCATATCTAAAAGAGGCGGCTTTTGTGCGTGCACTTTGTGTGTGCACTTTGTGTGTGGTGCAGAAGTGAGTTCTATTTTATCTAGCAGTTTAAATCTTTTGAAATCACAATAAATGCGCATACAGGAATCAAGAAGCAGAATCAAAATTACATTTTATAACAAGTAATTTCCAAAATTGGAATAGCTTTTCGATTCCCAAACCTCCTACTAAATGATTTAATTATTGCATGGAAAAAGACCTGTATGGTGACTATGGGGCTATGTAAAATATTTTTGCAAATTACTAGGTTCATCATTTGTTATTTTCTTTCCCAATAATGTTGATAATTGTCTGTTACCTGACTGTTGACATTACATTATGATACTTACGAGACACCGTCGATAAAAGGTAATATCGTCATATCACCCGGACCAATTTCTTACATAACCTGAGAGCATGTGCATCGGACATATTTGTGTATTGTGGTCATGCTTTTCCATTTTATTTGTCATGTATTTTTTCAAGCTGTTATTTTTTAACAGAGTAGAGCACAAAAAAAACACTGTAGCAAAACAAAATTGTTTTATGTGAATCTCTCTCTATATTTTATTTACAAAGGATGAACATTGGACTTCCCTTCTACATGCCTAGTTGGTAAAATCCTTGGGTGACCTAATATTTCCAGTGAGATACTGGAGTGTGGAGTTTACTATCCCATGAGGCCACAAGAGAGAAGTTGTGAATGACAGTGCAGTGACACAACTGATGCTGGTAGTTCATGATTACATTCATACTATATATAACAGGGGTAGGCAACGTCGATCCTTGAGTGCCGATGTCCTGCAGAGTTTAGCTCCAACCCTGAAAAAACCTCACCTGTCTGTAGCCCTAGTAATTCTAAAGACCTTGAATTCTGAAGGCTTGTTCAGGTGTGTTTGATTAGGGTTGGCGCTAAACTCTACAGCACAGCGGCACTCCAGGACCGACGTTGCCTTCCCCTGATATAGAACATACTTTTTTAATGGTTGAGAATTAAAAACGTATTAATTTCCGATGCAGCCAAGGGCTTAAATTCACAAGGAACAATAAAGGGCAGCCAATCAGAAACGAAACTACAAAGAACTACAAGTACTACAAGAACAACAAGAACAGCAAACCGGGAACAACGAAACAACACAAAGTTTCAACACAAGAAAATTATCTTTGTCAATGGGTGATTTCTGACAAAGCATTTGAAATGAACACCGTTTACTGTAACTCATGAATAGTTTAATAAACACCAACTTGTCATCAATGTACTATAGTTCTTTGCCACGTCACAAATTGTGACGTCAACACAATGTAGATTTTAAACCCGAAAGATGAAAATTTAACAAGACGTAGGGGTTTCATGAACCTTTAATTAGTCACCCTTATATCGTTCCAAACCCATAAGACGTTCGTTCATCTTCGGAACACAAATTAAGATATTTTTGATGAAGTCCGAGAACCTTCTGACCCCCCATAGACAGCAAGGGTACTACCACAGTCAAGGAACAGAAAGGTAGTAAGGACATCGTTAAAATAGTCCAGTGGCTCAACCGTAATGTTATGAAGCTACTAAAATTATTTTATGCACAAAGAAAACTAAAATAATGCCTTCAATGTCCTTACTACGGTTCTGTGCCTTGACTGTGGTACTATTTTTTGGGGTGAACTTTCCCTTTAATTGTCCAAGCTATACATCTAATCTTTCCTTAAAAAATAAAAAAACTTTGCTGAAAATTCTGATGTTTCAATGGGAATTACATGTTACTGTAATTCTAAAACAGACCTGGTTCCATCATCTATGAAACACAATTGATCACAAAGTAATTTTGCCTTATTTCTCTTTTGAGGACTCCCATTTACACTATTTTGCCTCTTGCCAGTTTCATACCCAGAAGTTGGGATTTTTCTTTATCTGATAATAAGGGGAACACAAGTGTTTAAATATTAAAGCTTTTTTTTTTTACTTGATGTTTGAAGAAATCTGAGGTGATCCCATTTTTCAGAGCTGCATGAGAATTTGACAGCGGCAGGCCTGATATTCATGCTAAAGGCAAGAATAAATTATTAGGTAAAAGTTATAGCTCTGGGAAAATGATGTACAGTACAATGCATTGTATTCATTGGCAGAAAATGTGACCATACAACGATGTAGCAATAAATACAATAATGATATGCACTTCAGGCATTCAGTCTCTTTTTGGCTTGACTTTAAAGCCCACAGTATACTAAATTGTAATATTGCATATTGTGCATATGTGTGAACACTGCTGAGCCGTATAGTCCAAAAAATGTATTGTTGACAATGTTCATTATTGCTACATTTGCTTATTATTCTGTTGCATGCTGCTCTGTGTAATAGTGTAACATCAGCAGAACTATTTTGCAGGAAGCAAACAGTGTTGGACATTACAAACAAACAGGAACCTGATTTACAAAAACAGAACTGATAACCATATCCTGCTGCTGTTTGGTGTAGGCCTAGAAATACTGAGTCCTAGAATGACTTCACAACCTGTTGTGCTGTCTGTCCCCTGAGGTTAGCGTTACCCTATCTTAGGTTTCGATAAGAAACAAATGTTAGAAATCCATTGGGGGGTACACTTATTTTCACACGTGTTTTCCACTAGACATCAAAATGGCAACAACCGTTGATTCAATGATACAGTTACAGCCCATGCACAGAGATTGTATTCATGTCATCTAACAGGAGACAGGAAGTCAGCACAAAAGGGAAAACAGGGTAACCCAATTCCCATGTTGGAAATGTCTTTGACTATTTTTATTTAGTTAACATATTTGTATATTATATTACATATCATTTATATACATAAAGGCAGAGTAGGAAATTTGGTTCAAAATAGTTTTTGTTATTCAGGTTAAAAATCTCTTCACATCCCAAAAGTATTCACTAAGTTAAGTGGTATAAATGTATTTGTTTGTGAAAGCCATAGGACCATAAAATGTTTGTCCAATCATATTCCTTGGTCCGAGGGCTACGATATATTGTCCTATCTGCCTGTCAACGTATGTATTTGCATACCTCCATGGAACTTGTTCAACCACAGGGGCTACAAGAAATACAAAAAAAGAAAAGAGAAAAACAGAAAAGAAAAATAGATGCAAACTACAAACTACTTAGAAACATTTAAAAAATAAATGTACAAGTATACTACTAGAACAATGATTAGTATACTTACTTGGAAAATGTACTTTATCTTTAAGCTTACTTTATAAAATGAACTTGAGGTAAACATTTGTGTAAGGGTATACAGGTGCATCTCAATAAATTAGAATATCTTGGAAAAGTCAATTTATTTCAGTAATTCAACTCAAATTGTGAAACTCGTGTATTAAATAAATTAAATGCACACAGACTGAAGTAGTTAAAGTCTTTGGTTCTTTTAATTGTGATGATTTTGGCTCACATTTAACAAAAACCCACCAATTCACTATTCACTAAACTCAGAACACAGATTTAATATTGACTTTACACAGACTTTAAGATGATAAAATATGTCCATTACCAAGTAGAAAACAGCCTTGATGGACACTTTACATGTAACATGTAACACTATTATTTTAGAGATTCTTTAGCTAACATATTTTATTTATTTAACTAGAATGTGACATGTTTTCTCTAGTATATTTTAGGATTTAAATTCAGTTCTTTGCGCCTTTTACTGATTCTTAATTATTTAATATGTTAAAGGCCACCATAAAATTTATACTAAAGTAACTGTAATATTTTTTTCCACTATTTCAGTCTTTTCATTTATTTATTTTTTATGTTTTATTCAGTATGTTACTTGCTGTGTCTGTAATTATTTGTGAAAAGTACTGGCAATGTCTGACTACAAACTGAGTTTCAAAGTAAATCCACATTTCTTCCAGTGTAACTGTGCATGTATTGAGATTCTTGCTGGTCTTATTTTCTAAATCATTATAGAAAGAAGACGTCAGGTCTAAAGATAATCAACATCAACATCAAATTTCAACTTTCAAATGAGAAAATGTCAAACAGTTGTGTGTGTGTGTGTGTGTGTGTGTGTGTGTGTGTGTGTGTGTGTGTGTGTGTGTGTGTGTGTGTGTGTGTGTGTGTGTGTGTGTGTGTGTGTGTGTGTGTGTGTGTGTGTTCAAAGGCAAACAAGTTTTATCAACATAATTTTGGAGTCAGTGGGAAGCTAATTGACCACAACAAAAGGCACAATGAGTTGACTCATGTATTATTTAAGCCTGGTGAAGCTCTTTATAATCTCATTGAGGCTGTCTAATCTTTGCATGAATGAAAAATGACAATGAAAAAGAAACAACCCAAGAGGAAGGCCTGGACAATTTATCTGACGTCTTCGTCCGCAAACCTGTTTTAACTAAGCATGTCTTGTTAGTGTGATCTATGATCAGTTATTTATAATGGAAGTAGTTTCTCAATGAATGATTGCATTATCTTTGTGAGCCTTCACGTAATAGATCACAGTTTCACAGGGCAGAAAATGGCATATTTTTGAGTGTTAGCATATGTAAACTCAAACAGTTCACAGTTCAAAACTGATCAAGGGAATTATGACTCATTAAATATTCCTCTGTCTTTGACCTTAAACTCTACAAAACAATACAAATGTGTAGAAACATCTGTATGTTAGTAAAAACTTTGTTCCTTTCATTACACGCTTGTCTGTGCGTAACAGGGTGAATTCAGTTGAAAGAATCATTGTTTTTCCATCTTTGTGCCTTTGTCTTTTGAAAAGCCTTTGTAACAATGTCACGTTGTGACTTTCACTACCGGATTATTACTGATTAAATATTGACAGCCAACATTCTAAGCATTTCTTAATAGCTTGACCTTGTTTTCTGACTTATGTCCTTTTTAGATCTTTAAAAAGGTATCGGGAACGGAGAGGATAGAGACTGAGTGGAGAAAGTTTAATCAACATAAATGTACATCTGCATCCTAACTCAAGTTACTACGACTGTCAACTCAAGCTATTGTCAAATGTGCATTTCTAAGAGACAAACATTTTTATATTAATATTGTAGCTTGCACTGCAAGCTGTGCTGAAGATAGGCAACACAACCCCTTTCATGATTTGAAACAGTATCACTCATTAGAATATGCAGAAACTAATAAATTAATTATTCTATTAACATATTTATTTTGCGATTAACAAAATTACTGGGAAAGTGTACAGAATTCAAAAACATGAATTTTTTGCCATGTTCTGACCACAAAGAGTAGTTTAAAACCACAATTAACGGTCTGGTTTCTACAGCTTTCACTTAGGAGCAAAAATCTGCCTTTAAACTTGAAAGAAATAAAGATTTGAAATGTATTGGTATTTTTATCGACACTGACGGATGTGAAAAGTTTTATTATAAACATTTTTGTGCCATATCACCTGGCCCTACTTGACTGTCCTTTCATGGACAGGTTGATGGCTGATTTCACTGGTACTTGTGACTAGTGACAATAAAGGGCTACTACTACTAATTTTCTCCTATATAATATTGAAGAGCTGCAGATGATGTAAGAGTATGACAGCATTTCCATATGAACAGTTTCTGTAATAACAATGATTATGTTCACATAAGTAGCGGAGCCGTGTCTTTGAGAGTCATTTTTACATTCATGCAATCTGATCAGCATTTAAGATGATGAGCTCTAATGCATAAAGAACTTACATTTCACAGAAATGTTACTGGGTCTCTAAACTTATTACATGACAATGTATACTAGTAATAAATGTATTATTTTCTTAATATGGTTCTGAACATTTATGATTTCAGAAGACTTGAAATAATTACATGGTTTACTTTTATGGTTTAGTTTTCCTTTCCAGTATTAAAAAGACTGTTCAATCAAATGTCTTGTTCCACAGAAGAAAGTAAGCGTGTGGGTTTGGAACAATATGAGGGTGAGTAAATAATGACAGAATCCTCACAGCTGGAGATGACTTAATGCTGAAGTTTTATGAGGTTTTACCATATCAAAAGTTTATCCTGCTATTTGATTCACAGGCAACGGTCCACCGCAGAGCTGAAATGGAGCAGTTTCTTTGCTCCAATAGCACGGCAGACTCTTTCAACCTCTCTGCTGTTGACTTGATTAGAAGGCTGCCATGGTCATGAGACACACACTGGATGTTATCATCTGCAAATGACCACACAAAGCAGCACGAGCAAGAACACTATTTCACTTACAGCTATGCTACTCTTTAACGCAGTACGTTCTTTCAACAGCAGATCTGGTGTGCCAAGACAAGGTCAGCAGAGAAACGATTAAGAACTGATAATTAAAGAAAAACTGAAATATTCACATTTATTGTAGCTTGTTTTAACCTGCCACTGTAAAGTTCACAAAAATAATTTATTATGACTGAAGCCATATGTTAGCTTTAACAACTATGTCTGAAATTTCACACAAAGCTATTGTTTTGCTTCAGAAAACTTGGAATACATGAATCGTATAAATTTGTATGGTGCATTTCTGTCATTTTCGGAGCTTTACAGCTCTTAGTAAGAGTTTACTTTTATGGAAACGGTTCAGTCCACAATCTCATTTAGATTTTTGTGTTCCATACACAATAGACAATGAACTGACATGAAAATGACAGAATATCCATATTTCCTTATTTTTCACTTTTCACTATTTTGCATTTGATGTCTTTCCCGTTGATATTTCCCGTATTGTAAAATTGCATTATAAACTCATTGATAACAAGTTTCTTAAAAAAATGATGATCACATTCTTACTAGCTGAGATACCATTGTTTTTCTGTAATAGTTATTTTGGTTGTTATGTCTGTTCTTTTTTCTTTTCCCTTTCAATTCAATGTTTTTTTTTTTTAGATAAAACAAATAAATGAAAATTCACAGCCATTTATCATATTACACTGTAATTCATCCAGGGCGTTTTCCTGCAAATGGATGAACGGATGGAACTTGCAGTAGTGGAACCAATATATTTTGGCAGAGATGGTGTGAAAAAGACCAGCAATATTCATTTTTCAAAAATAAAATTAAATAGTTTTTGACTGTAAAATACTGTTTTAGCGCTTACACCACAACTGTTCCACTTCATTATTGAGATGTGATTGGAATAGATAAAGTTAACTTGGTGAATTGTACAATTTTGCCTTATTCCTCACCAGGCACCAGGAATATTAACAGAAAAGAAGCTCAAAGTACAGCTATGACTTATTGTATTACTTATTTGTGCATTAACTTCATATAATAAGCTACACAAAAAAGACCCAAATAATTGGTTACAGTTATTTGATGAGTTAAAGCAATGGAAAAACATATGTTGACTTAATAATCATATTTTTTTATTGACATAAATAGTTAATTTAGTGCTTGCACAGAGGGAAATGTTCATAAATGTGGCACATATGTTATGGTTACTGTAGATGAGTTTGCTATGACTTTTAGTGGGCAGCCATTTAATAATGTATATATTATGCTATACAGTACATTCATACAATTAGTATAAATATGCACAAATAAATATGAGACTGTTTTTATCTTGAAATATTGCTTGCTTAAGCATAAAGGTCCCATTACCCTAAGTTGTTTTCTAATTGGTAGAGACATTTACCTTTTTAAACTCCCATTGCAATACACTCCAGTGATTCCTGAAATAGGTCTAATAACTATCAGGCCATTAAACAACCTTGCTGGTTGTTGTACTGTGCGGTCACCCAATCAATCACCACTCTACATGGTAATTGTGGTTTAATTGCAAGACAAATGCCCAGAGAGTGTGTTTCTTTATATAGTTACCCTGTAAATCCATTTGTAAACATGACATCATGCGTGACAATTACCTGCAGATCTTTCAAACTAATTTAGACATGGAGGTGGGGAAGAAACTGTGTCGTATAACTTCATCTAATTAACAGAGAATGCTATAATCGCACCCATTGCACAATCAGAGTAAGGCTGTGTGGTGAGTATAAACACAGCTGCTCAAAACACCCGTTGGTATTCAACGCATGCAAGGGCGAGTAGTCTTACAATTACCGCGTACAAAGAATATGCACACTTCGCTCAAATTCAGATTAGCTACTGGATCTGCCTCTTCATTATTTACAAATTTCACCTTTGAAGACACCTGTACAGCAAAAGCACATGCCTGTTTTTCCTCCTCAGTCTGATGGCAGTTGCTTTCCTCCTCAGTCCGATGGCAGTCTCCTTCAGTTTCATGTCTGTTTGTTTGCAGGAGACAAGACCATCGATCAGAAAATCAGAGAGCTGGAGAGGAATCTGACAACACTCACCTGTTCTCTTGAAGGTGAACTGGCAGCATACAGCCTACTATTCCTACTATTCCTACAGCCTACTATTGGCTTTTCCTACTATTCTGTATTCTAGTCTAGACTGTATTCTAGAATGGAGTCTGCATAGAACATGTATAAAAATCTGTCTGACAGTCCAGAGATCTCGGAAAATTGCAGTTGGAAAATCCATCTTCAGATGGTAGCTTGGCAGCTCGACCGTCACCTAAATGACATATATAACTGCATTCACATAGTATTTCATTTGAAATATTTTTATATGCATGGAAAAAATAACACTTTGCGATTCACAGAAAAAAAGGTTTTTGAGTGAACTGTTTCAATGACCATCTGCTAGCTGCTCTATTGATAGTTAAATGTTATCTATCTTGGAATTGACTTAGGACCAGAATGTTAAAAAAAGTAACTGGAAAAGGAATGGCTCAGAAAATTTAATTTTGATAAAATGTCTTTTGTTTGCAGATCCATGGTTTGATATTTTGATGTCTACACTTTTTTAAACATCTTTCATTAGCAAGGACAGAGTGAATGCTTGTAACACTGATGGTTTATGAAACTGCATATCCAGTTCAGTGGGACATCTAAGGGCTGGTTTTGCACTGAAAAACGTGAGACGCAGGACAGTGAAATGTAGAAAATTAAGGGTAAAGTTTTTAAACATATTTTAACTTGCAATGCCTTTTAAGTTAACATGTCAATTTAGTGCATGCTTAAATAGTAAAGCTATTGCAAAAAAATTGTCCTTAATGGTCAGTTCACACAAAGCACACTACTGGAAAGGGTTGCCATGTTTGTGCAATAAAACTAGGCCAAAGGCCAAATTAAAATAGCCTAAAAAAGCTCAATGATCATATCCAAATATTAAAATTCAATGCTTGCTAGCCCCATTCCTAAAATACATATTTTGCAGTCACTGCGTTATACACAGTTTCAACTTGAAAATCACTAGTCGTAGTCATAAAAAGTCTGTTTATGGCCCTTCATTCACGAAACTCATATCTAGCAGTTTTATCATTGGCAGATTATAAAATATTTACATATATGCATTTTAGTCAAAAATCAACCCACAGCAACAGTGTACATGCAGCCCAATTCCATGGGGAAACTGCAAACTTGGCAACATTGCTACTGGAAACCGTTTGGTAATGGTTTTAATCATTAACAACGGATGTTTTGTAATGTTTTGGTGGCACTTGTGGAAACATTAGAACTTCTGTGATAGTGTCCATTGTTTTTTTTTTTTTTTTTTTCAGCAGGAGTTTTGACTTCTATGAAAGTTGAACATTATAGAGTTTGCCTATAGTGCATGTTTACCTAGAACAACAGTGAAAAAGTAGCACAGTTGAAAGCAAAAACGCCCTCTGTGTGAACGGATGCTAAGTGTTTTAATTCTGCTGAAACAAAATATGATTTGGATCAAGTTCACACACAGAAGCACCACCATTTTGCATTGCATCTTGCCTCTTTTTCTCAAGTATTCTTATGCACTTGACAAGATTGCTCACAAGGGCGAGAAAATAACTCATTTTCCAGTTAATGTCCCTCAACAATATTCCAGCAGAATAGGAGTGTTCTCGGGGCTCTGTTCCTGTACGGTTGCTTGGCTGACTCTCACTGATATGGTCTTTTGGATGACACTCCAGAAAATATTATTTTCAGCAAATGTCACCCTGACTTCGCTGATCTCTCTGACAGTGCTCGGGACAGCTCAGATGTACCCCTGTTCTGGAAAAGCTGATAATGTTCTATGCTTCTGCCGCCCGGAGCACCCTTCTCAACATCCCATTTACTTTAGACTGAATGCTCTGCTTTAGAACATACAGTACCCCCTGCTTTGAGAGGAAAACAACCTTGGAGCTTTCACCCCATCTGGGATGTGAGAAAGCATTTACACACCCACCATCCCATTAATCAATGTTTGGAAATGATTTTCATGGAAAATGTTGGTTGTGCCTGGCAGAGCCAAACATGTTTGGCCACCAGACTGTTCCCCAGTCAGCTAACCATGTGCCTTTCCTTCTGCACAGTGGTTGATGATAGGCCGCAGCTCTCTGGCTGATATCCCTTTGGTTTGCAAAGCTACAGCAGCTGTCAGTAGTGTGCTTTCAGACAGGTGGTAATTTGATAACACACCAGAAATAAAATGGGCTGGGGCATGATTTCAGGTGTAAGTGTGAGTTCCTCTTTCCATCACCATTGTTTTCGGCCTCACA
Organism: Gymnocypris eckloni scoliostomus; assembly: GCA_027564155.1. Lineage (NCBI taxonomy): Eukaryota > Metazoa > Chordata > Actinopteri > Cypriniformes > Cyprinidae > Gymnocypris > Gymnocypris eckloni. The sequence goes on from CM050435.1 coordinate 14,987,589, forward strand.
TGTTCACAGATGTGTGGAGTAAAAGGGTGATCTCAGTTGTTAGGATGAAAACGTAATTGATTTCTACAATCCCATTTAACTCTGCTTTGTGCCTCCATGTTTCAGTGGATCTAAAGTTGAAGATTAAGATCCAAAAGTGTGGTTGAAAGTCTAATCCCTAAGTTAAGTGGTATAAATGTATTTATATTGTCTGTGAAAGGCGTAGGACCATAACAATATCCTGATGGCTGTGATAGGCTGTCCTGTCTGCCTGTCAACGTATGTTGTTAGGTGCAAATATATTTGGACACAGGCACAATTTTTATTATTTTAGCTGCTGACTAAAACATATTCCATTTACAGTTATATAATAAATATGGGCATATAGTGCACAATCTGAGATTTAATTTGAGGGTGTTCACATCAAATTTGAAGAAAAGGTTAGGGAATTACAGCTCTTTAATATGTACATCCCTCTTTTTCAAGGGACCATAAGTAATTGGACAATTGACTCAAAGGCTGTTTCGTGGACAGGCATGAACTTTTCCTTCATTATTTCTACATCAATTAAGCAGGTACAAGTTCTGGAGTTGTTTCCAAGTGTGCCATTTGCTTTTGAAAGCTGTTGCTCTGAACTCACATCATGCGGTCAGAGGAACTCTCCATGCAAGGGAAACAGACTATTTTTAGGCTTCAAAATCAAAACAAATCCATCAGAGAGACAGTAGGAACATTAGTAGTGGCCAAATCAACAGTTTGGTAGATTCTGAAAACCAAGGCCAGATTAGACTTTGCCAAAAAACATCTGAAAAAGCCAGACCACTTCTGGAAAAGCATTTTTTGGAGGTTTGAAATTAAGATCAACCTGTAGCAGAATGACGGGAAGAAAAACGTTCGGAGAAGGCTTGGAACAGCTCGTGATCCAAAGCATACAACATCATCTGGGAAACATGGTGGAGCAGTGTGCATGGCTTCCAGTGGCACTGGGTTACTGGTGTTTAGTGATGATGTGACAGAAGACAGTAGCAGCCGGATGAATTCTGAAGTGTATAGAGATATACTGTCTGCCCAGATTCACCTAAATGCAAGTTGATTGCATGGCGCTTCATAGTACGAGTGTACAATGAGGCAAAACATACAGAAAAAACAACTCAGGAGTTTTTGAAGGTAACAAAGTGGAATATTCTGCAATAGCCAAGTCAATCTCCTGATTTCAACCCGATTGAGCATGCATTTAACTTGCTGAAGACAAAACTAAAGACAGAAGGACCCACAAACAAACAACAACTGAAGTCAGCTGCAGTAAAGGCCTGGCAAACCACCACAAAAGAGGAAACTCAGTCTCTGGTGATGTCTATGAGTTTCAGACTTAAGGGAGTCATTGCCTGCAAATGATTCTCAACAAAATATTAATTTTATTTATGATTATATTAATTTGTCCATTAATATTTGAGCCCCTGAAATTGTGGGGATCTATATTTTTTTACAATTACTAAGAAATGTATGTTATATTTATGTTAAATCCCTTGAATGAAACCTAAAGTCTGCACTTCAATTTCATCTTGAAATTCTATTAATTTGTGTTTCATTTTAATTCTATTCTGGTGGCATACAGGGCTGAAATTATGAAAATTATGTCAGTGTCCAAATATATATGGACCTAACTGTATTTGCATACCTCCACACTCTGTTCGCACACAAATGACACATCATCGGTGCGTTCATTACGCTATTGCAGACCAGGCGAGAATGGAGGACATTTCTATTGTATTATGATGTGATTCTCATCATGAATGAGATATGAGTTAATCTGACAGCGTCGCATTCAACTCTCCACCAACACCATCTCTCATCGTGTCAACACCATCTCTGTCATCGAGGCATTGCTTTGGAGAGCGTTTTATACTTTCAAAGCTAGTTTACTATTGCTAGCCTTTGCAAATCACCCACCTTACCATTCATTTATGTGTTAATTTGTGTTAACATTAAAAACTACGAATTAGACATAGAAATTACTTTTTTTATGAAATGTGCTGGAATTATGTTAACGTCTCAATTCCAGGTGTCCGTGCATCTTAATTTATGACCATTATTAAGGGTCAACTGGTTTAATAAATAATTCAGATGAATAATTGACGAGTTCTTTGATTTTAAGCTTGGAGTCATATCCAAGCACATAACAATGTGTTTCCTATTGTATTATGCAAGAAGAAAATTTGTTTTTTAGTTCAGGAAATAATGGTAATTTGACCGAACAACTCTCTCTTGTAAGCATGTGAGTTTATTAAAGCAATGACCAGTGCTGCGCTAATCATATTACTCTTCCTTTACTTCTGGCCAGTTTCATTACTCTCCAAACAAGCTCTAATGTGCCTGCTGAAGGATCCTATGGATGCCTCATATGTAAATAATTGGAGGAATCAGGCCATCTAATCAGTCATCTGCTAGGCTGCTTAAAGAGAGCCAGATCACTACTCTCCATATGTTTGCAATGGTGAAACTGCCAGCTCTGTAAGATCTATCGCTGTTAGGATGCACACACATATTTGCCCTTTTTTATCTGAGAATTATTACAGCTAAAGCGTTACTACACACCTTGAAACATGTATCACATTTCTCTATGCCTGTGGCACTTTTCCTGGGTTCAACACGCAGTCAAAAGAGGCCACGGTCTTTTCCGAGTTCAGTTTCAGGGCATCATATATGAGATTTTTATTGCTGGCAGTAGTTTCTCTTAACTCTCAGAGGCTTCACTAAATGGACAGTGAACAACATACAGTTGTTACAGAAATCTGATGGCTGAAACATTTAATTGTATTGTACAAAAGGCATTACTAGACTCTGATTTGGAAAGCTTCTGCCCTGTTTTCACCTCAGAATCATGGAAATCTGCTTGTTCAGTCATCAGCACTCTTATAAATTCAGATTCAGTCTCACTACATGTTGACTAAAAACAGAGGCCAAATCCCCCCTTAACAAGAGTTAAAAACTGTAAAGTTAATTAATGTGATTCAAACTTGAATATTTTTTAACACTCATTTTTAAATTAATAAATATTTAAATAATAATTATTAAAATACATATTTGTAAGTACATTTATTTCGGGTTTTTATTTTTTATTTCAATTTGTAACACTGATTTTTCAACTAAAAATGTTGCTTAAATATTCTAAATAAGAAATATTTTTACAAATATCTGTAAATAAATTTGATTATTTTATAATACAATTCTGATTTTCACGTGAATACATTTTGCCTCAATATTTTAAATAATTGTAATTAAATAATTTTAATAGATAATTCCAATAGTTTGTATAAATAAAATATGCATTCATTTTTAATTCACATTTGAATTATTTTATTTAAAATATTTATTAAGTCGAGCACTTGCACTTTAGGCAACTAATATACCTCTCATGCTCAGCCCTGCTTAGACTGAAATCTTCGAATCACCCTGGGCATGAACTTTCCGAAATTTGATTTATTTGTATTGCTTTTTTCTGGTTTATTTCATTTCTTCATGTCACTTGCTAATACTGCCACCTCAGTTATTTAATTTGCTTAAATATTTTGCTGGCTTACATCAGCCTGTGCTATGACACTGGAGATTGAATATCTATATTGATGTCTCAAATCCTCAGCTTAAAACTGGCAGTAATCAACCTGATTATAAGAGCAATACAAACTAACAAAGTAAAAGTTAAATATTTCATCATTGCAGGCGGTGCATTAATGCAACATTCTTGCCAGGGGCTCCATATTAAAATGTATGAGCAAAAGGGCAGCAGACTCAAAAATACACAGACATCATTAGAATCATTGGGGATACTCACAGTATGAATAAACATATTTCAGGAGCACTGTTGCAATGAGAGGTTGCATCAGACCCCAAGGACACCAGGGAAATTATGTGACTTAAAGTACATGGACATGTGATTAATGTTCTCATAAAGTAGGGCAAATATTGTTGCCAAGAGAGCTCATTGGGATTGTAAAGCTGTTAGGGAGGCCAGAGAAGATAATGATGATAACTGTATCACAGCACACGTTACATATTCTATGCTTTACCAGCTCTTCATATTTAGATGATATTATGATGAATCGATACTGAAAGGTAGGTATAAAAAGGTATGGTTTCCCCTCCACTCTTTTCATGGACTTCTACACCCACCATGCAATTTGTTGTTAACGTGATGAATCAAAAGGTGATATGTCATGACAATAATCAATTACTAGCTTTTGGCACCAGAATGCTGCCACCCCCTGGGGGCCTGCTGACACGTCCGTCCATGGTAGTGGCCTTAGTGTTTGGCAGATGCATGTTGACCTATGGGATGTGACAATGAGGTCACACTGGAGCAGCAGGACGAACGATTTTAATGATGAGTACAAAAAGAGAGATGAGCTGCCAAGCGGAGCACTGTATGCCAGGATTTGTCCCTTTGCAAAAAGACAAGAGTGGTACAAGAGCTTTCATCAAAAACATTTCTCATTCACAAAACCCTGCTGGTTGGCAACGAAGAGCCTGACAGATGCTCACCATTTCGTCAGAGACCGGGAAACAGTCTATGGGCTGATTATTATGGTCTCTTTATTTCAGACAAGACTGAGCATTTTCAGACAGTGCTACATGGATTGAGCATATTGCCAGAAGTCTTGTGGCAGTTCATACAGAAAGCATTTTTGTGTTTACAAATTGTACAAAAAGTACAGACGCATTTAAAAGTTGGACTTTTAATTTGACACTACGGTTTAAAAATGCAGTGCTCAAGCATGAGCAAGACATGTTTGAATAAACATGTCTTACGTTGAAATTACATTTCTACAATAGATTTATATATTCTAGAAACTTCATATATTTACTTATGGCAAAATTTGTTTAAATCTGTAAAATGTGAAATGCCATGTGTTTGCATTTTGTAAGCAATAATTGGGCATTATTGCATTATAACTTTAATACAAATCCTTAGCTCATAACTGTCACGCCCATGTATTGTCTGTGTGTTTTTATCTCCCCATGTGCTCTCTGCGACCTAGTTTCTCCCTTGTTTGAGTTGTCATTTCATTCAGTGTCCCATTAATTATCCCTTTGTTCAGTCTTGGAATTAAAGTGTTGTCTGTTCCTTGTTTCCTTGTCCGGTGTTATACATCTTTGAGCTGTGCTACGTGTGTGTTCCTGCCTGCCCAGTGTTACCCCTTCTGAGGATTATTAAAGACTGTTGTTTGTGTTTACTCCACGTCTACTCGTTCTTCGCAGGAAGTAACCCTGACAATAATAATGATCCATCCAGTGAAGTCCATCCATTGTTTGGGTCTTTCTTAGCAAAATCCACTGACATTTGCTTAAACTTTTCTTATTTTCACTTGCAGTGTTTAATCTTTGTAAATTTATCTCCTGATTCAGACGAGACCATATTGTTTTATTGGAGAAAGCAATATTATAAATAGAGGATCAATGGTTTGAAGTTAGAAATGTCTTTATTTTGAATTTGTTATAACAAACACATAACTGTTTCACAGCAGACAACATTAATTGATAGACTGGAGTCATCTGGGTTACTTGTGGATTATTGTGAAGATTTTATCAGCTGTTTGGACTCTTATTAATATGTAATGCAAAATTTTAACGTTACAACGGGTTTGTGGTTTTCCTGGTTAATCCATGACCATGACTTCTAATTTTTATTAATGCAACATTCATAAAATAATTGCTTTACAATTCAGCGACAATTTAATTTCAGTTTGTGTCCACAGAAGACATAAACTCATACTTGTAACCACATGAGGGTGAGTAAATAACAAGCATCATCACCCTCCACCAACATGCTTGATATGTCATCATAACCTTTGGGGCTTTTTGTGATACATTTTGTTTGGGTTCTGTTGAAATTGGCATTGTGCATTATGCCTTAACACCTTCACTTTGGTCTTTCCTGTGCAAATGATATGACTATTTCCATGACTTTGTCATTTTAGATACAAACACATGGAAATAATATTCCATTTCTTTCAGGAAATGGCCTCAAACACGGAACCCACACATTTCAGTCACCAGCAATCTTATACACACAGCTGGACAGAAAGGAAAACATACACTGCGTGTCCCGTAAAGCAACATTTTGACAGAAGAGCATTACATGAAAATGAGAAAACAGGGCTGAACCAGATCACAATCGTCAAACCTTTAGTAAATACACAGAGATATTTAGGATTCTGCCTTTAAATTTGTCTCCTATTCTCTCTGTCCATTGTGCAGTGTTGTCAGTATTGTCAGGTATTAACATTCTCATAATGTTTTTAATCAGTATTAGAGAGCTGCATAATTTACATTTGTGACACTGGACCACAAAACCAGTCTTAAGTGTCAATTTTTCGAAATTGAGATTTATACATAATCCGAAAGCTGAATAAATAAGCTTTCCATTTATGTATGGTTTGTAAGGATAGGACAATATTTGGTCGAGATACAACTTTTTGAGTATCTGGAATCTGAGGGTGCAAAAAAATCTTAATATTGAGAAAACCGCCTTTAAAGCTGTTTAAATTAAGTTCTTAACAATGCACATTACTCATTACTATATTCACAGTAAGAAATGTACTAAATATCTTCATGGAACATGATCTTTACTTAATGTCCTAATGATTTTTGGCATAAAATAAAAATCTATCATTTTGACCCATGCAGTGTATTTTGGGCTATTGCTACAAATATACCCCAGCAACTTAAGACTGGTTTTGTGGTCCAGGGTCACATATACATATAGTTCCATGTTTATCCAAACTTATCTCTCAGAAATTGTCTCAAAGGGCAGCAGCCAGTGAGAAATGGGTTCTTTATTAGTCTTTTCATGACATCTTTATGATTTGAATGACCACAGCGCCACTCTGTGGTAGCATCCTCAATGTCATGCACAACTGTTTCAGGCTGTGGACAAATAAAATTAAACAGTGGGATTTGAGAAAATTAGCCCAAAGATTAAAACCGAAATCTAATATCAAACGGACTACACTTATTAGAAAATATTAGAAAGTGTACATCTGATTCTGATTGATTGAGCTGCTTAACCATTCTATAATATAATGTAATAATATTACAAATAAATATTCAAATATTATATTGTATAATATATGCAGATCTGTGACCACTCAATCATAGATTATTTTATATAAAAAGCCACTGTTATGCTACCGCTTTTACTAGTCAGACTTTTTGTTTTAATTGTTGTACTTATGAAAATGTTTTTGAGGCCGATACAGATGAGATCACTGATATTTTAGCAACAAGAATAGACCTATACCAACATCACTTTACTTTTTTATTTTTGAAGTGCTCCTAGATAAAAAAAAAATTAAATTCTGTGAAAATTAAGTCAGTGATTTATAAATCTGTTTACTATCAGTAGCAAGTAGTTGGTAGTCACTTTCATCTAGTTTTGTTTATATTTTACCCCACCCTTCCCCTTTTTTTCCATATGTTGGTTAATTATATTATGATCCATTGTATGGAGACTTTTTTGGTATTGTTTGTTTATGTATTTCTCTGTATATCCTCTGGATATTTATAAACTGCCAATGAAGTAAATGGTTTGTCACAGATGCGTTAATTTAATTGATTTACACGTTGATATGTGAGAAAGTGAAAATAAAAATGAACTGTTTCACTAGTACGGTGAATTGGTGGATTTTTGTTCAATTTGAGCCAAAATCATCACAATTAAAAGAACCACAGACTTAAACTACTTCAGTCTGTGTGCATTGAACTTATTTAATACACGAGTTTCACAATTTGAGTTGAATTACTGAAATATTATTTATTGAGATGCACCTGTGTGTGTGTGTGTGTGTATATATATATACATAAAGTTTGCAAACCTTTTTTTACTTGTCTGGCTTTATAAATTACATGAACATGGCAAAGCAAAACTACAATATTTGAATATATGAGTATGCACCTCATATTTTGTAAAGAACTGTTGCACAAATTACATCAGTATAAAATAAATCAACACCAAACCATTAAGAATTTTATTTGATTACTATCAGAATGATCATTCATTTATACCACATCACGGTTTATTTCATGAAGCGAGTGTTCACATACATATTTCATGCATTAGGACAACAATAACTTCATTATGCATTCACTTGATATCACGCACTTTAACACAGTACAAATATTCATGGCACATCATTAAATTACAATAAGCATATTGCTTACACAAACATAAATTGTACATTTGTATTGCTAACAACAAAATATAAATCTATAGCTCAGTGTTAGGTTTTCGTCCTTTGATTTGATTGGGCCACTATGCTTTTCTATTCCTTTGCAATGCATTCTATGAACATATGGATTATTTTCATACTTCATGTTAAATATGCAATGTTATACATAGTGTTTTCATTATAATGATGAAAATTCATAGAATACATGAAGCCATTATACATTCAAATTGACACTTCTGAAACACAGGCTGCTTTGTAGTAGCTTTGATAAAATTTTGCCAGCAAAGATAAATATTGCCCTTTCCTGCAATGTTCAAAACACAGTTTGACACACTGAGCAACACACACACACACACACACACACACACACACACACACACACACACACACACACACACACACACACACACACACACACACACACAACATCCACACTGCAGTGTAGCAACAATACAATATTTGCTTTACTATTCAGCAACACTTACATAATAAATAAATACCAAGAGCAGCAATCAAAACAACTTTGTACTCCATCAATGTGGACCCAGTATATACTTAATCTGAGCAGAGACAGCGAGTAACATCTAGAAGTGTAGAGGACAGATTCATGGCTGATTGAGAGACAAAATGAATAAACGAGGAAGGAAGCAAGACTAATGTTTGGAGTCTCGGGGATAAAACTCGGCCAGAGTGCTCTGAGGAATCCTCTTCAGCATCTCCTTGGGGAAGATTCTCAACAGCTGCCAGCCAATGTCCAGTGTTTCAAACACAGTTCGGTTCTCATATGCACCTGTGGCATAAAACATGTTTGGCTCATTCAGAAGATATATAATAGTGCAGTCCGTTGACATTCACACAATTATTTATTTATATATATATATATATATATATATATATATATTACTACATATTTGTACGGCAGTGACAGTGGCAGATTTTTACCTCCGTGGTGGTAATGGACTTAATACGTCAGTGGTGCGGTGTTGTAATATATATAATTAGTTTTATATATAAAAATAAATACAAAAATAAATAAAAATGAGGCTTGATCATCTATTGCGTGTTTATTAGCACTTCCTTTAATAAGAAAGTTAAATACACCCTGTTTACTGGACGAGAGCGGCATGGTGCGGCACAACAAAATACCATAGAACCCATTATAATCAGTGATGCTGTCTACACTGAATGCGGGCGGAGTCACGACACAACAAATCATCAACAGGAAAAAGCCCCGTCCCATTTTAATGTACTGACACAAAGTTCACAAAATTGAATGTCATTCTGCATCGAGAATGGCGAAAGTAACTCTGGTACTTGTTCTGAGAGAAAACTGGACAGTGCAGTATGCTTTTTCGCCTTTTCTCTGTACAAAAACCCAAGGGAAGCAGGTCGTGGAGATGACGAGAGGACGCCATATAGTAAATCTATTAAAATACTGGTTTAATGTACTAAAACAGTGATGATAAAATACATACAGACAAGCCCAGAATATTAACACAACTTGTTTAAATGTTAAGTGTTTTCCTCCCTTTAAAAAAACGTAATAAACGCTTATGCATTAAGACAGAGTATTCAAGACGGTATACTCACAAAAGTGATGTTAATTCTTAAACCAAACAAACTGTTTATAAGCTTCCAGTGATTTAATTCAAGTTATTTGTTGTAACTAAACAAAACAGTAATTGAACAGTGACAACAATTATAATTAATTTAAATGTTTGCAACAAAGAAATGGACTGACTTCTGTCAGCTTGTTGAACAAACACTTTATTTGGATAATCTACTGTACGATGGCTGAAGCAGCACGCGTCCAGCGGGCCAAACTGTTTTCACAGTAATCAGATCAACATTTTAAACAAAATTCTACAACATTCGCTTCCCTGCAAACGATTCAATGAAGAATGTGAATATTTAACTTAAAGGTAAAAACAAAACCAAAGATAAGCAGGTATGCGTATTAATTTCAACATTTGCAGCAGAGGGTGATCCTCTTAAAATGGCGGTGGTGCCCCAGCTTGCAAAGTGGCATGACGTAGCTTCACATTCTCTACAGACAGAATTGTCATAAATGTCCCAAAATTATCAATAACTAATTTTCGACCAAAAAGTTATGGTGTTTTGTCTTTGCACGGTAGCACTGCTGTCACTATAGACAGGCGTGGTTTCAGCTCAGCCTTTTAGCCCATTTACGATTATCCGGGAGTGATGCACGGTGACGCTATCCAAGATGGCAGCGCTTGGCTCCACCCACATTAGGGTTAAAAAATTAACTTCAGAAACCTACGAGTGATGTCACTGACACTACGTCCATGATTTGTACATTCTATAGGCATAAGACAGTGACATGTTTAGAAGTACATCCTTTTTATTCTAATATATTTTTCTTTTTAAACTGATATTACACAGTATTTTTGGTTGGATGAAGACAGCTGAATAGATGAGTTACATTTTTGTGTGCGAAAGGGCCTTAAAACGAGATTATTTAAAACATGTTTTGTAACACTACACAGGTGCTCTCCTGTTGCTACTTACCCTGGGAAATAAAATTCTTCTCAAATTTCTGTAAGAACTCCAGGTACAACAAGTCATCTGGTGTCAGTGCTTCTTCCCCAACCACGGCCTTCATTGCCTGCACATCTTTCCCGATGGCATAGCAAGCATACTGCAAAAGATGAGAAATAATTGAAATCAAATTTAAATCTCCATACATAAAGTGCTCAAAACATCAGATGAATAAAATAAAGGGGGGCAACACAATTGTTTGTTTCTTTATTTCTTGAGAGTTTACTCTACAGTTTAAAGGTTTGGGTGTAGCAAGTTTTTTAGAAGAAGAAGAAGAATGTGATACTTTTTATTTCAACAAGGATACAATAAACTGTATTGCAAAATATTTATATTTCAAATAAATGCTGTTCTTTTGAACTTTCTATCCATTAAAGAATCCTGGGAAACTTCATCCTTTTCCCACAAAATTAATGAATTAATTTAGTGTAATTCAGTTTTACACCACAGGAATATATTACATTTAAAAATATATTCAAATAGAAAACCATTTTAATCGTAATTAAATATTAATGAAATTGTAAATAAATATATTTTCATTTTAACTGTCAGAATATTAACATTGTATAATAATTTGATCAAATAAATGCAGCCTTAATGAGCATGAGAGACCTCTTTCAACAACACTTTTTTAATTAATCTTATGGTATGCAATTTTAGATTTGCTAATTATATGTAAAAATATTGTACAAAACAAGCACAAAATATTCATTTTGTTTCATATACACTATATTGCCAAAAGTATTGGGTCACCCCCTTCTAATGACCCCCTTCTAAACTACTTTAGTAATTTCCATGAGTACAAATCTTAATGTTTAAACATATAATGATATTCTAGGAATTGTGTGCTTCTAATTTTACAGCAACAGTTTGGACAGGACCCTTTTCTATTCTAACATGACAGTGACTCTGTGTATAAGGCAATGATCAAAGATAAATTATGATTCAGTCAGTGTGGAAGAACTTGACTGGTCTGCAGAAAGCCAAGTCTTAATCCCAGCTGAACACCTCTGGGTGTGACTCTAAATGCAGACATTGAGCCAAAAATTCATCACCAAACACAAAACAAGGGCACACTGATGACAGCTGGAGGGGCAATCATGGCCTAATGGATAGAGCGTTGGACTTGAAACCCGAGGTAACCCAAGGTTGTGGGTTCGAATCCCGGCTCTGGCAGGAAGTGTCCACGACTGAGGTGAGACCCTTGAGCAAGGCACCGAACCCCCAACTGCTCCCCGGGCGCCGCAATGGCGGCTGCCCACTGCTCCAGGTGTGTGCACTTGGATGGGTTAAATGCAGAGAACACATTTCACTCCTCATTATACTCTGTATAATTGTGTATGTGATAAATAAAGCTCATCTGAGCTCACTCAGGGCGGGTCTAAGGTAAGACACCAGTCCAGTCTGAGTTAAAACGCTACTGTCAATCAATTATCGTGGGAGAGACTGGGTCTGTGTGACATCACACAGACAGGCATCTGAGATCGGCTCAATTTGAGAAAGGGGAAATTATTTCATGAGATTTAAAAGAAAAAACACTGGGTGGATCTTTATTATTATAGAGTGGTTGTGTACACACACTGCCAACACACATTTCAGTTCAAACAGCTTGTAAAAAATTTGCATCTGATGACCCCTTTAAGCTTAGAGTAACTTTTTTTTTATTTGAGGGGTGGAGGGGGGCATTTTTAGAAATCTCACCTAAATGTTTGATAATTTTCAAGATCTATAGGCTATTGTGCAACAATTGCACGATTGTATGACAGATTGTATGCACGATTGTATGCACAGATCTATAGGCTATTGTGCAACAATTGCACGATTGTAAAAACAAAAATGCAATGCACAAGCCTGATTTTTACGCCAGGTTCACACATACTCCGTTTGCAGTGCTTTATCCTTTCACACCAAGTCCACTACTGATCTGTGGCTGTTTACCACCAGCACAACATGTATCCATTATTTTGATTTCAAATCCAAACATTGTAACTGAAAATGCTTTTTCAGCATTGTGATAATTTTTTTTTCCCACAGTACAGTAATACAATAATTCATAGAGGTGTTTAAACATAATAAATATAAGCAACACATTATTCAATGCTTTTAACTTTTGCATTTACTGCTAGATTTAGTCTATATATTAAGATGCTCAAGCAAGTAGCAAAACATTTAAACTACTTTTCTTTTACGTTATCACAAACAGTCTAAATTCTAACTTACTATTGACAGAAACGATCAGCTCTACTGCCTTTTGATTTGCATTTAAATCTTTATTACAAGCAACCCTGCGGTGCATAAAGAACTTTGTTTTACTACCTCCACGAGTGCCATCTATTATTGCTGTTTTTCTAAAAGTGCTCTTTTACTTTAAACCTAGCCAGAAAGCCATATGTGCTGAATGTGAAACACAGTAGACTTTAATTATATGCATTTATGGTGTAACTACTACATTTTAAATGTCAATCCATGTTCATATTTAGCGCAAATAATACACGGACACTAATTCAAACTCGGTGCGGAAACGATTGCTGCACTGCTACAGACACACCGCTCATGGAATGCACTGCAACCATGTGCAGTGTGAATGCTCTGATCCATTAACATGAGCGTGGAAAAAAATACACACCACATACACACTGCAAACGGAGTATGTGTGAACCTGGCGTCTCCAAGAGAGAGCACGAGTGCTGAATGGATAAACACAGGCATGAATTAAAAGGAATTTAAATAACATCTCATATAAGGTTTTCAAATTACTTTATAATAGGGTTGCACGATATTGGGGAAAAATCCCATAAATGCGATATTTTGTATTTCTGAGATATATATTACAAGCCACGCCCACAAGCCACGCCCCAGAATTTATTATTCAAAATACATATGTTATCACATTAATATATGTGCATAATTTATTGCTATTATAATAGTAAGTACATGTAACGTGTAACAAGCACACCTTTAAATATTTGGTAAAACTTAATTTTGACATAATTAGCAAATCTAAAATGATGTAAAATTCCATACTTACCAGCTGATTAGAGACATCTGAGTGGTCTTTGCGTGTCATTCCTTCGCCAATGGCTGACTTCATCAATCGAGACAAAGAAGGTAGTACATTGATGGGAGGAAAGATCTGTATAGAAATATCAACAGTTGCTTTAAACAGCACAAAGGATTCAATCAAGTACTAAATAACTAATATTCAGACTGTGAGATTGTTTCCATTACTCACCTGTCTGTTGTGAAGCTGCCTGTCCACATAAATTTGACCCTCAGTGATGTAGCCGGTTAAATCGGGAATAGGATGGGTAATATCTGTGGACAGGAAATGAAATTAAGCAAGTAAACCATTTATGATGATTGAAGTATTAAAAGAAGAGTAGGAACAAGTAGGTTTGCCAACCATCATTGGGCATAGTGAGGATTGGGATTTGGGTGATGGAGCCATTGCGTCCCTCCACACGTCCGGCCCTCTCGTATATTGTTGCCAGATCAGTGTACATGTAACCTGGGAAACCACGTCGACCAGGAACCTCTTCTCTTGCTGCGGAGACCTTCAAGATGATAGTGTTAAATGCACAGTCACGAGTAGCATGTTTAGCCTTGATGCTAATGGCTGTCAGTATAAATTCACTAGGGATGCCAAATCAATTAATTGCAATCAAAATAAAAGTTTACATAATATATGTGTGTGCTGTATATATATTTATATGCATATATAAATATAAACACACATGTAGATATTTAAGAAATATGTTTATTTTAGTGCTGTCAAATGATTAATCACAATTAATCGCATCCAAATTAAGTTTGTTTACATAATATATGTGTGTACTGTGTATATGTATTATGTATATATAAATACACACACATGCATGTTTATATTTAAGAAAAATGTTACGTTTATATATTAAATATATTTATATATTATATAATTTATATGAATATAAATATACATGTAGATATTTTCAAAATATATGCTGTATGTATTTGTCTTTATATACACAAACACAATACACACATATATTATGTAAACAATAACTTATTTAGGATGCGATTAATCGTTTGACAGCACTAGTATATTTATATATTATGCAAATACAAACTTTTATTTTGGATGAGATTAATCACAATTAATCGATTTGACAGTCCTAAAATTAACACATCATACCTCTCGTAAAGCCTCGGCATAAGAGCTCATGTCAGTTAATATGACCAGCACGTGTTTCTCACACTGGTAAGCCAGAAACTCAGCTGAGGTAAGCGCAAGGCGAGGGGTGATGATGCGTTCAATCCTGCAACAGGAAATCAAACATTTTGGTCCAAGTCACATTAAAATAAAATAAGTCATTATTTACTCATGTTCACGTCATTCCAAACCTGCATGACATTCTGAAGGATTGTACTGGTTGCTCTTCAGGAAAGCATTTCATTTCATCCACCTGGAGTCATTTAGACTACGGATGTTTTAATGGTGCTTTTATGCATATTTGAAACCCAAAAGGCTATATGTGTTTGGAATGACATGAGGGTAATAAATTATGACATTATTTAATTTTTGGGTGAACTATGCCTTAAACTTTGAAGAATATTTGAGAGGATACTGACGTGGGATCATTAGCCAAATTTAAAAAGAGGCACACATTGTCCATGGACCCGTTCTCTTCGAAATCAGACTTAAAAAATCTTGCAGTCTCCATGTTGACCTAAAGACAAAAGTAACTTCATGAAGATTTCCCATTGGTATGGATGTAGACTTTTAATCAGAAGGGCTCCTCACCCCCATGGCAGCAAACACGATGGCAAAGTTATCCTCGCTGTAATCCATCACATCTTTGGACTTCTTCACCAATCCCGCCTGACGACAAATCTGTGCAGCAATCTGAAAAACAGTTACATTACAGTGAGGAAAAAAATAACTGGTTCAAGGTTCAATTGATAGGTAATTAGACTTGAATTAAAATGGGAATTTTGGGTATATTCCACGATATTGGCAAATATATTGTTAATTACCATTAACATCAAGATGGCGCCGCAAATGACAGCCACAACGCTGAGCTTCCCAATCCCTCTTTTGTTTGTTTGTTCTGTGTTTTGTCATTCTTCTTCTATAAGTTTTACCAGAGGCGAACTTAACATTAAGCAACACATCCCAGACAATATTTTTCAGTTTTCTGATAATTCAGACATTTTGTTGGACATTCTAGTCGGAGGTACAGCAGTGCTGTTCAAACATGCGTACAGATGCAGAAGAGGAAAGTATGCCGACGCACTGGTTAAGTTCCGCAAGCACGGCTCTCGAACCACGATCCCAAGCATTCATCTTGCGAATGTCCATTCCCTTCTTAACAAAACGGATGAACTTCTCCTCGCCCACATCATCAGAGACTTTTCAAACTCTGCTGCACTGTGGTTCACTGAAACCTGGCTGAATAAAGCCATTCCGGACAGCGCGCTTCATCTGCTGGGCTTCCAGCTGTTCAGAGTATATCGCATTGCAGAGTTAACGGGGGAAAACGAGAGGTTGTAGATTGTGTATCTACATCAAGGAATGTTGGTGTTCAGACGTAACAATGCTGAACAAGGTATGCTGTCCTAACATAGAGGCAACTCTTCATTGACTGTAAACCTTTCTACTTGTCACGGGAGTTTTCCTCTTTCATTCTCGTGAATGTGTACGTTCCTCCAAACGTGTGCGCAAACGCTGCGATGCAACAAAAGGGAAAGGTACCTAAGATTCCCTTTTAATCATTCTTGGAGATTTTAACAAAGCAAATATATCCCGTGAACTCCCAAAATAGAGACTAAGGACAGTATTTTATTGGATATATTGTTACACCACAATAAATGAGCCTGATAAATTTTGTAACTGTGGAATGATTATTTAATCATCAAAAAGGGAGTCTAGAAAAATTCAAACAGACAAAAAAGAATTTAGAATAAAACTGGAATTTGGGGAAAAAAAATTACGGATTTCATAGGGCCCTAAACAGGTGAGCACACTCCCAACAGCGGACAGAGAGCGTGCATCGGAAAAAAATGTCATGTTAAATATGCCCCCGCCCACAAAAAAGCTGTAAACCTAGGAGAAACACTGCCCAGTCTTCAGTGTTACATGATTATTCAGAAATCATTCTAATATGCTGACTTGCTGCTCAAGAAACTCTCAAATATTTTTTTTTTCAACCTCTTTACAATTAAGATGAAAATAAAACATTTGAAAAAAGTAAAAAACAACAGCAGTCTCACCTCATTGTGGGGTAGACCAGCTGCAGAAAAAATGGGAATTTTTTGGCCTCTTGCAATACTGTTCATTCCATCAATGGCAGAGATGCCAGTCTGGATCATTTCCTCAGGATAAATACGACACTGAGGATTAATTGGCTGACCTATGGGAAGCAGGACGAAATTGGATGATACACATATCATCAACACTCAAAATTGCCACTGATGACTATTTGTGAGCATAACATGGTATGTGGCCTAAATGAAATGTACCATTAATGTCTAAGTAGTCCTCCGCCAGCACCGCAGGTCCTCGATCAATTGGCTTTCCTGAGCCATTGAAGACCCGACCTGTAACAGACTTCTAATTTTAGCGAGTACACATGATAAAAAAATATCACATGGCTTCAGCACGTCTCCTTTTTTCTTCTTACCCAGCATATCCTCAGACACAGGCATGCGCAAAATGTCCCCTGTAAATTCACATGAGGTTTTTTGGGCATCAATACCAGATGTTCCCTCAAACACCTAAAAATGTAATAATGAGGGATGATAATGTTTAGATTTCCAAAATGGAGGAAAAAATGAAAATAAACATAGGTATTTCAGAGGGTCTCATTCTCTGACCTGGACCACAGCTTTGGAGCCTGTGACCTCCAGCACTTGTCCGCTCCTCTTGGTGCCATCAGGCAGAGTCAGATGAACAATCTCAGCAAACCTGGGGAACTGAACCACATGTTACTAAAAACCAGTTACCATTACATCAATGGTACACTGGATTACACTAATAACTTTAGTGTAATCCAGTATTTTCCAAACAAATTAGATGATTGCCTTCGCTTCTGAATGCATGGTTGCAGACAATAGACTATAATGATCATTTCAGTAATGGTTCAGCAGCTGTAACTAGATTGGTTATTGAGTAGACATGGCCAAGTTGTAATTACCATTTACATGAAAATATTTTATATTGGTTTTATTTTATATTATACGCAATTTGCAAGCAGACAGCTGTGGTGCCACGTTTGGATGCATTATGTTTCCTAAAACAATAAAAATCAGACATGTAACAACAGTAATAAATAATACATAAATCCAATACCTTCACTTGATCCAAAATCACCAGGGGTCCATTAACACCAGCAACGGTTTTATACGCTGTACATACAATAAACATCAACGTCAAAAGAGTGTTTTTGAGAGTCTTAATCAAATTACAAACACAACTAAGTTACACAAATTCTATAAAGTTTTTTTTCTTTTAATTACATGAAAAAGATCACTAAACAAAGCATTAATACAAATAAATACAGTAAAAAATAAAGCACATATCACCTGATAAAATATGACATCATGCTATGGTCAAAGTGTCTTAAAAGAAAAATAAAGAAAAAGAATGAGCATGTCATAATATACAAAAACATAAATCCTAAAAGAAATAAAGATGCGCATAATCATAAAATAAAAAAGGTCATGATGCTTCCCTGACATTTTATTTATTTATTTGCTCAAGTTTAAGAAATTGCCTATTTTTTCCAACTAAAAAGACTCCATATCTGTGAATTAACCAGTTTAAATATCAAATCTGTTAAAGCTCCTTGCATTTTTTTATGTTATCAATGCATCTGACGATGCTGCCATCTATGGCAAGCCAGTTTAACATTAATCCTTAAAACTAATCTGTATTTTTTGTCACTACTAATTTGTATTCCTAGTAAAACAACAACACACAATTAGTAACCATTATTCTACTCTCTAGAAACTATTATTAAGAATAGATATTAATACCAGAGACTGTAGATATATAACGACGGAGCACTCATATTACTAATGAATAGGTGAAAGTGCAATGCACAATATGGCAGAATAGTCCCACCTTCTAGATAAAAGAGGCAATTGTTAATTGGTAATTAATCTTGTCATGGCAGCTGCCATTAGAAGCTACAGTTACAAAACTGTCAGTGTTCTGTTTTTTTAACAATTAGTGTTGTGGAAATGCTCGCGTAAATCTGTGACATTTATAAATAAGGATATGACTGTAAACTGAAAATGTTTGCACTGAGGATGCACACGCATCTGTCAAAGAGCCTGACAGGGCAATCTATTACGCTAATGCATTCAAATAAAGAATTCTCATGTGTTGGGCTTCTGTTCATGTCTTCTCATGTTCATGTACTTGTTCATGTCATCTCATTCGGTTTAATCCACTATTTTTAGATGCATTTTGACGATAGAAATGCGTTATTCGGGGCTGTAATTTGACGCAACCGGTGATTTTCATTATCGATAATAATAATATTATTGATTAGTTGTTGCAGCCCTATGTCATAGCAACCTTATTTACAGACAAAAAAATATATATATATATATATATATAACTATCTTTAAATAAATCTTTCATATATAATTTTGGTCATATGGCCCACTAATAATCATTTTAAATAATCGTGATTACAATATTGACCAAAACAATTTGTGATTATGATTTTTGTCATAATCGAGCAGCCCTAGAATTCAGTATTCATGTGCATCTGCGTGGCTCTCACCGTGTCGACACCGGACGTGAGCACCGGAAAAAATACTGAACCCATTATCAGTGATGCTGTCTACAGATGTGACGTGGAACAACACGACAAATCCCCGACAGTAAACAGGTGCCTCTTTTATTTATGTCATGCTGACACAAAGTTAAAATGATTTGCAACAGTCGCTTTGTCACATCCGGTGTAGGAACGGTGTCTGTGTATGAGCAAATAACGATCAAATATAATAATCAGTATTCTTAACATCGCACATCCTGCAATGTGACTATCATGGATGCGCACATCGCGATATCGATTCTGAAACGATACATTGTGCAGCCCTACTTGGGACTTTGTGCTTCTTTTAATAGTCAATAGTATCTTTATTTTAACTAGTAACATCTCAATAAATGCTATTTATTTTCTGCTTCCAGTACTAACAGATATATATTTCATTGTTACTGGTAACGATTTTAAAATGTTGTCATTCTATGAGGGTCTGTGGTTCAGATATTGAAGTATTCACTAAACTACGTATTCCAATTGTTCTGGTACTTACTTGTAACAACTTTTTAATTGAAAGATATAATAAGTAAAAAAGGACTAGTAAGAATTCTAGATACAATTTAAAAGACTAACTCTAAATGTTAAAGCGGCTTGCCATGAAGACATCACGTTACAGATCTTGTATGTATAAACCTAAAACCTGTATCATATTGATTTATTTGAACGTCATATGTGGTGAAAACCAAACCAATCATTAAATTGTTGTTAAGATCATGCAATTAGACGTAAACAAATGCATATGCAAGGAAAATATTCTCCAGTTAGCAAGCTGAACCTCAATTCATCTGATATGGATCACAGACGTACAATATCAGAAATGCTAAATGTCTGCAGCTGATAATAACATGATGAGGATGATTGGCAGATGCAGTGTAAATAGCGCATTAATTCGTTGCGACATACACACATCGCTACGGGGGTGGGTTTCTGTTTGTACGGGCCCTTCATAGTCAGCACTGGTCACTCACTTAATCTCGGCTGAGAAATGTAGTCACGAGTCACGGCGAGGACATTTTCCCGAACGGCGACGTGTTTGCTCCCGGTAACAGCAGATGATATTTCACTCACGGCTCCGCTCACCATTCCTCTAAGAGCCTTCATGATGAATACTACACAAAAATCACTACTGTGGCTTTCTAAGCGTGAGAACTCGACTGAACATGCGCAATAGTGCTTGAGGGGTTCTATCCCCCCTCCTTTTCAAAATCGACGCAGTGAACGATGACGCCCTCTAGAGGTGTCTGTGTTTAGCACGATTATCTGTGACAGTATAATATGCTTTATTATATTTCATTTTATTAGTATAACAATGGGAGTAAAATACAAATTGAACTGAAAATTCAGACAAATTAATAAAAAATGTAAGCATATTTATGTTTCCATTTTGCTTGATAATAACCATCTTTACAAAGCTTTATTTTTTTCACGAAATCTATAAATGCATAATTCATTCAAAATAAAAATAGTGCAGAATATTCAATATTTTACATTACATATTATTTTGAATCTGATTTGATTTGATTTGGATGGATGGATGGATGGATGGATGGATGGATGGATGGATGGATGGATGGATGGATGGATGGATGGATGGATGGATGGATGGATGGATGGATGGATGGATGGATAGATGGATGGATGGATGGATAGATAGATAGATAGATGGATAGATAGATAGATAGATACCTATTTTAACAGACATTTTTATATTTAAAATGTTATGTCTGTTATTTGTCAACAACTTATTTTCTTAAATGTTTTATTGCAAATTCAACAAACAAATTCAACTTTTCAGAATAACAAAGTCCTAAAATTGTTAGAAAACAACTATTATTGTTCATTGGCAAAAACAAAGATATCCCATCTTTCTTGTAAAAAAATGCATTTGAGTCATATATTTTGGGAAAAATTAGAGAAAAAAACAACAGCAATACAAACACGTTATCAAATAAAAATACCTAAGAATAAAGAGAGTTATCAGTCTACATGTCAAAATAAAAATTGTGATTTATGTTTGTCATTACATTTGAATGGCTTCTTAATAATGTTTAATCATTACCATCAACATCCACATATCATAGAAAAAACATACAATTTATTTATTTATTTACATCATCTTAACAAAACATCAATAATGGAAGCTCCTCACACACAAATATTAAATTAAGGTCTTGATAAGAGTTCTACTAATATCATCTTACATGATTGTGCATCATTAATCCGAGACATAATGTATCCTTCTCTCATATTAAACCTACTGTATAATTACATTGAATGTTACACAATTACATTAAACAACATTTTGATTCGATTTTGTATCTTGCAACATGATCAAATCCAATAAAAGGTCATTATTTTAGTAAACTGCAAACCAAGGACAATCTATAATACAAGTATGACTTGTCTCTCATACAGCATAACCAAACCTGCTGTCATATTTTACAGTGCTGTAGCTGGTGTTAGTGGAGGTGGATGCTCATTTTGGGTTTGGCCCACCTGGCTGTAGGCCACACCTGAACGGAAGCTGGAGATTCGGCTGGTGGGGCGACTCTCAGGTGCGGGAGCATCCTCTCTTCAAGGACAGAAAGAAAATAAAAGACATCAGAGCCAGATAATGTCTCATTATCATCATCAACCTTCACATAATTGAAGGAAATGGATGGATTCATGAAGAAAAATGAAGGGGTTGATATCACCTAATATCATTGGAGAACTCTTTCTCATGTCGATTCCAGTTACATTTGAAGATGAGCAGCCATATAATGATCACAACGATCATGATGAGCAGTAAACATCCAACAACGGTTCCTGTGATGACCCCTGCTCTGTTAGGAGCTGTGGAAGATTAAGAAAACGATTATGAGAAATCAGTTAGCATAACATCACCGGGGTGTGTTTATATGCTTCACTTACGCTTCACAGCTTGAAGGTTAAGCCGACAACTCTCTTTGCCAACAGCATTGGAAACTTCACAGGAATAGACACCGGAGTGGCTTACAGAGTGATTGCTGATCATAAGTGCTCCTGTGACTGAATCTAAATGTATGGAGAAAAAAACACTTTTATTTAAATAATTGAAAAAAGTCAACCGTCCATAAATCTATAGTGTTTTATGTATCTTTCTTTTCTCATATGTAGAAATTTTATTATAATGCATATCGATGACATCTGACAGTATAATATGCTTTATTATATTTCATATTATTAGAATAACAACATCAATAAAATATGAGTTGAACTGAAAATGCAGAATTCTTTTTCAGAATTTAAGCATATTTATGTTTCGTTTTGCTTGAATGATACCAGCTCAAGAGTGCATTACGTTTGTGCAAATCCTGATGATCATGTTCTCCAGCATGATTTGAGAATGAACATCAAACCATCTGTACAAAGTTCTCTTTTTGTCACAAATAAAAATAGTACAGTACATACATTTTGTTTATTTTTTATAATTGGCAAAACACCCCTTTGGTATATATGAAGAGTTTAGATGCAAAAACCTCTAAGAGCAATTTGAAATGATCTTCTTAAATGAGTATTTTTATCAGGCTCTTATGTGTGGGTTCAGTAATTTCATTGTTTTCATTGCTATTAATATAAACATACTGATAAATAAATATGTATAGTCCAAAGTTGCTTTGGATAAAAGCATCTGCTAAATGCATAAATAAATAAATACAATTAATTAATTAATAATTGTGTAAAAAACTATGAATATATGAAATAATGAAAGTGTTTGCACATTTTCTAAATTAAAACTACGTCTTAGTTTTTACTTTCTTATGAAATATAAATTTGAACAGAATCATATTATTGTACACTGTCTAAATACAATTATATCCATAAATAACTATTTAATCCTTAATGAGCTTCAATGACAATTAATCAACTTCACCATGTAAAAAAAATATATTACTTAAATGACATAAATTGTTTGTTAAACAAATTAGATTGATAATTTTTTGTTGTTTTTGTTTGTTTATTTTATATTATTTTAATTAGGTACTAATTAACTAGGTTAATTAGGTCATTTCAATGCATTTTAAATGTTTTCCTCCACTAGACATAAATCGAATAAATTGTTATTGAATGCATGATATGTTATATCATAGGCTCAGCAAAGCCGTAATTTAGATATCAAAATATCACCAGATGGAGAAGAAGCATGTCATTACAACGCTTTACCAGCAGAGGTAGCACTTACTCTGAATGGCATCTGGAGGAACAGGCCCTCCACTCTTTCTCTTCCATGAATACAGCAGAGGTGCGGTGCCTTCATCTGACCTGCAGCGGAGAGATGCTGGTGCACCCACGGCTTCACCACCGTCAACCCAACACTTCGGCACAGACGGCCTCACTGCCACAAAGAGAGTCAAACAACTGTTATAACTCACCCACACAAATTCAATACTTTTTATATGATTGCATCGTGCAATTTTATAGGGAGTCAAAGGAAGTTCTGAGAAGTGGTACAAGCCTATTAACTTCAAGGCCCTCTCTTCAAAATAAACCTTTTAGAGGAAAATTTATTTTCAAACTGTTTGGCCTTTTTCAATGGCTCTGAGCTTGCCTGAACACATCTCCGTTTCTATTGGTCAAATTCACTGATGGCCACGCCCACAAAAACACACACCATTGGTTGAGCCCCTTTGTTGCAGTGTAGGGCTGGTCAGGATTACATTATGCTTTGATAGTATGATAGTGGTGCACATACATGTTGTCTTTGCATATTAAACTGGGAAAGAGGAAAGTATTTCCGTATCAAAATTTGAAGGAAATGTAAAGATCCCTCATGAAAACATTCAGTTTTTTATCATATTATTTGACCATTGTACCAGTTTTACCATTTACTTCACTTTGTTACTCTTCTAAGTATTTACCTGTAGTGGCTATGGCTAACGAATCAGAGTCTCAAACATGCTCAGAAACTATATGACTTCCATGTTGCAAAATAAGGTTGATACAAAGACTGGATATATGTGACATTACCCATCACAATCAGTGATATTTTCCTGCTGTCCACTCCAGGTGCCTTTTTGACTTTGCACTGATACGTTCCAGCATGACTGGCAGTCAGCGAGGAGATCGATAGAGATGCGTCTCCCTGGGAAGGGTCTGTAGCTGTGAAGTCCACTCCATTCATTATATCAGAGTCACCATGGGTGTATTTTCTTCCACCTGTGTATGATATGATCTAATGGACAACATATTAAAATGTTAAAGCATTAATGAGACTGTTCAAAACAGTGCCTAGGGAGGCCAGTTTATAATTTATTTCAAGGATATGAAGCAGTGACAGATCGCCTTACGCACCATCTGGTCTTTTTGTGTGGTGTCTGGGCTGACAACTGACCACTCAATGTCAAGCTCACCAATGTCTGCTTGACTTGACGTGTAGGTACAGTCTATAGAAACCGGATTCCCTTGAGCCATCTGGATAGATTGTGGCCCACTAGAGGTCACTTTCATTGCTGCTGTCACATCTGCAAACGCATGGCAAAAGATTAATTTGCATCTATCAGCAAAATTCTCTGTTGAAAGAGCTGTACAGTCATGGCGTCAGTTTATATGCCAGCCTGCAAGGCTAATCAATATCATTCATTTTGAATGAGATAAAAAAAAAATTTTTTGATTTGAGTAAAATAGGGTTGCAGTTAACATTATGTGAATAAACTTTTTTGTTACATATTTACAATGGAGGCCCATTTTCACATGAGAATACAATCATGCTTTGCTAAATTATAATTATGAGATAAAAAGTTACAATTATTACAGATTTTTTTTATTACAATAAGCCAAATTTATGAGATAAAGATGATTATGACAGAAATAACTATTATGACAAAGTCAAAATTATTAAATAAAAAACACCATTATGATAGAAAACAAACAGTTATTACAAGGTCAAATTATATAAGATTAAAATTGTTATAGAAAACAGTTATTACATTAAGTCGAAATTATGAGATAAAAAGTCATAATTTTGACAGAAAACGCACAATTATGACAAAGTCCAATTATATGAGATAAAAAGTCATTATTATGACATAAAAGTTAACATACAAATGCCATATGTGACTTTTTAGGTCACAATTTTGACTTTGTATTGATTTTTAATCTCATTATTACGTGAATGAGACTTGACTTGATTATCTTATAATGTTTACTTTTTATTATGATTTTTTTTTTCTTACTTGAAAAAATTGGCTTCCGTATATTACATACATTCCCACCTACAATATACTGATTAACACCTCACATTCTTGAGGACATGAAAGTAACTTTAAACACAGACGTTATTACAAATTAATTGAAAACTGCTATTCTAAAACAAATACAAATAAAAATAAGATTTCAGAGGAAATCCATGGCTTGAAAATGCCAGCTGTCCCTTTTTATGAATTATCAATGGACTACAAACATCTTCAAACTGTAACTGTAAATATAGTTTACAGATACTTTTCTTTTAAATGTGATATACTGAAGCTTCAAACCAGACATAATTGATAAGCATAACAACTATAGTCTTCAAATTGTTCCGTTCTTTCCAGGTCAGTTTTTTTCAATGTTCATTCAAAGTCCAAGGATGATCATTTTCAATTAGCCTGTAATTCCAAAATCCCTCATATTTCCGGTTTCATGCAGACAGTCTGTCCTGGTGCTCACTCATAAATGATTCATGTGAGCTCATATAATGAAACTTTCCAAATGACTAATATCTGGATTTGGTCCAAATACTTGTGAATAAATCCCATCATACATCCATGACTCGGATGAAAGAAAACTTTCAGGAGTAATTGAGGAACTTTAGCTGTGTTGTGAGCAGAATGTCAAATTAACCTGGTCTAGAATTTGCTGGAATTAAAGTTTCAAAGTACATCAAGTGATTTTTTTTTTTGAAGAAACTTACTTGCTTTGAGAAAAAGCATGGCGAGCACAGTCGATATCATAAATGAGGACGACGGGGACAAACTTGTAAGTGTAACACAAGGCCATTTCAGGCATCTGTGAAAGATGAAAGCAAAAAGACAGCAAAAGCCAAAGAAGAACACAACTGAAAGTGGCTGTGAGAAAGATAATGAGTATGTCTTGCTGGGTACCATATTATGAATGTTCAATGGTAACACACAGTACCTTGTGTTGCAGCAGTGTTTTTGTTCATTCCTGTTTGGACACCTTTCTTTGTGCCATTTTCTCCCATTCAGCTGATTGAAGTTTTTAAGACACACGCTTGAGCCTAGACATGAAAAGAGACTGCCAAACGAAGGATATATATTTTACACCAATAATAAATGCAAAAAATCATATGGTGTGTTTACTTTCCTTCAAGGTTCTTCTCTCAAAGTTATGAAGAAACATTCTTCCAATAATGTTTGTTAGAATATTTGTTCAAAATGATCTGGTCTTTAATAATGTATTACTTATAGAAGTTTTTTTTAACTATTCACCTAACATTTTTTAAATGTTACTAATTTTAGAATGTTCAGAATGGCCATTCAAAACGGTCCCATAATGTTTGCAAAATGATAAAATGGTGTTCTTTACCAAAACATTCTTAACCTAATTTGGTGTTCACCGTCAAAAATGACCGGGATTTTGAAAACTGCTTTTAAAAATGCTATATTATCACTAAATCTCAGATTAAATATTTTGTAAACGTGTTTTATTTTGATCAGCACAGGTTTTGTATTTCTTTTTGGAACTGATTGATTGTAGGCCTCATTGATCTGAGCTGGTAAACAAATCGCCAAAAAGTTACTGATATGTTATTGAAATACCCAAAATAATCACATTTTAGGAAGTTGTTTTACACTGTGTGAACAAAGTTAGAAGGTTTTAGTCCAATGTGATAACATAACTAGCATTTTTGGTGAAAATAATGTCCTCTCAGGGTCAAAATGACTGGAACACTGCGAAAAAAATGTCATTTGAAATGTTCAGATAACGTTTGGATACCTTAGCGAAACATTACAGCTTGTTTTAAAGCACTTCAATGGTAGTATAAATGTATCTCACACATAAAAAGCAAAAATAAGACACAAATCTAATTTTATACAACAGCAAAAGTAAAAAATACGCACCTGTTGTGACCCGAAGACATTTTTCCACAACCACAAAGGAAAAAGTCTCTTATCTACTTCCCTGTGGTGAGAGAAAAGAACATGTTGCTTTTCTTTTTGTAACACACTCCATTCTTCCTCCTACACTATTTTGAGAGCCTGTAACCTCATAGTTCAGCAAAATGCATCCTGTACCACACATTATACAACACAAGAAGAAACATTTTGGCTGCTCATGCTGATCGACTGGAACAACAGGTTCCTCTGTGTGCAAATGTTTATCTGAGCTAGAAAATAGGCCATAAAAAATTATATTCTGCAATTATATACGGAGACTTACACATGGAGGGCCAGTTCATCTCTCTGCTTTAGTCTTCATGCACGTCACCGTCTGAATGGCTCCACTGTGAGACAACAAGTCTCCTCTGGTATCAAGTGAAGGTGGTGCCATGGTGATGTGGTGCACAGAGACTGGTCTCAGGTGACAACTGGTTACTCCACTCAGAAAAACAAAGGACAGAGTAATAAATTATTGGAACGTTTTAGTATATCAACATGAAGGGCAATTGTTTAATGCAATTAAGTTTATTGACAATACATTTTTTCTCTTGCTATGCACAGTGCATTTTAACCAAGCTAACATGAAGTGAAAGTTCATCTAAAGGTGGTTCCTTTACAAAGAACAGTGAGGCTCCCTCATACCGCCATAAATAGGCCACTGCAACCTTATCTTTAATTAAGAAACGCCCATGCTTTTTAAAAATCTAATGAGAAGATCATGAAAAAGACATACATTTAGGACATTAAGCAGCTGCTCTGGCAACTTTGGCTTCACATGTGAGACTCAAATGGTTAACAGATGGCAATGCAGTTCAGTAAGACTGCTGGTGTAACGGAGGCCAGCAGGTAGGTGCTGTGCCGGTAAACCTCACTCCCCTGATCTCAAGAGGCGCACTGCAGTCTTTAGCCTCCTTGTTAGTCCGCCCGCCTCCCATGCCGGAGACACGGGTTCGAGACCCACTCGGGGGGCAGGGTGGGGGGTTTACACTGGGAAAAGAAATGTTTCCTAAAAATATAAATAAACAAAATAACACTGTTTGGATCAAAGGCTCGCAGGGTATTCATATAGTTAAAAATGCATGTGGTAAATATAAGAATTCTGAGTACTTATGTTTTCACAGTAGCACATATGAACACGAGAACAACATTTTTGCTTTTTTATATTAGACTCTAAATATTATTCAACATGACAAATGTATTTGAAAGGTAGCAAAAAAATCCCTTTTTCCTGATGGTTCCAGGTTCTCTTGGACAATGGTTTCATATTTTTGTAAATGCTAAATCTTTTGTTTTTCATAATTGTCTTACAATTTACATAGTTTATTTTCTGTTTAAATACACATTTTTGTTTACATTGTTTGTAATTGCCATTTGGTTTGACATTTTGTTGTCTAATGCATGCGAGTAATTTTTCATATCTTTTCATTCATATCTTTTTGTGGTGTTTTATAAACTTTTATATACTTTTTGGGCACACGTAACCTAATCAGAAGTGGGAAGTCTGAGTAAGTAGCTATCTTCCGGTGTCCCCCAACGATCCGCTTTATCAGGGCAAAGTGCCAAGTGCGTATCCTTTACATGGCCAGCAACAAGTGTGCGTAATAAAGCCGAACTTTCAACTTTCTTGGCGTTGCAGTTTCTCTGTAGGACGGGCGAGGTGTTGTATTCGTCTGACCGCGCTGTTTGCTCAAGCCGCTGCAGGAATGAGCGAGGATCAGTTTGACGTGGTTGTGGTCGGCGCGGGCCTGTCCGGCCTCAGCGCGGCTCGCAGGCTGCAGAAGAAAAACCCGCAACTCCGCGTCCTGGTTCTGGAGGCTAGAGGTGCGTCGCAAGAAAAAAAAAGACTTTTACTAAGATATCCTTATTAATGAGCTATATAGGTCCGCTTGCATAGATGTAAAGTTTTTTTTCTCTCTTATTTGCTACAACACAGACCGTGTCGGAGGACGAACTGTAAGTAAAGACCTGCCAGCTGCGAATGGCGTTGACCAGTGGGACATGGGGGGACAGTGGGTGTCAAGGTAAGCATTTCATTTTTAAACCGCCTATATAACTGTTATTATTATTGAATGTTTCAGGGAAGGTTTTTAATGTCACTTTATGCAGAGTTGAGACACACTTGTAGACTCAGTCTCACGCTTTTTCTTCACAATACAATTTCCTTCTGGTGTTCTGGTTTCACCAGTAGTCTACGTGATACGCAGGTATAATACGCCGTATACCCACTATGGAAGGTCAAGGATGTGCGAATACCCACTTAAAAAGCATGCGGATACGTAACAATATCGTTTTGTGACAGACCCTTCACACGTTCATTAATTCACCCAGTCTGTGTTGCGAAGCACCGTGTTTCTGACAATCACGCCGTATTTCTGTTGACGACTATTTCTAAGCTTGAAATTAACTAATAAAGGAGATATGAAACTAACTTCACCCTTTCAGTGTTTTCGTAAGCCCTTGTAGCCGCTGCTGCTTCGGGTGACACACTGCAAACAGATGACAGGAACGTTAACATTATAGAAACGACAGAAAATGAGCCAGAAGGCTGATACTATCCTACGCTGTACAGAAAACGAGGCCGATGCTATCGTAACGTTACATGGGGTCTCATTTATAAACGCTACGTACGCACTAAATGAGCATATAATATGCGAAAGCAATTTTCCACGCTCACATCCGGATTTATTTTAGGCTACGGACATTCTAGACTATGCGTACGAACTCTTTTGGAGTGAGGAATAATAAAGTAAATGATTTTATCATTGTCATGATTTTAAATGAAAATATTTAGCCTATATTCCATTCCAAAGAAGTCATAACTGCATAACAGTTCTACAAAGATAATATATAAAAAAGTAGACTTAAAATATGTATTTTCATTAAATATTTGATTTTGAACAGTCAGAATTGTATAGACAATTAGCCTATATTTTAAGAACATTATTAAGCAGCTGAATTTAATTGAATAGTATTTTGTTCTATTCTTCTATTCAAAATGTTGCAAATAACATTAACAAAGATTAAAAATGAGTAGGTATATTTGAATAAGTTATTTTAATTATTACTGTACACTGTTAGACTTTTTATTGTATTTTTGCGGTAACTTACTGGCAGCACTATTGCCAGTAAGTTACTGTAACTGTCCCTTTACAGTACTTTAACTGTAAATGTGTTTTACAGTATGATGCCCTTACCGCAGTTTCATTTTGCAGTATGATGCCCTTACCGCAGTATCATTTTACAGTACAATACCCTTACCGCAACTTAGTTTTACAGTATATTGCTACAGCAATTTTACAATATTTATTATACAATATCTTTATTTTGAATATTTTACATGAATGCTATTGAATTTAATAAATTCCAAAGAAGTAACTTGAGTCAATGTACAGCAGTATATTTTTATTCACTGTCAATTACATTTATTTTATTTACTTATTTATTTAATCATTGTGATGCAACATTACATATATATATATACATATATTTATATATAGGACTAAATTCATAACAAATCATATACAGAACTGAATTTATATCATTTAAATAATAACAATGTGTTAACAATACATTAACAAAAGAAAACAACAACAAAAAAACAAACAAACATGTAAAGCATCCCAGTTGGCTGGCCTCCATGCTGGTAAGCCACTGATGGCTATATAACTGAATTCATAACAACAAATCATCACAATATTTAAACAAAAAACATGAACAAAGCATCCCAGTTGGCTGGCCACCATACGGGTAAAACACTGATGGCTGATCTGAAACAAAACAGAGGGAAAATGAGGGAGAAATTAGTTTATCTCGTTATGTTATACTTTATGTAACAACTTAGGTAACAACTTGTGCAACAGCAGTTATTGCCAGTATTGTTTCTGTTTAAATAGTATAGATTTTTGCACATCCTTGTCAGAAAACACCATTAATTACCTGAATGTACAATGACGTTAAAGGTACACTAAGTAAAAGTGTTTTTGCTTTTAGTAACATTGTAACTGTAAATCTGAAAAACACAAGCTGCAATACTTGCATCTGTACATACTTGCATGTGCTCTGTTTTTGTGTTAAATTTTTCCTGGTGGCTTTGACGTGTTGTGGATGTGTTGGTCCACCTTTGTCCGTTCTCCAACTATTCCTTACTCTCTCTCTCTCTGTTTTCTGGTGTGGCCCTTAAAAGAGCCTTTGGGTTCGTAGGTAGTGCCCTGCGGACACAAAAGCAAAAGAGGAAACTTCACTGAACATGGGAGATGTTGTATATGTTTGTGTGAAACTTTTACATCAATGACTATTTACTAATCTGTATGTTATGAACATGGAAAATCACAGATGTGGGATGTTTGATCATTTTTTTGTTTTTTGATCATCTCTTTAATGTCTTTACAATACATTTCTGATGACTCTATTTGTTGCATAACATGCAGTTAATAAAATGTCAAATACTGTATCTGATAGTAAGTCAAAACATATACTTACAAAGCCAAAGATGCTTAGTGGTGTGGCCCTTAAAATAGTCTTTAGGGTGTAGTGCCTGCCTACTGACACAAAAGAGAGAAAGAATAAACATAATTTTCATCAGTGATTATTGACTATCACCATATGTTATGAACATGATAAATCACAGATCTAGGCTGACTGCTAAATGTATCACTTACACAATCAGATGACAGTCAACACTGAAAAAAAAGATAGAAGAGAATATTTAGCATACAACAGCATGTAGGCCTACAATTGAATTACTGGTACTGTGAAAATTTAAATGCACTGACTTTGAGACCTTCCTTCTATTAACAAATAAGAAGCCATAATAAAGAACGATTCTTAATTATATAATGATTTGTAATTTTTCATGAAATTACATTTAATTGGAATTGCTATAAGTGATGTATATGTTAGAGATACTGTCTGCTGTTTTTTCTCTCTCTTATTTTGTACTCATTTATTATCTCCTTTATTACTTTGGTGGTGTAAATATATTCTGTATTTTACACATACTTAAAATGCTTTGGCAATACTTTAATTAAAATGTAATGCCAGTAAAGCAACTTGAACTTGTGTGTGTTCCCTGAAAGAGAGAGAGAGAGAGAGAGAGAGCAAGGGGTTACGAGCGCACGAGAGAGAGCGCGCAAGGGGTTAGAGCGCACGAGAGAGAGCCTTTGAGACGCATTTAACGGTAACGTTATTCATTTAATTGACGTAAAATAGGCCTACACCATAACTGGCCGTAAAAAAGACGGAAAACCATTATTCGTGTAAATATTACAGTCGGTACGTCTACTGGAAAAGGCAGTAAGTCAACTGTATGACAATTTAATGGGTTTCATAAAGCAGCAGTTTTTGAGGAAAACGAACAGTCCTGTTTGTCATAGCCAATAATTCGATTTTATTAGTTACTTTCTTCATATATTTTTATTGAATTGATATTGGTAATGCTTTACGATCAAAAAATAACTAATACAATAAAATTATAAATAAAAGTAGCCTACTTACCTCAGGAAAATCTGCAGCTGGCGTCTGGCGATCCATTCATAAGGGGCGTCCGTTATGCGCACTGGACACAAACCTCAGTTTATATAACCTCTGCCAGGTTGTTGTTGGGGCTTTGCACGCGATAACAGTTTAAATGTTGTGATGTGTAAGTAAAGTTTATATGTATATATATTTTTGTTTTAATAATTTACTAATTACATTTGTATCACCACTTGTGTATTACATGACATTACAAAATAATAATAAAATAAAATTATACCAGTCTGTATTTTTTTCCGATAGCCTATTTTGAAAACGGTGGGAACCCAATTGTGGATTTATTCTTATTTTTTATTGTTTATTATTATTTCGTTAAAATACTAATAGAATGTTTGTGTGTGTGTGTGTGTGTGTGTGGGGTGATGTTTTTAAATTAATTTTAAAATGTGAAAAATGAATGCAGATTCATGATTTTTTTCGAACAAGATTATAAACTATAAAACATTATCATATGACATTTTAATAGGCCTATATGTGCATATTGTCTTGATGTTTTCAAGAATCAATTGAAATCGAATAGGATTTAATTCAAGAATCGGATTAAAACACATCTCTTCTATTATTTGACCCTCTAACTCTAGCAATCTCTATTCTAATTCTATGCTTTAAAAACTAACAGTAGCATTTCTAATCTTTTGTATTCTGTTTTCTTTGTTTATCATACAATTAACAAAAGCAAAAATGCCTTTAACACTAGCTTGCTCTATTCTTTTTCTGCTCTATCGGTTTTCTTTTAATTTATTATATAAAAAAACCTTGTTACGTGTACTGCCTAAAGCTAACTGAGACTTGTCATAGCTCTTGTATATCATTGCTCTTTTGTTGATTGCTTCCATTGTCCTCATTTGTAAGTTGCTTTGGATAAAAGTGTCTGCTAAATGACTAAATGTAAATGTAATATTTTAGGCCTATTAAAATGTCCGCAGCACATTCGAGAAACCTGTCTTCTTCATTTACAGTAGCACTACTGCTTTTGTGTAAACAGTAAAATACTGCAAATTCACATATACAGTAAATTACTGTAAACTTAATAAAAAATACCCATAATGCAGTGTGTATTACAGTAGTTAACCGTAAATCATATATATGGTATTTTACTGGACTTATTTACAGTAAGTAACTGTAAAATTACAGCAAAATACTGCAAACTCCCATATACAGTAAATTACTGTAAACTTAATAAAAATACCCATAATGCAGTGCGTATTACAGTAGTTAACCGTAAATCATATATATGGTATTTTACTGGACTTATTTACAGTAAGTAACTGTAAAATTACAGCAAAGTCTAACAGTGTAGTATGTGTTGACTATAACATATGGAATCATATTGTAAACAGTTACCAAAATACCTGTGTTCAAACTTTTAGTCTAGCTTTATTATAAAGCTTACACTTGCCTGAATGTATGTCAGTGTTGTTATATTGTGCTGTTCGCTTGTTAGCCGACATTTACAGCTTGATCATATTGTGTAGTATAGTTCACCCAAAAATTACAATTCTGTCATTAATTACTCACCATCATGTCGTTCCAATTCCATAAGACTTTCGTTCATAGACAGCAACACAACTATCAAATTCAAGGCCTAGAAAGGTAAAAAAACTGTTGAATAAAGTCGTATTTTTGTTTTCTTTGCATGCAAAAAGAATTATCATAGCTTCATAACATTACAGTTAAACCAATGATGTAAAGTTGACTGTTTTGTCAATGTCTTTACTACGTTGCTGGGCCTTGAATGTGTCAGTTACATTGCTGTCTATGCAGGGTCAGAAAGCTCTGTAAAACTAAAACTATCCCTTTAATTCTAGGCTGAAGGATCAGATTTTTATTTTATTTAACAGGAAAAACACACATTTGTGTAACTATCCTCCTGAACCAAAATCTTACTGAAACATAGTATTTCCCAAAAGCTTATTCACGCCTACAAGCATCGACAATGTGTTTTCAAGCGAGATGTTTATTGCTGTAATCCACTATCTGAACTATTAGAAAAATACCCCAAGCTACTCTCAGCATCCACTGAGATCAATAAACGGCCGTTACCTGGGGCTGTGAAAGCCTTCGCTTTAAATGAGGGCAAGCAGGATTTTCATCAACTTACACAAAGTCGATTTGAAGCAGGCTTCTGGCTGCCTTTAGATGTCCGAATATGTGCACTAACACGCTTACTGGTAATTTATTTGATTTTCATGTCCTGTAGCTCGCAGACCCATGTCATGGAGCTTATTCGAGAGCTTGGTCTGGAGGTCTTTCCACAATACACCAATGGCAAGAAGGTCCATCACATGGGTGGTCCACATGCCAAAATCAAAACATACACCACTAGCATCCCGTCATACTCCCCGCTCACCCTGCTGGACTTCACCCAGATTCTGCGGCGGGTATGAGTAACAGCACCATCTCATCTAACAAAGTGCCGGTCCACAATAGAATAATTATTTTTTTATTGAGTGCTAGAATGTGATTAATAGCTATCATTTCATATCTTAATGGATGAAGACTTCAGGTTCCATATCGTATCTAAGATGCATATTTACCTTGCACGTTCAGCCACAATAGATCTTGTAGATCTGTATAGATGTATGAAAGCTTTTTAGCTGCTATTTCTAAGAGTGGTTAATGGATTAATGGGTTTCTCCAATCTATTGACGTCATTTTTTAAATGATACCAGTTTCAAGCTTAACCATAAGGTGAGAAATGTGTATATCGCCTAGATTGACCATCTTACACAGACCATATCAGTTGAAGACCCAATGAGTTCTCCTAATGCTGAGCTTTATGACGGCATGACGCTTCACACCTTCATGGAAAAACATATCTGGACCACACGTGAGCATTTCCTGCATTTTCAGTTCACTGCATTAAGCAAAGTAGAGTAGCCCATTGATATTTGTCGATACTTATCTATCTGTGTCCTATAGAGGTAAAAGAGGAGCTGGCCTTGAGTAGCCGTATCGTGTTTGGCTTGGAAGCGTCTCAGGTTTCCTTCCTGTTCTTTCTGATGTACTCCGCTGCAGCAGGGGGCACCCTGCGACTCCTGGAGACCACACCCGGCTCGGCTCAGGAGTTCAGGGTCAAGGTGAGGGAGAGAGATAAGGTGGATAAACAACTCAGAGATGTGACTGAGATTATTCTCAGTATCTACAATCGTTCCTTGCACAGTTACAAGGCCAATCGTGTCTTGAAATCCTAGCTTTTATAATATAAACTGGTTTAAAATATATAATTCATACATAAATTCTTATACAATTTTGGCATTATTAATTCCCTCTTATGTATTCAAAACTTGTTTTCTTCCATTGAATACAGAATCAACCAGGGGCCAGTCAAGCTCCAAAAAGTATTAAAACCGCCGTAAATGTATTATGAAAGAAGTTAGAAATAAACATTTCAATGTTGGCCTGTGTGTTTATGTAATACAAAAAAAAAAAAAAAAAGCTTTTATAATATATTTTAACAAAAATATTTTGGGGTGTTTTACAGCTGTTCTTATTATGGAAAATAATTTTAATAAAAAAACAATTGTGTGTGTGCGTTCCACTAAAAAACACACATCAGAGTATTGGTTTAGAACAATTTGAGGGTGAGAAAAATGAAATAAAATACAATTTATAATTTTGTGAATTATCACTTTAATAAAAAAATGATAAAAATCAATTAAAGTGACTTTGTAAAAAGGCCTGCAAAAATGTAGAAAGAGCCAGTGTTTTAGATTTAAGTTTTAAGCAGTCAATATAACATAAAATGTAAAGACAGGGAAAGTATTTAATATTTGTTTTGATAATAATATAAATATAGATACTTCCATGATATAAAAATATATATATATATTTAAAATACAAAATAAATAATAAAAATACTGTAGCAATAACAAAAAGATAAATAAAAAACACAAATACAAATAAATAATACAAATATTTTAGAAATAACAAAACACAATAAGAAAATAATACTAATACTAATAATAAATATTGTATAAATAGCAAAACGATTAATACAAAAATTAATACAAATACAAATAATTTGTTTTTATAAATAAAAAACTGAATAACTATTATTATTACTAACCGTTAATATAAAAATAAATTATGAACATATTGTATAAATAACAAAAGTATGAATAAACATAAATCAAAATTTAAATAAATAATAATGAATATCAAGTTTTAACAAAAATATCTATAAATAAATATTAAATTAAATATAACATTAAAAAAACTCCCAAATGGCTGTGTAATGTGGGCCAACTTGGAACTTAGCAAAAGCATCAGATATCAGCAGCTGATTTGGGGAAAGGGTGAATTTAGAAGAGCTGTTATCTTCTTTTCCTCTTTTACCTACTTTCTGTCAGCACTGTCAGTCTTGTTATCTCTCCACCAGATTAGATCTACCCATTGAGCACCGCATATTATTACAAGTCATTTTTGCCTGCATACAGGCGATGCAATCTCATAAAACAAAACAACACAGATCTATCACTGTGGCATGATACTTTTTTGTACACCAGATATTTTGAAAGTAATTTCACAATCACTATGGCAGATAATAAGCCCAGTGGGGCATCGTGCCACAACACAGACATCTGTAAGGAGGAGTTGTGGAGTTTTTCGTGTGTTTAGAACAGCAGCTGTGGGTGAGCTCAGTGTGCTGGCTATCTCTCTCCACAGGGGGGCACTCAGCAGCTGTCAGAGAAACTGGTTGAGCAGATCGGCGAAGAACGGGTTCGGCTGGGTGCCGCCGTAACGACCATATGTCAGGTAATGACTCCATCAGCACGAGGTTGACACAGAGATAACGAGCATTTCTCCACCAGCGGTGCGAGTGATAAGTTCCTTTCCTTTAAACAAGACACTATTGGGAAACCAAGACTTGGGTCCCGCTGTGTGCTTTTCGCTTGTTTTGAACTGCCTCTTCCTTTCCATTCCTGTATTATGGTATGCCGAAGTGCTTGTCATGACTAAAGTAACATTATTTAGATAAGCTAAATCAAATCCACTCTATTAGATCGCTCTCATTTGAGGATTGGTGACACAAAATCTTTTGAAAGCCTCACGTCGGTGAATTAGCCTATAATGTCGATCTCTCACATAGAGAGGTAAAATCCATTAGCCATCTTAATGGTGTTACATCGACATGCCTAATTAGAAAGTTTTACTCACCCCAACTGTTTATACACATGAACTCACTGACTTCTGTCAAATAAATAAATAAGCAATGCATGTAACCCCACTTCCAGGGGCGTAGCAGCCGTTTTAAAAGTGGGGGACAGCTGTCAGGTGATGTGACCCTCAAAGGAAAATAAATTATGTACATAATGTACAATTCGCGTTTTAGAGCACCATAGTTGCAATTTTGGGAACGTGCCATAGCTTACTGGAACCTATTTTTTTGATATACTCAAATTTGAAAATAACTTCAGGACTTGGGACTTTGAGACTACCGTGGACATCTATATTTGAGACCACTGTAGTCTGTGGACATCTATATTTTCTGATTTTCTTCAAAATTAAACTTCCCATTGTGAGGCGATATTTTACTCCTTAAAGTGATTTTCAGGGAATTTTGTTTTTAACTTTGTAATGGCATTTTTGTAACTTTATTAAAAGGATGTCATCTTTTATATCAAACTAATTATATATAAGCTTTTTAACATTTCTAATTAAAACAAAATAAGATAAAAACTCAAGAACAATAAGAAGTAGATTAAGAATAATTTACCAATCAAATTAAATCAGTATTTAAGAAATACATTTGTATTACAAATGTAGCACAGAAGAGCACACAAGTGCCTTGTATGTGTATTTTTAGACGATTAATGAGGCTCAGAGGTTTTATTTTTCTACATAAAAATATTAAATGATTTAAATAAGAGAAAAATATACTTTAAAAATGTAACTAAAACTGCCAGTAGGCTATGCTGGGTGACGGCAAGTCACTGATTAAATCACTGATTCATTCATTCAATTGATTCGTTTGAACAGCTGATTCATTCAGTGACTGTCTTTATGAATGGGTAATTGAATCATTGACTCACTAGATTAATTTAAAAACGCAGTTCATTCATAAACGAACCGTTGTGTTTAAATGGAGATGTGCAGCGGCTCAGCTAAGACTTGGTTTGAAACTATTTTCGTTGATGAAATAGAGCAAAATAAGTCCATATTGGCCATCAGGCAATATTAGTCTCTTAATATTACTTCTTGTTTAATTAACTGTTGTATTGAATCAATTTCACATTTGCAAACTCCTTAATAATCATTAAAAGCTGTCACTCGTCTTAGTTCATCGCGATCCTTACACTGCACAATGCATCTCTTATTTAGGCTACACTCTGTCCACACTTTGTTTGTTATAATGAGAGCATATGTCTGATACATTACTCAATTGCAAAAGCAAGTAAGTAAAGAAGTAATCCCTCAGTGCAAACACAAATATGCTGATTGAGTCAATCGCACGGGTGCTCCTAAATATTCTTTAATAGTCGACTAGCACGCAGTAGTTTCAGTCGCGAATGCACGCACTGTAGAGCCCTGATGCGTTACAGTAGGTTAAATCATAACATGCCAATTTGATCACGTGAATCATGTCATCGCGACATAACACATAGGGCATACTTTGTGAAATAAAATATATAACCCTCCTCTGCTTTTGTCTGAACAGAATCACTTGTTTCTAAAAGTGCGGGGGACGTGTCCTGCCGTGACATAATTTGAATATATGAATATAATTGTTTATATTATAAAATGTCAAATATAAATATTAGGAAAATGTGTATTTAAAGGCACGGTGTGCCATTTCTTTTTGCAAAATATTGTATGTATAAAATAACAATTTCCTGAAAAGGGTCCTCTGAGAAAGCAGTTGCCTCTAGCTCTACAAACAGCAAAAACTCAGTTCCCATGTTTTTGTTTTAAGCCAGTCAGAAAATTAACAAAGCAATTGAAATTGAATTGAATTAAATGGCTAACATCACTTCCAGCACTTTTAGGCAATATAATATTTTACTAAAAAAATATTATAAATTAATAAAATATGAATGTTCCCTTTTTTGTTTTATGTCAATCAGAAAATTAGCAAATCAATTAAAATTTAATTGAATTAAACTGCTAACACCACATTCAGCACCTTTAGGGAATCAAAACATTTGACTAAAAAATATTGTTAATAAAATATTTTAATAATAATAAAGTGTTCATTTAATTATTTAAACATTTTTTGTTTACTTTTGTCACCTTTCTACAGGTTTTAGAAGTCGAATACGAAGATGTGTATTCAACATCTACTATTACCATTATGTTTATTTTTCAGGATTCTTTGATTTATAGAAAGTACAAAAGAACAGCATTCATTTGGCATTGAAACATATTGTAACATAAACATCTCTGACTATCTATTATTTTAAGAAGAGGTTTTACTTGTAAAGTGCAGCAAGGTCGCTTAACAAAGGTAGAGCACTGAAAAAAACTTACAGCTTACCAAAATACACACACAAAGATCAAATGCAATTCTTTGAAAACACATCAAACAATTACGTTCTAAGCTGAGACTAAATAACAAAGAGAGGGAAGTAGCAAATACCAGTGCTTGGGAGCAATGATACAAAAAGATTCAGACTCTAGGAACGAACAATAGGCCAAGTTCAGATGAACCAAGAGACCAAGTGGGCAGGTGAAGTAGGTCTGATAGATGTAGCGGTGCATGAACATTTAAAGCCTTAAAGGTTAGCAGGAATATCTTAAAATGAATACATGATGCAACAGGTAACGAGGGAAGATCATGGAGAGGAGTACTTATGTGTGCAACTACATCTAGTCGAGCTGAGCACACTAGTACACACTGTAGCCTGTAATCTTTTTTTTTATTCATCCTTGCTAAATAAAACAATACATTTCTTATCTTACCTTGACATTAATAAATATTCTTACATTATATAAATAAATCCATCACTAAAAGTTGTCAGCTGTATGCATTATAAAAACATCTTTTTAAGTTTTCCAGGTAAAATGCTGAATGTAAGTGGGGCCCAGCAGGGTAAAGATGTGTTTAAAGGGCACCTATTATTCACCATTTTACAAGATGTAATATAAGTCGTAGGAGTCCCCAGAATATGTGCGTGAAGTTTCAGCTCAAAATACCCCGCAGATCACTTATTATATCATTTTGAAAATGCCTATTTTGCGTGGAAGCAGAAACACGCAGTTCCCTTTCGATATTTCACTCATACTGCGTCGAAGATGCTTGTATGGGAAAAACCTTTTTTTCCTCTTCAACTGAAGCCTTTTTATAATCACGCTGTGAAACTGCACGTCCAATGATTCGTTCAGGACTAAAAAATGAACCAATGGCTTGGCGGCGGCGCGTGAGCCTATTGCTATGCAGCCCGCCAAAATGGGAGGGGCATCTAGCTATATAAACGGCCGCTTCTCCGTCGCATCTCAGATTTCTTCTCTTCAGCGACGAAGACCCTTCTTCGCTGACGCCGTGATCCGCCATTGAAACGCCTCAAGCAGCCGGATTAGGACCTCTCGCAGCGACCAGCTTGCAGACTGAGTCATCCCCTGCAGCCATCCGACGTCAATCCAAAGAGCCTCACTAAAAGAGCAAATTTCACGGCGTTGTTGCAAATGCTGCGCCGTCATTGTAAGACGTGCACGTGTCGGCTTTGTCAGGGCGGGGTCTCTGCTGTCTGTCAACAGTTGTGGGTGGGGCAATCATTATAGGGTGGTTGTGTATACACACTGCAATAGTAGTAGTAGTAGCCCTTTATTGTCACTAGTAACAAGTACCAGCGAAATTAGCCATCAACCTGTCCATACATACACAACGGGGTAGACAGAACAGGAAGACAGGGAATGTAAGAAAAATACAGCATTTACATGAGGAAAGAGAGGAGGAAAAAAAAAAATTAACCCCCAGACTATGCTCCATTGGGGAGTACAGTGTGAGAACAGAAAAAAAACACCTCAGCACAAAAGCACATATACCATAAACACATGACTTGCAACAGGGGAAACATATCCAGCTCTGGCAAGCAGCCATCCGGTCCAGCAGCCATTTATTACGGCGCCGGTCGCAGACCTGCTCGACAGGTGGCGGTACAAAGCGGTCGAAGGCAGTTGATCGGGGGAGGGGAGTAATGTCTGTAATGGGGGAAGGGAGCAAGAGAGTCTACACTGCATCGCTCTCCCAGGGTAGTTTATCCAGCATGACCTTGGCCAAAGCCAGCCGGTACGGGGGAGCCAGAAAAGATAAGATT
Organism: Gymnocypris eckloni scoliostomus; assembly: GCA_027564155.1. NCBI lineage: Eukaryota > Metazoa > Chordata > Actinopteri > Cypriniformes > Cyprinidae > Gymnocypris > Gymnocypris eckloni. Next base: position 15,030,077 of record CM050435.1, read on the forward strand.
GAATTTTGTTGTGTCTTTTGGGGCGAACAGCTGCATACCTTCACAGCTTATTCTCTCTGTCCATTCTGGTCTCTGAAATCATCAATTTTCACTTGCAAAGCAATACATATTTACTTCAAACAACATGTAAAAGTGAGATTTGCATAATTGGTGCCCTTTAATGTGCCCCCCTCGTCCAATAGCTCAGGATAATGTTCATGAATGTCCCGAATTATAACCTGCCCAGGGGTTTGGATTTGGTAGCTTGTCTCCATAATAAAAAGTTGTTTATTAGAGGTAGCACTCATTTTTATATCTGTGGCACCTTTGGGAGTCCTACATACTGTAATAGCCAGTATTAATTTATTGCTCAGTCCGGTCAGCAGTGCAATCTATTTGGGAAGGCTCTATGACATATTAATGTCAACATGCCTAACAAGTGCTGTGTGTGTGTGTGTACAGTGTCAAGCCACGTTTAATCCATAATTCCTTAAATTTCTCCCGATAAATAAAGTTCATGTAACAATTCTATTATTGTGTTGAATACAGTTTCCTTCATTGTCAGTGTCCTTGCCATTCTAGTTAGTTTCAACCTCACAATACCAGCCTTTGTCTGGTTTCAGTTTTTAATCAATTCGAATATGTTTTTTTCTTCCAGAATTCAAAGAACATAAAAGTTACAACTTCGGCAGGCACAGTCACTTGTAAAGCTGTCATCGTTGCGTGTCCTTCTCACTTGGCAGGTTAGTGCACGTACACACACGAGTCTATGTGAATCACATGGTTCGTCTAAAACAGTCTGTCGAACTGACCCCAAAACAGCAGTCAATCACATGCCCCCTGTAGTGCACTTCCTCCTGGAGTACCGCCATCCAGGCTGCAAGTTTGGCTGCCACGTTTTGTTTAACAGATAGTGTTGCGCAGAGTCTTGCGAGGACACTTTTAATGTGACGGATCTAAGGACAGCTCTGAATTACGCCGAGTGCCTGAACTGCCATCGTCCTTCTGGCTCCAAATCAGAATTTGTGGATGGCAAGCTGACAGGTGACGGGAACTCTTAAAAACTGCAGACACTGTTGAGATTAGACAGCCGTCCAAAATGCATTCAGCGATTAAATAATGAAGGCAGCGTGGCTTGAAGTCAACCCTCTGGCTTGTCTTCTCCTGCTAAAAAGCTGAAAACTTTTTTTAAACAGTCTTACTGAGAATCAGAATTCATTATAAAATCTGCACACATATAATTGTGTTCATATTACAAAAAAAAGGAAAAGTTGTACTTATTTTTTTGGTGATGCTTGTGAGTAGGAAATTAGCTTTAGAAAATAATTCATACAATACAATTTGATCGCGATTTTATGCCAATATTTAATAATGAAAAACCTGAAACAAAACAAAACCCACCAACAATATCATAACATTTTTGAAAATTACATTTGAAAGTAATGACAGTCAGGGTATAACATTGTTTTAGTCAATTACTTGAACAAATCTAGTATATAACTTCATCAGACTTGGGATATAGTGAAACAAGTCATATTCATATTTTACATATTTCATATTCCCATTCAAGTAATTTTCATATTTTTCAAATGAAAAAAACTAAGTTGATATCAAAAAAAATCTAAATATCAAAACAACCCCTCGAAAATGTATTACATTGATATGCAGTTGTGTAAGACATTTAGTAATGTTTTATACTATATTAATATAGAGGACCTCAGAGGAAGCCAACCCTAAGACAGTATACATTATTTACCAAATTTTGCCATAAGTTAAATATATTAAGTTTCTACAATATATAAATCTGTTGTAGAGACTTCCAGATTTCCTGTAAAGCTGCTTTGCAACGATTGCATCGTAAAAAGCGCTATACAAATAATCTTATGTATCTTATGTACAAATAATTATGATTCAGTCAGTGTGGAAGAACTTGACTGTTGCTATAAAATTAGAAGCACATAATTCCCTAGAATACATTATATGCTTAAACATTAAGATTTGTACTCATGAAAATTACTAAAGTAGTCAAACCTTTAATTAAAAGGGGGTGACCTAATACGTTTGGCAATATAGTGTATATATATATCGGACATTACTAAATCATTATTTGATTAGTTTTTGTTACTTCTCTCTGTAATGTAAAAACTGATCCGCTCTGGAAATTGAACACCTACAGGGTCTGTAACGCCTATTGACTCACTCACTGGAGTGTTAGCGTGTCCCGCTGTGTGTCGTCTTGTCATCTGGGCTGATGGAGACCAACGTTTTAACCTCCCATCCATCTATCTTTTATAATGAGTGAAGTCACTCCCCACCACCTCCATTTCAATGATTAATGAACTGTTTGACTTGATAGTACTTTATTGCGCTTCATTTTGTCATGCCAGGTAATTGAAGACTTCTGTTCTACTGGCAGCACACAAAAGCTGCCTCTCACTGTATATTCTCAATATTGAGTATTAAACATTTAAAGGAATAGTTCCATCGGGCTTCGGTATCATTCCAAACTGATTTGTTGTTATTTTTCAATGTTTTCCAAATGTCCTTGCCATTCAAACTCCACACAAGTAGCATAAGGGTAGTTTGTATAATACTTCACTGTGCTTTTGTGGTATTTTTAGACCTTTTTAGAACCCATGAACTGCTGTTGCATGTCAAGAGATGCGTAATGTTTATTTGTTTGTGACCAAAGTCTAATAAAAGTCTAAAAAGTCTACTTTTCTGTTCCACAGATAAAACAAATAGCAAAATACAGGTTTGGAACAACATAAGGGTGAATAACCAATGTGTTGAATAACCAAGGTGAAAACTATTCATCTAAGAGGACTCAATGTGAATTAGACACTCTTCCTCTGGCTTTACAGTCATCGTTTTTAGATATTTGTTTACTGTAGAGGTCACAGGGAATGCCAGTCATGAGGAAAGTCAGTGAGATGGACTCCTTCTAGCGATCGCTTTAAATAAGCGTATGAAACCTTATACGCAATCCTGGATTTCTCTGTCAGTTGGGGAGAGGACAGAATATGAAGTGTGGGTGTGCGTGGGCAACCATGAGAAACGAACGTGTGTGTGTGTTTGCTGGGATTGTTGTGCGTGGGCACGTGTGTAGCTGTATAAACCCATGAAGTATTCATGCTTTGCTGCACCAAGCCTACAATATGCCTGCGATTAGTCAGGTTGTGGGATGTATGTGCTTTTTGTCTTGGTATTTTGGTCAGCGTTCGGATGCTCAACGGAGTTTGGATGCGTTCCTTCGGTGGGTTAGTGACATGTCGAAGAATAACTGGGTGCAGCTGGTTGGATGCTATATTTAACTCCCAATTCTTCCTCCAAACTGTTGTACCTGACTAAGCTGGCACTGCAGCTGCATGCAATTTAAGCTGACTGGCAGAGAAAACGGTCCCCGGCCCGGCCTCCCATCGACTCCACTTTGATGAGAGAGCATCTCCAGTGACAGCGGACTACGGTGGTGGCAAGAAACCTCACAGACGTGTCACTCAGAGTTTCGCTTAGAGGACTTTTATACTGCATGGAAGCATTAGCATCCGTTTGACTGCCGTGACCTATTTTTAAGGATGTTTACAACGAAGTATAAGCTGATGTTTTGGTTTAAAAGTGCCGGGATGTTTCCAGTTTCCCAGCACTTTGGGAATGCTTTCAAAAGCACAGGCTTTATGCCCAAACCTTTAATTAGCAAATTGCTGGTATCACTTTGCCATTCACAGATAAATGAAGGAAGGGTGGATGTGTGAATGGGAACAAAGGATGCTGCAGATTTTGGGCACTGGAATTTTCATCTGAAAATGGCATTTTATGAAAGTTTATGAATACATAAACAAATACATAAATCTTAAATTTAGGCCTAAATATTGTTATTGAGGGAGGAACAGAGTCATTCTAGGGCACATTTGATTGGACAGAATTCTGAAAAGTGATGAGTTAATTTGTTAATTTGATGACATCATTTGTTTCGTTATTCAAAACGCTAATTGAAAACAAGCATTCTTGGTTTTCAGCCCACTATGTCCAGAATTTTTTGTTTCGGTGCAAAAGTAGTGTGAACCAGTGAAATGTTTTTGTATTTTTTTAAGTACAGTTTTCCCCAAGGCTCTAGGCAGGTGGGAGAATCCTACAGAAATGCTGAGAGCACCTGTGGCCCATTAGCCTGAGGTTATGCTATAAATGTCTGTTTCACTACTCACGGCTACCTGAGTAACAGAGGTGACAGATGCCAACGAGTGAGGGGGAACAGAGATAAAACAAATATAAATAAATAAATAAAAGTCCTGAGGGCAAGAAATAGAGGGATAGATTGACAATTGAAAGAGGAACTAAAATATGGGCTGGAGAAATATCCAGGGATTTCACCAAAGCATGAACTGCAGCCACAAAGCATGTGCCTAGTGTTATTTATTTGCATTCTTGTTTTAACACCCGGTTCCCTGAAGGAATCATGCAAACCAGGTAAAGGCAAACATTTTGAAATGATATGTGCTGAATGCAATTTGCACAAAACAACATCCGCCAGCCTATTTCTGAATGCTCGGTTGTGGAGGATACAGCAGAATACAACAATCTAGTGCACTTCACTGACCTGTACAGCATCACTCCCTGAATGCTTTGATAAAATGGCAGTACTGCACTTTCTTGATAGAGTATATGTCTGTTTAACACTCACTCCATCTGATTGTTATTAGATGAATTACTGCTGCCACAATTGATATAAAACCACACAAATATCTTATTTCTTCAAAAGCTGCGCAAATGAATTCACCCTTCTGTCCTTCTGTTTGCCTGCCAGAAAGGTGGTGTTGCAGCAATGCTATTTCCTAATGTCTAGCATATTGAAGTAAGCAGACAGCCGCTGTCGCTTACAAGCACACAGATATGATGGACTGCCAGGCGCAGAGCGATCACTCTCAATCAAGGAGAGCAACTCCACGTCTCAGTCACTGCGGGTAAATTATATCTGTTTCCCCCGTCTGCCATCACAGCCCTTCAGAGAGACAGATTCGTGTGGGTTGACATGGGATTGTCGGTCACATGTGAACAACTGCACACAAATCATGGTTAAGAAATGATGCATTAGCATGTTGTGTGGTTTGTTTTATTCATTAACATATTGGAAAGTCCTTTGGGGGAGAGTTAACCCAATGGAAATGTGCTAATCAGAGCCTCTTGTTCAATTAGCAATGTTCGTGAAACATAATGCAATCAAAATATATTTTTCTGATTGCCATCGCTTAATAAAATTACACGCATAGCGCTCCTCCGCTTTGCCTTGTCTTGTTTGATTTTTCATTGTCAGGATAGAGACATTTATTAGCATCCGTTCCAATTAAAATGCTTTTCTGTGTAGTGCCAGATCCATTTTAATGATGTTGGGTGATTTGCTAAATATTTTACAGATGGACTTAGTGACAATTTCCCTCCCAACAGTAATCCAAGCTCCCTTTTATGTCTCTTTTGTTACAATAACCCCAGTATTTTGTAATTGTTTTGTATCTCTGGCTTTTTAGATAATCATTATCATTTAGTTGAGATATCAAAACACACATCCAGCTGACATAACAATGACCTGCAGCTTTTTAAGTACTAGAAGTACTTAAAAGTTCTAGAAGTATTTTTCCCCCTTTTTAAAACAAATTCTTCAATTAACAGTTTGAAGCCATGAACTATGCTAGCCAGCTCCCAAATCTAATGAATAACAGCATTAAAACATTTAACTCAAAGCTAAAACACATTCGAAAATTGGAAAATATGGAAGTAAAAGACTGTACATAATGCAGGGGCGTAGCCATAATTTCAGAGGTGAGGTATATTTTATATATATAAAACGTTACAATATAAAATTTCTGTAAAATATATATATATATATATATATATACTACCAGTCAAGGTTTTTGAACAGTAAGATTTTTTATGTCTCTTCTATTCACTGAGCCTGCATTTATTTGATCCAAAATACAGCAGATGCAGTAATATTGTGAAATAGTTTTACTAAAAATTACTGCTTCCTATTTAAACATATTTTTAAATGTAATGCAGCTTCATTACTCCAGTCTCCAGTGTCACATGATCCTTCAGAAAGAATTCTGATTTGCAGCTCAATAAACTTTTTTTTTATATTATTGTCGATATTTAAAACAGCTGAGTACATTTTTTCAGTATTCTTTGGTGAACAGAAGTATCCAAAGATCAGCATTTATCTGAAATAAAAATTTAAATTATATACATTAATAAATTAATTTGGCAAGGATGCTTTAAATTGATCAAAAGTGATGATAAAGACATTTATAATTTTACAAAAGATTTCTATTTCAGATAAACGCTGTTCTTCTGACATTTCTATTCATCAAAGAAACCTGAAGAAAAACCTCTATTCTGAGCAGCAAATCAGAATAGCAGAATGATTTCTGAAGGATTGTATGACTGGTGTAACGATGAGAAAAATTCAGCTTTGAAATAAAAATAAATTAAATGTAAAAATATGTGACCCTCTCTGTGAAATCCAGGCTTAAGTCTCAAAATCTAATAAGGAGATAACAAGCATCAAAGTTTGATTTCTACCATTAATTTCACTATAATTTCAGTATTTGACATGACCTTACTCAGTAAATATTAAAGATATAAAGGTAAAATTTTCACAGAATGTTCTTTACCATATGAAGAATGATTTTTTTGTAGAGTACAGCAAATAAAAAAATTAAAATAAAAAACACTTTAGCTGGGTTTTCACAGAGAGGGTCACATATATTACAATAGAAAACAGTGTTTTTAAATAGTGAAAATATTTCAAAACTTTACCGTTTTGCTGTACTTTAGATCCAATAAATGCAGGCTTGCTGAGCAGAAGAGACTACTTTAAAAAAAGAATCTCAATGTTCAAAAACTTTTGACTGGTAGTGTAAAGGCAACTTAAATGTTTCTCTTATTTCTAGATTTTAATTGGCTTAGAAATCAGATACACTGCTGGGCAATAACCAATAATAATGATTTGTTTATATACCACAAACACTTTTTTATCGCATAATAAGGCAGAATAATTGATATACTGTAATAAATGCTATGTCAATTAGCACTGCACTATTCATATATTTTATTTATTACCTGAAGATGACTTGAAAAAAATAAACCAAATATTGTCGTAATCGCATGTTCAATGTCTTCATGTTTCCAAACGTATCTGTTTTTCTGTGAAAACAACTGTTTTTATACAGCGATAGCTGGAGCTTTTGTCCATATTAGGAATGAACTTTTCTGTGCAAGAGCGCCCTCCGGCTTCGAGTATGAATTAAACATACACTGCATGACATGAGTGTTTAGCGCTCCGTGATGTTCATCTCGCATTATTATGGGTCCGAATAAAACATCAGGTCATGCACAGACTATTCTGTCTCTTTGAACTTAAATCTATATTTAGCACACATTTAGCACACTGGCTCTTGAAAACCTGCCGAAAAAGTGGGGGGCGTGATATACGCCCTTGACATAACGTCTTGAGAGAATAAAATAGACTGTTTTCACTCAGTGTTTTTTTTAGTGTGCACATCTATTTTGCTCATGTTTGTTTACATTTGGTGTCAAAACTGTAGAAATACTCACATGTTTCTTGCATTTCTTTGTTTTGTTTTAAAGGGGTCATGAACTGAGAAACAAAAATCCCCTTGATGTTTTGACATATAAGAGGTCATTTTACTTTAAAAACACCCTGTAAGTTTCAGAACTCAACACTTTGGGTGCATCTCAATCAGCTCCCTAGCTCTCGAGCTCTTAAATCACTACATCAAATACACAAATTCGGTCACTGGTAAGTACCCTGGCTCACTTCACTTTGGCGCAGTGTTCACTCAGCTTCCGGAGACATGACTACGTACAACGTCAACTGACAAAATAGTAGAACATAACCAATTAATTAACAACAGGCAGGACTTATCTCTTTTTGATAAACTTTTGTTATTATATTTAAACACTTTGTTCTGTTACATGTTCTTACAACATTTCATCTGAATATTATTTATAAATGTTATCTAGAAGTTGTTCATTACCTGTCTAGCAATGTGTGTTTATGCTAAAATATCCTAAGAAAACATTTGTCATTTCAAATCTTCTAACACGTGTCAGTATATTTACAGATTTTGCTTGTGTGGTTAATGTTTCACGCTTCAGAAACATGACGTAATTTCTGGTAAGGGAGCATAGTGCACTGGAAGGATTTTGCAATTGATACAGCCCTTAAAATGGCCTACTGCCTGATCAGTGCCCTGACTACTGAACAAGGGAGCTGATGGAGATGCATCCTTTGTCGTTAGGCTAAGAACAGCTTATATTGAAGGCATTCTGACAAAACGACAGCTTTTGGAATGTTCTACTCTATGGTGTAATAGTGTGGATAAGATCTGCCTCCACAGAAGAAGATCAGCGCCTGCTTCTATATTGCTGCCTGTTTAGCCCCGCCCACCAATCCTACATGACTGCATTTTTATCCCCGCCCACTGATTCTACACCACTGCCTGTTTAGCCCCACCCACCGATTTGTGCATGTAGTGTTTACGAGAGTGGCAAACGTGCAGGTCTATACAGAAAAATCAAAGCATGATTATTCAAAGTTATCATTAGAGGAAGTTAAGTTGGTCATCTTGGTTCTATGGCAATGGTCATGACCTCTGGTTAGATATAGTGGTACCAGTTTACAATACGGTGGCACTATAATGCATTAATTCATGCTTGACTAATGCACAGATAATCATGAGTTAATGTATAACTCATGAAGAACTAAACCATTTATTAATTATTACTGCATCAGCAACTAATGAACATTCTATACAATTCATAGATTCAGTAATCAATAAATTTATATTAGTTAAATGTGTTATAACATATTCATTCCCTAATAACACATTATATTAACTTATAGTGTAAATGCATTTGTTAATTAAAACAGTGGGTTGAAGCATGCATTTCAGCTTCCAGTTGTCTGCATTAATTAATCATTAGCTAATGATTTGCAAAGGTATCATTATGTTACGACTTTACTTGTTGAGGCACATGACTAACTAACTAATTAAAAATCCATAACCACAATGACATATTACTTAACAATTAGTTAATACACTTAACAAAATAATAAACAAAACATTTTTCATGAGCTGAACTCAAAGATCTAAGACTTTTCTATGTACACAAAAGGCCTATTTCTCTCAAATATTGGTCACAAATATGTCTAAATCTGTGTTAGTGAGCACTTCTCCTTTGCCGAGATAATCCATCCACCTCACAGGTGTGGCATATCCAGATGCTTATTAGACAGCATGATTATTGCACAGCTGTGCCTTAGGCTGGCCACAATAAAATGCCACTCTAAAACATGTAGTTTTACTGTATTGGGGGTCCAGGGGGGTCCGAAAACCAGTCAGTATCTGATGTGACCACCATTTGCCTCACGCAGTGCAACACATCTCCTTCGCATAGAGTTGATCAGGTTGTTGATTGTGGCCTGTGTAATGTTGGTTCACTTCTGTTTTGGTAAAAACAAAAGTGTTGCGTTTATAATTTTGTTCAGTGTAGTTTTGTGCCTCATCAAGTAAAGTCATAACATAATGATAACTTTGCAAATCATTAACCAAGGGTAAACTATAATTGTAAACTAACTAGGGGTAAACTAGTGTGTAGGAGTAAACTAACTTAATGTAAACTAAAATACATCTCATTATAAATAACAAGCATTTATGTCTCCAAAAAAAAACATTTAATTCAGTTTTCACTTAAATAAGTTATTTGAAAGTATATTATTTCCGTAAGTTATTTTTCACACAAGTTTTACTGTTAGGCTGTAAAGTCTGTGTTTTAAGTAACTGACTGAGCAGCAGACAACAATTTATTTGTGTGCCCCCTCTTCAAAAGGCTATAGCTGACATGTTGGCTTGTCGCCAGATGGCTGTCTCGTCAAAAATGAGTGTCCCTTCTGGCACTGTTTGTGTTACTCAGGCGTAGAGATGACCCTGAGGGCTGCACATAAAGTTATTGGATACTCACTTGCACTCGCAAAATGGCTAAGCCTTAATTACAGCTTTTAGGAAATCAAAGTAGTAGTGTTAAATCGCAGGGATTATTCAATAGATTGGCAATTTCATGGAAAGCTAGTCACTGGGGTATTAGATCCAATTTGCCAAAGTGCTGCTTGATTAGAAGGTATAGCCACCTTAATCAATACCAAAGGATGGTGAATTTCATTCAGTACTGAGAAAGAATTAATAAAGCCAGCTACCATTTTAGCCAATATTTCAATGTACTATCTATTTTTAAGCTAGTTATAGTCTTACTGTAGAAATGTAGCAGAGATTTAACAGTTATGTAAACGTGCAAATTGGCCTCTATATGCAAAATGGCGTTGGTTGTGTTTGAGTATGAAAATAATTAATGTCATTTTAAAGATGTAGACAATGAATGTATTTTGTGCCACAACAATAAAAAAAATGGCCTACAGTTTAGTCTATATTGACTGCTGTTGTGATAACAGCACTTCTTTAAGTTTTTTAAGAAAATGTATGAAATAAAGATCATTGAAATATGATATGGTACTTATATCTTTCTATCAGTCTTTCCACCCTAAAAAATAATGCTTAACTCAATGAGTTTCTTTGTAATTAGTTGTGAAATTTGCATGGAATTTCTGAGTTAAAATAGTTTCTACAGCAGTTTTATTTTAATTTTTTGGAAGAGTTTTGAAAATGTGACCTATATTTAGAAAAATTTGTCCTAGCAATTGACCGTTCGCAAAGAGCTTGATTGACAGGTCATCTGACCAATCACAATGCCGAATCTGCCATCTTGCCCGACAAACAAATCAGACAGGATAGTAGATTAACTGTGGAAATATTAACTTGACAAATATTGTGTATTGATGTCTTTCTGCGGTTGAAATAAAATAAGTTCTGATGTTCATTCATGTTTATTTTATGCTTGAAGTAAATATGAAAAGTATATGAGAAGAATAAATATGAGAAGTAACCTATTCTGTCTTGTCTGTAGGCACGTTGTCAGTTTCCTCTTTTCTCTGCGATGTATTTTCACTGCATGAGAACATGGTGTGTAGTGTAAGATAAGCATGGCTTGTCGGACATAGCAACAGTAACTAGGGAGGGTGGGTTTTTGTGAGGGGTCAATTGTAAGAACAGAACTGTCTTTACTATTTAATGTCAGTATCGTTCTACTGTTGTTTTCTAGTGCTAAATGGCTCTTATTTAATCCAGTGGCACTCTGATTATGCCCTCCCTTTCAGCCCAGATCCGTTATGAGCCTGCCTTGCCGGCTGAGCGCCAGCGCCTCACCCAGTGCCTGCCTATTGGCCACATGATGAAGTTTATCATCACGTACCCCACTGTGAGTAACACGCATAACCCATCCACTTACCCACAACCGGCTTACCGGCTTTCCCAGCTTTCCCAGCACAGTGCAGTCACTTCCCCTACAGCTCTATTCCATTAAACTCTATAATGAAGTTAAAATGTGCAGAGGCATGGAGAGCTGCCTCCTAGTGCTCTGACTAGCACATTCAGTATAAGCCCTCGCTATAATTTAATATTTAATCTTGACTCTGCAGTGACTGGAGATGCCACCTTAATCAGAGGATAAGATTTGTCTGTCAACTGTGAAAGATGTTTTTGAACATCTTTTGCATTTTAAATAAGATAATAGGAGTATTCATGCATTACTTTTGCATTAAATGTTTAAAGTTAATGATACGTTAACACAATTAGAGCCCACTGAAAACCAAACATACACAAAAATCACTCCCAGAATTGGCTGTGAGACTTATTTTAAGTAAGATTGCGTTAATATGAAATGGTGATGATATCACAAATTTAATAACTAAGTAACTCTGTAGTAAGTTGTATTTCAGATTAACAAAATTATAGATTAACCGTTATGAATATTTGCAAGAGAACCTTTTCTGCACAATGCACTTGTACTCTAATTGTTAGTCCACAATTCCCTCCTGAGAGCTTAAAAATGTGTTGTAATATTGTATTATTATCTTTAATTGCATATGTTCATGAATAATGTATAACACATTTATGAAAATTAGCAATACCACATAAACACATTTTGTTGTACATTTTTGTCAGTAAAATATTTTAAATAGCTTGTATAATGATTTTTTTTATAATGAGTTTTTACATTTCCATATATATATATACACATATACAACTGCTCATAAATGACAATTTATGCAAATATAGTTGGCATTTATGCAGATAATGTCCGTTTTTCAGCATTGCACTGTCTCTTTTAATAAAGAATGAATGTTTTTATTTTTCAAGGCTGTTCATTCTCTGCTTTTGTTTATCTGACTTCACAGGCATTTTGGAAGGAAAAGGGTTTCTCAGGAGAAATCGTGGCACGTCCCTCCGAGGACTGTCCTTTAAGCGTCACATTTGATGCCACCAGCCCCAGAGGCAATCCTGCGCTGGTGGGGTTCATCACTGGAGTACAAGCCCGTGACTGGTGCGACAGAAGGGTGAGAGACAGATACAGAGAATGAGAGTGAGGGTTTGGGAAAGAGAGCAATGCATTTTAATAGCATATTGCAAGAGTGATAAATGGAGAGAGAAAGTGAGAGATACAGAGAAGGAAGTTTAATAAGTCAGGTCTATTCTCAGTTTCACACTTTGAGGGAATACTGAGACAATGAGTCAAGAGGTGAATATATATATATATATTCACATTTAGTTCACAATTCACAATACCCCGTTGAAGAGGCCGGCAGAGCTGCTCATAACCATATGTTGGGTTTTGGAAGCTCATGTGCTTGTTTTCTTCATCTAGCTGAACTTGAAGGTCTATAATATGTGGAGACAACTGTTAGCATTCCAATTTTAAAGTTCATTTCACACTTTTAGGAGCCTTCAAAACCATGTATTATAATAAATGGGTGGTTAGCCATTTAATAATAATATTAGCTGCAAAGAAATTATATAATATTAGCTTTTTTTGTCAGATTGCACAACTACTGTACATTTCCAAGGTCTTTTGATCCCACTTACAGCATCTAGGGAATAACTGCTAACCATGCTACCCAACAAAACTTTGACCACTCATTGTATCTAAACTAGCAAATAATATCTTGCTTAACCAGCATGAGCTACATTTTGCTGGAGAAAATAATGACTTGATGGTTGCTATTAAATTAGTTTTGGTAGATGGAATCAACCTGACATCAAATTTAAATATTAAACAAAAAGATTTCAAATGAAATTCAGAAATGTCGTTGGTCAGACTTTATTTTAAGGTCCATTCTCGCTATTAACAAACCATTAACTATACATTTTGCCTCTATTAACTACTAAATGATTGATGTTAACAACATTAGAATTGCATGACTAAGAGTATAGTGTGTATTAACATGTAGATTTCAATTTCTGTACCATATAATCTAATTCTCATGCCATTCGAATTTCATAGTAAGAAATTAATCTAACCCAAAAGCTAATTATGCTCTCTTCGAAATGGTTTTCTTTCAAATACAAATCTTGTGTAATCCCAGACTATCTGTAATCAGAAGCACATTTAAAACTGAAATATAATTTCATTTAATTCACATTTGTCTCATAAACATAATCCTTTCTGAATTACAATCTGCCATCAAAATTATACATTTAATTAATCTAGCTGCTGTTAGAAAAGGCTATAAATGATCCGCCACCTGCAGGATCCTCACATGCAATAGCCCACTATCAGGGACAACTTCCTTTCTGTGTACAGACGTGACGTAATGATGCAGTGCCATGCTCGAATTTCTCACAAAAACCTACCCGTACCACTCAAATTAGAAAACATTATTATAAGCCAACCGTTGTGAATCGGCTAAAGTAAGGCAAAAGTTTTGAACACTGGCTGCTTATGTACTTGCCCAAATATTGATTTTGGATAATTTTTTACCAAAAAAAGTTACGGAATGCAGCTTTAACTAAAACATTTTTTTTTTAAGTTTAAGAACGGAAAATACTAAAACTAAAATGAAAATAAAGCAATAAAAGCTAAAACAAGCAACATCTAATAAAAATGACACAATCATATAAACACAATCAATAAAATTACTAAAACAAACTAAAATAGAAATGAAAACTGAAAACTGAAAACACAAACATGATTCAATGTATTAAGACATAATAAGAGTATATAGATAATACTTGAATGCTAGTCTTTATGCAACCACATTTTCTGTATACTAGCAATATCAGATTAGCGATTAGCCAAATGTCTTTGGTACAGATTAAACTGGAAGTGTTATCTTGGGATACCAAATATGTCCAGCTCTGAGTCTTCAGAGAGTCTTTCCCTGACTGATTATTTGGCCAACTATTGATTTATCTGTCACTCGTCACTCAATTAAACAAAGAAGGCCACACATCTTGCTTGCAGAAATTAGCTAGCCTACAGCTAAAATCCATGAAAACCAGATGAGACCAGAATTCCCTCTTTTAGCGATGTACTGGTCCGATGAGCACCTTTCCATCTTGCCTCTTATGATAAAACACCAAGACCGTCTGTAGTCATGCATTATAGACAAGAGAAGTGAGTTTATGGTCTCTTCATTCATAATGAATCAGATGGACAAGCCAGTCTGGTTCTCATTTGCTAACACAACATTACTAGTTTGCATTAGGTAGTGTTTTATGTTAAAATACCCATTTTACACCTCCATTAATTTTGATTAAGATTTGTCGGTAAAATGAAGAGTCATGTACTCTGCAATACATTTTTCGCCAAACTCTGGTTCTTACAGATGTATGAAGAGCCCAGACTGACTACTCAGCGCAATGAAGCCGTGCTTTCTGCCGTTACTCGACATTACCTTCACATGAATGAGCTGGCAAACTTTGAAGTGTGGACATGAAGTGTAATTTTGTGCAGTTTGTTTTATGGCCAGGCATTAGAGATAGTGGCTAGCCCTCCAACTCCTTATGGGCACTTTTATATCCCCCACCCCCCTGCAGATACTTCCTCTGCTGTCCTGCCCCCTACCTAGTGTGAAGCCATAACTGTACGCTGAATTACAGGCTGGGACACTCGGTTCAAGTGAAACTGTGCACAACATGCAGATGCAGGGTTTTATATGTTCCCTTAACATCTGTCACTCCCTGGCAAAGTAACAGCAAGGGTGCGCGGCCTGGCCCCTTTCTGCCCATAACTCATGAAGAACAGAGACCAAAGAGGGATTGAGTTATTCGGATCGATGGAGGTTGAAGAACCGGATCCAGACCGGTTCTCACCCTTGTGAAAAAGAAGTAGTTCAGCATATTTTGAAAAATAATTCTTATTAAGGAGATTATATACTTTAGAAGATAACAAATAATGTTTTTTGGAGATGTTATTTGTAATTAAATGAAAATGTATTAAAGTTTAAATTGATATTGATATAATATAATTTGTTTTTATTTATATATACTTTTAGGATTTAAAGTACACTAGGGGCCAGATTTACTATCAGCTTGAGCCAGAACAAACCCTCATTTGGCATAAAAAACAAGTACTGTCACGATTGACTAAAGACACGAAGTGGGAAATTAGCGCTGAAATGGATTGGTCATATTTTTGCGACTCACCTTATTGAATATACATTTGTATGAGTTTCTCTTTCGATCTGTACATTTATGGGAGGAGGGTATTTAAATGAATCACGCAACGCAATTTACTACGATTTTTGCTTGTCAATTCACTGGTATTTGCAGCATTATTTAACACCCCAAAAAAGCATGTCTTAAAGCAGGCAGTAATTTGTGCTGCTCTTGGTAGATTGCACTAGTCATTATGGAAATGAGATGTTGCGTCTGTGATCTATAATGTGCACCTTTTCAGTAACTCTACGCTACGATTTTATCTACATCTACGCTTCTACGGAATTGCGCACTAACGCTAATTTGCCCTGTTTAGTAAATCTGGCCCTAGAAGTGTACATTCAGTACTTTTATTCAGTACATCCAGGACAATTATATTTTTTAATACCTTCGTGGTATGTTGATAAACACATGGTTTTGTGCTCATTTTAGATGGAGGAGAGAAGAGATGCTGTGATCTCCAGCCTGGTGAAGTACCTTGGTCCGGAGGCATCCACCTACATTCACTATGAAGAAAAGGTATGTGGGTATGGCAAGCCGTTTCGACTTTTATTCATTTTTGTTATATGTATTCTTGATATCAACAATTCAATTTTTACTAGTTAAAAGTTTTTAAGGCGGGGCTTAGTAAATGGTACATTTTAACAGGTTAATTTGAATAAACTCAATTCAACAATAAATTATTCCAACTGTATTGAAGATGCATTCATTTAGATGGCAAAGCTAGTTTTTCATGTATTTAGGAATTGGACCTCAGGCTATTTCAATAACATGACCCAATTTATGGGTGGTTTCCATATTTGGAAATTATATTACAAATCCCATTCAGACGGTGCTGCAGAAATATTTCATATGCAGTATGTAAAAATAAGGCTGCTAAATGTTGCCATCCTAACAAGTATGATTTCCTTTCAGATTAACTCAGCTGTACCAATAATTAAGACATTACAGTATGCGGCCCGAGATATAGAGATACAGCCAGCATCCCCATGACCCTATTTTGGGTGAGCGGTCTGGAAAATGGATGGATGAAAGAGTGGCAATGAAAACATCTTTTAGTCTTGAATGGATCCAAATGTCAAAGCTCTTAGTTTTTAGTTCCCGTTCTCACTGAATGAGTCAGCATGTGGAAATAACACACATTAACTAGAATCAGGCATGAAACCTATTAAGACCTGCTAGAGTTCATCCCCTCTATCAAATCTCCTGTATGACTCTGACAAGCCTCCGTGTGACACTCACCACAGGCGTAAACTGAAAATGGAAATCTCTGCGGCCACCTCTATTCCTCGTTGACCAAAGCTGAGAGCCAGTCCGACACTGTGCCTAAAACGCACCATTTCACAAACGAAATGGGAATTTATTTCCCCTGAGAGGTAAAAAGGCGCTATAAAACATACTGGAGACATTATTGAGATTGACAAACGGGCACATTGGTTTGACAGCCATCAGCTTCAACTGTATGTGATCATTTTACCGCCTTGGTACAAAAAGGGTGTCAAGCTACTTCAGCACTGTAAGTGAAAAGGGAGAATAGCCTTAAGCAACTCTGTGGCCTGTGGATAGAGAGAGCGGGAGAGGATGATGGGACTACTGATGGCAAGGCCATTTTCCAATGAGCTGCAACTGAGAAAGGAAATATGCTACTAGAGAATTACCCATAGTGCCTTGAGAGGTCTCATACACTGGGCTTATGGGTCCATTGTGGAAAGCAAAGGCACATCAACTCAAAAATATCCAGATGATGTTTAATGCATATAGTGTAAAAGAGCTAAAGCACATTTGTTCTTCTCTAACAGGCTTTAAATAACTTAATAATAAAAAGGAAGGTCCATTTCCCCCACATAAGAAGAAACTAAAATTATGCTTTGGTAAATCATAATTATTACATAAATTATTAAACACTAATTCATAATTTTTAGGTAAAAAGTCTAAATTGAAAATTAAAACAAATTTGTGAAATTAAAAAATTAAAAGAATTCTACTTTTTGTCTAAATTATTTTAATACATATTATTATATCATAATTATGATTTGTTGTAATTGTGAATTTTTGTCTTAAAATGAAAACAAAATAAAAAATACGAAATAGATTAAATTAAAACAATTATGGGCCAAAATTTTTTCTTTTTGTAATAATAATTTTTAGCAATACATAATTATTATATCAAAAACGGTCATAAAAACAACAAATAAGAATCATCTTAAAATGTTTTCTCAAAATTATGGTTTTGGTAAATCATAACTGACAGTTAATTAAATCATAATTATTACATAAAGTTGAAGTTTGAGATAAAAAGCTGACATGACTCATCATTTTGACAAAACATATTTTATGTCATAATTATGTATTTTTATAATTTCAATTATTGTAGCCTATCCCAGTCCCGGGCCGCAGGTTGGAAAAAAGGACCCATGGACAGTGTATCTCATAATTATTATTCATCTCATCATTTCAACTTTTTATCTCATACTTATGACTTGTTTATTATAACTTAGTATGTCAGATTCAACTATTTTTTTATATTCATAATTTTTAAGTTTTATCACATATTTTTGAATTTATGTAAATTATGACCATTTCAAATTGTCATAACTAATATTTTTTTCTGATATAATGGAAATGGGCTAACATATAATTATAAGTTTATTCAACAAAATGCTTAGTTTAAACAAAAATAGTTTAAAATGCTTAGTTGGTCTGATTAATTTGTGTTGTTTCACTTTGGATTTAGGTTAGCACAACTTTCTTGTCTTGTTGGGCTAACAAAAATGCTGGTTAGACAAAGTATAAAGTTGATTCAGTTTCACTTTTGTTAACCCAACTATTAATTATAATTTTAAGGAACTCCAACATATGTTTTTTGCATATTTAATACAACATTTTAAGGCAGGCAGACAGGTTACAAATTATTTTAAGTTGAATCAACTTGTTATTTTTTACAGTGTACAAGTCACAACATTGAAAATCCAAATAAATCTTCATACCTTTTATCATAAAATCCACAGATACCGCAAGCCCAGTCTGTCACTTGGGTAAAGGGTCTGTGCTGAGCATCTGGTGCATAATGACCAACTGCAGTTTTAATACACAAAAAATATATAAATCAGGGAAATACTGATATATTCTCAATTGTTCATTTCACATTATGTCCAAGAGAATTATCTTGTATCATAATTCTATAACAAATTATCCACTACATTTCTGTGTCAAAACTATATTCAGCCTTATTTGTTAAATGAGCATTTGAGGCAGTGTGTTACTTTTTGACATTAGATTAATTGGACCATGTTGAAGGGTCCATCACCAACTACATCTTTTTATAATCCATGTTGGTTATGTATTGAATGTTCAGGGTTTAACATTTATAATGTGAAGGGATTATATGTAATTCTTGCACTTTTTTGTGTTGTTCTTGCCAGTGGTCTCATACTTATACCGACACCTAGTGGTGTGGAGGTACCATCTGTTTTTAGTATTCAGCTGATAGCTAACAATGGTTAACTTTAATGGTGTTATTAATATTTTCATAGAAAGGTGATGCATACTACCAAGAGAGCTTCTTGAAAAGACAGACGTCTTTTAACATAATCATCTAAGTCCAAAAACACATTACTAACATGTAAATCATTCTAAGAGGCTTAGATAGTTTAAGGGTTTTGCTTGAAGTACCTTTATAAAATCTACAGGCGCAATTAAGTACACTCAACATTAACCAAGATGTCTACTTAAGACCATCAGGGTATTTCATGAAGAAAGGCTACGGGGCTCTAATTATGAATAATTCCATGAATAATGAATAATTCTTCATTAAATTAAATTATAAATAATTTCTAGACCTTTTTATTTAGTATGAACATGAACTGAAGGGAACATTTAGTCTAATCCACACAGAATTCCTTGAGGTGACCTTATTAAAAGAGAGAAATAGGAGGTCGCAGGGAGTTTATGATGATGTGAAGCTGCAGTAATATAAAAATACCCTGCTCATTGTAAAGAGAAACAAGAAGACTGTCTGCCAAATGTTGTCTGCCAGACATCGAAAAGTTTTGTCAGTGTCAATGCAAATAGCACTTGCATATTAAATCTGTCTCTCTTGGGAAATAAAGGACAAGCTACATCACAACCACAGTGTCTTAATGTTTCCCAGATCATTTATTAGCCCACAATTAGAGTTTGCAATGGCACTGACTGCTGCAAAATGTTAATTGTGTTGTGTTTTCAGGACTGGGCAAAAGAGGAGTGGAGTGGAGGCTGTCCTGTGAATGTAATGACCCCTGGGATGCTAACGTATTACCACCCGAGTCTTCGAAGGCCTTTCGGCAGGTAAACCAATCCAAATCCCTTCATGTTCAACAAAGCCTGTTTCAAAGCTCCAGTGATTCATTTCCTTCACATTCTCTGTCCTTCCAGGAATAGTTCCATACAAAAATGAAAATTGGTCATTATGTACTTACCATCATGTCATTACGAACCAACTGGTATTTTTCTGCAGAACACAAAAGGAGTTTTGGTCTTTGCCATACAATGGCAGTTCATAAAGTGACCATAGCTGTCAAGCTTAAAAAAAATACACCATAAAAGCAGTCAATTCGACTCCAGTTATTGAACGCCTTTTGAAGACTTCAAATACAGAGCACGAGTCATATAGATTACCTTTATGGTCTTGGAGTGAAAAAAACTAGTATGAAGAAGAAAAAATCCAGTTCTCTTTGAGAAATAAAAGGAGCTCAGATGTCATTTTGGTTGTGATCAGGTCTTTTTCCATTTTTGTGGCACCAAGACCACTTCATAATAATTATATTGTATTATATTTTATTATATTATTATATTATATCACTGTTATTAATAATAATAGTAGCCCAGGTACAAAAACATGTAATAGAATATTTAATAATATTTAGTATTTCTTTATTTATAGTATTAATATCAAAGTTTTTTTGATACTACTAGAATATATAACACTACTACTACTAATCATTATGAATAATAACCATATATTAATAATGACAGTTGGTCAGGCACCAAAGTAATTCGTAATATATAACATATAAATTGTGACAATGAAAATAATAATTACATTTATAATTCAATGTTATTAATAATAATTGTTGTCTCCAAAACAAATTGTATTGCTATTATAATGTATAATAATAATAGCAGTTATTTTTATTTTTTTTATTTACTTTTTGTCCTTGTTTGAGCATGACAGACATATGACCTGACATTGTATGGGTAAGAGGAGTGTTAAAATTCCTAATTTACTTTTTAAATAAATAAATTATAATAATAATAAAACAGCATACATGTTTGGAATGACATGAACAAAAGTAATGTTACATTTTGGGTAAATAATTGCTTTCATCACAGATCTCCTTGACTGCAGCAGACATTACCTGTAGATAAAGATACCAGTGGGGTGGTACACAAATGCCCAATTTACCTTGAAGTGCAAATGCTCCCCGAATGCATGACTAGATGTCAAAAGCACAGCGCTCTCGGGGGAAAACGTCTCAAAAGCTATTTGAAATGGCCCGGTTAAGCGATTGATAGAGCTGAAGTAATGCTCGCCCAAGGAGAACGTACAGAAAGAGCATGCAAGAGAGAAAGTAAGAGCGTTCGATGGCTGGAGTGGAGGGGAAATTTCCATAATAGAATTAAGTCCATAGGGAGAGGAATGCGTTCATCATATAAAGGTGGCTGAGGCATGTACAGACTTCCCATTCTGTCTGGTACCTGTGCGGGCGATGAGCCGTTTGCTGAAGGAGGGCTGTAATCTGTCCTTGACCCACTTGGAAACTGATGAGATCTTGAAGCTCTTGATCTCTCGGATGCTACAAGACACTTTCATGCATTAAATCGCCATCCATTCTTTCTCACTGTAGCTTCTGAAAATTTAAATGATTTCTATTAGATGTGAATAATTAAAAGGACTAAAGCATGAATTAATGACTGGTCCACTAGCACAGAGTTCTGAAGCATCCTAAGACATATCCAGAGAGTTCTGTAGTACATGAAAAGCTTCTGTAAAACTATAATACTTTAAAATTAGGTCTGTCAATTTAACATGTTAATTTAGCGTGTTTAATTCTAAATAAAAAGAGTTCTGCTCTATGAATCAATTTTATGAAGAAATACATCTTTCTCAGCTGCAAATTTTTTTTATCTGTCTTCTGTTAAATTTTAGTTTTAGTTCTTTTATATTTTAGTACTTTATATCAAATAAAAAAAGGCTTTTTATGATTTCAGTTTTAGTTAACTATAATAAACCCCGGAGGGAGCAATGTTCTGACAAGGTGGTACTTGGATGTTCTGGTTTTGTTTTAAGGTGATACTTAGCCTGAAAGTTTCAAAACTGCAGGACTAGACACGAATATAGTATGCTGGCTTCTTTTGATGCAGTACTTCCAAAGTTAGAAGAGCATATCTTGCCTGCCATAGATGGTGGAATAGAAAACACACTGCTTTTATGTCTTGGTGATTCACACAGACAAAGAGCATAGGTGAAAAGCACTGTGGGTAAAGCATATCCCTCAGGGTTTCGTGAACAACCAAGTCCACGCATCCATAATGCATGAAGACTAAACTGCGTGGTGGATGGGAAATATGTTTTTGAATGCAGCGATAAGCATTTTTTAGAACCCAATTAAAAGTTATTTCTATTAAATTCACAGCAGACATAAATGTGTGCATTGTCTTCTGGAGACTTTCTGATCTATTTTATATGTGCATAAATTAACCTCGATATTGAAGTCAATATGACTAGCTATTTACTTGTTTAGTAAATATGTTTTGCTTTTTTTCTTCTTTTATTAGTCGCTTTGGATCAGTGTCTGCTAAATGCATAAATGTGTAGTTTTACATTTTACTACAGTTTACCTCAGTATACATTTTGATATTAATTTTACTACACTTTTATATTTTAATCATTACTTTGAATATTATTAATATAAAGTAATTATTTTTTAAATAATTGTACAATTATATGAATTTATATTATTTATAATATTTAATTACCGTTCCAAAGTTTGGGGTCAGTTAAATGTTTTATGCTTTTGAAA
Organism: Gymnocypris eckloni scoliostomus; assembly: GCA_027564155.1. NCBI lineage: Eukaryota > Metazoa > Chordata > Actinopteri > Cypriniformes > Cyprinidae > Gymnocypris > Gymnocypris eckloni. Next base: position 15,052,737 of record CM050435.1, read on the forward strand.
GAGTCTCTTTCTTGCTCACCAAGGCTGCATTTATTTGATCAAAAATACAGGAAATACAGCAATATTGTGTAATATACTTTTATATTTGAATATACTTGAAAATGTAATTTAGTCCTGTTATGCACAGATGATTTTTTTAGCATCATTACACCAGTCATTAGTGTCACATCACATCCTCCAGACATTTTAATAAATCAGATTTTGTTTTAATGCTGCTTAATTTTAAATAAATGAACCATTTCAGAACATCATTTATTTGAAGTGAAAATATTCTGTAAAATTATAAATGTCCTTTTTGTCATTTTTCATCAGTTTAATGCTTTTTTGCTGAATAAAAGCATATCTTGATTATTTAATTTGTAGTAGATATGATAGTTTAGGTCTTTTGAGTGTTCAATGACATACTTACCTAAAGAGTCATTGACTGCTATTAGCACAAACTAATATAGCAATTATTAATTTTGACAGGCATCAACCATGAAGTCACCTTGACATTTTCCACATCCTGTGTCTTGATACTTAGTTATAGTGGTTTTATAGGAAGTTATAATACTTGATTAAGCACTTTAAACATGATTCATTCTTGTCTCTTAATTGTCCGTCTCTTTTGTCAGGATTCATTGGGCAGGCACAGAGACAGCTACCCAATGGTGTGGATACATTAATGGGGCAATTCAGGCCGGTCAGCGGGCGGCTATGGAGGTCCTGGCTCAGATGTGTCCTTCTTCTCTGTCTCGGGAGGAACTGGACGCAGTGCGAGCTTCCCTCAAACACAGTGACCCAAGAAAGGATTCAGAGTGCAAGTCGTCTAAGTGGTACTACCTCTTGGCATGGTAATGACAGCAGCTGCTCTGGTGACCGCCTACCTGCTGGCCAAACCACAACCACGATTTTAATTGATTTAAAGGGATTACTGGCAGCATTTTGTGTCTTGAAATATGCAACTAAAATAACCGTAATTTACAGATTCATGTCAACTTGTTCTATTTTACTTTACGTAACATGTATTTACTTACAAAGCATTTCTGAATGAAACATTATTTTCGAAGGAAAATCAGAGTAGGATTTGATTGGATAATGGAAAGTTGCATACTAGAATAGAGCCAGATGGTTGGTGGGAAGGTGTTGAGAAACAAGAGGGCTTGGAGGTGTCAGCCAAAAAGGAAATAAGTATTTCAGATGGACAGCAAGTTTGTGCTGAAAATGTACGCAGACATTTCTTTTTAAATCGTGCATGCAGAGGAAATGTGAATTATTCAAGTCCGTCAGTCGGTAACTTTCAGTGTTCTAAAATCAAACATGCTTATAGTATAATCACTTGTTGTATCTTGTACTTAATAATGAAGCTGACTTGGGATATTCCCATATTCCCATTTCTAATTTGCTTTTGGTAATATAATTGCAACTAGGCATTATGTGAAGCGAGTATGAAACATCAAAGCACAGAAGTGAAGCAAACATACAGTGAGTTTAACATGACGTTTTTTGGTCAAGCACAAGTGCCACTCTTCCTTTCAACTCCATAAAAATCTCTATTGTTTTTAGGAAAATATAGCACGTTGGAAACTCAAGTTTGTCAAGGCCTCTTTGAACATGTCAAATGAGTTTATACTGGCTCTCATTGTGCCACCTCATTTTAGTTAATAATAATATATGTTCAGTGAAAATGTGTTAAAACTATAATGAGACTGCACCCAGACAGTTTAAACATTATTAAATGTTATACAGTATCCCAGAAACAATGTATTATACAATATCAACATAAACAAGTCTCGAAACAATTATTCACTCTGTATACTTGCCTACAATGTACATTATTACATTAGATGGTACAGCATGTTCTTTACAGACTGCTTATTGTTAACTGTTAGTTTTGTTCATGTTCACTTGTGTTTGTTACCTTTGTTGCAAATTATAAGCTGCAGCTAATATTACATTTATATTTAGAAAAATTCAATTTGTGACAGTATGTTTTAAAATGCACTACATTAGCCAGTGAATACATTTATAATCCGTTAATGATTATTTTATTTTTTTGTGGGACAGTATTTGTATTTAATGCAAAATAATAGAGCACAAATAATCCATATTCATTTATTTGTAATAACTGCACAATAAAGCAATGTTTTTGATTTTTCTGTTTCCCCAAAAAAAACATTGTACATTGATAATAGTTTGCAGTTTAATTTGTTTCTTATATTTTCATCAATGATGTATGTTTAAAATAAAATCTTTAACAAAATTGTAAGTAACCGTAGGTAATTTTGTTGATTAAATGAACACTGCTCAGATGATTCAGAGCCATCAACATTGCCCATTTAACTTATAGTGTGAAGTTTTTATGATTGAAACTAGACATTTATCAATGCCCTGAAGTGCGAAAATTTTATTCAAAGTGCTTCAGGGGAGTGGGCAGAGCTTTAATATTCAATTCTCTGATTGGGGGAGATGTTTGCAGATTCATGGGTAATGCAGTTTTTGAGCAATAATTTAATTTTTAAAGACAATTTTATATATATATATATATATATATATATATATATATACAGTAGGTCTGTCTTTAACGATTTAGAAGTTATCTTTAAAAATCAGCTCCCCTGTGGACAGGGGCGTGTTTAGTGTTTTGGAGGCCCTCAGCAAGTGTTCCTGGAGGGGCCCCCCTCGGTGGATTTTGCGATCGATTCTGGGCTAGGGATGGGTATCGTCAGAGGTGGAAAGAGTACAAAAATATTCTACTCAAGTAAAAGTACCATTACATTACTGAAATTTTACTTAAGTACAAGTAAAAGTACCAGTCTAAAAATATACTCAAGTAAAAGTAAAAGTAGCTCATTTAAAATTTACTCTGAGTAAAATTACTTAGTTACATTTTAACAATGGGAGGAAAAATGGGATAGACCAAAGGTGTCAAACTCAGTACCTGGAGGACCACAGCCCTACACAGTGTAGATATTACCCTAATTAAACACATCTGATACAGCTAAACTAATCATTTAGGCTTATTTGAAAACTACATGGTGTGTGTGTTGGAGCAGGGTTGGAACTAAACTCTTTAGGGCTGTGGCCCTCCAGGAACTGAGTTTGACACACCTGGGATATGGGCCTATAAATCTCAAACTAGGTGTTTTTAATTAAAGGAATCAGTTAATTAGAATTATAAGACATTTGGGCTGTTACCAGGCAAATTAAATCAGTATCAACAAAATTAATCTGTGCAATGCAGAGGAAACACAGAAGCTTCATCTGAAGTGGCATAGATGTATTTACACGGACATGAATGCATTTAGCCTGCAGTTACAAATGCAGAAATAATGTTTTGATAAATAAGACATAAAATGTGACCCTGAACCACAAAACCATAAGGGTCCATTTTCCTAAATTGCGATTTATACATCATCTGAAAGCTGAATAAATCATATTTCCATTGATGTATGGTTTGTTATGATCGGACAATATTTGAAAATATGGAATCTGAGGAGCAAAAATCAAAATATTGAGAAAATCTCCTTTAAAGTTGTTCAAATTAAGCTCTTAGTTTTGATATATTTACAGTAGGATATTTACAGAATATATTAATGGAACATGATCTTTACTGAATATGCTAATGATTTTTGGCGTAAAAGAAAAATGTATAATTTTAACCCATACAATGTATTGTTGGCTATTGCTACAAATATACCCCAGCGACTTAAGACTGGTTTTGTGGTCCAGGGTCACAAATGTTAAATAGTCATTAGAAATAAAAAAATAATAATAATCAAAAGATACTTTAAATGTTAAATTAGAACCACCAGTAGGTGTCAGTAAGTCACTGATAAGTGAGTCATTGTGATTGAACGGAATCATTTAAACGGTTAATTCATTCAGGAACAAAACACCGTCATTGCTCAGAGTCAGAGACGCAAAACTGTGTATGGAATTATTTTTGTTGTCGAAATAGAGCAAAAACAGGCAATATGGTGTCTAAAACGTAAGTCTCTTAATTAACTTCTTGTTTTTTGAACTGTGTAAAAAGAAAAACTACATGTCTATGTAATCATGGTGATTTTTAGAGAAAAACGGCATTCTTCGTGTGATGTTGATTTACTATATTAAATTATATAAATATATACATTTTCTGCTTCTATATCTTCAATTTTGTGATCATTCTAAACGCATTTTAACAGACTGAATCACGCAGTGAAAGAAAGCACTCCCGTTAAAACAACAATTATTATATTATCTCAGATGATATTGCACACCCTGCACCACTGTCTTTTTGGCTCATTTGTGCAAAACCTTTTGCTAAACCGTCAAAGCTTTGTTTTAACCACCAATGCAATGATGTAAGTATTTACGTTACCTCTACATGTTTGCGAAGGGCGATGTCGAGATGTTATAAGCTGCTAGTTCGGTCTCCCGAGGCAAACACAGCTTACACTGCATAATAGAGCATGAATATATGGCCAGGGGTTCACTTCATTTCCTTCGAGTTCAACTTCAGCAGAATATGGAGTTTGTTTTCAGCTGGGTCTGCACCATTAGGGGGCGTTCACATATCGCGCCTAAAACGCATGGAAAACGCTAGGCGCGCTGCTTTCTCCTTTTTCCAAAGCGCTCGGGCGGTTGCGCTCGGGCGTTTGTCGTTGCTAAGCAACCATCAGCTGCGCTCTCGTTACAAGAAGGACATTTCGTCACATGACCTGCGGTGCGCTTGCGGCATTCTGAAAAGTTGAGATGTTTTTATCTCGATGCGGCGGCGCGCCTGGAAAAACAGCGCGTCGCACCGCGCTCGCTTCCATTATGGGCGCATACCGCTGCGGCTACATTTGAAATAACGAACTTAAGCGCGCAAAAAGGCGCGATATGTGAGCGGCCCTTAAAACGCCTGTCTTGTCCGTCTGCATCGTTCTTGTTATTTTTAGCGCCAGTTTCTTCTTCTGCCCATTATTTGCTGCAGTTTTTCCACGGAGCGATTTTTTTACTCAGTAACGAATGTGTTTTAAAATGTAGCAGTACAATACTTCCCACAAAATATACTTAAGTAAAAGTAAAATTACAGATAAAAAAAATTACTTAAAAAAGTACAAGTACACAAAAAAGCTACTCAATTACAGTAACGCGAGTAAATGTAATTCGTTACTTTCCACCTCTGGGTATCGTTTACATTTTATCGATACTGATACAATACTTATCAATACAGTTATCCATACTACTCTCTATAATTTGGTGAAAAAAATAAATGATGTAAAAAGATGTTGAAAATGTCAAGTTATTTTATTACTGCAGTTTACAAATGCCTCCAAGCAAACAGAAAAGGCACATAAAGCACATTTTTTAAATGAAAAGGCCCTTCAAAGAGAGAGAGAAAGAGATTTCCTCAGCATACCACAGCACAACATATTTGAACATCGTGTGCACATGAGCACAACAGAATGTAATAGAGAATTCTGGCGTCTCTAGCTTTTTTATTAAAGAAAATTAAAATATTGACTTTCTCAGGCAGCGGGTGTAATTTCTCCTAAATGAGAGTGTCCCTCTATGTTCTAGAGGGACTTTTTTATCTCTGTTTTAATCTACATGATAAAAGAGGCTTCTTTTTAACACATAGACTTATTTATAGTGATTCTCTAATCAGGATTTTTACAGACATTCATTCAGGTCCTGAGTTTCATTTTTGAAAATGGGGTGAATTCCCCTCTTAGGTGACTCTTGTGGGAGGGAGGATTTATGTAATTTTATTTGAGTGGTGAAGGGGGTAAATTTTTAGACTTCCCAAAAAATATGTAATTAAATGTTTGATAATGCTGTGTATTTTAGTTTTTACAATGAGACAATTGTTGAGAGTGCACGAATGCTGAATAGTTTAAATACTGGCAAACTTAAAAAATAAATGCAAATTATAAACTTTAGTGATGATGCATGTAAACTGTGACAATTGCTGTGTCAGTCGTGCAGTGTGCAGCTCGTTTATAGTGCAAACACAATGTCTTTTGAGAGGGAAAGACAGAGAGCTCGCGGAGAACTCATGCTGTTTGTAAAATTAGGCCTCACAGAAAGTTTTCAAATTATTTTATAAGTTATTTAATAAAGAAATAGCCTATTAATTTTACCTCACATTCAGTATTATAATTATTTTACACGCGCCGGACAGAGACTGCCGCTGCATGTCGTGCCAAACCTCTGACGGAAGACAGCTTGAGATCGGTTAATGAGAACAGCTTCTAATTCGCCATTAACACAGAAATACGGAGATAAAACAACGCATGTATCGATAACAGTATTTTTTGTCCTCAAGCTTATCATAGTCTGGTATTGACCCAATTATGCACCGGTCCAAAAAAATGCCGGTTCTCAATTCCCATCGGTAAAAATCGCGTTCCGCTGGGGCCCCCCTGGACCGGGGCCCCACGCAATTGCATGGGTTGTGTGGTGCCTAAACACGCTACTGCCTGTGGAGAAATTAAATGAATGGGATGTTCACCGTCGTGTATTATAGAGCCAGATTGTTAAAAGAAACGAAGTGTTTAAGATGCACAGCAACTCAGTGTTAAGTAAAACTGTTGACTTTAAGCACGGATCTTTTAAAATCAACTTAAACCGGAACATCAGTCATATTATCTTAAAACGAAACTTGAATTTGTGAAATTTCCATATTTGATCTTCTAAGCTGCTTTCGGTGCCCTGCCATATCATTACGATGTTCCTGTGTGAAGGGAATACGAAACATCAAAGCACAGAACTGAAGTAAACACACCGAGAGCTATAAAAGTTATTGTCATGCAAAGTAAGTGCTCTCTCTGTCAACCCCATGGGAATGTCAATTGGTTTCAGTGCTTTAGTAGAATAAAGCAAGCTAGACACGCAACAAGTTTGTCAAGGCCGCTTTAAACTTGTGTAATTGCTCTTGTTGCACACAGACGGAAAAATAAAGGAAAGCGAGGGGTTTAAATATAGACAAAGCCAGACCTGGAAGAAACTTCGAGAAAATCTTGCCACTGCGACTTTGAAATAAACTCATCCGTACAGCACAGCAGATCAAAAACTCATGGACACACGTGTGGCCGCCCACACATGCACGGCAGACACGTCTCGGGGAGTGTGAGAGATGGATGAGCCATTCATAACGCATAAACGTCCCTGTGAAAGTGATTTAATCGCTAGTGCTTGATTACACAGATGATAGAAAAAGCTTAAGCTCAGATGGTCTCCAAGGAGCGATTTATCTCCTCCGGCGGCCCCTAACTGAGCATTATTTGTCTTCGTTATCGCCGCCTCGCGGGGGATCAACTCTTAATTTTCCCTGCTTGCACGCCCACCCCATCAAGATCAATCCAAAGCATGACCGACATGTTTTTGTAAGCATCCAATTTATGGGCTCCAGTGGTGGTGAGATGACACAGCCGGCACTTTCTCTGCTCGCTCTGGCCAGAAGCCACGGGGAAGATGAGTCTCTTGTGATTGTGAATCTGATTTTCCATTCCATTTGCTAGATTATCTCCATGTCCGGCCACAAGTCTTCATTTAGAGCCACTCTGCCGTGTGGATTGGCTATTATTTTGGACGTCTCCACAAGCAGCTACGTGCGTCACAAAGGATCCACTGCCTAAATATTGCATAATGTAACAACTTGTCCCAGGCTTTGGCAGATCGCCTGTGTCGGTTTGTGGTTTGAAGATGTCTGATTCAAAGCAATGCACCAACTTCAAATAAGGTATATCCTTGCCAAGACGGAAGGCATCCCCTGAGGAGAAGCACAGGGTCATTTGGGCTCTTCTTTTTGGATATGACGTGTTGCACCACACGGCGGTTTGTAATATTCATAATGACAGACTTATGAATGCCTGGTGGGGGTGAACTCAAGTGTGCACACAAGAGACATCACAGACACTTTATGATGTGCGTAAGAAAAATGAGTCAATCACCTAAAGTGATGTATGATGTGTTTGTTGAATTCCTAGCATTTTAGATTTCATGCAATGCATTGAAAAATTATTTCAATATTGATAAAAATTAAATATATTTATATTCAACCTGTAAATTGATGTTCCATCAAAAAAAGATTTGGTAGTTTAAATGTAAATATTTAAAATTAATATTGCATAAAGGCCTATTGTAACATTCCATACCATCTAATCTTTTTACAAAGTTCAAAGCACTCAGGACTCTTCAAATAAACTCAGATTTCATTGTAATTCAAAATACCCATAGAAAAGATAGCTCACAAAGCTGGTTTTCAAAAGAGAGCCTATATGCATATTTCTTTCTTGACTAGCCTTGCAAACATTCTTCTACTGGCTAGGAGCCGATGGCCGATCTGGACACGCTCCATGCATTTTCACTGCAGAGAAAAAAAGCGCCTAAAACCTGCTGGTCTTGCAGCAGGAATCCATAAAGTGGGGACACAAAGTTGTCAAAGAACCCAACTTCACAAGATTGATCCAAAAGAACAGTAGACTGGACAAAAATAAATAGACTGTGTACAGTATAAACACCTGTTCAGTTGAAGGACGTCTGATTTTTAAAAACTTCTGTTTAAATGTTTGGGATCGGAAAGATTAAATGTTTTTGAAAGACATCTCATATGCACCCCAAGATTGCATTTGATTAAAAACACAGTAAAAAAACAGTTATATTAAATATTATGACAATTTACAACTTTGAGTAAAGTTTGCTTGAATAAGCCTTGACTGAAAGTTTGAAGCACTTTTAAAAGCTTGAAGTTCGAAAGTTTATAAACTTTATGAAGTTGGGAGCACCAGTGCTACCAAGTAAAAAAGTTAATTTCGAGCCCTGATTAAGATATTTTTACGAAATCTGAGAGCTTTCTGACCCTCCATAGACATCAAGGGAACTGCCACGGTCAAGGCACAGAAACGCAGTATAGACAACAGTAAAATTGTCCGTGTGACATCAGTGGTTCAACCGTAATTTTGTGAAGCTACAAGAATACCTTCTTTGCATAAAGAAAACAAAAATACTTTATTCAATGATTTCTTCTCTTCTGGGTCAGTCCCGCACCATTATTGAGAGTACCATGATGTATGCATGTGCAATCCGCTTCTCGTGAACAAGGTGTAACACGCATGCGCCGTGGTACTCTTCTAAATGGTGGTGGACTGTCCCGGAAGAGAAGATATCATTATTTTTGTTTTCTTTGTGGAAAAAAAAGTATCCTCATAGCTTCATAAAATAACAATTGAACCACTGATGTCACATGGACTATTTTACAGATGTCTATACTACGTTTCTGGGCCTTGAACGTGTCAGTTGCGTTGCTGTCTATGCTGGGTCAGAAAGCTCTCGGATTTCATCAAAAACATCCAAATCTGTGTTCTGAAGATGAACGAAGGTCTTACGGGTTCGAACCAACATGAAGGTGAGTAATTCATGACAGAATTCAAATTTTTGGGTGAACTATCCATTTAAGGTTAAGGTCTACAAATTATCAAACATGGACTTAAATATTTTATATCACTATTCAACAGCAATGCAATTTCCTTCTCAAACTCTGCCTCCCCTTTACTCATGTATGTGTACATTAGCAGGGTATGTTAATCATACAATCATACTGCAATGTTTGCGGGAGGATTACATTGGATTTGAAACAGAAAAAACTCAAAACTGAACATGTATACAACATTTCACCATGGTTTATTTTCATTGTAAAATACATGGATGTTGTAGCTTTAGTCTCCCTTAAAGACCAATCTTTAGTCTGGTTTTGATTTAATGTGCATGGTCGATAAATTTACAATGGAAAATCACAAACTGAGGCAAAAAGGTCGTATATGCAAGTCTTTACAATATTAACTGGTTTATGATTTTAGGTTACAGTACACTATACTCAAAAAAAAATGCTGGGTTAAAAACAACCCAGTGCTGGGTAAATATTGGACAGAACACATGCTGGGTTGTTTTAAATCAACAGTTGGGTTAAATGTTTAACCCACCTTTCTGGGCAGTAACCCATCCGATGGGTCTAAACAACCCAATCGCTGGATTCGTCCATATTTTTACCCAGCGCTGGGTTGTATTTAACCCAGCATTTTTAGAGTGAACATAATGAAAACCATTTGGTAATGGTTTTATTGGTTAAAAGTTGATGGTTTGTAATAATATTTGTAGTGGAAACCATTACAATTTCTGTGATGGTTTCTATATTTTTATTTTCAGCAGGGATAATGGAACCATCAGAACTAATACAAAACTGTAATGGAAACCATCATGTGCAAATCATAACCAATACAAATGTGTAATGAAACCTATACAAACCTATAAATCCTAATGGAATACGTCCAAAACACAATAGGCTACGCAATGAAAACTATTTGGTAATGGTTTTAATGGTTAATGGCTGATGATTTGTAATTGTTTTGTAATGGAAACCATTAGGATTTCTGTAATGGTTTCTATTTATTTATTTATTTGTTTTATTTGATTAGATTTTTGAATCTGACCTTACTGTATTTGCATTTGTAGGAGTTTCCTTTTAGATAAAAATGTATAGGAGGAGTATTTAAATCAAGCAAGGTGATTTAGTGAGGTTTGTTGTGGATTACTAGTATTTGCACCATTATTCAATGCCCCAAAACCATTTTGTGCTTGACATGGTCATTATGGAAATGTGCAGGCTGCATCTGTGTTTTTTAATTTATGCACTGTCAGTAGATCACCAGCAGAACTTTCCACTCCCAACTGTGCTTCTATGGAATTGTGCTGTCACACTAATTTACTGTTTAGTCTCTTTTTGATCCAGTTAAAAACATCATAAGCTAGTTCTATGTGACAACAAGAGACTGTAATATACTGTTGAGTCAATCTGTTTTAGTTAAGTTAATTTAAATACAACCTTAATAAATCTATTAACACTAAGTATAAAGAAATTCACATTTGTTATGTTGTTAGCATTGTGACTGGAGTGAATATCCATAAGCCCTTGTTCTTGAATAATTATTAAATCAATAATTACATGTAAGCTCAATAAAAACACAGGGATTGGGATATGTAAATTGTTTAGAATTAGTAAAGGCTTTGAGCTCTATTTAGTATTGTGATGTTTAGTTAGTAAATAACTGTAAACAATATGTTCCACTTGAAAAAAGCAAGTCATAGCAGGATGAAGCAACACAAGGGTTAGTAAATGATCACAGAACTTTTATTTTTGGGGGTTTAAAAATGTAATCTCCGTGTGATATTAAATTGATCTCAACTTTTTCCCACATTAAAGGAATAGTACATCCAAAATGTAAACTCTGCTTAAAATGTACTCACCCTCAGGCCATCCAAGATATAGATGATAGATCATCTTCATGTCTTGTCAAGTGAAAAGCTGAAGGTTTGTATAAACAAATACATAATTTAAACGTGTTTAACATCAAATGGTTTCTTCAGGCTAAAATACATCTCCTCTATCCATGATTGTTGCTTTTGACAGAAATACTTTATGCACAGATCAAGCATCATTTGCAAGCAAAACTGTCAAAAACAAATATAAAAACAAATTGTGATGTTTTTATCAGCTGTTTGGAGTCTCATTCTGAAGGTACCCATTCACTGTAGAGTATCCATTGGTGAACAAGAGATTTAATGCTAAATTTCCCCAAGTCTATTACATAAAGAAACAAATTCCTCTACATATTGGATGACCTGAGTGAGTAAATTCACATCAAATTTAATTTTTGGCTTAACTATTCCTTTTACCACTGCAACCTTATCTGCTGGCTTGTGGATAAAACAGACTACTGGTTTTCATATTAATTAATATAGGTTCTTGGTCTTTTTAAACTCTATCTTGAACTGTGTGGGTGAACTGGGCAGTCTAGATCATCTCAGCTTTTAATTAGCTATGGTATGTGTTCTGGAAAGATGATTTCTGGCTGGGTGTTGCATAAGTTTTTCCAACCTCTTGCTCCCTGGAGAGTGTGCAACCATGTGCTGCTAAAGATCAAGAATGGGGCAGTTTTATTCCCCAGGAGATATCCCATTGAGGCTCAATCTTTCCCAGCAGTACTGTCACTTGACACCCACATCAATCTGAGATCATCTGTCAATCAACTGAGATGCAATCACACTTTTCAAATGATACTCTGAAATCTCATCTATCCATAATGAGTATTTTTATACCGTGACATGATCATGTCTGTCTGTTCCTGTACATATGGAATGAAATATATATTTTTTATTGCACAGTAAAATTTGTTCTTTTGTAAGCTTTAACTAAAATGTACCTGAAGCTAAAAATAATGTATATATTGTCTCCTAAAGGACACTTTGGACACTTAAATCAAATGTAAATATACGAATGCATATTTATATACATCAAACCTAATAGCACTTATAAAAAAAGGTAAAACATTACACAAAAAAACTACAATGGAAGGCAAAGGGACCCAAAACTTTCCCTTTAAGTGCAACAAAATGAATACATAATTAATACATATTTGTATTTTTATAATCTGGTTAAAAACAACAACCATTGAATATTCTAATACATGTGCAGCAGCCCATATTCTGCAAGTCCAGTAAAAATTCAGCAACTTACTTTTAGAGACTTGTTGATCATCGTAAGTTTTGTGCTGCCAGCTAAAGATGCAGACATTATCGGTTGAATAAATGATGAAATTACTCACTCTTAATAACAGCTACATGTCATCACCTACTGGCGCATTAGTGTAACCTGGAAAACAAGTCTAACACAAGAGTCTGGAACAAACACAAACAAGCAGAGTGATACAAACAGTCAAATGTCCCAGTGCTGCTGGACTGTATAACACAGTGAAATCCTAGGACTGGAACCAACTTTTGTATAATTACTAATAAAATATTAAACAATTCTGTACTTTAACATCAATTTGAACAAAACATTTCTTCTCAAAAATGTAGTCTGGCAGCAACCCGGCTACTGTACATCATAGTACCTCTTCAGGGCCATTTACACAAAACACAGGTTTTGAATTTTGGGGTCATTTTTGGGTTCACGAGTAGAAAACGGATAGATTACTTCAAAATGTATTTTCCCAATGTGGGCGGTCATGAGACGCCCCTTTCCGCCGATTGGTCAATCAAATCTGAACCTGTGATGTCATTAGTTGTTCATAAGTTCTGTTCAACAGAATAATAGTCCTCTGTTGCTATAGCAGTACCAATTATTAAACTTTACAGGGCAGGTCCAAGATTGGGCTTTCTTCTGAGCAACCAAATGTGTTTCAAATAAATATTTATTTCAGAAATATTAATCTACACCCAGCCTGCTTTTTTTCATCTGCATGGATTTAAATCTGTGTGGTAGGGGTTGAATGACTTCTGATTTTTTAAAGTCGACTTTTATGTGATGAAAGTCAAGTCGAAGTTGACTAGTTGCTGATGACGTCATTAATGAACTAATAAGTCTGGAGCTGTGACAAACACCTTGTGCACAGCTATGAAATATGACACAGCGCCCACATGACTATTGCACCTATAACAGCTTATTTTTTATCAGTTCTTTAGTCTTTGGGTCGTTATATTTCTCACAGATTCCTGCTCGTTCTAAATCAGATAAGTAGTACAGTAAAGATTACATTCATATGAATGCATTAGTGAGAGCAATTGCTTGTGGGAATTAATTCGACCTGGCAGCGTCTCTACTAGTAGTGAAGCTGTGGGATTTAGTTATTAAGAAATATATGCTTGAACTTTTCTGTTTCTAAGCTAATTTACCGAGAAATCACAGAACAGTGTTGACAATACATTTTCGCGTTGAATGAATCTGTGCGTGCGATCAGCGCGTGAATGATAAATGTGCATAAATGTGGATTTATTATCCTATTGCGCCCTGTATAGGACCAGTGACCAGTTGACTTCAAGCTTAAAGCATCATGGCAGAGCACTGAAGTCGACTAGTCGATTAGTTTGTGCAACCCCTACTGTGTGGTGAAGCTGCGCTACCCGCTAGACGGTGCAAAAGCACAGATCAGCGTTCAGCAAGTCAAGTGTGTAAATACGAAGCAGTAAAAGATGGGCACAATGGTCCTGTCCACATGTTTACATAGAAAAACAATGAAAAAGCAGTGCAATGGGATACACAACCATTTAATTATTATTAAAAAATGTTTTACCTTAAAATGTTGACTTTTTTTCTTGTAATCATGCGTAGACTTTTCAGAATTGTACATTTATAACAGAATTCTCAGTTTGAAATTGACCCTTTGCAGGGACCTTGATTGACAAGCAATTGGACCAGTCATAATGCAGAATCTGCCATTTTGTCCAACAAACAAGCCAGACAGTACAGAGTAGATTAACATCGGTGAACTTGAACTTGAAAAATTGTGTATTGACATTTTTCTGCAGTTGAAACAAGATAACTTCTGATGTTCATTCATGTATATTTCATGCCATAACTAGTAAATATGAAAATATGATCGCTTCATGTGCCACTTGAGCTGAGGCACTACAGCGATCTGTCACAAAATATTAAAGAGGTAAAAGGTATATATTGTTTTCATTTCTTAAAAAAATGCTAACATTTGAAAGCTGAGATTTTCTTTCATAACAGAAGTAACCTGCTGTCTTGTATTTGATATTGTCAGTTTTCTCTTTGCTCCGCATTGGCTTGTCAGACATAGAAACAGTAACTAAGTAACGAAGGGTCAGTTGTGACCTTTACCCTTTCTCAGTATAAATCTTGAAATTTGGAGAAGATAGCAAGACATTTATTTTTTCTGAGATATAAACTGAGATATAAAAATGATGTACACTATGTGATCGTGAAATGCATCATACTATTTTAAATGTACTGTAAGAAAAACTACACCGATTCTTCAGACCAGTCATAAAACATGCAAACGAGGTGTCAAGTGGGACAAAGAAACACTTTCCCGCTGAAACTATGAGCCTGGCTATTGGTCAAACTAACCAAAATGGGTGTTACAGGGAAACCAGATAAAACTTATTCCACACCCAAAAGGCTCTCTTCTCTTTACTCCGCATTATACAAGCACCAGGACACTTTACTCAGCACCAACAAAACCAATGCAAGTAACCGCTTGTTAACTATTTAGATGCGCTTCTAGGCTTCGACCCCTTTTAATTAAGGTGATGTGATTCTCTGATGGTTCTTAACAGGTTGTGGTTAACTGATGTGTAAATACTGCCATTACACTCTACTCTCTTGCGCGCAAGCGCTCCCTCTCTCTCCTCCCCTCTCTCTCCATGCCTTCCTTGCATTGGCATCTATGTTTAATGTGTGTATGTTTGTATCTAGATATATGTTGCATGTTCCCCTGTAGTGTAGTTTAATAAATATCCATATGTATTCACGCTTGGTTGTCTGTGTCTGCTGATTACAGAATGAGGTCACTTTAACGTACCAGTTTTGTTACATGCTCTGTGAGCAATGTATCAGTGAGAATTTTTTTTTTTTTTGTGGCCATGCAGATAAATAATTTTCCTTAAAGACGATAGATGATTAGAAACCATTCTGCAGATGAACAAATCATTTTATTGTACTATTAATGCTACAGTTAATTCCTGAATATGAATATGATTTGTAACAACCCGTTATGATTAGTTATATTCATCTCATTTTGAGCTAAAGTTCAACAAGGCACCTCATGGCAAATAACTCTCTGAGGTTCTGAAAAAAAGAATTGTTGCTCTACATAAAGATGGCGTAGGCTTTAAGAAAATTGCAAAGACCCTGAAACTGATCTGCAGCATGTTGGCCAAGACCATACAGCGGTTTAACAGGACAGGTTCCACTCAGAACAGGCCTCGCCATGGTCAACTAAAGAAGTTGAATGCACGTTCTCAGCGTCATATCCAGAGGTTGTGTTTGGGAAATAGAAGTATGAGTGCTGCCAGCATTGCTGCAGAGGTTGAAGGGGTGGGGGGTCAGCATGTCAGTGCTCAGGCCAAATGCCCCACGCTGCATCAAATTGGTCTGCATGGCTGTCATCCCAGAAGGAAGCCTCTTTTAAAGATGATGCACAAGAAAGCTCGCAAACATATCTGGTTCAGATGGTGTCAAGCGTGTGTGGTGGCAAATAGGCAAGGAGTACAAAGACAAGTGTGTCTTGCTTACAGTAAAGCATGGTGGTGGGAGTGTCATGGTATGGGGCTGCATGAGTGCTGCCGGCACTGGGGAGCTACAGTTCATTGAGGGAACCATGAATGCCAACATGTACTGATACTGTAGCAGAGCATGATCCCCTCCCTTTGGAGACTGGGCCGCAGGGCAGTATTCCAACATGATAATGACCACTGCCTTGCTAAAGAATCTGAGGGTAAAGGTGATGGACCGGCCAAGCATGTCTCCAGACATAAACCCTATTGAGCATCTGTGGGGCATCCTCAAACGAAAGGTGGAGGAGCTCAAGGTCTCTAACATCCACTAGCTCCGTGATGTCGTCATGAAGGAGTGTAAGAGAACTCTAAAGGCAACCTATGAAGATCTGGTGAACTCCATGCCGAAGAGGGTTAAAGTGGAGGAAAATAATGGTAGCCACACAAAATATTGACACTTTGGCCCAATTTGGACATTTTCACTTAGGGGTGTACTCACTTTTGTGGCCAGCAGTTTAGACATTATTGGCTGTGTGTTGAGTTATTTTGAGGGGCCAGCAAATTGACACTGTTATACAAGCTGTACACTCACTATTTTACTTTGTAGCAAAGTCTAATTTCTTCAATTTTTTCACATGAAAAGATGTGATAAAATATTTACAAAAATGTGCGGGGTGTACTCACTTCTGTAAGATACTGTATATATTAATAAACAGCAAATATACTAGTAATAAGCATGTTGATAAGCAACTAGTTAATAGTGATTAATGTTTCCAAATCTAAAAGTGTTACCCAAAGTAGTTTTACTCGATTGTTATAAATCAGTCTCAACAAAAGGTCTACAGTAGCAGTGAAGGCATGCATTAGAACGTGACGTCTGCATTATTTATTGAGCAGGTATGTTTGCATTATAAAAAAATATGACTGCACTCTAAAAGAAAATACTCAAGAAAGACAGTAGAATTCGAAGATATAGCCTGAAATCGAATCAATGCACAAATTGAACAAAGTATTACTCCAAGTTTTAGTTTGACATTTAACACGCCTTTTACTTCAACTCACACAGACTATTTCACAAAACTGATTTTTTTGGTCTTTTGTGCCTGTGTACTCTTGGGGCATCATGATTGGGGTTAATAGAGCACACAGGAGCCAATATCTGGATGCAGTCAGGTCATCTGAACACAGCACTCTTCCAGTAGGAGGCCGTTGACTGGGCGAAATGTCAAGACTCCTTTCCGACCGATAAGGGATGGGGGGGCGATGAATAATTCACAGGGAGAGTTCAGTCGAACACAGTGCTGTGTCTGTTCAACTGTCGCTTCAGCAGGCAAGAGAGAGGGGGGATACAACACTGTAGGGAAACACCGGAGCTGATTTGCCATCTGGACCTCATATAAGAAAGCTTGACGTGTTCCTGGAGGACTCGACGCGGGGCGAACTCATGTTAGACCCCTTTTGAGAAATGGCATAATTTGTGCTAATTATGACATGCCGGGATAAGATTTGAACATCCAGGGCTTTGTTTGTTTGGAGAGGGCAGGGTTGGCACAAATCGGAGGCTCTCCTTCAGGGTTATGAGGCCAATATTGATCTGACAGCATCTGATATATAGAAAGACATTTCCTTGAGGATACAGCCAAGTAGCTTGAACTTTCTTTTACTAACTTGTTTACAATGACAGATTTTCACCGCTGAAGGTTGTAGTACCGCAGGTCGCTGTCCGACGATGCTGCTGGGAGTGTGGAATTGGATGTAGATTTTGAAATATAATCACAAATGAGAAAAAATGCCTACATAGTCAACCCATGCTGACAAAAATTGCCAGCTCATTTTGAAAATGAATGACTTACGGTGATTTTGTCTCCAAAAATCATGGTCAGTGTGGACAGCCCCTTTAGTCCAACAAACTTACATTTACACATTTAGCAGAGGCTTTTATCCAAAGAAACTTACAGTGCATTCAGGTTATACATTTTTTGTCAGTATGTGTGTTCCCTAGGAATTGAACCCACAATCCTTTTGCGCTGTTAACGCAGTGCTCTACCACTGAGCTACACTTCATAGAATAATTTGAGACTTATACTCTAAAATAGAAACGAAGATACTTTCTGATTAAAAACAAAAATTCAGCTTTGCAATCACAGGAATAAATTACATTTAAAAATATATTCTAATAGTTTTTAATTGTAATAATATTTCAGAATATTTACTGTATTCTTCATTAAATAAATGCATTGTTAAGCATAAAAGACTAAATCTTAATTATTACAAACATTCTTTTTAAATTAAAGCTCAAGTTTGACCAAATTACAGTTGTTTAATTTTAATTTTCATGAACAAGTGAGCTACATTACACTTTTTAACAAGTGAAAAACAATGTCAAGCTTTCTCAGTTCTTCTCAGTATTTTTTTTCAATTTTTCTTTGCAAGAAAATCCATATTGTTAAATAAAGTATTAATAATAAATGC
Source organism: Gymnocypris eckloni scoliostomus (assembly GCA_027564155.1). Classification (NCBI taxonomy): domain Eukaryota; kingdom Metazoa; phylum Chordata; class Actinopteri; order Cypriniformes; family Cyprinidae; genus Gymnocypris; species Gymnocypris eckloni. The sequence continues at coordinate 15,071,235 of CM050435.1, forward strand.
ATAAAAATGAACAAAATTATCAATACTAATTTACATTTGAAAAAATGTACCATTGACTTTGACAACGTTTTCATTATCAAACATACTTTGGTGGCATTCAATTCATACAGTTTGGTTACAAAATGTAATTATTTAATTAAAGTGCGAGAGCATATAAATAAATTACACTTTCAAGGTGGCAATATTTGAAGATTGAGGGGCTGGTGGAACCTGAACTAATCTCAATACCCGATACACTCACACACACACCCTTCGCCAACACTCATACAGTTTTAAGGGTATGAGGTCATTTCAACATCGAAAAAAAAAACGTTGCCTTTAAACTAGGACTTAAAACATATTCTCTATATTCACATCTTGACATTTGCTTACACACTTTCCTATAAAATGAGACTACATATGTACACGCAAACATTTCAAACAGTGTTGGCATAGTTAATAAGATCACAGGTCGTGTTTAAATTACTCAGAATAACAGTATAAAGTTTATTACTGTTATGAAGGGTAGGTAAAATATCTTCAAATGAAACTGTACAGAGAACTTTGCAGAAACTCAAAGCATAACAAATCCAGTATTTGGCAGGAAAGATAAAGGTTTTATCTGTCGTTTTATTTAGTTATTCTGACACAAATTTTCCAAGGATTTGCGATTCCTGAGCCCTGCTGCTTTCCTGGCTCCGCGTCTGCCTACGGAAGCTCCGCCCCTCTGCCTACGGAAAGCTCCGTTTAGTTTCTCGCTGTGTATTACTTTGTAATAAACTCTCTTTTCCGCAACTGAATCCTCCCGTCTTCATTGTGACAGAAGGATCTGACCAATCTTCATGGATTCAGCGGAGACTCGTGGTTTGCAGGGAACTGTTGTAGCCGGCAACAACGCTCGTATGGATCTCCAGGAGGAGAATATGTTGAACACCGGGCGAGCTGTGCAGGCGTTAATAGCGCAGGTGTCGAGCTCACAACCCAGGTACAGTTATTAAGATCACCCGCTGCGCCACCCACATTGCCTAGCTTTTCCATGGGAACCACAGCCCTCAGCACGAACCTAGATGGTCAGTGTGGACAGCCCCTTTAGTCCAACAAACTTACATTTACACATTTTGGAGAGGCTTTTATCGAAACTTACAGTGCATTCAGGTTTGTCTTCTGTGGTTTCACCCTCAGAATTGAACCCACAATCTCGAGAGGGTGTTGCGATGTTTGGTCACTCAGAATCCACTTCCTGGTGTCAGAATAATTTGAGACTTATACTCTAAAATAGAAACGAAGATACCTTTCTGATTAAAACAAAAATTCAGCTTTGCAATCACAGGAATAAATTACATTTAAAATATATTCTAATAGTTTTTAATTGTAATAATATTTCAGAATATTTACTGTATTCTTCACTTAAATAAATGCATTGTTAAGCATAAAAGACTAAATCTTAATTATTGGTCAAACATTCTTGGCTTTAAGAACATTAAAGCTCAAGTTTGACCAAATTAATAAGTTGTTTAAATTTTAATTTTCATGAACTGTCACTAAAACTTTTAACAAGTGAAAAACAATGTCAAACTTTCTCAGTTCTTCTCAGTATTTTTTTCAATTTTTCTTTGCAAGAAAATCCATATTGTTAAATAAAGTATTAATAATAAATGCATAAAATGAACAAAATATCAATCAATACATTTGGACTCGAAGACGAGGTTTTCAAACATACTTGGTGGCATTCAATTACGGTCCGGAGGAGAGAAGTTGTTCCGGCCAGGGACATATTGGATCATTAATTTATTGATGCATATAAATAAATTACACTTTCAAGGTGGCAATATTTGAAGATTGAGGGGCTGGTGGAACCTGAACTAATCTCAATACCCGATACACTCACACACACACCCTTTGCCAACACTCATACAGTTTTAAAGGCGATTCATTTCTGCGCCACTAGTGCCACCAAATGGAAAGGGTATGAGGTCATTTCAACATCAAAAAAAAAAACTTTGCCTTTAAACTAGGACTTAAAACATATTCTCTATATTCACATCTTGACATTTGCTTACACACTTTCCTATAAAATGAGACTGCATATGTACACGCAAACATTTCAAACAGTGTTGGCATAGTTAATAAGATCACAGGTCGTGTTTAAATTACTCAGAATAACAGTATAAAGTTTATTACTGTTATGAAGGGTAGGTTATCTTCAAATGAAACTGTACAGAGAACTTTGCCTAGAAACTCAAAGCATAACAAGCTCCAGTATTTGCAGGAAATATTTTAGTTTCTGCTGTGTATTACTTTAATAAACTTTTTTATTCCGCAACTGAAATTTTCCAAGGATTTACATTAAACAACAAAGGAAAGGGCAAGTCCTGTTTTTAAATCGAGAATATATTAACAAAGTGAATAGTTTATGTAAACGTCCACATAAACGTCAAATGACGCTGGCTGATTCATCAAAGGCTGGATAACTTCCATTGGTATCTTCCACCGAAGACTTCCCAAATAAACCTGACACATGTATCCAGGCGCATTAAATAACAAAGTGAGGCATCCAAATGAGTTTTAGTAAAATATGCATCTGAGGCATCTGTTCCCACTATCTCTCAGAAGTCCATTTACAGTGTCTGACTGAAGAATATCCACCACAATTCATTAAAGAAGCACTGAAAGCATGAGGTATCATGAGAACAAAGCTTGATGCGACTGATGAAATGCAGGTAGGCACAAATCCTCTGCCGGTGGATTATTTTGGGGAACAAAACAGTCCCTTCAGTGTATGGTGGGTATGTCTCCAATCCAAGCTCCAGGTAACGGTCGGGGACATGTGTATTCATTCTGCTGGGAACAAACAAGACATAAGATAATTACCACGGTACAAAAACATGAGATTCAGCTTAGAACCGATACAGGGGTCAATGACATTAAGGAATTTTTTTTAGGTATATTTTCTTAAACAGAAGCTACACATATAACAACTTATACACTTTAAAAAAAAAAAACATGTTTGGATTTCTGGATTAAAATGTATTTTTACATTTTCAGAGAGCAGAAATTCAAAAATGTCAGGATTTTCTGAGAATAAAGAAGAAAAACACAATATTTGTTTTTGAAAAAGCAGATTCAGAATGCAATGTTTGACATATTTTGCCCTATATCAATCAATATGCATTACCTATGACACCTATGATATATCATTTTCACATATGCACATACACGTTTATAACATTTATAAGTCAACTCTCTCTTTCTCTATATATATATATGTATACATAAATAAACATATACATATTATGTATATGCTTTGGTTATATGCTATGGCTTATATTGTTTCTTCATGTAATACCATATAAAACAATCATCATCCATTCCATGGAAGTTTATTAAAATGATTTATGTACAAACAATTTGTAGTTTGCATGTAGTTTTAATTCATGTCTACCTTGTATATTTCAGTTTACATAGGGGTTTAGGATGAATATACTGTACACATACAGTAAATGTAAATATAAATATTTTTATGAGCTAAATATATATTAACATGTTAATATGACATTTTTACGGTTACTTTTAGGTTCATATGACAATTTATTTAATATATGGAAACTAAACTATTGTTTTAATGCATTCATTTGTATATGGGAGAAACCCTTAAGTGGTCAACATACTCTTTATTTCTTTTTATTGATTTATTTTTACAAAATTGGTTCACTACTTATTAATACTTGACATGGTGGGACATGCAAAAAAATATAATACAAAAATACCTAATAAATCTATATTTGAAAACCTTGCAAAATTATGATTTGTAGCACACTCACATGTATTGAAATGCAAGGGAAACAAATATTTTTCCCTAATGGTTGACACAAAACAAAAATATTTCCCTTTTCTATGTAGTTCATTAATGTAAACATAATTTACATTTATGCATTTAGCAGACGCTTTTATCCAAAGCGACTTTCAGGCTATACAATTTTTTTTATTGTCAGTATTTTATGTGTTCCCTGGGAATTGAACCCACGACCTTTGCGCTGCTAACACAATGCTCTACCACTGAGCCACAGGAACACTAATAGATGTAAATGTAAGTTTCCAGTACCACATGAATCCAATGAGTACAAGGAGCACATTTCTAAAATCTCAGCAGTAAACTATATATTTTTTTTCTTTCTGTATCTTATCTGTCATTGACCCACAGAACAAAACGTTAATTAAAGATGAATCTGATTATATAAAAGTGTCAGGATAATAATACGGACACACCGATTCGGTCGCATGCAATTTTAGTGTAAAATGAAATGCTCATGCATGGTCAAAAAAAAGGAATTTGTGAAGCAGCACTGGATGATTTGTCAGCTTTCAGTTAAGGAAGTAAGAAATCGAAATATAGCAGCACATTGTGTGCCATCTTTGTTAAGATGTTAATTAGAGTTGAGACGACTGCATTTACTCAGCTCAAGTGACCTTCCTTCCATGAGCACTTTGTCTTAAATGGATTAAGCAAACTGCCACGAATACTAATTAGCAATATGTATTGAGCACAATCATCATTATCTCAATTATCCCCAAGTTCAACTAAGGTTCTTTCAGAAACCATGGGAATAACAACTATACTGTCCAATGAGTCAACGTGAAGACATCTATTCAGACAAAGATTGAAGTAATTACTTGATAAAATGAGGACAAAAAGGATGCGGCATTTTCTGTGAATGACAATCTTCATGGATTAAATCTTTCTCACTATACACTCACCGGCCACTTTATTAGGTACACCTGTTCAATTGCTTGGTAACACAAATTGCTAATCAGCCAATCACATGGCAGCAACTCAATGCAGTTAGGCAGTCAATGCAGTCAATGCTGAAGTTCAAACCGAGTGACTTAAAACGTAGAACCAGTATTCTTTTTAATATTTAAGATTGAGCCAATCTTCTTATTAATATTTGGTCCATATTTACATGATAGCATCATGCAGTTGCTGCAGATTTGTCGGCTGCACATCCATGATGCGAATCTCCCATTCCACTACATTTCAAAGGTTCTGTCTTAGATTGAGATCTGTGACTGTGGAGGCCATTTGAGTAAAGTGAACTCATTGTCATGTTCAAGAAACCAGTCTGAGATGATTTGAGCTTTGTGACATGGATCATTATCCTGCTGAAGTAGCCATCAGAAGATGTGTACACTGTAGTCATAAAGGTATGAACATGGTCAGCAACAATAATCATGTAGGCTATGGCGTTTAAACGATGCACAATTGGTACAAAGTGTGCCAAAAAAATATCCCCCACACCATTAAACCACCACCACCAGCCTGAACCGTTGAGACAAGGCTGGATGGATTCATGCCTTTATGTTCTTTACGCCAAATTCTGACCCTACCATCTGAATCTTGCAGCAGAAATCGAGACTCATCAGACCAGGCAATGTTTTTCAAATCTTCTATTGTTCAATTTTGGTGAGCCTGTGTGGATTGTAGCCTCCCTTTCCTGATCTTAGCTGACAAGAGCGGCACCCGGTGTGGTCTTCTGCTGCTGTAGCACATCTGCTTCAGGGTTCATCGTGTTGTGCGTTCAGAGATGGTATTCTGCATACCTTGGTTGTAACGAGTGGTTATTCGAGTTATTGTTGCCTTTCTATCATCTCTAACCAGTCTGCCCATTCTCCTCTGACCTCTGACATCAACAAGTCATTTTCGTCCACACAACTGCCGCTCACTGGATATTTTCTATTTTTCGGACCATTCTCTGTAAACCCTAGAGATCGTTGTGCGTTAAAATCTCAGTAGGCACCAACAACCATTCCCCGTCCAAAGTCACTTAAATCCCCTTTCTTCCCAGTTCTGATGCTTGGTTTGAACGTCAGTAAGTCGTCCTTACCACATCTAGATGCCTAAATACAATATAAATCTATTTTAGAAACTTAATTTCCTGTGAAGTTTCTTTGCAACGATTGTATCGTAAAAATCGCTATACAAATAATCTTGAATTGACTAAATGCATTGAGTTGCTGCCATGTGATTGGCTGATTAGCAATTTGTGCTACCAAACAATTGAACAGGTGTAGCTAATAAAGTGGCCGGTGAGTATATATTTATAACAACACACTTTGAATGCCATGTTTTTCATCTTTCTTAGAGAAAGTTGATGCAGCTTATTCTAATGGTCCCCATACACTTTAAATTGTATGGAAAAGTGCAGCTTGAACATTCTGCTAAATATCTAATTTTGTGGGCCACAAAAAAAAGTCATACACACAAAAACAATGACCACGTGAATGTTTTCTGAACAGAGAAATGGGACACAAGTTTCATAGTTTCTGCAAACAATGCACAAGTAGCAGATCCTTCAGGAGGAAGCTCTCTGAAAGAAAGAAATTTGCCGAAGTAAGGGAATCTGTTTTTTTAGTTATAAAGACATGTTTTGTGTTTAAAACCTCAAAAAAAATTGAAATGGCAGCTTTTTACCACCATTGCGAGATATGTTTGAGCTGCCTGAGGATGAGCTTTGATTTTCTTGTAGTCAAACTGGCTGACACAAGCTGTACCCCATACTTACAGCTGAAATACACTTCTAGTGAGGCTGCAAGTATTTTCAGTGAGTTCTTTCAGTGAGATACAACAGCCAATGCAGGACTATACAGCCATTGTAAATTACTCGGGTGTGTACGTGGAAAATGACTGAGCTGCACTGCTAAAATTCATGGATTGATATAATGTCATCAAAACTCCATAATTCATCTGACCTTAAATGCAAATTATGTTTCAACGTGCATTCTACTCCATTAAAAGCGCACCCAGTATGTACGCTCCAATGCAAAATTAATGCATGCTGCGTGAATATTAAATGGGTCATGCAGATGTTGCTGGGTAACCTTCTGAGAGTGTCCACTTACTCATTTAATATTCAAGAGCATACATATTTGTTAGTTAGTGAGTGGATTTGCAAACACCTATCAAAACCCAATGATAGTCTTTGTTTTTGAACATCCATCCATCCATCCATCCATCCATCCATCTATCAGATTTTAATCACTTTAGAACAACAAATGCTCTTATGCAAAAATGTGACTAAAGGGCCCTGTAATATATGGAATGAAGAATCCTTACAAAATAGCAAGCACTTCAAGACACTTAAGACAAAAGCTGGGTGCAGATGCACACTTTCGAATGCTAAAAGCAGACTTAGCATAATATATGACGTTTATTTTCTTGCACTGCTGCTGAAATCAGCATTCGATTAGCAACCTATGAGCATGACCTTTAACTTCAGAAGGTTTCTAATGCAACATAGATGACACATTTGTCATCGGCTGTGTTTGGAAAAGATTATATAAGGAATAACTGACTACAGACTGTTGAATTATTAAAATAAATAATACTTACTTGGTCAATGTCATTGTGAGTTTTGGTTATTTTGCTGCTGCAGGCTTTAAAGACTTTTAAAACAACTTTGAAGTGGTATACGGAATACTAACGTGGTTGAATAACCTGGCACTACTTCATAGCTGCAAATCCCTGAAAAATAACTGCAGACCCCCCCCTTTTTTTCTACAGTAAAATATTACCACAGCAATATTTATTATTTATAATTATAATTATTATTATTATTATTATTATTACTTATTAACTATATTTACATATAATCACAACATTTTGCCTAAATTATGTAGCACTTCAAACAAGCAGCGCAAACCTGGATTTTTCAAAATCAAATTACATTTGAATGACATTTTTTATCAATTAATATTAAATGATATATATATTTTCAAATCATGCAGCCCTAATTAGCATTTTAAACTGTAATGCGCTAACTTTTGCATGTTTAATTCAGCAAGCTCTGTTCGTTTATCTTGAAATAAAAAACAACATTTTATTCCAATTTTATGTTCAAACGTTTTAACGTTAGTCCAATAAAAAAAGTCACAAAAATCCTCAGTGATAACACCTATCACTGGACATGAAGATAAAGTGAAGCCCAATGCATTGTGGGATAAAGTATGGCAACACATTTTTTAAATCGGCATAATCCATAATGATAATAATTAACAAGTTTTATTATTTTTATTAAACTGACATTTCCTATCCATTATATTTATTTGTATTATTTTGGCACACAATAAAGCATAAATGATACAGACTTCAATATTGAATATTTAATTGTTCAGTTTATCAAAGACACAATCAACAAATTAATCAGTTAAATAGTTGTTGCTTACAGTTCTAATGCATAATATAAATGCTTCACACTGCAAATATTGATAGCAGTATGGTAGCATGTGATTGGAAACATATTTACTGTTATGACAGCAGTGAGAGACACAATGACAGGGTAAACAGTCCTGTCATTACTAACAACAGACCAGCCACCAATCAAAAATGACGCGGCAAAGATGCGATAAAACAGACAATGTGAAAGATATTTAACACTGAGATGAGTATGGCTGGAAATTCCAACAAAGAGATACACAGAAACCCCTAATGGTAAGGTTGACAACTAATTAGTGTGCTAATAAGTTTTGCCTGGCTGAACCCTCGACACCTCCAATTATCACAACACACGCACTTTAATGCCAAGTTAAATAATGGATGATCACTTAGACTTCTACTTTGTAGGCCAAGGTGATTACCTAGACTGTGTTTAGTCTTTATTTAGGAAAGTAAAATTAACCTCACTTCCTCGTGGGCAGAGCTGTAATTAGATCATATTAGTGAGGTTTAATTAGGAGCAGAAATATGTAGTAATTAGCTTGTATTGTGTCGGGAGTATGAAGCGCTAAGTGAGACATATGTCAGGCTAAACCTGTCAGTAAAACCACGCTGTTTCTCTACTAGTTTCCGGCCCAAGGCTCCAATTATCCCATTGTATCTGCTAAACAACGGGAGGTCAGCTGCTGTGCACAGGGTCTCCTGCTTTCCTTTTCGCATATCGCAAACATGAGAGGATGACCAAATGAGAGAATCTCAGACCGAGGAGAAAAGGTTGCCTTTGGAAAGTGCTCCAACCTTACAGTGAGTTTTGCTCTTGTTAAACTGACGCCTTTGAACTCAGCGGTTGATTTGTCAAATAGATGTGTAGGTTTTTATGTATATGACTTGTCAGAATAACTTTAATAAATTACAAAAATCTTGAAGTGAATCTTGAATAAGTATCATTTACATCAAAGTCAAGTTGAGCCAGTTACATTCAAAATTCAAGAAGTAAAACACATTAACAATGTAGTTAATAAACATAACTAGGACACTGTTTTACTAAATGTATATGGTCCAATAAAATGATAAAACACATAATACACAGTTATAATTATATGCATTAGAAGCAAAATATTTCAATATAAGACAATTGCCCAAAAATAAGGGGCTATTGCTATTTTAGTATTATTTACTTTTATAGTATTTATTGCAATTTTGAATTAGCTTTTTTATTTTAGTTTTAAAATTAACAATTGTATTTGCTTTTTGTCATTGTATTTATTTAGTTTTTTATACATTTAATAATTTTACTAGCTTTTGTCATGTTATTTATTTATTTATTAAAAATGTTGATATAGTTTTAATATATACACAATTTAGCACCTCAACTTGCCAATTAAGGCCACATTTCTAATTTTCATTAATTTTATTTCAGTTACTGGAAATGACTTGAGTTTAGTACTAATAGTTATAGTTTAGTTAGTTAACAATACCAAAACAAATGTGGACTTGCATGAGCATTTCTGAATTATGAAATTAATTACTTGAGAGCTGAATTACTGAAAATGTTAATTGATTTGTTTGAAATGATTCACTGAAATGGACCGAAATCACCAACTCAAGGTATTTACGTTATTGAATTAAAGTTTTGAAATGATTGATTCATTTCTGATAATCATTTTGAATGAAACTTATCAACTCTAACAGCATTTTGGACACTGAAGTCTAAATCAGGAAGCAACATGATACAGCCCTAGTGTCTTATAAGAGGACGAGGAAGTTCAGTCTTCGTTCTGCTCTGGTGCCCTTGGACTCATTCACTATCTATGACAAATCACATTACACGGGGCATTTCCACCCTCCAATCTCTCCGATCCAAGGACAGCGGCGGCCTGTTTGAACCCCGGGGCCGTTTATTTATTTTGCATTATTGAGCTCATTACTGCTGAGCCGTATCTGAGTGCCTAGACACATTATTCACCACAAGACGCCAGATATCACCAATCTTCCTTTCGTAAACTTGAGAAATGCAATATTGAAATTCAGTAGAGAAGGTTATTAGGATAACAACTGGACACGTTTTCGTCCACTAACAATAGTGATGTTAATAGGTCACACTATGTGTCATGGTTTCCATCAAATGCTATGAAAAGATCTTATTTTACAGTGATAGGGAATTTTCAAAAGCTTAAATACCCTGGTTTCAAGATAACAAGACTAGTGTGCTCTTCAATACATTTTGCCATAATATCATATATTTTGGTGTGTTAAAATATTGGGGACAGTATTTGTGTCTCTGAGCAATCCAATATTTTTCAATACATGAAAAAAATGCATTTCTTCAGGTACTTTCTTGAACTTATTTTAAAGCAATAATTTGAAAATATTTTCGGAGAAAATCTTGATTGATTGGAGACCTAATCAAAAGCTACATTTGCTTCATTTATCCAAGATAATAAATTACATAATATTAGACTTTGAGAACATTGTGGCTTTTTCCATATTATATGGTAATGAATCCCAAAAGACCAATGTCATACAGCCACAGAAAGAGTGTGGATTATTTCCCATTAGTCATTTCAACTGTGTTGGAATCATATTCAGTGTGAGAGCCAAAAAAGCAAAATTCATAAAAGTACTTCTGTCCCTTGTGGCACAATATGAAAAAGAGGTAGAGAGAGAATGAATGTGGATTGTTTCATTTCGCTGGACTGCAGCCTCCATATGTGAAACATGCATTCGTGCACCCACAGGCAATCACAAAGCATCTCTTCAACCATCTTTTCACTGCTCATCAGCCTTCAATAATTCAAAGATTTGAGAGAAAAAAAGCTGATAGAAGGTAGCTGTGAAATATGACTAATAATCTTTTTTTTCAACTAAAGAACTAACTATACATTTCAGAAAAAAAACGATTTATTCTTTCTGTTAAGCTGTATGAAATGAGTAAATAAAATATGAAGCTATAAACACTGCATGAAAAGAGTCAAATCCGGTAATATCTGGCCAATGGTAAACTGCCGTGTAATATCAGGTTTGCTGTATGTGGAAATGACCTGAGCCATGTTACACAGACCAGTTCATTTCCAGAAATACCCACGTACTCCGGTGTACACGGACATATAGAGGAATCCGTGAAGTTTCATGGACATATACAGCTGAAACACTGCCGGTTGTGAGGACTGGTGGCTGTCAAATCTTCACATGTTAAAGGGTTATATGATGCGATTTCAAGTTTTCCTTTCTCTTTGGAGTGTTACAAGCTGAAAGTAAATAGATAAGATCCCCGAAGTTACAAAGACTTAAGTCTCAAATCCAAAGAGATATTCTTTATCAAAGTTAAGGCTCTGCCACGCCCCCCTAAAACGGCTCATTCAAACACGCCTCACATGTCTACGTCACGATGTGGAAATATTTGCTTAATGCCGCCCAAATGTTCACGCAAAGAAAGAAGATATGGTTTCTGTAACCACAGTAGTGTTAATGCAGCCGTGTCAGGGAGACGCTGTGTGTTTCTATGTGAAAGCAAAAGCACTTTATTTGGCCTTCTGAAAGTAGATACATTTAGGAATCATTAGGATTACTTACAACAGAACAGCAACGTATTCTATGGACGACCGTTTCATGAACCTAGGAGAGGAGGTAATAATAAAATAATATATAGTATTTTAATAATAATGTGTTTTTTGAACATTAAAGCATGCCAACATCTATTGTCACACCAAATACACAGAATAATGATCTTTAAAAAAGCATCATATGATCCCTTTAATGACCAGCAGCTATGGTGCTGGAGGGAGGGAGGGAGCCAGGAAATTAAAAAAAAACAGCCTCAAAATAGTCTTAATATTTCTAAACTCAAATATAGCTAGTCATATTTTTTTTGACAGAGCCATTGGAGAACATATCTAATGTTATGTTTGTTTTATAATTATAATTGTATAATTTTATAAAAGAAGGCATTCTCTCTCCAGTTTCATTCTTTCCATATTATTTCACAGATTCACGAAAATCTTCTTAAGAAATAAATGAAAACATTTCTTAAGATCAATTATGAGCAGTCACATTCCGGTCAATATTTGAATGTAAAGCGTGTGAGATGTGTTTGTTTAACAACATTAACCATCAAAAGAGAAATTTACTCGCAGAAAAGCATAAACTACTCAGCTAATTTGACATGGATGACAAGAAAAAAAAAACGTCACTAGGCAAGAGATGGAGGTTCTTATCGAGGAAATCTCAAATAATTTATGTGTAATGAGGATTTACTCTGCCACTGGAGATGGAAACTTCATGAAGTTTTCACCATTCTGCTGAGAGCCCTTGACACGTTGAAGACAATTCGGCTTATGCTAGATTGACTAATTCCCACAGTATTACTTAAAACTGCTTGAAATGACCCAGAAGCAAAGAAGCGTAGGTCAACCATTATCTACAGTATAACGGGAAGGGGAGAGAACCTTTTTGGTTTTTGGCTGCAAATTATCTCTCAGAATATGTGCAAGATTCATTACTGAGTTTATATATTATAAGCCTATAAAGTCTAAGCAGAACATGGTCAGGAAGGGTGAGAGTGTCTGCTCTGTCTCTAAGAGGCCTTTCTGGCTCTCTCCCTGTTGACAACCCATAGTATTTCCATCTGGAACACAAACATCTAATACGCCATCTATGCTATTTCATACAATATTGTAGTAGTTACACAGTATTTACACAGAAACCAAATAAAATATACAAATAAATAAAGTTGTTGACTGAATCAAGGAATATTGGCTATGGAATATGTACAGTTCAAAGGTTCTTGTTTGAGGTGTCATACAATGGGACGTGTTTGTTTGGAAAAACTGAATCTTTGCCATGTGAATGATGCACGGATCAGCTGATTTGTTCTCTGTACTCAAGACAAAAGCTGAGGAATAACAATATTTGACCTCTGAAGCCCTATACTGAGACTTTTACATGGTATAGCATCCACTGCACACAATTTCAATTGCACTAAAGTAAACCCAAGTCCACAGAGATTAGAGGTATTTTTTCTCTGTATTTCATTCTTGCACATTCACTGAAGCTCGTTGGTAAAGATTTAGTCTGTGAACTCATGGTTGGAAGCTGTATATCAAAAAACCAACTGTGTAGCCATCAGATTTCACTGACCTGTTTAAATGAAAGTTTGCTAGAAAATGCACAAACAGAAGATACAAAGAATTCAATGATTAAATATGCCTCCTGTATTTAATAAGAAAGATGTATGAGCCAAACACTGAGGCACCACTATTTCAACAAAGCTGAAATGCACGTTAGATCGGCATGATGGGGCTAAAGTGTGCATCCTCCATATGTGTACTCATCAAATGAAAACTTGAATGGCGTTTTGAAACGGTTTAAATATTTCAATATGCCCAGAGTGAAAACAGCTTGTCAATTTACTCATTTGGTTGTTTATTCTGCCACTAGGGGCAGTCGTGGCCTAATGGATAGAGCGTTGGACTTGAAACCCGAGGTAACCCAAGGTTGTGGGTTCGAATCCCGGCTCCGGCAGGAAGTCCACGACTGCTCCCCGGGCGCTGCACAGTCGGCTGCCCACTGCTCCAAGTTCTTAATAGGTGTGTGCACTTGGATGGGTTAAATGCAGAGAACACATTTCACTGCTGGTTATACTCTGTATAATTGTGTATGTGACAAATAAAGCTCATCTGATCTGATCTGAGCACTGCAGTAGATCAAGAGAATCTTTTTCTCTCTCTCATCGCTGCTGTCTCACATTTATTTTAAAGCTCTACCAAGAAGAAGGAGATCAGGCTTCCCTGTTGTCTTCGCCTGAGGACTGTACATTGTTACAGCTGGGGCTTTTAATAAAACCCAAGACCTTTTGTACAATAAATTGTCCATTTGGGGCAAGCCTAGAGTCATTTACAATGTACAAACAAGACTTTCACGCTTGGTTCGCTAGAAGTGTAAAAGTATTTATGTTTGGCCTAATTTGTTACACATAATAATCTCCTACACTTGACTTACCACGTGGCCTAGTTTTGTATTTATTTTGAAGATTCATCTGCTAAATGGGAGAATGAGATATGTTGAAAGACATGTTCTACTTCTCTTGTTACTTTTGAACTATTTGTACTCTTTCTTCACTTGCTTTTACTTTCTCAAGCATCTTAAAAGTCAGTCTACTATTAATCTCTAGATGATCGATTTACACATCAATGGGTAATTTGGGGAGGTGTGAAAGGAAACTGGACTTAAAAGAAAAGCTTTTAAAAATATAAAAATGTGAGTCATAAATTTCATAACATTCATAATGACGGCCCATTTTGAAATCTAGAGGCATTAAGTATATGTAATGGACAGTTTAGTCTGACGAGGCAATGAGAATCAATGGGCATGTGCTGTATCTGGTGCATGTGATGTAAATAAAAAAAAAAAGACAAAGAGGAAAACTGGCTTACAGTAGAGAGATGCATTATACATTAATGTCTCAAGGCTGAAATCTGAAAATGTAATTAGAAAATATTTCTACAGTACATTGTGCAAAAGTAATATATTTAAATATAGTTATGACATATCACTTGGGATTTACTGATTAACATTATCAATTTTATTTGGAGTACTACTTGTGCAGTGCAGAATGCACATTTCTTATTATTATTAATCCTAAAATGTGTTTTAATGTCACAACTGATGAGGATTGTACAACCCGTGTTCCGAAAATGTTGGGATGTTTTTTAAATTTGAATAAAATGAAAACTAAAAGAATTTCAAGTCACATGATCCAATATTTTATTCATATAATATGTTATATAATAGAACATACATAATATAAAAAATGTTTAATCTGAGGAATTTGACAATTTTATGCACAAAATTAGCTAATTTCAAACTTGATGCATGCTACAGGTCTCAAAATAGTTGGGACGGGGGCATGTTTACCATGGTGTAGCATCTCCTCTTATTTTCAAAACAGTTTGAAGATGTCTGGTCATTGAGGTTTTGAGTTTCTCAGGTTTTGGTGTTGGAATTTGGTCCCATTCTTGCCTGATATAGGTTTCCAGCTGCTGAAGAGTTTGTGGTCATCTTTGATGTATTTTGTGTTTAATGATGCACCAAATGTTCTTAATAGGTGAAATATCTGGACTGCAGGCAGGCCAATTCCGCACCCGGACTCTTCTACTACAAAGCCATGCTGTTGTAATAGCTGCAGTATGTGGTTTTGCATTGTCCTCCTGAAATACACAAGGCCTTCCCTGAAGACATTGTCTGGAGGGGAGCATATATTGCTCTAAAATCATTTACTTTTCAGCATCATAGTGCCTTCCTTATGCACCCCCATACCATCAGAGATGCTGGCTTTTGAACTGAACGCTGATAAAACGCTTGAATGTCTCCCTTCTTTTTAGGCCGGAGGATACAGCGTCCGTGATTTCCAACAAGAATGTCAAATTTAGACTCGTCTGACCATAGAAAACTTTTCCGCTTTGAAACAGTCCATTTTAAATAAGCCTTGGACCACAGGACATGACTGCGCTTCTGGACGATGTTGGAACATATGGCTTCCTTTTTGCATGATAGAGCTTTAGTTGGCATCTGCAGATGGCACGGTGGATTGTGTTTACTGACAGTGGTTTCTGGAAGTATTCCTGGGCCCATGTGGTAATGTCAATGACAGAATCATGCAGATAAGTGATACAGTGTCGTCTGACGGACCACAGGCATCCAACAAAGGTATTCAGCCTTGTCCCTTACGCACAGAGATTTCTCTAGTTTCTTTGAATCTTTTGATGATGTTATGCACGGTAGATGAGATTTACAAAGTCTTTCCAATTTGCAGTTGAGGGATATTGTTTTTAAAGTCTTCCTCAATCTTTTTACACACTATTTCACAGATTTGAAACCATCTGCCCATCTTTACTGAAGAAAAGAAACACCCAACCACTGCAGAGATAAATCTTGGAATAGCCAGGACAATTTTTAAAGGGGTCATATTTTAAAGATCATTATTTTGTCTATTTGGTGTAACAGAATATGTTGACATGCTTTAATGTTCAAAAACACATTATTTTTCTAATACTGTACATTATTGTAGGTCCTCTATGCTCTGCCTCTCTCAAACACTGTTTTCTACAAAGTCCCTCCTTCCGACAAGCACAGTCTGCTCTGATTGGCCAACTGGCCAGTGCATTGTGATTGGCCGAACACATGCCACGTCAGAAATGTAACGTCCCTTTCTATAATCGCAAGCTTCAGCTTTCAAAATGAATGTAAAGACAGTTAATAATGTCCTTAGTTTGACCATCAGTTCCAGCGCGAGAGGGAACAGAGGCGCGTGACAGACACAGTGATGATACTCCTATGTGTTTGCACACAAGCCGCAATTAAGACAATATCTGATGGGCTGTACACTCCGCTGTGATGTGACCCTGTCACACTCTCTCTCTCTCTCTCTCTCTCTCTCTCTCTCTCTCTGAGCGGAAGTTGAGTGAGTGGATGCGAGTTTGGGAGCGTGGTGTGGTGTGAGTTTTTTCTCTCTTTTTCTTTGTTTATTGTTTTTATTTATTTAAGATAATTGGTTATTTTAGTGGTATAGTTTAAGTGGTTTAGTTTATTGGTAGCGACAACCGGTGTAACGGGAGTCATGCCGGTTCGTGGAGCTGCAGGCATGGGGCTGGAAACACTCACACGCCGGCATGCTTTTAAACTTTGTCCGACTATAGATTGTTCTGTGGAAGATTGCGCTTTGGCGGTTGGAGCGATTGTCGGTTACGATAGCATTAAATCCAGCTAGAATGAACAATGGAGTGGTGATTTTTGTGGATAGCTTTGATAAAATTGCAACAATTGTTGAACAAGGTGTAGTAATTAAAAAACCTTTGTTCAAGCGATACCGCTCGTTAATCCAGCAAAAAGATCGTTTGTCCCAAGTCCCTCCGTTTATTAGTAACGAAATGTTAGAGAGGAACTTGTGAGACATGGACAGTTAATGTCGCCGATTAGATCATTTTCTCGCTGTAAATCTCGAAATTGAGACATGTTGTTTCATTTAGAAGGCAAGTTTTATGATTCTGAAGAACAACAGTGAAGGGTTGAACTTGGTGCTCAAGTTTAGAGTGGAGGATTATGACTACAATGTTTATGTATCCTCAGAAAAATGAAGTGTTTTGGATGCGGAATGGAGGGTCACCTCATACGTTCCTGCCCAGAAAAAATCACTGCTGAGACTAATAATAAAAACACAGAACATGGTGAGTCAAGTACATCTCAGAGACAAAAACAAAATGAACAAAATGAATTGGATGAATCTCAGAGACTAGAACAGGGTGAATCAAATGAAACTCAAGGACAAAAATTAAATACATCTCAAGGACAAAAACAGAATGAACAAAAGGATCTTCAGGGGCAAAAACAGAAGGAGTTAGATGAATCTCGAGTTTTAGAACAGAGTGAATCAAATGAAACTCGGGCACAAAAATTGTTTGAATCAGATAAATCTCAAGGACAAAAACAGAACGAACAAAATGATCTGCAAGGACAAAAACGGAGCGAATTAAATGAATCTCATGAACAAAAAAATAAAAATGAGTCTAATGAATCTCAGGGACAAAAACAGAATGAATCAGATTTAACAAAAAAGTATACAAAGCCCAGAGGTTAGATTTAGTTGTTGGAGAGGATTCTGTTGAGAACAGTCAGTGTGATACTGATACTGAAAAGGAGGCCAGTGTTAGCACTCAGAAGGAAGTGGAGGAGGAAGAATGTTCTTTGGATGGAGAAAGTGAGATGATTGTAGATGACAACGCTTCCAAAGATAATGAGAGGAAAAGAAAAATTAGAGAAGGTTGTCAATTTTCTGTCAAAATGAAAAAGCTTCCTCTTCCTGATTGTTCTCAGACTGTTGACAGTGATATTGAAGTGCACTGTTAGACTTTGCTGTAATTTTACAGTTACTTACTGTAAAAAAGTACAGTAAAATACCATATATATGATTTACGGTTAACTACTGTAATACACACTGCATTATGGGTATTTCTGTATTAATTTTACAGTAATTTACTGTATATGGGAATTTACAGTATTTTGCTGTAATTTTACAGTTATTTACTGTAAAAAAGTCCAGTAAAATACCATATATATGATTTACGGTTAACTACTGTAATACACACTGCATTATGGGTATTTTTATTAAGTTTACAGTAATTTACTGTATATGTGAATTTGCAGTATTTTACTGTTTACACAAAAGCAGTAGTGCTACTGTAAATGAAGAAGACAGGTTTCTTGAATGCTGCGGACATTTTAATAGGCCTAAAACATACATTTACATTTAGTCATTTAGCAGACACTTTTATCCAAAGCGACTTACAAATGAGGACAATGGAAGCAATCAACAAAAGAGCAATGATATACAAGAGCTATGACAAGTCTCAGTTAGCTTTAGGCAGTACACTAACAAGGTTTTTATATATAATAAATAAAAAGAAAACCGATAGAGCAGAAAAGAATAGAAACAAGCTAGTGTTAGAGGCATTTTTGCTTTTGTTAATTGTATGATAAACAAAAGAAAACAGAATACAAAAATATTAGAAATGCTACTGTTAGTTTTTAAAGCATAGAATTAGAATAGAGATTGCTAGAGTTAGAGGGTCAAATAAAGATAGAAGAGATGTGTTTTTAGCCGATTCTTTAATTCGATCCAATTCGATTTCAATTGATTCTTGAAAACATCAAGACAATATGCACATATAGGCCTATTAAAATGTCATATGATAATGTTTTATAGTTTATAATCTTGTTCGAAAGAAAATCATGAATCTGCATTCATTTTTCTCATTTTAAAATTTATTTTAAAAAATCACACACCCATACGCATGTTCTATTAGTATTTATAATAAATAACGAAATAATAATAAACAATAATAATAATAATAAATAATAATAAATCCACAATTGGGTTCCCACCGTTTTTCAAAATAGGCTATCAGAAAAAAATACAGACTGGTATAATTTAATTTTATTATTATTTGTGTAATGTCATGGTAATACACAAGTGGTGATACAAATGTAATTTGTAAATTATTACAAACAAAAATATATATATATATAAACTTTACTTACACATCACACAATTTAAACTGTTACTCGCGTGCAAAGCCCGCCAACAACCTGGCAGAGGTTATATAAACTGAGGTTTGTGTCCAGTGCGCGCATAACGGACGTCCCTTATGAATGGATCGCCACGCCAGCTGCAGATTTTCCTGAGGTAAGTAGGCTACTTTTATTTATGTTTACAAACTTTCAACAAATGTATTTTATTAGTTATTTTTGATCGTAAAATTACCAATATCAATTCAATAAAAATATATGAAGAAAGCAAATAATAAAATCGAATTATTGGCTATGACAAGCAGGACTGTTCGTTTTCCTCAAAAACTGCTGCTTTGACTGCCATTTCCAGTAGGCGTGCGAATGTAATATTTACACGAATAATGGTTTTCCGTCTTTTTTACGGCCAGTTATGGTGTAGGCCTATTTTACTCGTCAATTAAACGAATAACGTTACCGTTAAATGCGTGTGACGTCATTTGAAGTAGCGCGTCTCAAAGGCTCTCTCTCGTGCGCTCTTAACCCCTTGCGCGCGCGCTCTCTCTCGTACGCTCGTAACCCCTTGCTCTCTCTCTCTCTCTCTCTCTCTCTCTCTCTCTCTCTCTCTCTTCCTCGCTCTCTCTCTCTCTCTCTCTGTGCGTCTGCTCTATTCAGGGAACACACACAAGTTCAAGTTGCTTTACTGGCATTACATTTTAATTAAAGTATTGCCAAAGCATTTGAAGTATGTGTAAAATACAGAATATATTTACACCACCAAAGTAATAAAGGAGATAATAAATGAGTACAAAATAAGAGAGAGAAAAAACAGCAGACAGTATCTCTAACATATACATTACTTATAGCAATTCCAATTAAATGTAATTTCATGAAAAATTACAAATCATTAAATAATTAAGAATCGTTCTTTATTATGGCTTCTTATTTGTTAATAGAAGGAAGGTCTCAAAGTCAGTGCATTTAAATTTTCATAGTACCAGTAATTACATTTTACATGCTGTTGTATGCTAAATATTCTCTTCTATCTTTTCTTTCAGTGTTGACTGTCATCTTATTGTGTAAGTGATACATTTAGCAGTCAGCCTAGATCTGTGATTTATCATGTTCATAACATATGGTGATAGTCAATAATCACTGATGAAAATTATGTTTATTCTTTCTCTCTCTTTGCTTTTGTGTCAGGCAGGCACTACACCCTAAATACTCTTTTAAGGGCCACACCACTGAGCATCTTTGGCTTTGTAAGTATATGTTTTGACTTACTATCAGATACAGTATTTGACATTAGATTAACTGCATGTTATGCAACAACTAGAGTCATCAGAAATGTATTGTAAAGACAGATGATCAAACATCTGTCCCACAAATCCCACATCTGTGATTTTCCATGTTCATAACATACAGATTAGTAAATAGTCATTGATGGAAAAAGTTTTACACAAACATATACAACATCTCTTCCATGTTCAGTGAAGTTTCCTCATTTCCTCTCTTTTGCTTTTGTGTCCGAGGCACTACCTACGAACCCAAAGGCTCTTTTAAGGGCCACACCAGAAAACAGAGAGAGAGAGAGAGTAAGGAATAGTTTGAGAAACGGACAAGGTGGACCAACACATCCACAACACGTCGCAAAGCCACCAGGAAAAATTTAACAAAAAAACAGAGCACATGCAAGTATGTACAGGTGCAAGTATTGCAGCTTGTGTGTTTCAGATTTAAGAATTTTCTGCAGTCATGTTGTCACGGTCCTGCTGGTGTGCTGGCCACCAGATGTCTCTGTGTTGAGCACATGGCTTGTTGTTTGTTGGTGCCATGTGCTCCCATGTCGATTGTCTGTCCCTCCCATCTTGTTACTTAATCATTGTTTCAGTGGCTCCAGCTGTGTCTCCCTCGTTACCCTCGTTTGTCTCCCTATATAGTTCTCCTTGTGTCTGCAGTCCTGTGCTGATCCTTTGTCTTTCGTGTGTCTAATGTCGTGTGAGTGTTTCATGTCTGACTGTGCCCCAGTCTTCTGCCTGCCTGCTTGTTTTTCCCCTTGAGGTGGTTTTTGTTCTTCTTGGTTTTATTTTATTATTAAAAGAACTTTTCCCCTGCATTTGAGTCCTCGACCTCATCTCACGTGACAGAACGGATCAGCCAAGATGAGGACTCAGCAGAGGAGGGTTTGGACCACCACCACCCGCCACTATCTCCAGCCCCTATACCAACGCATCCTCCAGTTTGAGGCCCTGAGCTCCTGCCGTCAGCAGGGCAATGGCGTGAGGAGGTTTGCCGTGGAGTTCAGTGGTGCAGCTGAGGGGCTAGATTACAATGATGAGGCCCTCAAGGACCTCTTCAACAGCGCCCTTGACGAGCCCCTCAGCTGGTGGAGGATGAGGGGGCTGGACCACCTCAAATTTGGGGAATTTGTTGAGGCTTTGGCACGTTCCCCAGCTAAGGTGGCTGGTGTGCCTCAGGTGGTGGGCGACAAGGCTGCAGCTCCTCCAGTGGTGGCAGATGGCGCTGCAGTGCCCCTATTGGTGGCCGTCAAAGCTGCAGCGCACCCTGGGATCGAGGCGGGTATGTAAGCTGGAGGATCCCCCCATGAGGTCTGTACGGGCAGCCGGCATGTCTCCAGTAAACTCCAGCCCGCTGGTCACAGAGTCCGCTCCAGAGCCCGCTCCGCCCCGTGAGCCGACAGAATCCGCTCCAGAGCCCGCTCTGTTCCGGGAGCCGACAGAGTCCGCTCCAGAGCCCGCTCCGTTCCGGGAGCCGACAGAGTCCGCTCCAGAGCCCGCTCCGTTCCGGGAGCCGACGCAGTCCGCTCCAGAGCCCGCTCCGTTCCGGGGAGCCGGCGCAGTCGCTCAGAGCCCCCGCTCCGTTCCTGGAGCCCACGGAGTCCCCTCAGAGTCCGCTCCGTTCCGGGAGCCCACGCAGTCCACTCCATTCCGGGGCACGCAGTCACTCCCGAGCCGCTCCGTTCTGGGAGCCGGACGCAGTCCACTCCAGAGCCCGCTCCGCCCGTGAGCCGACAGAGTCCGCTCCAGAGCCCGCTCCGCCCCGTGAGCCCACGCAGTCCACTCCAGCGCCCGCTCCGTTCCGGGAGCCCACGCACTCCGCTCCGTTCTGGGAGCCCACGCATTCCGCTCCGGTCTGGAAGCCCATGCGTTCCGCTCCGGTCCGGGAGCCACGTACTCCGCTCCAGAGCCCGCTCCGTTCCGGGAGCCGACAGAGTCCGCTCAGAGCCCGCTCCGTTCCTGGAGCCCATGGAATCTGCTCCAGAGTCCGCTCCGTTCCGGGGAGCCGGCGGAGTCCGCTTCAGGGCCCGCCGTTCCGGGAGCCGGCGGAATCCGCTCCAGGGCCCGCTCCGTTCCGAGCCCGCAGTCCGCTCCAGAGCACGCTCCAGTACGGGAGCCCACGGAGCCCGCTGCGCAGTCCGCTCCGTTCCGGGAGCCCACGCAGTCCGCTCCGTTCCGGGAGCCCACGCAGTCAGCTCCGTTCCGGGAGCCCACGCAGTCCGCTCCGTTCCGGGAGCCCACGCAGTCCGCTCCGATCCGGGAGCCCACGCAGTCCGCTCCGATCCGGGAGACCACGGAGTCCGCTCCAGAGCCCGCTCCGCCCGTGAGCCGACAGAGTCCGCTCCAGAGCACGCTCCGTTCCTGGAGCCCATGGAATCTGCTCCAGAGTCCGCTCCGTTCCGGGAGCCGACGGAGTCCGCTTCAGGGCCCGCTCCGTTCCGGGAGCCGACGGAATCCGCTCCAGGGCCCGCTCCGTTCCGGGAGCCCACGCAGTCCGCTCCAGAGCACGCTCCAGTACGGGAGCCCACGGAGCCCGCTGCGCAGTCCGCTCCGTTCCGGGAGCCCACGCAGTCCGCTCCGTTCCGGGAGCCCACGCAGTCCGCTCCGTTCCGGGAGCCCACGCAGTCCGCTCCGTTCCGGGAGCCGCGGTCGCTCCGATCCGGGAGCCCACGCAGTCCGCTCCGATCCGGGAGACCACGGAGTCCGCTCCAGAGCCCGCTCCGCCCGTGAGCCGACAGAGTCCGCTCCAGAGCACGCTCCAGTCCGGGAGCCCATGCAGTCCACTCCAGTCCTGGACACCGCTCCGGTCTGGGAACTCACAGAGCCCGCTCCAGGGCCAGCCCCACCTTGGCACCCCTGTGTGCCCATTGCTCCAGGCCCTCTTCCACTCCACGGGCCTGGCCCACCTCCCTCCTAGACATTTTTCTGTTTAGTGTGTGTGGAGCGTCTGGGATCCGCTCCTTAAAGGGGGGGTTATGTCACGGTCCTGCTGGTGTGCCCAGGCTGGCCACCAGATGTCTCTGTGTTGAGCACATGGCTTGTTGTTTGTTGGTGCCATGTGCTCCCATGTCGATGTCTGTCCCTCCCATCTTGTTACTTAATCATTGTTTCAGTGGCTCCAGCTGTGTCTCCCTCGTTACCCTCGTTTGTCTCCTATATAGTTCTCCTTGTGTCTGCAGTCCTGTGCTGATCCGTTGTCTTTCGTGTGTCTAATGTCGTGTGAGTGTTTCATGTCTGACTGTGCCCCAGTCTTCTGCCTGCCTGCTTGTTTTCCCCTTGGGCTGGTTTTGTTCTTCTTTGTTTTATTTTATTATTAAAAGAACTTTTCCCCTGCATTTGAGTCCTCGACCTCATCTCACGTGACACATGTGAAAAAACATCATCAGCACACAGCAAACCATAGGTTTGCTTGTGGAAATGAGCAATGTCCTGCTTCCTTTAAAACTTTTTGGCATTTAGATCCCACATGCACCGAAAACACAGACATTGTTATATATAGTCAACAGAATGTCTAACCATCAAAAATACAGTTACAATGTTACTGAAAGCAAAAACACTTTTACTTAGTGTACCTTTAACGTCATTGTACATTCAGGCAATTAATGGCGTTTTCTGACAAGGATGTGCAAAAAACTATACTATTTAAACAGAAACAATACTGGCAATAACTGCTGTTGCACAAGTTGTTACCTAAGTTGTTACGTAAAATATAACATAACGAGATAAACTAATTTCTCCCTCATTTTCCCTCTGTTTTGTTTCAGATCAGCCATCAGTGTTTTACCCGTATGGTGGCCAGCCAACTGGGATGCTTTGTTCATGTTTTTTGTTTAAATATTGTGATGATTTGTTGTTATGAATTCAGTTATATAGCCATCAGTGGCTTACCAGCATGGAGGCCAGCCAACTGGGATGCTTTACATGTTTGTTTTTGTTGTAGTTTTTTTTTTTTTTTTGTATTGTTAACACATTGTTATGATTTAAATTATATAAATTCAGTTCTATATGCGATTTGTTATGAATTTAGTCCTATATATTAATATATATATATATATATATGTAATGTTGCATCACAATGATTAAATAAATAAGTAAATAAAATAAATGTAATTGACAGTGACAGTGAATAAAAATTTACTGCTGTGCATTGACTCAAGTTACTTCTTTGGAATTTGATTAAATTCAATAGCATTCATGTAAAATATTCAAAATAAAGATATAGTATAATAAATAGTGTAAAATAAATTATAGTAAAATTGCTGTAGCAATATACTGTAAAACTAAGTTGCGGTAAGGGTATTGTACTGTAAAATGATACTGCGGTAAGAGCATCATACTGCAAAATGAAACTGCGGTAAGGGCATCATACTGTAAAACACATTTACAGTTAAAGTACTGTAAAGGGACAGTTACAGTAACTTACTGGCAACAGTGCTGCCAGTAAGTTACCGCAAAAATACAATAAAAAGTCTAACAGTGTGGACTCTGATGTAGATTCTTTGGCTTCCTTGCAGTCTTTGTCCCTCCCAAAAAGTGGCTACTCCATGTTGAGTATTAAGAAATTTCTGAAGAATACTAAAGGACCTAGAAATCTGAAAATTGAGAGTGTGTTTCCTGATTTACAACTTTTCATTGATTCTGTTAAGAATCTTCAAAAATGTTCTGGAAGTGAAGGAGAGAAAGGTTTCACCGATCAAGAGATTTATCGTTTAAAGAAATTTGTTTTGAAAGCTAAAGACAATTAGAAGATGGCGAGTATGATTAGTACTTTAAATTTGTTTTGTTTTGTTTTCTTTTTTTTCTTTTGTATTATGAGTGAGTTAAAAATAGGTAGTCTGAATCTAAATGGAGCTAGAGATGAAAATAAAGGGCTTCTTTTTACAGACTGTGCTCCCTTAAAAACTGGACATTATCTTTGTACAAGAGACTCATAGTACTGCTGATAATGAAGTCGATTGGAAGAGAGAATGGGAGGGTGATGTTTTTTTAAGTCATAAAACAAGTAATAGTGGTGGAGTGGGTATTCTTTTCTCCAAAAGTTTTAATCCTCAGTCTGTTGAGTGTGAAGAGGTTATTAAAGGTCGATTGTTAAAAATTAGAGCAACATATGAAAATGTACAATTTGTATTTATTACTGTATATGCTCCAACTGTTGGTATAGAGAGATTGACTTTTTTGGATACTGTAAGTGATGTTATTAGAGATTGTAATGATCAAGAGTTTTTATTTATAGGTGGGGACTGGAATTGCACAGAAAATAGACTTGATAGAAATCATGTGGAGCCTCATTCTGCCTCTCGCACTCGTTTGATTCAATTGTTAGAGACTCATGAATTATATGATGTATGGAGAGGGTTAAATGGTGATAAAAGTCAGTATACTTGGACACATTGTAAAGACAATTTATTGTCTATGGCAAGACTTGATCGTTTTTATTGTTTTAAATATCATTTTAATGTTGTTAAAAACTGCTTTATTAGCCCTGTTGGGTTTTCTGATCATTCACTTGTTGTAATTTGTGTTTTCCTAAAATGTGTAAAGCCTAGTAGTGCCTATTGGCATTTTAATACAGCTTTACTAGAGGATAAAATTTTAAAGACATCTTTGTATCCTTTTGGAAAAATCATCAAAGTACAAAAATGATTTTATATCTTTACAACAGTGGTGGGACTTTGGAAAGTCCAAATAAAACAACTGTGTCAACAATATAATTGTAATGTTACCAAAGTCTTGATGAAATCAGTGAAAGCTCTGGAGTCTGAAGTGGAAGAACTCCAGGGTTTAGCTGAGGTTACAAAGGATCAACGTTTCTTTGAAGCTCTTGAGTTTAAGAAGTCTGTGTTAACTAATCTCCTGGGGGTATCAGCACAAGGGGCACTGGTTAGGTCCCGTTTTAAGAATATAATGGAAATGGATGTCCCATCACACTTTTTTTTTGGATTGGAACGACAAAATGGTCAGAAAAGACTAATTCATAGTTTAAAGTCAGATTCTGGGCAGGTGTTGTCTGATCATGCTGATATTCGTGAGCATGCGGTTCGTTTTTATAGTAATTTGTATAAATGTGAGTACCAGGATGAACAAGTGATAGCTCAGAGTTTTTATACTGGTCTTCCTCAGGTCAAAGAAGAGAGTAATGCAGTGTTGGAAGTGAATATTTCTCCGGGTGAACTTTATGCAGCTCTGCAAAGTATGCAGAACAGAAAAACTCCTGGTTTAGATGGGCTACCTGTTGATTTTTATAAGTTTTTTTTGGCCTGTAATTGGAGAGGATCTTTTAGCAGTGCTGAATGATAGCCTAACTAATGAATGTTTGCCTTTAAGTTGCAGAAGGGCAGTGCTTACACTGCTGCCAAAAAAAGGTGATCTGCAGCTTATAAAAAACTGGAGGCCTGTGTCTCTGCTTTGTACTGATTATAAATTACTCTCCAAAGTGTTGGCAAGTAGACTTAGCAAAGTGATGGAACAAGTTGTTCATCCCGATCAGACTTATTGTGTCCCTGGAAGGTTGATCTCTGATAATATTGTACTTATTCGGGATTTGCTGGAAATCTCTAAGCTTTTTGATCTCAAAATGGGAATTGTTTCTATTGATCAAGAAAAAGCGTTCGACCGGGTTGAACACAAATATTTGTGGGAAACGTTGATTGCTTTTGGGTTTACTCCTGGTTTTATTAATAAAATCAAGACTTTGTATTTTAATGTTCAGAGTGTTTTGAAGATAAATGGTGTTTTGAGCGCTCCTTTTCAGGTCCAACGAGGAATTAGACAGGGCTGTCCCCTGTCAGGGATGTTATATTCTCTGGCTTTTGAACCGTTATTACATAAACTTCTGTTTTACAAGGTGTGATTTTACCAGGGTGCAATATACCCTTAAAGTTATCTGCATATGCAGATGATTTAGTCATCATGGTTGATAATCAACAAGATATTGACATGTTAACAAATATTGTAGCTCAATATGGTACAATTTCTTCAGTCAAAGTAAACTGGAGCAAAAGCGAAGCTCTTAGTATAGGAGGAGTGATGGAAAAAAAGTGTCAATTGTCTGCAGGTTTGAATTGGAAGACAGATGGAGGTTTAAAATATTTAGGTGTGTTTTTGGGTGAAGAACCTTTTGTACTTAAAAACTGGGAAAGTTTTCTTGAAAGGATTAAGGGTCGCTTTGCCAGATGGAAGTGGATTCTACCAAAAATGTCTTATAGAGGTCGAGTTCTTATTATTAACAACTTGATTTCATCTACTTTATGGCATTGCCTATCATGTGTTGACCCACCTTCAGACTTGCTGTCAAAAATTCAAGTACTTCTTGTGGATTTTTTGGGACCGTCTGCATTGGACACTTCAAAGTGTATTATTTTGCCGAAGATGAAGGAGGACAAGGCTTAATTCATCTGAGCAGTAGAGGGCAACTTTTCGTTTCCAGTTTGTGCAGAGGTTTCTATGTGGTCCCAAAGATCTGGTGTGGAGACCGCTGGCATGCACGATTTTGAACAAGCTGGGTGGACTTGGCCTAGACAGAACTTTGTTTCTGATGGATTTAAGGCAACAACACTTCAGGACTACCGAGTTTCTATCGTGGACTGTTTAAAGTCTGGAATCTGTTTAAAAGGAGAGGACAGAGCATCATAGCTCATTGTACTGGCTTCTTCAAGAACCAGTTGTGTATGGGACTCGTCTGAGTGCAACCGGTCAAATAGGTCCCAGTCTACTCAGAGAGTTTTGCATGTCTAATGTAGTGACTTTGGGACATGTGATTCAGTTTGCAGGTGCAAACATGGACAATGCTCTTTTCCTTGTTTCTCATTTAAAGATGCACTCTGTTCGTGTTATTGCATCTTTGCTCAAAAAATGGAAAGAAGCTTTAACTGATTCTGAATGTACATTGTTGAATCTTTACTGTAATGGTTCTGTGCAACCTAGTGTTGATGATTTTTTTCCTTTGGTGAGGATTTTCCCAGATTTTAAGGACTGTACAGGTTTCTTTCTAAAATTGAAAATTCAAATGTGTATGTGCATGATGCTGATAAGAAATTGATTTATAGATTGGTTGTTAAAATTTTGAATAAAGATAAATTAAATAAAATAATTGACACTCCATGGAGAGCTCGCTTAGGTTTGATTGATGGTGTTGGACCTGAATGGGCGCTGTATAAACCTCCACTGTTGAAGAAAGTTGCTGATTTGCAGTGGAGGATTTTACATTCAGCTGTAGCTGTTAATGCTTTTATTTCTGTGTTAAACTCTGATATTAATCATGATTGCCCTTTTGTACTCTTATCGTGAGACAGTTTTCACTGTTTTATGGACTGTTGTCGTCTCTTGCCACTGTTCTCAATGTTGGAAGATGTTTTTAAATTGTTTGAAGTGTTTTTTTCCAAACAGTTGTTTATTTTGGGTTGTAGGTATTCCCAAAGAAGGAGAGAGCAATGTCAACTTTTCAACTTCATTTTGGGAAGAGCAAAGATGGCTGTGTATATGAGTAGACGAAATAAGGTGGAAGGATCCACAGATGATAATGCTGTTTTTGTTTTTGTCAAAATGTTGAAAGCTCGCTTAAAAATAGATTTTAACTATTACAGGCTGATGAATGATTTAGAAAAGTTTTCCAATATATGGTGTTATAAAGAGGTGCTCTGCTCTGTTGTAGAGAATAATCTAATTTTTAAGAATATGTTGATTTAATGTGAGTTCATTTTGATTGTTTATTGTTATTTCAACATAATTGTTCTAATAAAGTACTTGTAAAATCTCAAAATCTCTCTCTCTCTCTCTCTCTCTCTCTCTCTCTCTCTCTCTCTCTCTCTCTCACACACACACACATGACACGCTTTGCTCTTCTGTTGCAAGTAATCTTAATTATTCCTAAATGCATCTACTTTCCGAAGGCCAAATAAAGTGCTTTTGCTTTCGCAT
This sequence comes from Gymnocypris eckloni scoliostomus, assembly GCA_027564155.1. Lineage (NCBI taxonomy): Eukaryota > Metazoa > Chordata > Actinopteri > Cypriniformes > Cyprinidae > Gymnocypris > Gymnocypris eckloni. Next base: position 15,100,695 of record CM050435.1, read on the forward strand.
AGAAACACACAGTGTCTCCCTGACACAGCTGCATTAACACTACTGCGGTTACTGAAACCATACCTTATGCCAATATTTTCACACCGTGATGTAGACATGTGGTGGCATGTTTAAACGAGCCGTTTTAGGGGGGCGTAGCAGAGTCTTAACTTTGATAAAGAATATATCTTTGGTTTTGAGACTTTAGTCTTTGCAACGTCAGGGATCTTATCTATGCACAATCAGTTGACAGACAAGTTGATCAGCACAGACAATTCGGCTTATGCTAGATTAACTAATTCCCACAGTATTACTTAAAACTGCTTGAAATGACCCACAAGCAAAGAAGCGTAGGTCAACCATTATCTGCAGTATAACGGGAAGGGGAGAGGGCCTTTTTTGTTTTTGGCTGCAAATTATCTCTCAGAATATGTGCAAGATTCATTACTGAGGTTATATATTATAAGCCTATAAAGTCTAAGCAGAACATGGTCAGGAAGGGTGAGAGGATCTTCTCTGTCTCTAAGAGGCCTTTCTGGCTCTCTCTCTCTCACACACACACACACACACATGACACGCAAAACTCTGCTTGTAACACTCCAAATAGAAAAGAAACTTGAAATCGCATCATATGACCCCTTTGATATAATATAAATCCGATAAGATTCGTCTGAAAGAATAAGTCATATACACCTAGGATGCCTCGAGGGTGAGTAAAACACAGACAAATTTTCATTTTTGGCTGAACTAACCCTTTAATGCTGTATCCTGTTGGAAACATCCCCTACACCAAACCCAACCCTAAACCTACCGAATAGTTTTAACAAATGCAAAACCAGTCTAAAAATGGATTTGTTGACGCAACTGTGCAATTTGAACTTACTTACAGTATATGCAGGTTTTAACTGTTTTGTGGCACCGTTGTTTCATGGGATTCATACCCAAGCTCTTCACCTCTCAAGTCGAAGTCCATACAGCGTAAGCTACTGAACAAACCTACTGAATATAAAAACCCACATATATGAAGCTGGATATGTGATGCTAGCGTTCAAAAGTTGCAGTTTTCAGATGCTGCAACACATACACATTTTTCATAACATGATATTCCTCAAGTAATTGTGCGAAAATTAGGATTTATTAATCGAAACTGTGGACCTGCAAATCATACTTTGTGTGAAAATGAAAAAGTTGAGTTTTACTGCCTCTTGTGTTTATTTCAATTGGAAACTGCAGCGATTTATATGTTTAGCATTTTTTTTTCAGTTTTGCAGAAATGTATTTAGAGGCACGAATTTGCAATGAGCATATGTTGACCATTTCCGTTTTTTGCTTCAAAATTTAGCATTTAATTTAAATGTGTTTCACCAAAAATCCTAAATCCTACACATTTTTTTAATCATGCAGATGCCTAAAGAACAGCTGACTGTATCCCTGCTATATCTGAAGCAAGTTATCCCATCCACACTGCAAATTTATTTTCATGTATTGAAAATTCATAGCCAACATATCTGAATCTGACTAATGCATTCTGTGGGAAAGGAAGAGATGAATAAGCTCATTCAAGACCAAAGATCTGCCTGGGCTTTCATTCCTTCTCCCCTTCCTGCTCACCACTGCTGATTCTATTACAGACCAAAAGCTTCAGCACACTGTGATACATGGTACTGCTCTTGATCAGTGTGTCTTACCAGCATCCACAGGGACGGTCTCTGCTGTGCATGACCTGAAATGAAAAGCTCTGAACCTGGCACAGCAACACTGCGCTCGCATAAGCAGAATGGACGCCTGCTCTTGTATTACTAAACATGGGCAGTGGTGACTCTAATGGATAGAGCGTCGGACTTGTAACCCGAGGTTGTGGGTTTGAATCTCGGCTCCGGCAGGAATTGTCCACGACTGACCCTTGAGCAAGGCACCAAGACCCCAACTGTTCCCCGGGCGCCGCAGTGTCGGCTGCACACTGCTCCAAGTGTGTGTGCACTTGGATGAGTTAAATGCAGAGAATACATTTCACTGCTGGTTATACTCTGTATAATTGTTTATGTGACAAATAAAGCTCACCTGAGCTTAATAATAATAATAATTATTAATTACATCGCGACGAACCAATATAATAACAAAAACAACGATTCTACTGAGACTAAGGACCAGGGGTCCGTTTAAGAAACTGTAATTAATGCGGTCACGTAACAAATGCGGTCACGTTTCAAAGATAAAATTAAATTAATTGTTAATTCCAACACTGAAGTAAAAATGTAAAGCCTGTACAAATAATATAAATCATAAATATAAACAATTTGAACAATTTTTCCTTATAAAGGTCCAGAAAAGTTTTTCGTCTGGTGTCTTTTTTTAATTATATGATGTTATTACGTTGCTGTCTTGCCGCCAGCCAATCGCTGCATTGCTGATCGTGGTTTTGAGTATTGATACATCTGCCCTTTTCGGGGAACACTAGAACGCACAGTAATCTTAGACAACTTAATCCAGATATTTTAATCTAATATGCAAATTCGTTTTAAATAAAAAAAATTAGCCAAAGATCAGTTATCACGTTTCAAAGATCTGGCATCTCTCAAATCATCTAAAATATAGTAAGCGAGGTTCGAAGAACGGACCCCTGAATCGTAGGAATGTAACGATTAACCGCGAGCCAGTTGAAAATCGATTCAAACATGTGATGATTCAAATCGGTTGAGATGCTAAACGAATCGCGATTCAGTTAAGGGTAGGAGTTTATATGAATGTTTGTCTGAGGGGAACTCACTGTCTTTAGAAATGTTTAGATGACATTTTTTCTTTTCATCTTGCCTCTGTATAATGCATATTAAAGTTCATAAGGGGAGTGTTGCTTGTTTACTAGTGATGTCCGGTTCGCGAAAGATTCATTCAATTTAACTGGATATTCTTAGTGAACCCCTTCACCAAATCAAACTGAATTGTTTGAAATGGTTCACCTCTCAATTATTCAGTTTAAAAGACGTGCTTAATTAAGCTACTCTAACAGTACATTGATGACTGAACTGCTATGAAAATAGAACTGATGAGCACGAGCAGAGCAGCTGATAGACTGAGCATATTTGGTTACACCAGAAACCAAGGAAAGGCATTAAGCGCCACCTGCTGGCAGAGAGTGAATCTACGTCTCATTCAGCTCTGCTGTTTGTTTCATGCAGATGGTTTTTATGTACAGTTTCACAAAACTGAAGTAAAACCATTCTGTTTTTGCTTCGAATTTCGAAATTATACAGTCTTATTTAGATTTAAAAAATGCTCATGTTGCATGTATGCAGCATCTTTGTTTGGATCATGATTAAAATGCAGTGTTTGCCTCTCATTTTAAATGGAAAGAGTGTAGACAAAACCTTACTTTGTTTATATGAAGATATTCATTTTATTTGTGTTACTTAATTATTTGATTTGGGGCTTTTTTAAAATTTCAATTTATTTTTTATTTACATTATATTTAAATTGAGTTATTGAGACACTATTATCCAAAGCAACTTACAAATGAGGACAATAGAAGCAATAAAACCGACAATAGAGCAATAATATGCAACAAAGTGCTATATTGGTATATTGTTATATTTCAATTTCACAAAGAAACATGCTGCATTTTGTCCAAGCAATAATGAAAGGACCCATTTAATTAATCATTTGTCTTAAATCTCATTTTGTTCAAATAAAATCGTGAATCGAATTGAATCATGAAAACAAAATTGTGAATCGAATCGAATCGTGAGTTGAGTGAATCGTTACATCCCTACTGAACGGTCTAGTAAGTGATGATATTATATTGTCACATTAAAGTCACATCTTAAGTCATATAAAAATGTATTTTCTCAGTTCATTTGACAATGGTCAAAGCAGTTTTAATCATAGGAATACAAATATTTTATATTGAGCAACCTCATTCCTTAAAAGCTTTACTGCTCTCATTGAGGTTATAGTATGTTTAATTTTGAGTCATAATGAAATTTTGTAAGAATGAAGACATTCAGCTGTAAAACATGACTAAGATGATACCTGGACTAAGAATTCAAGACTAAATGTAGCAAAAAGTAAGCAGCAAAACATTGATTATAAAAAAGACAGAGTAATTAAAGTAATAAATATAATAGTGTGTAAATATTGTAAAAAAATAAAATAAATGCAGGCTTAAAAGAGTTTGTATTCCTCAGGGTTGCAAACTCTAGGTACAAATAAATAAATAAATAGAAATCACCAATTATGTTAACTAAAAAAAAAAGATATCGGTGGACTTGCTCCCGAAAGGTTCATTCAAACTCTGACTCTCTTGACAAAAAAACAACAGGATTGGACTTTTGTAATAATTGTGAAAATAATGATATGTAAAAAAACTAAACTTTTATGAATTCTAACACCTAAATACAATCAGTAGACATACAAAGCTGAAGTTAGGCAATCAAGCAATAACAGAACAGTGTCCATTAGAGCTTTTAGTCCAAAAGTCCACATTTGAAGAAAAACGTATATCATTACACATTTACTTCATATTTCATTAGATATAATCATAATTTCTGTTCATTTTACACTCAATCTGATGAGCATTAGCTGCTTCTAGTGCTGTCTGCCGGTTTTCTCTTCTATGATCGCTGTTATGACTCATATGAAGATCCTTTGCTCATATCCATGTTTTTTTTTATTCTGTAGAAAGACTCTTTATAATAAATGCATAAATGTATATTGGCATCAAAGCGATGTGGGCAAAGAGGCACTGGACTATGAGGAATGGATGAAGAGGTTTTATAAAATGAAAAAAAAAATTGGAGGCTGAAATTTTCTGGCTCTGGTTGCACACTGTGTAGATGAAAATGACTTTAATGCAGTGTTTAATGTTTATTTTCAACTACTCTGCAGAAGAGCCCCTTTTCGCTGTTATTTTGTATTTAGTGTTAAGCAGGTTAGCTTTTGGAGAATATGCTTTAAATATCATTATCTTCAATTATCTGATTATTAGAACACGTCACAAATTATGCTCTGATATGTGTATCCACAGTAGCATCCTAACATCCTTGACATCCTAATGGCCGATGCATGTCAATGCTGGACGAGGAAAAAAAATGAACACACCACACAAAAAAAAAAAAAAAAAAAAACTTCAGTTTGTCAGCGGGTGATAGTTCGTATTCAGTGTGCATAGCTCCATGGGAATCCATTGCCTCTATTCAAAATCTTCTTCTAAGACTTAGGCTAAGGAATGGTAAGGATACTTTTGGAGGAAAATAACTCCATTCACCCCTTTCTCCATAAATGGCGAAGACATTGGGGTGGAACAAGCCTACATGGGGTCCCCCGGTCAATAAATGAGAGTGGGTAGCAAAAACAAACTCATTGTATAAGAAGGGCATGCAGTATAGGCAGGAGGTCCCACAAGGCTCTAACTTAATAAAGAAAGGTTCCTCAGTCCAAGAGCAAACCTCATTGATCAATCTCACTGCAGGTGGTGGTTGAAGGCAATGCTGTCCAGGCTTTCGGAAATCATGAAAAGCATCCAAGTATTGGGGCTCCACTGAATCCCTTCTTCCCTGCTGCCATTAAGGTGTGCAACTCACTCAGATGAATATGTTTAGAAAGAAGTATTGCTGCTGAAATAACTTAATTTTATTTTTGGGATCAATTAAGTGTGATCTTGTTTTCACAATTCAATTCAAAAACAATACGTATCTTCTTGGGGTTACACCAAGTGCACTGACAAGGTGCAAATGAATCTGACATGTAACCACCCACCTTGTTATGGAGGTGGTGTTTCACACAGAATCTCTAAAATTACACTAAGAACTTGTACAGAAATTCTGAAGCATCAGTTAAAAGTAAAGGTGCATTGTGTGGTATCGTATTAGTACTTCTTATTGTTTGTTCTATTATGCATGTTCATTGTCTCATTAATTCAACTCAGTGATGTTTTAATAGCTTTTCTTATTCACTGATATTTGGTTACTTCCATTGGTTAATTTGAATAAATAGATTACTTCCAGTTGATTATTTTAGTTTCCTTGCCATGTACAAATTCTCTTTTACGTGCAAATAAACCTTTTTGTTCAAACATGCCCTGTGCACGTCCATTGATAAGATTGATGTCTTTGCATTGAGGCATTCTTTACAACATCAAAGAGGGGAAGACGGAAATCAAGATTTTACAGACTATTTCTGGCTGAACTGAAGCAGATCTGCATCATGCAATTTTGCATGACTGTTAAAGAAGCACATTCACCTCACACTATGAACGCTGGTGACAAACTTCACTATTTCACCCTGGCTTTCATCACCTATGCCATCCCATTATGATTAAAAGATAACAGTCATTGCTTTGCACATGAAATATATCCAAAATTTAAATTAAGCCTTAACAATCTTTCAAAAGAGCTGAATAAAAAAACTATTATGGTTTTAAACACATGACATTAGAGAGTAAAGTAGGAGCCTTTTTGCATGCTCTAATGGGTTGTGACAATCAATATATCATTAGCCCGCACTGCAATTTTAATTATCGACAGATGTATTTTTTTAAAGTTTTTCTGCTGTACTCTCAGAAGCTAAACGATGCCAACCCATTCCCAGTGTAACAGGCATAGTTTTGACTGTCTGCAAGTGAATAATAATAATGATAATCAAATCAGAGGTTTTCAGAAAACCTTTTTACATCTCAAATGAATATCAGTTTCCCAAACACAAAGCGTACTAATCATAATCATTAGGACGAGCAACATGAATAAGCTTTTCACAAGTGAAATAATGAGGCCAAAACCAAGATGCAGATGTGTGCGGTAGGGCAGTGCTTTTTGGTAAAAGAACCATTGACTCCTGGTTTGGGGTTTCATTGTGTGACAACTTTAGGGATGCAATGTTTCTGTGGTCATATAGGTATCACTCAATAAATGTGAATGTTTAAGAGTATGACAAGTAAAAATGCAGATATATTTAATGTAATGTTTGGTATCAATATAAGCTTGTAGATGTCTGGATCTTTAAAGTAAGATGTCAAGCATCAGATAATATCAGCCAATATACCGGCTATTAGTGATGCGCGGATGACGGTTATATCTGCAGGTGCTGCGGATGATCCACGGGTCGGGTGGGTCGGGTAATAAAAAAATGCATTCTGATTATTTGCGGGTGGGTCGCGGGTGAATAATACAAATCATTAATGATGCAAATATTAACTACATTTTCTAAATAGGCTACAGAAATTGAATAAAGTGTAAACTTACATATTAAAGTTATTCAACAAAACATTAGGCAATTTAGTCAAGAGCAGTGAGGGATTTTCTCTGTCTTTTGTTTGATTAACATTATAATGACAGACGGCACAGTTTTATTATAGGCTGCTGTCACAAGACCTATTTCATGAATTCAATACTGATACATGCGCTTTTCTTTCGTAACTGTTTACATTAACTTAAGACAAAACTGACAGTGCTTACGAGGATACTCGCCAGGATGACAATTTTGACGTCATTGTGTGTGTATTTGGCTACTTAAGCGCAACAAGCTTTGCTTGTTTGATTTGGTAGCCTACTCGCAGAGCGCCTTGGATGTGACACAGCGCACAGAAAAGGAGAGCACGAGTACCGAATGGCTTAATAAGATATGAAAATAAGTCATTTTTGTGACAATGCAACAATGACCAATTAGGGAATTGACAATTCTGTCAACTGCACCAAAGCGTGAGCTAAAGTCTTTTAACGCAGCGTGCAGCAGCTCTAGATGGGCCGATGTGAAGAGAGACGGTCAAAGAGAGAGGAATCTGTGCTGAATCACTCATGCTGTTTTCAAATGACTGATTTGATCTGATGGGTTGTGTGAATTTATTTACTCATCTAACCTATATTGAATAAATGTTTTGCAGTAATTTCCCTCATTTTAAAGTTGAAAGCTGCGGGAACGAGTAATGCGATACATGCGCAATACCACACTGAAATTCAGGACATAATTAAACATAACTCTATTATACAGAGGATTGTGAAATACATTTGCATGACCTTTCCTAAACTTTCTGGGTTTATTTATTTTTCCAAATGGATCCAGGCTTAGAAATTGCGTTTTTTCAGGTTTTTCATGACCATATGAACCCTGAATGTGACGATGTCACATGTCATTACATTTCACTTCTAGTTAATTACATTTCACTTCTAGTTATACCCTGTATAATTTATTATGTGACAAATAAAGAAACCTTGAACCCTTGATCGGTGCGGGTCGGGTTCAGTTATCTAAATCAGACAAAAATATAGTTGTGGGCGGTTGGCGGGTGGATAATTGGTTTGAAGCTGCGGAATTCAGGTGACGTTTTAGCTCATCCGCACATCACTACCGGCTATCGGCTTCAAATAATAAATAATTATTGGTATTAGCCAGAAATACCAAAACAGTGTGCCTATTAATTAAAAACTTGGAGTCAAGGAAAGTAGACAAATGAGACATTTCAAGAACCTAAGGAGTCAAGGGCGCTTACCCTTTCTCTGATAAATATTTGCAGCATGCACAATAAAGAATTACCTCTATTTCCTGAGTCGTTCATTTGTTTTGATCTGATTTGATTTTAGGCTGCTTTCACATGTCATACCTCACATTCCCGGGAGCCGGATATGGTGCAGGTGCAGGTACCTGTCCCATTGCCCAACACCTCCAAGGCTTCTGGCGTGGCTGCGGGGTTGTAGCTCATATAATATTCCTGGAGCTGGGAGCTCAGGTTCTGTTCTGGCTCCTGACTCTTTTTCCTCCGTTTACGGCCCACTGAACTCTGCTGCAACAGCCGGGTGGCACCGGGGTAACGTTTCCAGGAGACATAAATTACCGACAAGACAAGAGACACTGAGAAGAACAGTGCCACCCCACCCATCACCACTTTGTGAAATGACACATTGTCTTGCTCAGGAGCTGGTGTGATTATTAAGCTGTCGGATGGTGAGGGTGTCCATTGATGGGAGTTTCTGGGATCTGGATTTGCACGGCTGGGGAAGGTAGGGCGTTGAGGCGGCCGAGGATGGGGAGGTGGATATGGCGACTCAGAGGCAGGTGAAGGCAAGGGTGGAGGCGGTGTTCTAGGAGCCATTGTCGGTTCAGTCGGTTCAGGGATGAGGTCAAAATTTGGATCAAAGGTATGCATATAAAAAGGTGATTGAGCAGTAATTTCATAATCATCACAGTCAAAGTAGTTCTTTGAAGCCTCCATGACCTTCTCCCCTTGAAGGTGCTTAGGACTGCTGCAGATTATACTGGTGTCCTTGGTGCCTCTGAAATTATTGAGCCAGACAACAAGAGGACAAATGCCTGGTCCACAATCCCACATGTTGCCTGCAAGGCTAATGGTTGTTAGGGAGATCCAGGCAGCCACAACCTCCTGAGACACATTAGCCAGTTTGTTAGACTCTAAGTTGAGGACCTGAAGATTGGGGAGGCATTGAAATACTACAGGATCTAGTATCTGTATCTCATTGCCAGCGATATCAAGCTTTTGCAAGGTGTACCAGCTCCACGGAAGGCCTTGGTTGACAGCTCGAATGCGGTTCCATTGTAGATACAGGGCACGAAGGTTAGCAAGGCGAGGAAAAAGAAAGAAGTTGATTCGTGAAAACTGATTATGCTCCAGGTGGAGCTCCATAAGTCGAGACAAACCCAGGAATGCCGTACGAGTAAGAACCCGAAGCCGATTATAGCCCAAGTCTAGAAACTCCAAGCTTCTGCACTCTAGAAATGCCCGGACAGGGATTGCCGTCAGTCCGTTGGAGCGTAAGTGCAGATTCTGCAGTTTTCGAAGACCAAAAAACTGGCCTGGCTGCAGCTCCTGCAACTTGTTGTAGGAGAGGTCGAGACTGCGTAGGTTAGGTACTCCGTGAAAAGTGACATTATGAAGCTGTGAAATTCTATTGGAGCTCAAGATCAACTCCTTCAATCGCCGCACCCCTTGAAAAGCACGACTATCCACAAACATAATTTGATTGTGGTCCAGGTACAGCCACAGTAGCTGGTTAAGATGGGCAAAATGGTAAGGGAGCATTGTGTGCAGGTCATTGTAGCGCAGGGATAGTCCTTGACAACTAACTGAAAGATTTTCTGGGATATCTTGGAAACCAGCCGACTCACAATGGACAATCTTTCCCTCACAACGGCAGCTATAAGGGCACATCCTTTCCCCAGAACTGAACAGCAGGAGGGATGAGGCTTGAAGGAGGAGGAGGCCCGCTAATCTCTTGTCACAAATAACAGAACCTGCAGAGGGAGAGAGCACAACATCAGCTTATCATGTTTAACAAGAAGACACATTTTACTTGCCAAAATATTCAGCTGTCAAGGCTCATATGATACATTTGCTGCTACCATCCACACCTATAATATTTTTCTTAGGGCAAGAGGTCATTATCTAATTTGACATAATTCTTTGATACTCTTCTGTATGACACATATGCAATCTTGGTGAAATTTAATTAGCATTCAAGTGAAACAAAAAGTTCAAATCAAATATCACCCAGGACTGAAATGCTGTCATTCATAGAAATTTTAAAGGGATAGATCACCCCAAAAAGGCAATTATGTCATTAATTACTCACTCTCATGTTGTTTCAAACCCGTAAGACCTTCGTTCTTCTTCATCACAAATTAAGATATTTTTGATGAAATCCAAGAGCTTTCTGACCCTGTGTAGACAACAATGCAACTACCACGCTGTGCCTTTCCTGCAATGCATGCATCATGGTAATTGTTGAATAAAGTTGTTATTTTAGTTTGCTTTGCTCACAAAAAGTATTCTTGTAGTTTTATAACATTGCGGTTGATAAAATGATGTTGCATGGACTATTTCAACAATGCACCTATTACCTTTCTGGGCCTTGAACGTATTAGCTGCATTGCGGTCTATGCCGGGTCAGAAATCTCTCAAATTTAATCAAAAATATCTTAATTTGTGATGAAGAAGAATGAAGGTCTTGCGGGTTTGAAACAGCATGAGGGTAAGAAATTAATGACAGAATTTTCATTTTTGGGTGAATTATCCCATTAATGGTAATAGTAGTTAATGAAAATGGTCATTGATAGGACAGTTTTCTGTTTTAGAGTATTGCATATTTATGAGAAACTGATTATACATGATGGCTAATCACAAAATAAATCAATATTAAATCAAATAAAAAAGATAATTAAAAAAAAAAATTGCACATGGTTCTTTTTGAATTAGGTATTTAATTAAATGTTAAACTCAAAATTACTGTTACTCAGATTCTGTAAATTTTGCAATTGTGCAATTTTTTGATATTTTAAAGTGTATATATATATATATATATATTATACTTATATACTTATATACTTAATTCTTATATGTTCTATCTTAATTATCTTTATTAATACAAACATTTTTCTTTCCGACTCTTTGTTTGCTGTTTATTTCAGGATTTGTTGACTGCATAATTGGGATCGGCGGTTTGTCTGTCTCTTCAAACGGAGAGATAATAAATTAATTCATGATCATGAATAAACCTCCCCACTCCCCGTCAAGACCGAGCTCGTATTTATCTGAATGGCTTCCATCTGATATATATCTCAGAATATGAGATCTAATATTTATATTATATATGAATATGGGATAGTGTAGATCTCATAATGATCTCATATTCTAGGAAGACCTCAAAACGACCAATGGCAGATGTTGTACACATCCAGCTGTCATGAAATCTACACATATATTATTTAGTAACATAATACCCAGGATTTAGAAGTTCTACAGCTCACAGCACTATAATCTGTTATTTAGCCCTTGGCACTCTCTCTATGTATGAATTACATAGAATTACATAAGGAGTCTCAAGTGAGTAATTTGGATTAATTTAGTGGGAACTATTATTAAAGCTTTTTTTAAAGTAATCATCCCCTATGCACTAATCAAATTTAAGATGTGACTAATGTCCGCAATATCTTTAATACCATATTTTATACTGTTCTATGGAAATTGATTAGTCAATTTAGAGCTGAATCATTACATCAAACATAATTACTCTGAAGCTATTACCTCTGCTATCTGAAATGTGTTTCATATTGTGTTATCCATGCCAGAAAAGATTATGCAAAATGGACAATTTAATTACAATCTTTTGCATCTAATATGTTTTAAGTGCAACAGGAGTTTTCTTTGCCAGGACAAAAATACAGCAATATGCAGAACAAAGAAGAAAAAAACTGTATCAAAGTTTTAATGTATAAGCATTTAGTTGAAGATCTGCAATTTGTGTCCCATGAACTCATTGTCTACTGTAAAAAAAAGAGGACGAAAGCCATCCAGGCATACACAGCAAATTAGAGAGTCATCAGTTTTACCAAACTATAATCCCACTGATGCTGTTAAGAACATTTCAGAGGAAGACTGAAGAAAAAAAACCTAGAGATCACGGCCATTATATCTTCAACAGTGCTGTCTTTTTAAGGTCTCTTTTTCTCCACAGCGGTGAAAAAAACTATTCAGAGTCTGAGCAATCAATCTCATAATTGCATATCATTATAGTTAGCATGCAGTGACTCAGTATAGATTTCCAAGTAAACATATGGATGCCAATGAAATCCATCACCCAGGGCCATTTCTCTGTATTTCCAAATGACTTGAGAAAAATTGACCCAGGGCCATTTCTTATTATGCTTCCAAATGACTTGTAGTCCATTAATCATAATATATCCCTCTCTACAAGGACACACATTTGTGAAGTGACACTATGTTTGGTTCATGTTTCCTTAGGTGTCCATGTAAGCCTTAAGAGCTACATTAAATATTAGAAGTACAATGAACAAGAGCAGATTAACCTTCTCAATTATTCCCTAAAAACTCACGTAGTCTTAAAATACCCATCTTCAAATTCTAGGAAAAACTCTGTTGTAAGTACAAATGAAAAAGTGTAAGAATGACCTGTTTGTGAGCTTACGGTAATGGGTATTATTAACCCAAGGGGTCAGGGTTGGCTCGAAAGCGTGGCACTGTTATCTTCGGCTTGTACATGCCCTAAATAGACCATCTGGCTGAAAACAACATATTTCTCCTTATTCTCTAGTGCCACAGCAAAATAATTCATAAATTACATAAGCTGTGAGGTGTGAGTTGCCAAGCTGAATTAAATGCAATACGATAAAAAAAGACATTGTACTGCAAAATGCAAAAAGTGTTCCTGTGGCTCAGTAGTAGAGCATTGTGTTAGCAGTGCAAAGGTTGTGGGTTCAATTCCCAGGGAACATGGATATTGATAAAAATATATATATATAGTCTGAAATCACTGTAAGTCGCTTTGGATAAAAGCGTCTTCTAAATGCATCATGTAAAATAAAAGGACTTTGTCTATTTACTGATATATTCTTGCAAGCAGCATTGTAGTTTGACTCAGAAGTCTGATTCAGTGAGAATAGTTACCCAATTACCATGAGCTATATGGACTAATCTTGCATTTATAGTAATTATGTATTCATAAAGGTTTTCTGTTAGTCAAAGGCTAACCAAAATATTATCCTTTGACTAAACAGTGCACTAAAGAGGCTTAAAAAAGAAGACACTGATCAACTATTGTTAAATAGTGTGTAAATATTAAATATTGTTAAATTGTTAAATATGTGAGATGTTCTGGAGCTGATTTGGTCTCATTTGGTCTTCACGTATCGTCCCTTGTCAGTGTCAGGTGTTTTTTTTAGGATTACTGATAAACTACTGCCCTTTGATTTGTTATCTATTTTAATTTTAGATAAATTATGTAAGAATTTTGTCTTTATAGGTATTTTCTTTAGTTTTAGTTTTAATAAATTGGGAGTTATTTTAGTAACCTATAATTCAACATACTACATGGAAATGAAATAACATATATATATATATATATGGGTGTTTGGCTTAGTGTCATGTTAGAATCATTTTTATACTCATAACTTTTGTTGTTTTCATATTTTGAATTGTTTTTAGCTTTATTTTTTGTTTTCATTTAAATGTTTAGTTTTGAAATGTTGTTGTATGCATTTGTCATTTTATTTAATTCCTCAATTTTATAATATGTATATATTTAGTATTTATAGTGTAACGTATATCGGCAGGAATTCAACTGTCTACACGTCACCGAAAGAATCAGCCTCTCTAAACCCCCTCTGGAGAGAGCGAGATGGTTATCTGACCTAGGGTACGGTCTCCTACAGGCACTAATGGCTTTGGGCTACATTCCTAGAGGATATCTAAAGCCCCTCCTCCGCCTCAAAGCGCTTCCTCCTATTATGGAACAAAGGAATGTAGCGACAACGTTTCCTAAAGACATTCGCTCGTTTCATGACTTTCAAAGCATCCACAAAGAAATATATGGATATTAATGTGCTCTTTTTCTCATATGCTTGTGGAATGTGAATTATTAGGAAAACGTGGGCTGATTTCTAATCGTGCTTTAACCTGGAATGTGTAGGCTGCAGTGTTCAGACTTTTATGAATGGGAATGTGGTGATATTATAAATGTAAACCTGGTAGGAGTTTTAATACAGAAATCAAAAGTTATTCTTTTCTCCATGAAATCTGGACGCCACCGAACCAACCATCGGAGGGGGTCTAAGACTGTGCCAAAGCCGTAACGGAGCCACGAATTCGACGATTGCAGAGGAGAGCTTTCCCGGTGACGTCACGCAGCCGTCTCAAGTCTCCACACGAGAGCAACCGAAGGAGCCCGAACCACCCACGTGGCCTCCGAGGACAAAGAACTGAACTCACGCGGGAAAACGAAACCAAAAAGCAACAGCCTGCTTCACTTCAACAACAGACAGCAAGTATAACAAACAAAGCGTTTTTATCCTGACTAAACTGGTAAATTCGATCTGAATGCAGTAACAAAGCAAAGATTTGTTCGTGATCATTTCCTGGGTAGTTAAGTTATGCAATCGAAAGAATGGGTTTCTTTCAACAGTTAACCTCAAAACTCTCGTATGTGTGTGTATGTCTATGCTTTATTAGGTAATCCATTTAGGAATGTGATTTTAAGTATTTTCATCCTATATTTTGCCCAACATACTACATGAACATGAAATAACATATATATATATATATATATATATAGGGTGTTTAACAGTGTCATGTTAGAGATCATTTTATACTCATACTGTTGTTTTAATATTTTGAATTGTTTTCATTTAATAGGGCTTTAAATGTTTAGTTTTGAAATGTTGTTGTATGCATTTGTCATTTTATTTAATTCCTCAATTTTCTAATATGTATATATTTAGTATTTATAGAGTTTTAACTTATAGTTTTAGTTAATTTTTCTTATTTGTAAGTCGCTTTGGATAAAAGCGTCTGCTAAATGACTAAAAAGTAAAGTAAAAGTAAGTAAAACGGAAATGATAAGAGTTTCACTGATTTAATCAAAGTAAAATATCCTAAGGAGACAAATACTAATAAATAATTCATTGCAAAACAAATTGAAATAAGTCATTTATTCACACCAAGGCTGAATTTATTTGATCAAAAATAAAGTAAAACAAAAACCTGTAACAATGTGACATATTATTCATATAAAATATAATTTATCCAAAATCATCCTTCATAAAGTAAAGAACATTCTGTGAAAATGTAACCTTGATATCTTTAATATTGACTGAGTAAGACCATGTCAAAGATTCATAACTAGATCATGAGACTTTAGCCTGGATTTCACTAAGAGGATCATATATTAAAACAGAAAACAGTTATTTTACACTTTAATATTTCACAATATTACTGTTGTATAATTGCAAAACTCATCTTGGTCTCCATTTCACATTTTGCAGAAATTTGGTATCAAGGATTTTCATATTTCAGTTTCAATAGTTGATATTCAAACCAACACGCTGCCAGCAGATTGCAATTACTTTCTAATGCAGGATCCAAGGCAGTGTCAATCAATGGAGCTCAAGTTTAAATATTTACAATACCCCTCATAAACCAAACCTCAGACTCTGTCTATGATACAACTCAAATCAAGAGAGCGACGAACAAGCCACTTACAAATGCAGCGGCATAGTAGTGTTTGACTGCAAATGTCATTCGGTGTTGAACGAATCAGAGCTTTATGGCAGAGACCGTGGTGGCGAGTCGGCCACCTGTGAGTAATACTGCAGATAAAAGGTCCATGTGCCATAGCTCATCCAAGTTAGTTCATTTAAAAGCCACTCATTTCAAACATTGTAAAACTGTGGCAGGCCCCTATTCAAATGGCTAGGAAGATGCTGGCACATACAGCAGAGTCAGCTGTCGTATTCCTTGGCACTGTGACAAGCCTGATATTTCATATAAATGCTACGGTGAAGCTAAGGCTAATACCCAAAGTGCCAAGATAATGGCAAAACCTGGATGAAACATGAACTTTTGTAACTGAATGGAATCAAATGATTTTGACGCATAAGTTTCCCTATTTATATCCGTTTCAGTAGACTAATACTTTAAAAAAAATTCTATAACCGACTTCCTGCTGCTTGTATCAAACTCAGGTGTCAAATCAACACTAATTTTAAATGGCACATCAGCTGATAGACTGGGTACATTTTTAATGGAAGAACTGCACTTATATCTCTCTACACTAAACTTTGAACAGAAAATTGAGAGCAAATACAATATTAAAGACTTACCTGAGACCAAAGTGGTCATAGGAAATGCAAATGTCTGTTCTTGGAATGTAAAATAATGGTAATTTTATTTGCAAAGTTTCCCCTCATTTTACAAGTATGGTGAAATATGACTCACAGCTGCTGCATAATGTTTTTGATCCCTTCTCAAGTTGTTTGCCTCTCTATAGAATTCCCTTCTTGAACATGATTTGGTTCTAATTATAGAAAATATACAAACATACAAAGACTAAACAGTTAAAGTCCAGTAATAAGACTCCTGAATCATTTCACCACACTGATTCTTGAGTACCGGGACAAGACAGGCTGTGAAACTGAATGAATGAATGTTTTATCTATATGAGGTATTATTTTGTTTTATCCTACAAGTAGTTTTAGGGGTGAGTGACAATATAATGTCAATTGTAATAAAATAAAGAAAATAATAAAATTTTACATTTTTGTAAAGGTAGGTGAAATACAGTAAGCTATGCTTTAAGACAAAAAAAATACATGTGTTCTGCACCCAAAGTATTTCTGAACAGATTCCAAAACAACATCTTGAAAGAGACTCCAATTTTATTTGGACGGAGTACACAGTGGCTCTTCTATAACAATGTTAAGCGCCTGCTTAATGTGATTCAAGATCATGAAAAGTTTTAGGATAATTATATTTTAGGGTGTTTAAATGAGAGATCACTCAGCAGGATTGGATACATCCAGTTTTAACAAGAGATAGTAACTCTCGAATAATTCCAGAGCTGGGATACTGGATTCTATCCATACGAGACTACAGCTCAAGCACATAATTCACCCGGTCAAACCAAAGCTGCAATATTGAAACAATGGACCTCCTGCATACTTAAGGCACATTATTCAACACACATTAATTGTGAGATTGAAGAGTGCTATAACTGGGCCTCAGTCAGGATGTAAAGCGCTGAACAAAAGTGTGATTTATACTAAAAGCACTATTTATGGAACACTTGTGGTAGTAAAATTAGGTTAATCCACTGCTCTGAATAATGTGTGCTGCAGTAAGACAGATATACTGTACATTATACACAGTAAGTAACAAGCTTCACGATGGTGCTCAGGATTAAAAATGCTAAAAGCTTGGTGGCGACTACTCACAAATAAATTAAACATGCGCATAACTGAAAAGATAAGAATGTAGAGACCAGTCATCTTTCTTCATTAAATATTAAGTAGAGAAACTTCACTGTGCAGCTGTATACTTTGTTGTGAGGGATGGTTCAACCAAAGTGAAAATACTATCATCATTCCAAACTTGCATGAATTCTTTTTTTTCTTGTTTTCACTATTTTTGTCCATAGAGTGAAATTCAATGGGGATAAAAATAACAAGACCCAATTGACTTTGATTGTTTGGACAAAATTATTTAATGAGGGATCTTTTTTTAGTGTGTGTTCCACTGAAGAAAGTAATTCATACAAGGTTGGAACTTCATGAGGGTGAGCAAACAAAAACAGGATTTTCATAATTAGGTGGGCTGTCCTATTAATATTTGCACGGCTTGCAGCAATTTCAACATTCTTTCTCAGTTATATTTACTTAAGGTATTGCATTAAAAGGATAAATGAGTGTGATGATATAACAAAGTGAAATTAAAATATATGTTCCTTCTTTGAAAACCAAGGTCTGTGTAATGAAAGCAGAGTATGTCACATGACATGTTTTATTAATATTTTTTGAGTTAGAAAAGAGATCTTTAGTCTACAGTTGAATTTAAATCCTTGGATCTTCTCAGAATGCATTGGTTGACATATTAAAGAGTCATCTTCAGTATGGTAAAGTGATAAAGCACTGTAGTTTTAATATAAGCCTTCCCTGTAGGCTTTTGAAGTATGTATGTAGAGCTAGTTATCAACAATATAATGGCCTCAAGAATGGATCTGATTCATGTAGACGTGTATTTTCATGAAAATTGGCAATTTCTAAGTGCAATCCATCATTCCGACCCCGCCATGGCCCATCTCTATTCTTCACTCAGCAGGAATAAATGTGAAATCATGTTAGCTAGGTTAGTATGTTTGGGACTCTGGAACCCAATACTGAATTAGATTGAGAATTAATTTAAATTTAATTTATATAATATGCATTCCTTTGTACAGTACAAGGAAGTTCTTAAAAGGACTAGGCTATATGTCGTTATGTAAACAAATTACGTATAAGTAAAACCACGCTGACTTAGATTCAGACAACATTCAACTATAATAAACCAAGGACTCAACTATAAAAGGCTGAACTGGAAACTCAGGACAAGTTATTTTTCATAAATGTCAAGTCAGGGCAAGATGTGTTTTAAATATCATAAATGTATACTATTGGGCAAAGTTCAGTGAGTTTTTACAGTGTGTGTGTTTGTTGTTGTTTTTTTTCTTCTGGGCAATAACAGTGAAACGTTCCCTGGCTTTTGTGTAGCTCAGTCTTTAAAGCAACTATTCAGAACTTGTCTTTTTAAAGAATAAACCGACCCTGAGAAACAATCACTTGTGTATAAAGAGTGGTAACTACAGTCTCCCCTGTAGGCTACATATGAAATCATGCTGTGAAACAGTTTTTTGTCAGGTAATCTATATCTAAATCTACATCAATTAAATATTAATGTTTTTAAAGACAGATAGAAAAATGTCTATATGATATCACTATCGTTTTGAGGACAAAAAAGTCCAGAAAATGAAGAGCAACTGGATTACACTAAAATATTCCTCAGTGACTGGGTGCTCCACTGAACTATTAAACACAGGGCATTTCTTATGCTCTTTAATAAAAGGAAAACGTGCTGGTGAGCTTACGATATTGACAATTATTTTTTTTTGCTTCATTACATTTCGTCATCTAATTCAATTAAATTCAAGATTATTTGTACAGCGCTTTTTATGATACAATCGTTGCAAAGCAACTTCCCAGGAAATTAAGTTTCTAAAATAGATTTATATTGTAGAAACTCAATATAATTAACTTATGGCAAAATTTGGTTAATGCAGTATAATCGCTGATGGTTGGCTTCCTCTGAGGTTCTCTGAGGGGTTGGCATCATCTCTTCTCAGGTGTTCGGTCATCTCAGAATTTAATCTAACAACACATTAAATGTCAGATTCGTGAACTAATCGTTTTACAGTCGGATCTTTTAATGAACCGTTTAAACTGTTGACAAAATCGGTCTGTACCACGAACTGAATTAGTAAGATCATTGGTCACATCGGATCTTTCGGACTATCCGACTCCAGTGATCCAGTTAAATTACAACAAATAAGAATAATAATAATAATACTCATTTTTAAAAGAGCTGAGCAAGTGAACTGAGAGGGAACCGATTGAGCTGATTCTAAAGAGCCGTTTTATAAGTGAGTTCAAGCAGTATTTTTTTATTGTAATATGCTAACTTTTTATTAGAAGATTAATTAGCCTACTTCAGTTTAATGCTATATGTTATGGTATTTTTTGCTGCAAGCTAACCTGGGACAAAATAAATAAAAATAAATACACATATTAACAAAAGCACAATCGAAAGAACAGTAATAAAAAGCAATATGTGCAAAAAATTAAACAAATATTTATATTATTGTTGCATAGGCTACAACACACTGCCAGAGACCACGTGTTACGTAAAACACAGTTTTTCGAACTGCTTCTTTGAAAGGATTCTTCGAAAGAACCGATTCGAGAAAATCGAACTTCCCAATTCCCATCACTAATTTGTAGCCTACAGTTGAAATGACAATAAGGGCCAATCATTTGACAGACAAGCCATCATTTCTTTGAAATGCGACGCTATCTGTGCCTGAAATGATTTTCATATTTCCATGAATAATAGCCTACCTGCCATATAATAACCTACAGAAGAAGAAAAGTCGTAGTTTCCTCATTTTAGATGTTAAGAGTGCAATTTATAACCCTCTTTCATTTTACACAAATGGACCGAATAATGTTTTCAATCTGAAAATTATATAACATCTATTTAAAATATAAAATGAATGAATCCTCATCAATACTAATCGATAAACTTCATTCCAGGATGCCAAGTACTCACCCATATCAGCCGCGCGCTTTTGATTCCACTCGCGTTTAATCCCTGCGGTTACTGCACAGATACTCAGTCTCTCAGGGTCCACACAAAGACTTTTACCTTTAGTCCGAGCAGTATTACAGCCCAACTAAAATCATTATCGATCCCGACTCCATATCGCAAAACACTTTAGAACGTGCTGCGTCTCTCGTTTAATCCAACAACACGGCAAACCAGTGTACATCCAACAGCAATTAACATGACGGCCATCCGTCGTTCAAACGGAGTATGAATGAATTCTCGCTACGCAGAAAGCAACTGACTGAAGATGAGGGCAAAAGTTGTTCTGGGTCGCATAACTGAAACAATAATGTTTAAATCACGCGGAGCTTATCGACCAGAGGTACCATAGGTAAGCAGAGCCAGAAAAGACTGAGACTTGAGGGCTTTGCGTGAGAGGAAAGCTGTGCTCGCCGCCGCAGTAGAGTCTCAGAGCGGCTCTGTCCCTGAGAAATATCACAGACCGTGATGAGTGTGCGCTCCCGCCCTCAGGTCCTCTACAGTCATAATAAAGGTGACCCGGAGGCAAACCTGCTGCGGTAAACACTAGCAGAATGCCAGAACACCCCTCTACCAACCAAGACTGTTGATGAATGTAAATGACACCCTGCTAATCGCCACACAATAGCAAGAGAGATCCAGTGTATAGCCTACCATTACATGTTTGGTAACCAACAACGACTGATTGACTGACTATTTTCTTAATACAAAAATATACTTTTTGATATATTCCATTAATAAGATTTGTTAGATAGATAGTTTTGACCAAATTGATCTTCACATCCTAATGTCTGGAATTATTGTCTCACAGAAAGATTTACGATTAAGGAAGGTCCAGCCAGACCATATTCAACAGAATTAATTAAAATAGATGGTCGTTATTTTTGAAAATACATCTTAACCACATTTAAAACATTTAGAAATAAATATTTCAAAATTTGATGAGCCTTTTTAAATAGATATTTGAAATACATTTCATGGATATCGTTCAATTGAACCGTTGCAATATGGACTCAAGGCTTCACAGAGCTAATTCTACCTTAACCTCAGATTTCAAATAGCTTTGATCAATGCAATGCTATGTTTTCAGGTTCATTAAGGCATAGTAGCCTACACATATTTCTTGTTTGAATAAAATCAGACAGCTCCTGAATATTTGATTATGACTCAATCGTGGAATTCAGCATCAATATTTGTATTTATGTATTTGTTTGTTTGTTGTATAACTGTATATGACCATGGGAACCTTGATCTGGATGCCTTTTGGTCACACATCTTCAAATAATTTAATCTCAAATCAATATTTAATACCTTTTTATTTACTAAAACCTCATAATAAGCATGATAATGGATATGTTCAGGCCATCAGTGTGAAGTAGAAACGTTTTGTTCAAATAATTTTTTTTCTTGATGTTCTTTGACACAAGCTTTTATTTGAGTTTTGATTAATATGCACTTAATGTAAAACACTCATGCAATCTGTAAAAAACAATTATTCTGATTCATCTTCTGGTTTGAAACGCTGATTTGTTCCAAGCTATTCTTGTGCTCTGCCTGACCTGACTTCTATAAATGCTTCAAAGCAAACCAACTAGTTAAAAGCCACAAAGAAATAACAGCTTCATTTACTTTTATAATAGGATTGTCATGGTTGGAACATTGTTTTTTCTAACCATCCTTGTGGATAAATGTAAATGACTTGTAGCTGGTTTGGGAACATGAAATGAGTGCATGTTGATGAGTTTCCTTCCGGTCTTTACCTGTGAATCCATCTAATTTTACGCTCCATAAGTCAATTATTTTATCACAGGCTCTGGTTAACAAGGTGCAACTACAGTTCTTGATATGTCAAACTGTTTCTGGTATATTATCCACAAGTGAAAAATACAATATGATGTGCTTCTTTCGCTAGAACAGCTATTTTTATATTCTATTATTTTTTCCCTAACTCAGTTCCATCTTGGCTGTCTTATAAAAGACTTTCACAATGAAAAAAAATACAATTATTGGAACTTGCACATTGGCAGTCGTGATATGAGTGGATTAAGGATGCTATGGATTTATTTGATCTCTTGCCGCATTGAAGACATGCAGATAATGTTAAGCAATGGAATATATTTTAGTAGGGGATTATCCAGTTTAAGCAGTGCAAGTAGTTAGGCACAAACAGGCAGTAGCCGGTGGCAATGTAAGGATGGACGACAGCAAAACAAGGTCAATGCAAGCAGCATATCTTAATTCACCTTTGTTTAAGATGCTTTGTAGAAAGCTGTTTATTTATTAACTAAACCACTGACGAATGTAGGCCATTAGCAAGACTTTAAATGAACAGAAAGACTAGTACTAAGAGTTTCTTAAATGACTGAATCATTTAATGTATAACTGATTAAGGGTTAAACAAGCAGATCACCCCAAAATGAAACATCTCTATAATATATAGTAGTTTTATAAAAAGCATATTGTATTTTGAGTAAGTAGAGAGAGTGAATGAGGGATGTGATAATCAGTGGTAAAAAAAAATAAAAAATAAACACTGAGCCCAGTCAGGAAACCAACTGTCACCCATTTGTCTTGAAACAACACCAAGAGCTTCTGCTATGCTGATGCAAGCCAATTACATGGCTCTCAATATCTCTCCCAGGGCATCATAAATATTTCATGATTATGAGACGTCATAACAGGTGTTCTGGATTGAAGTTCACAAATTAAATAGCACGCTGGCTGAGCTTCACAAAAAGTTCTAACCTTGTGTGATTTTCTTTGTTTAGAAAAAAAAAATAATAATTATATGCATTCCCTTAGGAATATCTTCAATAAGCATGTGACATTTTAAGAGTAATAAAGGAAATCGCTCATAACTGGTCATTCTGCCTGCTCCATTTGAGTGATTTAGAACTTTACCATGGGTCGGGCTGAGTTGTTTTCTATAGATTGCCTTTAATAGTCTTCTATCTGGAGGGAATCTGCAGTTTTACCATGCTCAACAACCCATCACAAGTGAAAGTAAAGTTTTCATATATTAATTTCTCTCAGAAAAAAGAAAAAAAGGTACACAACTTGTTACTGAGGTGGTACTTTTCGAAAGGTACACCTTTGTCCCTCTAAAGGGTGCATATTGGTACCTTAAAGATGCATATTTGTACCTTTTGAAAATATACAGTGACAACTTAGGATCTGGATCTTTTAAAGTCTTCATGAAATGAATATTCACCCAGTCTTTCTCCGAACAGACAGATGTCTCTCTGGCGACGTATGGAAAATTTATCCAATCATTTTGTCTACTTAAACCCTGCCTCTGCAATCTGGCGTTCATCTGCCTTTGTTTTTGAATGTCATGCCCACATCTTAAAATCCAATCAACAAACATATTTCCTTTTACGGTAAAATGTTCCACTAGGATATTCCATGGCAAATATCTGGAAGCAAATATCTAAAAAGGAAGGAAGGAAAGGATGTGACGTGTGGCGTCCCATACTTGGAATTTGTGCTCTGCAATTAACCCATCCAAGTGCACACAGCAGTGAGAAATGAACACACACACACACACACACACACACACACACTGTACATTCACTCCCCTCACCTACAATCCCTGCCGGACCTGATACTTGAACCTACAACCTTCGGGTTGACAAGTCTGACTCTCTAACCATTTGCCCACGACTTGCTACTTATGTTTCCAATTAAATATCAACACAGGCCCTGTATAATTGCACCATTAGCAGTTAGAAAAAAAATGGTTCATATGTAAGCAAAATGGACATTATAACCAAAATAAATAAGAACCTGCAATCTAAACCAAGACATATTGTGAATCCAACAGATCTCAGAAATCTGAATCAAGAGTCCTAGCATTTTGATTGCCTTCTGGGCAGGGTTGGGGAAAATTACTTTTAAAAGTAATGCATTACAATTTTACATTACTCCATAAAAATAAACTAATTGTGTTACTTTTTATCACCTGAGCTGGGCAACTGTAAAGGCCCTTTTACACCAAAAGGGAAATTAATAATCTGAAGGAAGTGTGTCTGTCTTTGTACCTCACTCCCAATTTCTCTCAACATGGGAACAGGATAGGATATGTAATCTGATTACATAACTTGGATTACTTGTAATGCGTCACCCCCAACACTGCTAATGGGCCCTACAATAACATCCAACAGGTGTTGTTAAAGGATTAGTTCACTTTCAAATACAAATTTATTTGCTCATAATTTACTCACCCCTATGTCATACAAGATGTTTATGTATTTCTTTCTTCAGTCGAAAAGAAATTAAGATTTTTGATGAAAACATTCCAGGATTTGTGTCCATATAGTTAGCTCCAATGGACTCCAAACGGTTGAAGGTCAAAATTACAGTTTTAGTGCAGCTTCAAATGGCTATAAACAATACCAGACAATGAATAAGGGTCTTATCTAGTGAAAGAATCGTTCATTTAAAAAAATAAAAATAAATGTATATGCTTTATAAACACAAAAATGCTCGTCTGGTCTGCGATGCGTGTCCCAGACTTCATGTAATCACGTAATGACGTTTAAAAGGTCACGCTTGACGTAGGCGGAAGTACCGTGTCAGTGTTTACAAGTTGAATGTGCAAATACTAAGTCGAATGCCATTTACAAAAAAGGGAGTTACAAGTCAACGAGTTTACAAGATAAAACAATGATGTCAGACTATTTTGAACTTGGAGGAGAAGATGAGATGGACCCTGCGTCAAGCGTGAACTTTTAAACTGAAGTCTGGGACGTGCATCTCAGACCAGACGAACATTTTTGTATAAAGCGTATACTTTTATTTTATTTTTTTAAATGACCAATCGTTTCACTAGATAAGACCCTTATTCGTCGTCTGGTATCGTTTATAGCCCTTTGAAGCAGCACTGAAACTGTTATTTTGACCTTCAACCGTTTGGAGTCCATTGGAGCTAACTATATGGATACAAATCCTGGAATGTTTTAATCAAAAACCTTATTTTCTTTTCAACTGAAGAAAGAAATTCATAAACATCTTGGATGACATGGGGGTGGGTAAAATATAAGGATATTTTAATTTGAAAGTGAACAAATCCTTTAACATGTGGCAACGAAAACAGTTGTAGCACTTATGAATGAATCAGTTTGATTGAGTGAATAATTCAATGACTCACTCAACAGTCATAATTGCCACCATTAATGCACTGACTGGAAACTGCAAACAGACCAGAGTGATGCAATCTTTTATCAGCACTCTTGGGATGTCACTCAGCCAATCAAATTTGAAACAACTGTTATAGAAAATATAATACAACATATGTACTGCATAACAGTATATACTCTGGACTATGCATTTTTTAAGAACATAGGTTCAAGCACAGACACCTAGACTTACAAACATGCACATGCTACAAGCTCACGCACAAATTATCTCGGGCAGTGAAAGTAACTAAACTTGGCAACGGAAAAAATGAGGATATTTACAGCTTTCAACAGCTTGCTGAAAAAGCAGGGAAGACATTAATTGCATTGCTCTGCCGCCGTCTTGTATGTATTGATCAACCAAACATAACACCCACTACACCACACTGTGAGCACAATAACTCGGATGCTAATCAAATAATAGGAGAAGAGATATAACGATGGAAAACAAATCCAAAGAGAGCGAAGAGACAGCACATAGTACAAGGCCTAATAGTCACCTGTCAAAGGTTTAATCACTAATGCCATCTTCCACCTGGCTCTTCTCTGGAGTGAGCTGTACTCTGTTCGAATAAAGGTAAATACATTAATATGGAAAGCAGGTGAGGCCAGCATGTGACCTTCCACAGGACATGTCAGAGCTATTTATATCAAAAGAAAACCTGACATCAAACATGGAAACCCATTTAAAAGTTGTTTGTGGTGGTGTCAAGCACATGATTTTCTATTAACTTGGAAAGAGCTTGGGATTGCTAATTGCTGCTGTTTTGGACATTTTAAAGTTGGTCGATTTCTGTTCTCTGGAACGTTCAGTTGAATTTTTCATTTTTTTTGTCAACAGTTTGGAACTGGTCTGGCCAATTACAAGCAAACTTAGCTGTCAAACACAAACATTGTACACCACACCATAAGCATTCTGTCAAGACAAAAAAGTAAATAATTTAGAACAACATTTATTATTAAAAAGTCACTTCTTGCTTTTGATTAATATTGTATGTAAAACAGCCTATGTAACATTTGTTCTCTTTTTTCCCCTGCCAAACTACAGGGGAATATATTAGGCATAAAGGGGTTTTGTGGAGATTTGTTTTGTTTTGTTTAAAAAAAGATTTAGCATACTAATAATACCATTGGTACTATCATTTCAGCATGTTTACATTTCTGTTACCAGTTAGGTTTCTATTTAACGATTTATATTGTTTTTTATATGTTGTCATGTATTATGATTCCATGCAGCCTGAAGGTATCAAGGAATTTCAAAAGTGTGATTTTCCAGACTTTGAAAATTAATTAGAATTCATAAACTCTCTCTCAAAAATAAATAAATAAAAAATGCTTTTTAAAAAGTCATGGACATTTCTATAGTCATTTCTCAGATCTTTAGCTCTTTAGCTAGTTAACACAGGCAACTAGAAAATCATGAAAGGGTCATGGAACTATGGTGTAAATTGTTTGTTTAGAAAGTTTTGAAGGCTGTAAAATAGTCATCTCCACATGGCTCCTCCTGCTCCTGGCTTCTTCCTGGCTCCTCCCTCCATCTACTCTGCCCTGGCCCTATGAGCTATGGCCCTTTTTCCATTGCCTGCCTCATGCCCGCCTCCCGTACCCCAACCCTACCTCCCTCCTCTGTTGGACTGTCTATAGGCCTACGTTTCCCTGAGTTCCCTTGTATATTAGTTTCTATGGTTTTGATTAATTAGCTCCACACCTGTTTCAGTTCTCCCCAATTACCCTTTCTATTATTTAAGCCCTGTGTTTTGCCCTAGCTCCTCAGTTCCGGTATTAAGCGGATGTTGATTTGTGTTTATCATTTCTCCTGCCTGTGGACTTATTAAATGACATTCTAACTTTACTGAAGTGAACAAATCACTCTATATTCAAATCATAAAGAGTAATTGTCAAATACATTATTGCTCTTATTTTATTCTTGTAAAGTTCACAATATTCAGAAGAGGTTGAGACAAACTCAGGGTCATCCAGATATATGTAGCTTCATATATAACACATATATAACCCAACTATAAGAAAAGGTAAGAGTGTTTGTTTCATTTGTTTGTTTTTTAAGCCTCTCAGTTCTTGCTCTGACAATATTTGCACACAACAAATTCCACAAATTTATCACAATCAAAAACCAGTGTGATGAATTGAAAACACAATAAACCGTACTGGCCGTTTTTGTTTGGTGCTTAAAATATAAAGTTATATAAAGCTTGTCCTTGAATTTGAGCTTATTAAAAGGCAACAAGAAAGCTAGACATGAAGCTGTAGGATGAATTTTTAAAAAGCACATCACGCTGAGATTGTGTGCTTACAAAGACTGAGAAACACACGCTGTCTGCACTCTCAGCTATTACATTAATTCCCCAGGGACCGGCCGCAGTAATCTACTGTACACACGTGACTTCAGAGCCATGAACCATCTCTAAAGTCATGGCAGGTGCACAAAGAGTAACAGCACTGGGGCTTGACCATTCATCTGGCAAAAGGACTTAATTATAGATATGGATCTTAGCAGGCGGTATGTGTAATAAAGACATTAACTCTAAGGAGCCGCTCTTCACGTGTTTCTGAACACTACCTCCACGCATCCCTGTGGGATTCAAGCAGCCTTTCTGATTGTCAACATGACATAGAAATTACTCTGTTAACCTCCTTAATGCACATTTGTGGTCTTATTGTGCATAATTCATCAGAGTATGTTGTCAAAAAAGAGTTGTTGTCTTTGTCTCTCTTTTTTGTCAATCCTCCCATCAACCGTTTTCAGTAGTAACATCCATTATTTAACATCCACTATTTAAGATTCAGTGTATTACAATGGATAAAATGAAGTCCCACCCTACATTCTTTTCTTGATGGATATTATGTTGCTTATATAATGCAGTATATTATGGAAATAAAATAGTTTGCTGGGCAATCCACTTTACAAACTAGTTAAACTACAAACCCAATTCTGGAAATGCTGGGATGTTTTTTTTTTATTTGAATAAAATGAAAACTAAAAGACTTTCAAATCACATGACCCAATATTCTATTCACAATAGAACATAGAGAACATAATAATCTGTGAAATAACTCCAATCTGTGAAAGAGTGCGTAAAAAGATTGTGGAATACTTTGAAGGGTTCATCGGATGCAAAATTCACTTTACAAGTTGTTTGAACATAAACATGTGTTGGAAGTGTGTGTACAATCCATCCTATAATGATAAAAACCCACCCAGTGTTTTTGTTTTTTAAATCCCTATTTTAAAATCCTTTTTAATGAAATCAAATTGTATCTGTTCTAAGAGCCCCGTCAGAATGAAGAAGTTCTGTACAGGCTGCTCCCACGATAGTTGATTGACAAGACCGTCTTACCTTAGACCCGCCCTAAATGAGCTGAGAGCAGTCCACCTCCGGTACATGGGAAGACAAGATGTCTCCAATTAAGCGATTGAAGTGCTTTAAGTCATCATTTGCTCCCAACATCTGAGCCACTAAAGAGGCAGAGAATGCGCAAGTAAAGAGGCAAGTGAATGCGCCGATCCCCGATCTACACAAATGCACTATGTTCGGCTGAATCGTTCGTGATCCAGCTTTATCTAAAGAAGTGAGTATAAGGGTTTTTATGAATCTTTGCAAATTTCCTTTCTTAATAATGTGCTACTTAGCTAGTTTTGTGGCTGAAGTTTAGTATGCTCCATAGACATATATAACTAGATGCCTCATTATCGACTGTTTCTATGGGCCACGATATGTAAGCCATCCGCCATTTTTGGAATAATCTGCAAATCTTTGAGCGCATTGACTGTGTGCGCCTACAACAGCAAGTTATATGCTTGTATATCTTTGAATATTCATTGATTATTATGGTGAATGCGATGTAGTAAAAATACCAGTTTAATATAGAGCTATTATTTCAGCTCCGGGAATTAGTTATTAAATATTAAATATTGCTTGGTTAAAAGTAATATTAATATTTAACTTAGTTATACTGTATTAAGTGACCGTCCACGAACACTAGCCTCAGCATATCAACTTCGAGCTTAGGTAGCTTTCTCTTTATGGCAA
Organism: Gymnocypris eckloni scoliostomus; assembly: GCA_027564155.1. NCBI lineage: Eukaryota > Metazoa > Chordata > Actinopteri > Cypriniformes > Cyprinidae > Gymnocypris > Gymnocypris eckloni. Next base: position 15,130,580 of record CM050435.1, read on the forward strand.
ATAAGGATAAAACTTCAAATCACATGTTCCAGAGACAATTCTTTATGAAATGAAAAATGGTTTATTCGTAATACTGCTATTCTAACATAAATGGATTAACTGATAAGACACAAAACATACATACACACACACAAGACATGCATAAGGGATTTGGTAAGTAATTCCTAAAATTAAAGTTAGCCCTTTTAGCTATTTAAACGCTTGACTTGACCGGCAAAGATCACGACAGATGCCTAATGCTCTGTTACTGCATTCAGATACAATTTTACCAGTTCAATCAGCAATATAGATTTAGTTAGATGTGCTTGTTGACAAGAAGCAGGTTGGAAGTTGTTTGTTTCCTTCAAATGCGTTGCTCTGGTCTTTGTCCTCGGAACCACGTGGGTTGGTTCGTGCGTCTCCGGGTGCTCTCGGGTGGAAACACGAGAGATGTGGCTGCTGCCGGCGTGGCGTCACAGAAAGCTTTCCTTTCGTCCGTGGGCGTTCAGCTCGTTGTTCCTTGATGTTGTGCCTTCTAGCCTTGAATAGATGGTTGGTTTAGTCGGTGTCGAGACAAAGTTCAGGTAAGAGCGAGCAGGCAGAGAAGTTACGAGCGCAGCTCCAGCGATGTTAAAGAGATGTTCCAGAGAGCCAAGAGCCGAGAGAGTTCAAGAGCGTCACGCCATGTTTCAGAGAGTGTCACGCCATGTTTCAGAAGGCGATTTGCAACTGGCGCGTTGTTTTCAACAGTCCAACTTGCTCCTCCCCACGGGCGGCTTGTCGAATCCGATGGTTCGTATGGGCGGAGCCGCCCATGTCCAGGCTTGCTGGGTGGACCAACAGTTCTGTGATGTCTCATCACTTTTGGGAAGGATAAACTTTATGGATCTTTATACGTGTATAATTATGCAGGGTATTACAATTTAACGGTCATCACCACAGTCTATCACATCTGAGTCTAGCTTTCTTTAGAGATCAAACACCGCATAATAATACACACATTACAGTTTATACCGTTTTAAAGCATGATTAAAATTCCCACATTGTCCTAAATAATTGGCACTCAAAATCATCACATCATGCCTATGAGGGAACAAGTACACATTAAATATCCATATATTTATTTTGTGTAGTTGCAATAGTTATACGTGTCAAAAAAGGCAAGGAGTTTGGTTTTCCTTGGTCCGTCCGACGGAGAAAAAGTCCTGCTTTGTTTTAAATGGGGGGTTTTGAACTATGCTCTGGAATGTAGGCTTGACGGTGTCCAGAACCATTCCCGAGCCGTCCGTACCTTTGCACGAGGCGTTTAGTGATGGGGTCGGTTGACCCTCTCCACTTTTGCATGGAAGGGAGGACTTTTGGGTAATAATTCATTTCTGTTGCTGGGTTGGAATTCTCTGTGTGTGTTTTCAGGTCGACATTGTGTTACACATCCCCCTTTTGTGTGGAGATGTACCCGATGGAACATCTTCAGGCACTGGAACAAGAGGCAGAGAGAATGGACACACACAAGACACCAACGAGATCTCTATCACTGACTGAAAACTGGTGCAGGGTAATTTGGAAAGGCACAGGTGAGAAACTTGAGAAGACATAGGGCTAGTTTGTTTAGCATCGTTGACAATTGGGTCATTTGACTGGTTTAATTGTCGGGGTTTTCACGACGGTATAGGCATGATCTCAATCAGGTTGGTCACATTCTCGGGTTCGGATTCTAGGTCGAGATTACCACGTCGAAAAGGCGAGGGATGCCTGGACGTGCATTTGTTGAGAGACTCTTGAACGACGTTCACTCGCTTGTGTAGGAGGAAGGCCAGTGTCAAAGTCACAACATATCCTACTATAGTAGAGATACAAAGCGCCGTGTCAGCGGCAGACCAGGACCGAATAATTGGCGCGCCAGCGGCGGAAGGCGATAGCTTCTAAAGCTGTGTCAACCGGTGTCAGATCAATAAGCTGCGTTCCTTCCTCCTTGATCCTTTCTTCCAATTCTGGATCGAGGACAAAGGAATGCTGCTTGAAAAAGGGTGAGATTCGATTTCGGCCTGATACTCGTCGGTGAGGTGATACAATGCTAGTTCGTCAATATGGAGGATCGAGCCCTTAGGGACTGTGATCCATAACGTTTGGTTAGGCAGACTAATGCGGCGTGGCGGTGTCGTGTTGATCATATGTGAGGGTAGCCGTTCGGGCTGGGGTGTTCACCAGCCATCGGTTTCCGACAATTTAAACGTGTTACCTCAACCTGAGAGCGTGGTGTTGCGTCGGTAGGGGCAGCTAGCGTCGGGTCTCATGGCTTCTAAGCCACAGATGCCCTCTGTATTATCGCGTACGAAAGGTTTACTCGGGCGGAGGAAGTGAATGTCTTTAGTGAGCGTACACATCTTTAGCTTTGGAGCCAAGTACAACTGTTCGTTGCTATCGTGATACGCGACGACCTCGGGAGTGTGGATTTTGACATAGGTGTTCCCTTGCCAAAATCCAACATTCACAACTTTTTAAGCCGGATAAACATTATTAACGCGTCAATAATGGGCAAACTGAAAAGAAAACAAAGTCACCTGTTTCCGGGTTTGCGTATATGGGAATAACGCTGCCGGGAAAGGGGTGAGATGGGTTTGGATGAGACTAACGGGCCCGCGAGTGGCCGGGTTACGATGTTTGAACAAGGCTAAGAGGTATCACGTAGCACGGAATCCTATTCATGGCTAAGTTGTCAATCAAGGAACTTACATCGCGTATCATGTCGTTCATGATTTTGGCGGGTGGCCTCGATCGGTTGACAACGGTTCTCACAGCGAATTACAACGATTTTACTGACGGCAGTCGATCTCAATTTCAGGACCTGTATTCACGGATTGGTTAAGGGGGTTCAAAGTGAGAGAGAGGAAAGGAAAAACACAAAGTGAGACACGAGGAAAAAACCAAAAAAAAAAAAAAAATTAAGACAAAAATTCAAAATCAAAATCAAGCAAAAAAAAAATTAACAAAAATTGAGGGTAACTCCTCGCTACTAGATTGGTCCTAGCAGTGCTGTGGAGGAGAGAATATGGGTTGTGTCTAAGCATGGTTGCTATATGTTTTCCTAACATATCAATACTAATGCTTGTGTGGTGCATATGGTGCGTGTGGTGCATATCGGTCTGTGTCAGTGGGTCTGATCTTCCCCCTTTCCATGTCGGCTAGAGCCCAGGGGCCTCTTTATCTGGTTTCGATGGACCCATCGAAGGACTGGCTCGCTGCGCCCTTGTCTGATTTTGATTCGATAGGCAACAGGTGAGAGCTTGTCTACAATCTCATGGGGTCCCGTCCAGTGAGGTAGGAACTTCTTTGACAGGTGATGGGGAGCATTCGGCCTTGGTCGGGCGAAACTGTAGTACCACACTTGATCTCCGACATTGAGCTCATGGTGAGAGGCCTTTTGGTCGTAGTAGGCTTTTCGGCCTTCCGCGCCGTTGTAGCTGCTGTTGTTGCGGGCGAAAGTTGTTCTCAGGTGCTGATGTAACTCTTCCAGGTACTGGTGAGTGTTGTAGGCGGTGATGAGGTTCAGGTCACCAGGTTGGTACAGCAGGTGTAGTGGTAGCGTCATGTTTCTCCCTGTCATCATTGTGAACGGGGGTATTCCGGTAGATTGATGGGGTGTGGCTCGAGCGGCCATCAGTACCAGAGGGAGTTTAATGTCCCAATCCTTTTGATTGGTGGCTACGTATTTTTAACATGCTGACCACTGTTCTGTTAGCCCGTTCCACTTGACCGGAAGAAATTGGGTGGTGGCTTATGTGGAGTTTGGCCTGTATGCCCAGGAGTTTCCATCGTCTTGCATAATTTCAGCGGTGAAGTGGGTTCCGCGGTCAGAGTTGACCCTTAAAGGCAGTCCGAATCTTGAGACGATATGGTTCAATAACAGACAGGCTGTTGTTTCTGCTGTATCGTTGGGAGCTGGGAGGCACTCTATTCATTTTGTGAATTCGCAGACCACGGTGAGGAAGTATTTGTTGCCCCGCGTCGACCGTGGTAGGGGTCCTACCCAGTCTATTTGGAGGTCCGACCATGGGAAGGTCATTCCTTTCCTTTGCAGTGGTGCTCGGTGGTTTGGATTTGCCGGTTGGAACTGGCAACACACCAGGCATCCTTTAACGTATTCTGCTACGTCTTGCTGCATGCCAGGCCAGTATGCTACTTGCTTGAGTGTTTCATAGGTGGCCTTGACTCCGTGGTGTCCCTGCGCATGGTGCATCGTGTGCGTGTGTCAACATCATCCCCTTTGGCCATGAGGGACTACGAGCCTTGGAGCAGTGGATGGCTCAGGGACATACGTGAGGACACCGTCTCGTAGATGTAGCATGTGCTTGATCGAGTGGAGTGTGCGGAGGTCGGATGATGTTCGTGAGGTCCGAGGTGGAAATGGGATTTTCCAAGGGGTCGGACAGGTGCGCTACAATGGACTGTATGGCTGAGTCCGTATGTTGGAGGGTGAGGAGGTCTTCAGCAGCGAACTGAGGCGACAGGGAGATGTGGGAGGAGGCAGGTGTGTGCCCACTGTGGCACTTTGGCGGCGGGTCACCGCTGCCACAGTTGGGTGGGGTGGGAGGGCATGAAATGTCCAGGACTCTCCTGTAATGCCCCTGCTTTGGCGAGGGCATCGGTTTGGTCATTTAAGTCTTTGTCTTGTCCTGGTTGACGGAATGACCTCTGACCTTTTTCCAATAAACGACCATGTCGTGTTCAGTGACGATGGCGTCGCTTGCTTGGAAGAGTTCCTGGTGCTTGACAGGCTTGTTGTTAGCTGTCTTGAATCCATTCCTCTTCCATCCAGTTAGATGGCATATGAAACTTAGACGGGCATAGTTCGAATCGGTACAGATGAGGAGTTCTCTGATTTTGTGGGTTGCAGCCACTTGTAGTGTGATGAGGATGGCTGCTATTTCTGCATATTGTGATGATTGTGGGCCAAGTTTGAGTTGCTGCGGTGGGCACGGGTCATTGTTGAGCCAGACCACACCCGCTCCCGCTTGTAACTTGCCCTCGCGATTGTATGAGCAGCCATCGACATATGCTGTGGGCATTCCTGTACACACATTCTCCTCGAAGTACCGATGATTTGTCGCTTGCGGTCGTGGCAGTTCTTTTGGCTCTGCTGAGGTGTCCAGCGTGTCCGTTGAACAGTTTTGGCATGCCGCAAGCCCGTTTCCCAGTGAGGATTTGTAGTTCTGGGCATATCTTGCCTCCACATCCCGTCCTTGGAGTGTCATTAGCCAGGTAGCTATGCGTGCGTTGGTTACCACGCCATCTCTGATTCGTTGACTGTTGAGGAGGTAACTGGCTGGTGGCAAGTTTCGATGATGACTTTCTGTGCACCGATGTAATTAGAGAAACGCTGAATGCCCCACACAGTGCAAAGTAAAGCTTTTTCGCAGTGTGAATATTTGCATTCTGGGGAAGCAGCGTTTTGCTGGCATAGCGACCACTGCTTGTCCTTATCATGGAGCTGGTATAGACCCGCACTGAGGCACTGGTCAGAGAATCCCGTCCAGATAGAATTCCTTCCCTGGGTCTGGGTAGGCGAGGCATGGAGCAGAGCGCAGGCACTGTTTGAGCTGGCTCATAGCTGTGTCCTGGGCCTTTGTCCAAACAAAAGGTTCGTCCTTTTCAGGAGGGAAGTTAGTGGTCGTGCGATGTCAGCGTAGTTTTCGATGAACTGTCGTGAGTAATTGCACACTCCCAGAAAGCTTCGCAACTCAGAGACGTTAGTTGGTGTTTTTATGCTTTGAATTGCTTGGGCACGGTTAGATTGTGGCTCAATGCCGTTTCTTCCGACGAGCAGTCCAACATAATTCACCTTGGTTTTGCACCATTGTCCTTTGTGAAGGGCGATTTTAGCTCCGCTGTTGTCAGCTGGTTTAGAACATGGTCGATTTCTTTGAGGTGGTCTTCCACACTTGAACTTTTCATTAAGGCGTCGTCTCGTGAGACGAGGTTGCCTCGGACTCTGGCGTCAGGGCATGCTTTGTTAAGGAAAATGTTAAATTCTGCCGGTGAATTGGCATAGCCAAAGGGACACCGTGTGAAGGTGTACTGTCGGTTGCGAAAGTGAATGCCAGCTTATGTTGGTCGTCGGGGTGGACAGGGATCGTCCAAAACCCGGAGGCGGCGTCAATGTGGACAGGATCGTCGAGCCTTTGATTTTGGTATTTCTTGGTCCAACTGGGTCATAGGCCATCGTGACAATGGTACTTGCTGATTCAATTTGCGGTAGTCGATAGTGGGCCGCCATTTGCCGTTGGGTTTTAGGACTGGCCATATCGGGCAGAATATGTACTGTTACAGGGCCGGATGACCCCTTTTCCAGCATGGAGTCAACAATTTCTTGCACTGGCTCATATGACGCTATCGGAATCTTGTACTGTCGCACAAAGGTGGGTGGTGCATTTGGGTTTGTCGGTATGCGCACCGTGTGGATGTTTGTCAATCCACAATCTAGAGAGTCCTTTGCGAAGAGTCCTTGTACTTCAGCAGAACTTCTTTGAGTCCTTGGCGCTCCCACTTCGCTGTGGAGGGCATCCGCGTCACTCAAGATCTGTTGAATTTGAGTATTGAACCCGCGAGGGTTCTTCTGCCGTTAAGTCATAAAAGGGGCTTTGGGCCTCGCTGGTCACCCGTGTAGGTGGTTCTGTCGCAGGCTGGGTTGAGACAGCATAGACAGTGAGGTGAGTGTCATCCATTAGTTCTGACCGGCAGGACGCTTTCTCTGGACACTGGCAGGATTGAGGTGATGGCAATGACTTCATGAGGTTTTGTGAATGTTATAGTGTCATTGTATCCATCTGACATTAGTTGGGCTGGTATGGGGCCTATGACAGGTACCATCAGTTCAAAGTCATGGAATGCCTGGTTGATGAGCCATCCCAGGTGGCTGGCTTTTGGGACGTGGATGTCTTGGGCCATACAGTTATTGAACAACACATATATCGCACGAGATGACACTTCAATGAGAGGTGTAGCTTCCAGAGTCAGTCCGAGTTTTAGGCAGGTTCTGGAAGGTTGGAAGAAGCTCAGCTTACTGTTGAGAGTTTGGCCAGGTCGCATGTTGAGGCGGACACTGACGCTTTTGCTGTAGGCAGGTATTGTGGCTCCTTGTTCCGTAATCATAGCGCATGCGTCCGGCATGGTTTGACCGGATTGGAGGTTCTTGAGATTGACTGAAGTTGTCAGTTGGTGTGACAGGGGAGCCCATATGATGTTGTTTACAGTGTCAATGTGAGCATTGAGTCGAACCATGATATCCGCTCCAATGTAGATGTCATGCGGCAGGTCTGGAATGACGAGGAAGTAGTGACTCAGCTGTCTGTTGTTCCATCGTATGTCCAGAGCGCAGATGATCTTGGAGGTGGCCATGGTTGTCGACCAGGGACTGAGAGGGTAACGGCTGTGCTTAGTGACATGTGGTAGACTTTGACAGCTCTGCTTCAATGTTTTGAATAGTTTCAGGCTGATGGCTGAGTTCTCTGCCCATAGGGCTAGTGCTGCCTCGGACACTGACGTGCCATGAACCTCTATCGCAGTCATGATTTGAAGGGGCCTGTGTTTGGTTCAGGCTCGTGCAGCGAGCAGAGGAGAGGGTCGTTGGCATTTGTGCTCGGCCCAGACCTGGGCTCTGTTACTGCTTCATCGGTCATTGACTTAGGGTAGTGTCTGTGACTTGACACTGTGACTCATTGAGTCTAATGACTTGTAAGGCAGAGGCTCACGGACTTGTGTCCAAATCTTTAGGTGCTTGAAGTCTATTAGGGTTTCAAAACGATTAAGCAAATCTTTTCCAATGAGGAGCGGAGTACGTGTTGAGTGTTGACACGTATACGGGATGGACGTAAGTCCATGGGTCCCACTGTTAGATGGATTGGGGCTACATGTTTTAGTTGTAAGCCCGTGTGAGAGTATGCTTGTATGCGTTTAGTTCGCACCTTTGGAGCTTGAGGGTGCCATTAGTCCTCTTCGTTAATTCTTGGACTTCTTTGAGAAGTTCTGTAGACATTAGAGTGATGTCGGCTCCTGTGTCCAGAAGGGCTTCGACTCTGATGTGTCGTTCGATGATGATGGAGGTAGAACTTTCTTGCTATACCCTTTTCAATGAGATCGCCTAGGAGTTGAGGAACTGGAGTTTGGGAGGAAATATTTAGGATGTCAGGGCTGACCTGGCGTTCTTCGGAGGAGTGGCAGATGACTAAGACAGCGCTTTCAGGAACTTGAGGATTTTCAACAGCAGGTGTCTGCTGAATGCTGCTGGAGTTTGGAGTATTGGGTGCTGAGTTAGTGTTTAACTCTGTTGCTGGATTTTCAGGTGGGGCTTCATGTCCATCTGAAGTTAACGTGTTTATTGTACTCTGAGACTGAGGTGAGGCGGTGCTGTTTTCTGTGGCTGGTTCGTTTGTCTTGTCGCTGCTTTCTCGTCCGTCAGCTAGTCAGGCTGAATCCGGGTTTCCTTTCTTTTCCCACTTCTTATCTTCCTCTTTTCGTTGAAAGAATTCCTTCATCATCATTTCCATCATCTTCTGTGAGTCGAAGTGCGGTGGTGTTTTTGTTCTTGTATGGACTCAGTTGGAGCTTGGTCACTTTGGAACCTTGGTGAATTCCTTCGTCGATTCCTTGGGCTGGTCGCCTTAGGGTGAGTCTGTCGCTTTCCGTTGGAGTTTCCATTGGATTCCCATGAGCGTTGCTCTCTTGGGTTCGCGATCTCTCCCATTGCCTTTCCTGAGGCCTTGCTTGGTCCCATGACTTATCCCAGTGTCGTCCAGGTGAGCGTTGGCGTCCACGTGGTCCATCCCATCGGTCATACCTCTGTTTAGGTCGGGTTCCAGCGTGTGAGTCTCGTTCTCTGTTGGACGGGGTGCATTCCACTCCTGTGTGGTGGCTTAGCACTGTCTTGGCGTTGGGTGCCCTCCAGCGCCAGTTCTTGGTGTTGAGTGTTGAAATCAAGAACTGCTGGGGTTTTGCGCTCTTTTCTGAGGCCATCTTTTGTTTGCCGTAGGCTTTTGCACCAAGTCTCGCAACTGCTGAATGTTCATTGTTCGTGGGCATGCGAGAACGCCAAGATGGTGGCTTATGCCAGGATGAAGGTTCCTCAGGAAGAGAGTTTTAAAGTTCAGTTCCTCTTCCATGTCAGATTCGTTCGAGTTCCAAAATATGCTTGTCTGAGTCGACTGTAGTAAGCTTGAGGAGTGTCGTGACGTCCTTGTCTCGTCTCCAGGGCAGCCACTAAGCCTTGATCGGACTCAGGGTCAGCAAACTCTTTAATTAGGGCCTTTTGAAGCCGTTGATAGTCAGTCTTTGTGTTAACAGGCTGCCGGTCAAGGAAGCTGCGCACTTCAGGACTGGATGTCGCTCGAGTAAGTATAGTTTATCTTTGTCCGTAACGTTAGGTCGCATTTCAGATGGAAATCAATATCTTGCAGATAAGCGTGGACATTTTGGCTGTTTGGCAAGCTGGGGTTGAATTTTCCGATGTTTCGGGCGAGCTTGTCAAGATCTTTAAGGTCCAAGCCGTTGCACTGACCTGCGGCTGGCTGCAGCAGATTCTTTGGTTCCGTCGTGATATAGCGTTCTTCCGGCGCTGGTGAATGTTTTAACACCATCCCTCTATCTTGGTTCACGTGTCGGTCTATGAACAGGTGATCCAGTCCTGCTTGACGGGGTGCCGTTGGTGCACGCTCTGTACTTGACGGCTCACGGCGTAGTTTATAAGCATGCCTGAGTTCCTCCTGGAGACTTTCAGACTCCTCTGTGGCGTAGTCGAGCTGTCGTGTTAGGCGGCTGATCTCATTCCTTGACTCAGCCAAATGACCTTCGAGGGCCTTGATTCTGCTGTTTTGTCCCTGAAGTCAGTCTTTGCCTTCTCCAGTAGCTTCTCTGCATACTGTAGCTTGTCTGCACAATCAGCGAAGTCCTCTTTGAGCTGCTGCATTTCGTGGCTGGTAGCTTCTAGAGTCTCTTTTAGCCTGTTGGTCTCCTCCTCGGTGTCCTGCTCCACCTCATCGGTCCCTTCCTGTCGTACCTGAGCTTCACGTTCCAGCTGCTCTATCGTCGTTGGGCGCTTGTCAGCTCCTGCTGGCGTTGTCGGCGTGCTTGTCGCTCAGTTTGAGGGGTGGCGATGAGTATGTGGCTTAAAGAACCGGTGATCTTGGCTAATTCTCTGGGACTGTAGTTTTGACTTGGGTCTTGTCCCATAATGCTTGCGATGCTGTCATCTAGTTGATTCTGTGTCTGATGTTGGAGTGTTTCAGCAGCTTTAGGGAGTATGCTGCCCGTTGTAACACTTAGCCACATTTCCAGTCCTTCCCAGTGACCGACATGTTCTGTTTCGTGAGACATGTTCTGGCGGGTCAGGGGATCTTGGACCGAACTGACACAGACCTTGAATAGGAAACAAGCAAAAACAAAACACAAACAAAACAAACAGGGGTGTAAATGTGCAGAGTGTAGTGTATGCTAGTGTTGATTGTGTCTCTGTGTTTGTGGTCCTCTGGCAGGTGCTTCTAATTGTAGTCTCTGCAGATAAATTATTGGGCACACACAAGGGCAGCCCGCTGTGAAGCAGAGAAAGAAAACACACACACACAGAATGGGTACACAAGGACAATAGCACTAAACAGGTCTCTCTTTTAATAGCAGATTTTCTTCGTTTGCTTTGTTAATTCTGATTTAGAAGGCGCTTCTAATCAGAGGATTGTAGGCGAGATTTTCTCTTTTGTAATAAGACTGGTATTGCTATTCCAATTTTCTCCTTGGAGGAAAATAACAGCAATGACAGTACTTGTCCCTTAATGGCAGGATTTTATACCATGACGCTGGTCAGCGTATGTCACGCGTGTTAAAACTTTTGCCGATGTCTATCTTCTCATTGCACCTGCTTTAACCTGGGGGAATAGGATTTCACAATAGAGGGTAAAAGGGTAAACAGTTTTGAATGTAATTCTCAAGTTTCACATACATCTGTTCAATTGTGACATTTCGCTCTATTCGTGATTTTCCCCGGCCAAGTCTTAAGCAAACAAGTCAAATTGGAAGTTAGTAACAGGGAAAAAGAAAAGAGATTAAGATTTATTCCCAAGATTTAAAACTAATACGTTGGCACGAGGTGGTGCTGTTGAGTCTATATGCTTAGGTTGGTTTGGCTGTTTACAGGATAAACCAACTGACCTAGGTTGAGGAAACCTTAACTCCCTTTTGGGGTTTTCTAATTAGAAGGTTACGTTTATGCTCCAGATTGGTGAAAAGTGATTTTGACTGTGTGGTTTCACTGTCACTTCTCCAACACAACACTAGGGGGAGCACTATCTACTCTCAGGCCTAAGTAAGAGGACTAATTTTAATTTAATAAAATTGTTTTAATTAAATTATTATTAACTTTACTTGAGTCAATCAGCTCGCCTAAGAAAATGAAGTATGGCCTACAGATAGAGCCAGACTTGTATTTAAGTTTGAAATTTGGAATTAAAAATTAGAATTTGGTTTCTAATTAAAATTTATGATGTTATAATTAAAATTAATAGGATTCACTTAGGATTAGAATTTACAAATGCAATCTGCAATTGAGTTGACAAACCAATATTGTTGCAAAATGTAAACAGGAAGTGTAATTAATTATTAAATGTAATTAGAATTTTCGAATTCATAATTAATTATTAAATTAATTTACAGCTTCTAAATCACTAGTTTTGGATTCCCATAATAGTAATTCAAATAATTTCCAAACTTAAGCATTCCTCGTCGTCATTAACACCAAAAAAAAAATTAACAATAAAATAATTAATAACTAATCTGTATCCTACTTGTAAACGAAATTAAAAATTTCCCTCTTGATAACTTAAGGTTCTATTGTAGTGGTCAAATTATAAGGGCGTTTTATGGTTCATAAATGGATGCTATTGTTGCTGGAAGCAGGAATTGAAAATTCTATTAAATGAAATTAATTCAAAATTAATTTGTAATCAATTGTGACATTCAACTAACAATTAAAAATTCCTAACAATAGCGCTTATCCATTGATGTGTTTTAAAATCATAAAAGCCATTATAATTGAATGAGGTCAAACTCACCATATAATCAACAGTATATTAAACCATTTTCTAATAACCCACCAGTTATTAAGCTGGTCCCACAAAAGGTAAAAGACTTTAATCAGCTGTTATATTAAACCAACCTGTGAACTTGTTAACACTGATGATTGGGAAACATTAACACAGCCAACTTAAAACGTGTTAGTCTTTTAAATGAGAGACTAGAGAGAGAGGGAATTAGTGTTAGCTGTGAACCACATTTCCACCAACACACTGCATTCAAGCTTTAAATGCTATGTGCTAATCACTAGCCGTAATGCTACCGCATTGCATCTGCTACGCTGCTAAACTTCTTTGTTTCAGTTTAGCTTATATGAGGCTAAATCTCCACGTGGCTGAACTGGTCGCTATGACGACTCAGTGCCTGTAGGCAGAAGAAAAATGTGCTTCACGCTTCAGACTTGAATTTTCTATAGCACATATAATCTCACTCATTTAGGACGAGATACATTTATCTACGGGTTACTTATAACCCATCAAAGCCTCGGCGGGCTATTTATGCGAATATTTGTCTGTTTAGACCGCACTCATAAACACAAACACTCGATTAGCAATCTCCCCTTTCTCAAAAACGACTGGCCACTTCCTTTGAGCGCCGTGCGTTTGAATTCACTCGTGAAATCAAATGGCTGAGAATGATTTAAAAGCTATTTTAAACATTCCACACCGGGGATTTGAAAATATAGCGGAGTTTGAAAGTGGGACACGCACTTACAAATCAAACTATACAGGCCTTCACTCAGAGCTCAAAGCGAGGGACACGCTCATTTGTCTCTTTTATGCGCTTTAGAGCGACTTTTACTTATTTACTGCAGTTTCTTCTCACAACTCGAGTTAAACAAATACCCTTTCTTTCATTCAAACACACTGTGTTTCACAAACCAAGAATGCGATACCACAAATAACCGCTTTTCCTGTATTTACTCAGTTTTTCCGGATAAAATTGAGAAATACCCTTTTGCCTTTGGTTTGATTTTCAGATTGATCTTTAATTATGCCCGCATTCTCCACCATTTGTAGTAAAAATACCAGTTTAATATAGAGCTATTATTTCAGCTCCGGGAATTAGTTATTAAATATTAAATATTGCTTGGTTAAAAGTAATATTAATATTTAACTTAGTTATACTGTATTAAGTGACCGTCCACCGAACACTAGCCTCAGCATATCAACTTCGAGCTTAGGTAGCTTTCTCTTTATGGCAAATAAGGATAAAACTTCAAATCATGTTCCAGAGACAATTCTTTATGAAATGAAAAATGGTTTATTCGTAATACTGCTATTCTAACATAAATGGATTAACTGATAAGACACAAAACATACATACACACACACAACGACATGCATAAGGGATTTGGTAAGTAATTCCTAAAATTAAAGTTAGCCCTTTTAGCTATTTCAACGCTTGACTTGACCGGCAAAGATCACGACAGATGCCCTAATGCTCTGTTACTGCATTCAGATACAATTTTACCAGTTCAATCAGCAATATAGATTTAGTTAGATGTACTTGCTTGTTGACAAGAAGCAGGTTGGAAGTTGTTTGTTTCCTTCAAATGCGTTGCTCTGGTCTTTGTCCTCGGAAACCACGTGGGTTGGTTCGTGCGTCTCTCGGGTGCTCTCGGTGGAAACACGAGATGTGGGCTGCTGCCGCGGACGTCACAGAAAGCTTTCCTTTCGTCCGTAGGCGTTCAGCTCGTTGTTCTTGATGTTGTGCCTTCTAGCCTTGAATAGATGGTTGGTTTAGTCGGTGTCGAGACAAAGTTCAGGTAAGGCGAGCAGGCAGAGAAGTTACGAGCGCAGCTCCAGCGATGTTAAAGAGAGATGTTCCAGAGAGCCAAGAGCCGAGAGAGTTCAAGAGCGTCACGCCATGTTTCAGAGAGTGTCACGCCATGTTTCAGAGAAGCGATTTGCAACTGGCGCGTTGTTTTTCAACAGTCCAACTTGCTCCTCCCCACGGGCGGCTTGTCGAATCCGATGGTTCGTATGGGCGAGCCCGCCCATGTCCAGGCTTGCTGGGTGGACCAACAGTTCTGTGATGTCTCATCACTTTTGGGAAGGATAAACTTTATGGATCTTTATACGTGTATAATTATGCAGGGTATTACAATTTAACGGTCATCACCACAGTCTATCACATCTGAGTCTAGCTTTCTTTAGAGATCAAACACCGCATAATAATACACACATTACAGTTTATACCGTTTTAAAGCATGATTAAAATTCCCACATTGTCCTAAATAATTGGCACTCAAAATCATCACATCATGCCTATGAGGAACAAGTACACATTAAATATCCATATATTTATTTTGTGTAGTTGCAATAGTTATACGTGTCAAAAAGGCAAGGAGTTTGGTTTTCCTTGGTCCGTCCGACGGAGAAAAGTCCTGCTTTGTTTTAAATGGGGGTTTTGAACTATGCTCTGGAATGTAGGCTTGACGGTGTCCAGAACCATTCCCGGAGCCGTCCATTACCTTTGCACGAGAGCGTTTAGTGATGGGGTCGGTTGACCCTCTCCACTTTTGCATGGAAGGGAGGACTTTTGGGTAATAATTCATTTCTGTTGCTGGGTTGGAATTCTCTGTGTGTGTTTTCAGGTCGACATTGTGTTACAGCGAGATAGCTGTCAACGTATCAGGAGCGGTCAAAAAGGGAATCTACACATCTATGGTCTGCTCGTCACTCCACGGAAGAGAGGGGCAGAGTCAGCAGAGCTCACTAGCATTTAAAGCAACATGGACTAGAATAGCTTGCTAGAAACAGAGCTGATTTTGACAGTGTAAATAAGGTGTTTTTACACTACCATTGATCAATTTTAACCAAAGTATGTTATAGACTTTTTATCACGAGCATAAAGAATCATATCAACTTGTGTAAAATGGGCATCCGATGACCCCTTTAAAAAAAACATTCCTCAACGTCAAATTGCAAAGGCGTTGCAAATCTCATTATCTACAGTGAATAAAATCATCAAAAGTTTCAGAGAAACTGGATACATATCTGTGTGTAAGGGACAAGGCCGAAAACCTTTGTTGGATGCCCATGCTCTTCGGGCCCTCAGACGACACTGCATTATTCTGTCATTGACATTACTAAAGAGGCCCAAGATTACTTCCAGAAACCACTATTGGTAAACACAATCTGCCATGCCATCTGCAGATGCCAACTAAAGCTCTATCAAAAGCTCTATGTATGTATATACCCGGTACAACCCGTTTGCACATCCCTCTTGCACATCCCTGTTCATATTACTATTTATTAAGTCCCAGTATACTGTTTTTAGCACATCTTATTTGTTTTGCACATCTTAATTTTATTCTATTGCACATTTTACTCTTCATTTCTCTTTTTTTACTTATATTTATATATATGCTCCTGTGTTTAGTTACTTTTATTTAACTTTTATTTTCTTTTGCACTGTCCACTGAGCGGACCTGACTTGATTTGCATTTCACTTCTGATTATACCCTGTATAATTTAGTATGTGACGAATAAACAAACCTTGACCTTGACCTTGATCATGCAAAAAAGAACATGTGTTCATTCGTGAACATGGTCCAGAAGCGACATCATGTCCTGTGGGCCAAGGCTCATTTAAAATGGACTGTTTCAAAGTGGAAAAGTGTTCTATGGTTAAACAAGTCCAAATTTGACATTCTTGTTGGAAATCACGAACGCCGTGTCCTCCGGGCTAAAGAGGTGGGAGACCTTCCAGTGTGTCAACACTAAAACTCCTGAAACTCATAACATCGATGCCCAGATGTCTTCAAGGTGTTGAAAAGAAGAGGAGATGCTACACTATGGTAAACATGCCCCCGTCCCAACTAATTTGAGACCTGTAGCAGGCATCACATTTGAAATGAGCTCATTTTGTGCACAACATTTTCAAATATATGTTTAAACATTTGTTATGTTATCTATGTTCTATTGTGAATAAAATATTAAATTAAATTAAATTCAGTTCAATATAGTTCAATTCAATTCCATTCAATTCAATTAAACTCAACAGTAATAATACTGAATTATATTACGTTAATGTTATAAAAAAAATAATGCATTGTTTTATATTTTTATGTATTTTACCATTTAATTTATATCTGTAATGGCAAATCAGAATCTTTCATAAATTATATAATATGCTGATTTTCTGTTTAAGAAATATTTCTTCTGCTTGTCAATGTTGAAAACCACTCGGTTGCTTAATGTGGAAACTGTAATATTTGTATTTTGATTTTTGATTTCTCTGTTGAATAGAAAGTTCAAAGCAACAGCATTTATTTGAAATTAGACTTTTTGTGACATTATAAATATATTTCCTGTCACT
Organism: Gymnocypris eckloni scoliostomus; assembly: GCA_027564155.1. Classification (NCBI taxonomy): domain Eukaryota; kingdom Metazoa; phylum Chordata; class Actinopteri; order Cypriniformes; family Cyprinidae; genus Gymnocypris; species Gymnocypris eckloni. The sequence goes on from CM050435.1 coordinate 15,146,999, forward strand.
TTTGATCAATTAATGCATCCTTGCAGAATACAATAATTTATTTCTTACCATTAGTGTGTATTTATTTAAACAGTTTTTAATATCGGAAGTTATGAAAGAGGATTAGGGCCAAGCAATACAAAAATATTGCGATTTAATTCATTACCAGTTAACTTTCAAGAAAAATATCTAAATAAATATTGAAAATAAGCACATTCAATTTTGAGAATACAGTTGTTGTTTCGCTTATGAAATTATGAGAAAAAAAATAGTTAATATTAAAAAATGTCAAATTAAATATTGAGAAATACTGAGAAGTTTAATCTCACATTATAATGACTTTAATCTCGAGATTTCTTATTTTTTATTATTATTATTTCTTGGCCCTCATCCTTTTCCGTAGGATGTGCTGTATTCTCAAACAGATTATTAAATGTATATTAAACTATATAAGTTATTAATTTATACAATTCACCCATTTTGTTTTACATTATACTGTATGTACTTTATTAAATACAATTAAACATTAAACCAATACATTTACACTAAATAAAATATTAAAACTACACAGAATCATGTAACTTTTGTTGAAAAACAGTAACAAACAGTAGCACTTAAATAAACATGGTTAATGTAGTTAGTTGGATTTCTATTCTAAAGCCAGTCTGTGATCCAGGATCCAGGATCTTTGGTGGAGCACAAACAGATATTCTCAGACATGGAAAGGTCGTAGGTGGCCATCTTCATTACTTACACTTTGTCTCCTCCTATCAGCAGGGCAATCATAAGGGCCGGTGGAGTCTGCTGTCAAGATGTTCTATACTAATTGATTTCTCAGCTTTTGACAATGCCTGGCAGCCAGATAATGGATGACAGGGAAAATGATGCCTGCATCTTGATTCCTTGCCTTGCTGACACTTAGATAAACACTGTTTATAGATAACATGCTGGGGGTTATTAGAGGGTGTCCTGACAGCGTTCAACAAACCAGAATGTGAGACTATTCTCCTGTGGGCCCTATTCTGTGCTTAATATTACCCGTAGCAGCACTCTTTTACTTTAATGACTATGGAACAGACACTGTTTGCCATCAGAGACCCCCCTAGAGGCTTCTCTCTCAGAGATCCCGACCTCTTCGTTTGAGAGCCACTTTGCTCTCACTCTCTTTGAGAGCCCGCGACAGGCCGTTTGATATTTCCATATACAATGCTGCTCACATTTACAGGCAGCAAGTCCAAAAATAATGTCTAATAAACAGCATAACTGCTGTTAAATGATGGTTTTTGTCCCCAGTGCACTCACAGGTGAGTGGAAGTCCATTGAGTGTCCCTATAGAAATACATTATAGACATGCAGTGAAAATTCAGCATATGCTATTACTGTTTGTTGCACTTGGATCATTTATCATTTATAAGTATTGCTGAATACAAAAAAAACATGTATGTGTTTGCTTCATTTGTTACTGTATCCCAATGGGTAAAAAAAGCCACATTCTATTGTTTATGATAACGAATAGCTCACATTACAACCCAAAGAAACTAGGTTTACATACAAAAGAGCAAATAATCTAGAACTTGTCTTTGTAGAAAAAAATAAAAAAGATTATCTATTTGACAATTTGTGCAACGACAGTAACCGTACTGTACAAGGAGCATTTTTAAACATTATTCATTATTTTTATATTTATTTTTACATTTTTTAGAAGTCACTTTTGATTAAAGCATCTGCTAAAATAATAATACATGTTCTATGTGCACTAATTAATTCAGTAAGTAAATTGCATTAGTGTTTTATGGCCAAATTGCTTCATTATTTTAATTGTCTTATGCTTTTGGTTTTAATATCACATTGGATTAGAATTATACTGCAGAATGTAAAGTGACATTCTTCTTTGTAATGTGTAAGTGTAATAAATAAATAATGAATAGAGTATTATTTTGTTGACTTGTGCCTCATGACCCTTGGGTAATGGATATTTTAAATGTCTTCCTTCATCCAAAACACAGTCCACTTGAGAAATGCTATTATTAAAATAGATAGATAGATAGATAGATAGATAGATAGATAGATAGATAGATAGATAGATAGATAGATAGATAGATAGATAGATAGATAGATAGATAGATAGATAGATAGATAGATGTTTATTTATTTATTTTTGTTGTTGTTGTTCATGAGACCCTTGTTTATTCTGAATTGTTAAAATGGCCACTGTTCTTAAAAAAATAATTCAAGTCTTACAATTTCTTTGGTTTTCCAGCATCTTTTGCTTATTTGAACCCTTTCCAACAATGATTTTGAGATCCATCTTTTTCACACTGAGGACAACTGAGGGACTCACGCAACTATTACAAAAAGTTCAAATGGTCACTGATACTCCAGAAAGAAAAATACTGCATCAAGAGCTTGGAGGTGAAAACTTTTTGACTTATTGTGTCTTTTGGGAAATGTCAAATATGTAAGTATATTTTGTAGCTTCTGAAGGACAGCACTAGTTGTTATGATATTTAGGCAAACAAATAAAAGTAACCTGTACACATCTTCATTCTGTTCAAAAGTTTAATGCAGCGTTTTTCCTTCTGGAGCATCAGTGAGCTTTTGAACCTTTTATAATAGTTGCATATGAGTCCCTCAGTCCTTATTGTGAAAAGACAGATCTCAAAATCATACAGCCATTGTTAGAAAAGGGTTCAAATACATAAAAGATGCTGGAACACCAATAATTTGTGAGACCTGAAGGATTTGTCTGAAGAACAGCGGGCAGTTTAACAGTTCAGGACAAACAAGGGTCTCATGAACAACAATCCCCCCCAAAAACAGCTGTGGTTCAGTCTGAGATGATTTGAGCTTTGTGATGGTGCATTATCCTGCTGGAATTAGAAGATGGATACAATGTAGTCATAAAGGGATGGACATGATCAGCAACTATACTCAGACAGGCTGTGGCATTTTAACAATACTCAATTGGTACTAAGGGGCCAAAAGTGTGCCAAGAAAATATCCCCCGCACCATTACACCACCACCAACAGCCTGAACCGTTGAGACAAGACAGGATGGATCCATGCCTTCATGTTCTTTATACCAAATTCTGACCCTACCATCTGAATGTCGCAGCAGAAATCGAGACTCCTCAGACCAGGCAACTTTTTTCAATCTTCTATTGTCCAATTTTGATGAGCCTGTGTGAATTATATCCTCCGTTTCCTGTTCTTAGCTGACAGGAGCGGCACCCGGTGTCTTCTTCTGCTGCTGTAGCCCATCTGCTCCAGGGTTCGACGTGTTGTGTGTTCAGATATGGTATTCTGCATACCTTGGTTGTAACAAGTGGTTATTTGAGTTACTGTTGCCTTTCTATCATCTCTAATGGGCATATTGCAACTGATTGATTATAATAGATTTTAATTATAATTAACAAAAAATACAAAATAAAATCATAATCAGCCATTGCTATAGTTGTCCCTTTTTAAGTGCCTGCAGTGCTAGAATTGCCACTAAAGAGCACAAAGATGTCTCAATTTGCAACTCGAAGTTACACCCCACCTTTATTAGAAATAGCCCCAGATATTAATAATTTCAGTGTGTAGTGGGGATGTCTCATGAGAAGAAGATCGAGCACACACAGAGCACACACTATTGACACGATGATGAAACCGCCAGAAGGCAGCGGCTGTGAATGTTTTAGTTCACACCCTCAGTATTCACTACAGATTTCAGACCATTATCATTATAGGCAAAAGGATTGCGCAATAGCTTATGGATAGATGGTTTTGAAATTTTCATTACATGAAAAAAGCACCATAAGCACTTCAGAAATATGATTTGGAAGGTCTGAAGGACAACACATGGACAAGTGTTATAATGTTGCTTATTTGCTCACTAAAAAGAGCCCATCTTCAAGTCTCTAAGACATTCTTGTCCTTAAACAGTACAGTAACTGGGTTCCCATTGAGGATGTTGTTGCTCATTACGACAAAACCACAAGTTGCACTGCTCAGCACAGAACATTTACATTCATGATACAATCCTCATTGCATTGAACAGAGCATCATACTGAATATTAAATCACTGAGATTGAATTATTTTTTGTATGTAGAACAGCACTCCATAGGTTGACCTCTGAGTCATTGAATATTCATCCTAGGCCTTTGAGAAATGTATGGATGGAATTTTATCTGTCTGTGTTCAGGGCATTTATTCATTTCTACAGTTGTTCTGCCCTTGTACTTGTTGTACAGTTTAAGAGCACTAGACTTGGGCCTATACATATATTCAGGAGTGTTTTCATGAACATCAGGATAGCAAATTCAATCACAAGATCTTGTGTTTGTTAACACTCATAGGGAGTTCTGGGACACAAAGTGCAAAGTAGATACTGTTCATTGTTGAAAAATAATGCAAAATCCCATTAAACTTGCATGACTGTATTTTTTTTTAAGTCTCAGGTTGGTCTATAGGAATAATCATACGTACACTTTATTGCCTTTGCTATTTTTCTGGAGCACATGGCCATTATGCCTCTAACTGGAAATGAAAATTACACACTATTCACCTAAATGCCTTCATTATTTGCCATAATAGTGCATTAAACCTACTATAGACATTTTTCCTAATAATATGGATGCTTTTTTAAAGCAACAAAAGGGAGGAACATTTATAATGTGTGCAATATTGTAGGTTGGGGTTAGATTTGTCTATGTTTTAACGCAGGTTTTTTCAAACATATTCAATTTTAAATATCCTTAACATTTACATAATCATAAATATACAGAGTTGATATATACAGTTTCATTCTACTTTCTGGAGATGGCAAATAATATTGCAACATGTGGGGGGGGGGACATTTCTATTTTGTTGCATCTGTTGCTTGTAGCGGCTCACTAGAGTTTCTAATATTCTCTGTAAAACTACTTTGGAACTATATTTATTGTGAAAAATGTTACACAAATACATTTTAATCAAACTGGGGCACTTTAGGTATATGCATCTATAAAATATAAAAAAGTGAGTGGGGGGTTCACTTATAAAACATTAATTACCCAAGTACAATGTACATATTGTCCAGATATTATTTTATTAATGTGCTATAAAGCCATGTATTTATTTTGGAAACAACACATTGTATTCATTATATTAGAATATTAATAATACAAAATATATAAATATATGTCAACAGTAATACATACAATTATTTTCATAATATTACTATCAAAATTAATACATTAACATATTTTATATAATTAAATATTAAATAATTAATATACATAATTCATAATATCATAAAATAATCTATAATATTAATACATAAATCATAAATTATTAATACGCTTAGCATATTCAATATTAATATATTAAACTATATCGTAATATATTAATGTCTATAATAATAAGTTCATATTTGAAACCCAAATTATTTCCTTTGAAGCCGAAACAAAATAATTAAACAAAACGTTGTCTTTATAATATATATAATAATACAAATATGAATGTATTCCTCACACAGTATAAGTTTATTTTTACACATGATCTTGTTTGTAAAGTTTGAAAACCCCAGTAGAATAATGCTTCAGAATTTGTCAAGGCGACCATGGTTTCACCACACAATACACCATCGTGATCTTTAAACTGCATTTTACAAAACGCAATTCAGCACACACAACAAAACCCTGAGTTCTCAATCAAGCTGCGCTTTCAGTGATAGGGAAAAATGTTTTCTCAAGGTGAAGAAAAAACGGAAAGCCTGACCAAGTTTTCTGTATAAAGCAGTCCTGGTTTTCTTATGATCCAAAGTTGGAGACGAGCGACAGCCGCAGCTGAGCTGTCGGATGCTAATTTGAGTGGCTGCTGATTTAATTATTTCTCACAGTTCATTACACTACATAGTTGGCATCTGTTCATGCCAAATTAAAAACATTAAGCAAAAATATTTTCTTTGAATTAATATAATTTGTGTCTTTTCATACTAACACTTTTCAATGACATACAGCTGATGATTCATTGTGACCGTAACATTGGAGTGGCTTGAATATAGCAACATTATTCTTTACTCTTTATTCACTGACAGCTATTTTAAACCCGTGTGGGATGGATCCAGGATGAAGTCAGCTTGGCTCCTGACTTCTTAAACCATATTATAATTTAACTAGAAATTATCTTTCCAGGATTCCTGCCAGTATTTCTCAGTGTTAATATGTGTGCTTGTTTAATACACAATTTTTAGGATACGCCAGTGGCTGAAAAAAGCATTTTAACACCTAACAATAAGCCAGATGAGGACATCAGGTAAATAAGAGCCACTGTATGGATCAGATACATAATAAATAATACAACAAATTGTTGATGAATGAATGCTTTTAGCTTGGCAGATCTCTAATAGCAAATGTGTTCACCAGTGTTAATATTGTCAACAAAATGACTTATCCCACAAGTCTGTGCATGCGGTTTTGGGCAGCTGAAAAAAGGCACCTGAAGCAGCTTATGGCAGTCAGTTTATCAACAAATGTAGAAATGTAGATGTTTTTAAGAAGCTCTTAACCCTTAAATGCATTCATGTTTAACCAATCACTATTACATTTTCAGGTTTTTAGCGACTATCAAACACGGATTGATCTCTAGCGTAAAACTCTCCCGATATTTTAGTAACAATTACAAAAGAAAAAATACTGTAAAGCATTTTTTGTTACCTTTTGAAACTTAGAAGGGTTCACTTTGAGCAGATGATTGTAGCATCACTGTCATCGTCAGAGTGCTTTTTCTCAGTACATTCAACATCTTGCTCATATTCACTTATGTGGCCATGATCTGGAGTTTCACATGAGGGTGAAATATTTCACTATGCACAAAATATTTTATAAATCTGAAGCTTTTGACTAAAACTAAACTTACTGCTATTCAGAACAGCATTTCTAATTTGAATGATTAATTTCGCAATACACTAAATTGTTCAGAAAAGTCTGATAATAAATAAATCTCTTTCCAGCCTCACTCCACAACTCTAGCAATCTCTTGCTCTCTCTCTATATCAAAGGCACAGCTCTCTCCACTGGTTTTCATTTAATGGGTTATGTGACTAAGTGTTTCTTTGTCTTTCATCCTGATCACTGTGTTGCACTGAGCCTGAGCGAGACCCCGAATCCTCTTCCCAGCAGCGTCTGGCAAACCGCTAGCTTTACCTCTGTTGTGCCATAACAGGCGGTGTGGGAGAGCCCCACTTTGCTTCGCATTAGCAGGGCTGTTTGAAGGGATAATGATGCACTAACTTGAACACTGATGACTGGCAAACGGTTCACAGCGTCTACAGATATCCTCAGCATGAGGCCAACATCCTGGGCTGCAGGTAGGCTGATGTCCACCCACTCAGATACTGGCTCAGAATCACGTGCTGCAGACAACCGCTTCACACATGGTGGGAATTGCTGCAGCTCAGTCAACATCAAAAGGTTTGAGCTCTACAATATACTAGAACAGAAGCATACAGAGTGCTTTCATTGTAGCTATATGATAAAAGGTATTTGAAAAACAGATTTGGTATTCAACATACCAAATCTATATTCGATAAAGATTACTTTCTTCTCAACTCAATTACCACATTGATTTGAACATGAAAATCGTACCACATTCACATATAAATTCAAAGAAAAGTCAAATAAATTCCATTCTTTTTTATCAACAACATGAAGTGCATTAAATATTAAATGTCCTCAGGGTTTTCCAAACTGAGGTTTGTGAAGAAGCTGGAACACCTTCCAAACATGTACAAGCAATAGGCTTTTTAGAAAGGAATCGAGGAATTATGAATGATTTAATGCCATTTTGTGAATATTACGCATTCATGTAATCAATAAAAATGTAATTGTATTCAGATTATTTTAACAAAATAATTTTTTTAGCATTTTAACACAAATCATAATCTAATTCCAAGTATTTAGTTTCTGGAATCTGATTACATAATCCAGATTATTTACCCGTTACTACCCAGTATTGCTTTTGTGTTATAGTCTGTAAAAGTCCAATAACTTTGTTTACATTTGCAGGAATATTTCTTTATCACATAAATTATTAGATAAATAATTATATATTATATAAATAACTTTGTATAAGTATTTTGTAAAAATAAATAAAACTCTCAAATTAACTTAAATACATTTAATATGGTGAGACTGGACATCACAATAATGTACAGTATGAAAAACTGATATTAATTTTAAGATTTGCTAAAGTTTTTTTTTTATTATTAACTTTGCCATCAACTAACACTAATTTAAAGTTCATCTAAATGTAAAAATGGACAGGAAACAAAATACAATAAATATAAAACAATAACATTTCCAATATCAACAACTACATTTATTAAAAAAATACATGCAATTCCTATCCCCTAATATTTATCATTATTTGCACATTATAACTTACATTTGAAAAACCAAACACTTTGGATGTTAGTGGGTCCCATGAATCCCATATTCTAAAATGCCCCTCACATTTTTTCTTCCAAATTTTTACTGCACCCCTGAAATCTCACATTGTTAATATCAAACATGTTTATATCAGAAATATTTAAACATTTGAAATTGAAATAATCTTGCACTAATTTTCTCAGCCAACATTGGAAAGCAATGTGCTGCTCTTGGCATACTACGTTTTTATTTTCATACAGAAATGATCGCCAACACGATGGTGCAACATGCTCTTTCCCCTGAACCGAGCAGATTACAGACATTTGTTTAGCAGGGGTGTCATTTTCCTGCTTAGTGGATTAAACCACATACCCAAATAATTGACTTGACAAAACCACCTACTTTATATTTACTATAATAACGTCTCTCTTACAAACTGACTCACTTGTGACATAAGTAACATTTATTTGGGTTTCTTTTCAACTCGCAAACCTGAGTTTATTCTGAATTAACTCACTCTTTATTTACAGTAACCTTAAAGGTTGACAAACGTCCACAGATGGTGCACCAGCCTGCAGGGTTAAGATAATAGTAACGTCCGTGTTTTGATTCAAAATCATGTTATATCCATTAGCAACACGGTTATTAAGAAACTAATCAGTTATGCAACAACAGCTGCGCCCTATAATTCAGCCCTGGTGTTTATCTGGGAGCTGACAGCTTTCTCAAGGGTTTCGCCTGGCATTGCACGTTAATTACAGCGAGTAGCACATTTTAAGATGTACAAGATGTTGGGTACAACCGTCATTTCTAGTACCGTTCAAGCCATTAATTTTAAGTAGGGGTGAGCCCGAATAGTCGAAGATTCGATGGTTCAATAGGAGGAGCCTGATTCAACTCCCAATCTCGAATATTCGCGGGGTGTTATGATCATGCCATTTTGGCTATATGCAGGGGTGCTCAATGTCTGATTTCACATAGAACTACCAGTTTTCTCCGAATAGGTTAATATAAAGCCTATGATGATAATGCTGTAAATAAGAATCTGAAAAAAAGAAGCTTTAAATAAATATTTTAACGTGTGTGACTAAATCCATCCACCCCTACAGATTTAAGTTTCCATGAGTGAAAGACTGGATTTTTTTTGATCAGGTATGGTAGGCTACAAGTGATTTCAAAACATTTCAGCCGGTTTATATATATCGTGTATATTATTTATCTCGTATAAGAGGCATTTGGTTGAGTTACATTGCAGTAAAGCACTTCATTGTAGTACTATGGTGATTATCTCTTCAGCGTGAGCAGGACAAACAACAATGCATAATATTAATGACTATGACTGTCATATGTACATAACATTATAATGAGAACACTATTATAATAAAACGCTGTGAATTTTTAGTTTAGTTACTGTGTTTCTGCACGTTGTTGTGAGAAGAACGCGTCTACAAAAGGAGTTCATTCAGAACCATGCAGATCCATTCATGCATTAGTAGCATTTTGTACATATAGCCTATACGTCGTGATGTTGTATAAATAGCGAAGCATATTCTATATGAGATAAATGAGTTAAATCTCAATGATTAAAAAACTGCTATCATATGCTTCAATCTACTGGTCATCTTCAACGAGCACAGCTCAAAACAGAAATGCAGAACATTAATAATTACTGTCATATACTTGACGTTATAATGAGAGCACTATTGTAAAACATGTTGTGAATTATTAGGGTTTCGCTGATGTTTAATGTTAACTATCTTTTAATCAAAACATAAAACATTATTTACCCAGTTTGTATCTGCGACTACTTGACTCTTGGTAATGTATTTAAATATATTAAAAATAATACCCCAAATATATTCGACTATCAGTCGACTATCGGCATGATTCAAAAATTCCGATTCGACTATGAAAATCCTTAGTCAGGAACACCCCTAATTTTAAGCAAGAGATCAAATGTGAATAGGATAAAAATAATAGCTGACTGATTAAAGTACAACACAATTTTATTTTATTACAAATTTTGTGAAAATTTAAAACTCGAATTCCAGAAATGTTTTGATGAACATGATATATGAAAATACTGCTCTGTAAAAATCTTCAGAGTATCAAAACTGTAAAACGGCTTGTTACTGAAGTGATTTCTTTTGCTAATAAAAAAATATGTACATTTTGAGAAAATCAATTAAATGTGTATTTCAGAAGCATTTTTTCCCAGTAGTTTGAAATAAGACATATTATAAAAGGAAAATATCAAAACAATGTTTTTTTTTCTTTTAGTGTCAATGCACTGCGGATGAGGTGAGAAATCACTTGAGATTCAGGGACTTTGGGAAAGCAAACACTGTGCTTCACATGAGAGGTTTTCAAGGGAAATCTAGACTCTAAAACATCTAGTTTTTATTCAAATGATGTTCTACGGGCCAAGAAATAAATAAGAAAGGAAGACCTTAGATTAACCTTCTTATCACTATAAATTGGCCACAAAAACTGAAGTTGGATGCAAACACAATTTCACATTCCCTTTCGTGTGGGTGAGAGGACTATAATTAGCTGGAATTTGTGCAAGTAATATTTATTTTTATTAAATATGGCCTTCTTGTATCGAGTCATCCTTTAGGCTTCTGAATACTTGACAAAACCGAGAGTGCCATGTACACGGATAAGCTCCTGTATCAATTAATTTTGATTTGCACTTACTTGACATTTAGTACTCAGCCACAGGCTATAGATTCATCCCACTGCTCATTAAAATGATCTGGCTTGGGCTTAAAGAGCATCAGAGTCATAGCATCATCATACAGTATTGAGAAACCTTTAAAGTTCCTCATGATATGCGTCAATTATATGCATCAATTTGGAGAGAAGGAAATATTATATATTTTTTAGCTGGGTGATTGATCCCTGTTTTCCTTGTAATCAAAGATGAAATGACAGCACGATAGCTCTGAGTTTATTTAGAGAATAGTGTTTAACATGTCTTTCCTATAGCTTATAAAACAGAGTCAAAAAGAAGCAAATTAAACTCTTTTGGGAAGCAGCGTGTTCGACAGAATGGAAATGATTTTCTGGAGTTGGTTGCCCCTAAAGACCTCATTTATTTCAGACCTCTGGGTCATAACGGAAACACATGAGCTTTGAAGGAAGCTTGTTTGTCTGTCTCTGTTGCTATATCGAATCATATTCCTTTACTGTTGTTGTCCAGAAAACAAACCAGTGATTCAAAATTTAAAGTTAAAGCTTCTCTTTTAGAAAAGCAGCTACTTGCTCACAAGCTCTTAAAGGAAAAGTGCACTCATTTGCTGAAAATTGACACCCTCAGGCCATCCAAGATGTAGATGAGTTTTTTCTTCATCAGATCAGATTTGGAGAAATGTTGCATTTCATCACTTACTCACCTATGTTTCCTCTGCAGTGAATGGGTGTCATCAGAATAAGGGTCCAAACACTGATACAACCATCACAAACATCACAATAATCCACAAGTAATGTAAGTGAGCCACAAGATGCGTATTTGTGATAAACAAATCCATCATTAAGATATATTTTTTAAACTTCAAACCATTGCTTCTGGCTAAAATACAAGTCTTCTATCCATAATATTGCTTTATCCAGTAAAAAAAAAAAAAAAAAGTGAAATATGCACAGATTAAGCAATGTTTACAGGCGGAAACTATGTGGGTAGAATAGTTGCGTTATTCCAAAGAAATATATTATGATCCACAAATAAATCTTAGAGCTTCACTAACATGAATTAAATTCATAAAAAAAAAAAAATACATAAAATTGCGTGGTGGTGGCCCACAGAGCTCTGTAGTGTCACACTTTTCCCTCTCTAGCGATGCCCCTACGGCTATGGGTACAACACCATACTGGATACAAACACGTTTTGGAAGCATCATGTTATTCAAGATGGAAAGAAAAGCATCAATAAGTAACATACTGATAAATAACTGGACTCAACCTCATGATAAACACACGAGTTTGTGTAATAGGTTAAATTGCCATCATACAACAGTCAACATTGTTTTCAAGGTTTTCAGTCAAGCCGTTTAAATTATGTATATAAGCAGCTATGTGGATCTAACAATATATAAAGCATTATAAATAATATTTTCAACATTGATTAAAAGTATTAAAAAGTTGCCATTGTTTGGGGAGAAAAAAATACACATGGGCTCTTTTTTAAATTTGGTGCAGGTGTGTTGAATGAAAAAAATATTTGTCAACCGCACAAACAGCACTAAAGCTCAATTTGAACAAGGTGCATATAGAATGCAGTTCCTTACAGGGGGAGAAGGGTATTCCTGCAAAACCGGAGGCTGCAGTTTCATGACCGCATTTCTAGGACCATATAGTTTATTTGTATGAATTTATTTTATTATTTTCTTTTGTATGCATGTATGTATTGGTAGCTCATACGTTTTTATAGCACTTGCTATTCAATTATGTATATTATTATTTTTTAAGAAAATATGTATACACTTAATTATTGTCCTAACCAACTCCTAACCCTAAACATACCCATTGGTACACTCTTGAAATATTTAACCTAAGTAATTTCAATACACAGGTATTCTATATTCTGTTTTTAAATTCAGTTTTCTTGGAAAGAAAGACTTTGCGAGACCTCAGTTCATTAGCCCCAGAGCAGCGCTTCACATCTGATGTGTGACACACAAAACAAAGTGCAGTAAATGGTAAAACAATTGCGCAACAAATAAGTGTGTTTATTAGTACGCTAATAAATGTAAAATTATTTGAATACAAATACCAGTTTATAACATCCAGCAGCAAAATTAACAGTTTTGCACAGCTAAATAGGCTTAATGGAGATTGCTGACAGCCCCCCGAACACTCAAGCTCACGCCAGCTCTTACATTAAAAATAAGATTGAAAGATAAAAAGTTAATAGTTATCACGGATCTAGTCTTTGCATCTGTTTTTTATGTTTGAATCAGGTCTTCTCTGTTGGAATAGAATTGGCTAGATGGGGCTGTCACAAAATAAATGTGGTCCTAGACATGCGGTCCTAAAAATGTGGCCCTAGAACTGCAGTCCTGAAACTGCAGCCTCCAGTTGTGCAGGAACATAATCTTATACAGGGGTGCAAAATTAATCTGCTCCCATCCAGATTATAAAGTGAAATGTGATTGGTCATGGTGAGAACGTTCTATGATTGGTCAGCAAAGTGAGGCTATTATCTGATTGGCTTGAGTAGACTGTGGGTGGAGTCCGTGTTGCCAAGCCAAGTTTTACCACAGAATTGGGTAACTTTAACACTTCTGCCACAGGTTGTTTTTCATGTCCGCAGGTTAAAGCGACCCAAAAAACGAGATATTTAGCCCCTGAAATGTACACTTTACCAGGGGTACCCTGGCAAAAAGCATGCATTTTACCCTCAATTGAATGTAATTTTTACAGGGGAACCCCCTCGCAATGCTAGAATTGGGCTAGTATTGGACTAGCTTTAAGTAGTGATTGGATGGGTTTTGTTGGGAAAACCTGGCAACCCTGGCCCACATATTTGTGGATAGCAAGCATCTTGATGCTAGAAATGTTTCAAAATGCACAAATACTTGCAGTGATCCACAAATGCACAGCAACCAATCCACAATTGCATGCTGCAATCCACACATTTACTGGATGTGATTAATACATGATTGTCAGGCAAAGTTGTGTTTGTTACATACAAATATTTGTGAATATGTTTTTTTATTTGCAAATAATATATATATATATATATTGTTTTTTATTATATATTTTTTAGTCATGTTTGTGAGGCTCTAAGATTTATTTGTGGATCTCATTCTATTAATTTGTCAATATGTAAATTTTTGTTAATCTCTACATTTATTTGTGAATCATAATCTATTTATTTGGAATCACGCAACAATTCTACCCCCATAGAAAACTTCAGAAAATGATTTTTATGTGATGGCACAATAGGGGATGCATTTTTTGACTGGAGGACGTGTTAATATGGATTATGGTATATTTTGTTTAGAAATTATGGTTTAATTAGGTAACACGTTTTAATGATGGATTTGTTTCTCACAATTATGCTTTCCTAATACGTGTCCTATTTGCTTCATAAGACATTTTATTTGCTTCATAATGCATTAACTAGTTAACTGGAGTTGTGTTACTAGTGGATTATTTGTATTATTTTTATCAGCTATTTGGACTCTCATTCTAACGGCGCCCATTTACCGCAGATGATCCATTGGTGAGCAGTGATGCTAAATTTCTCCAGATCTATTCTATTGAAAAACCAAATGCAGCTACATCTTGTATGGCCTGAGGGTAACTACATTACATTTTTGGGTGAACTATTTCTTTAATAAAAAATTGCTAAAACCAATAAAGCTATTTAAAGTTCTCAATAGAGTGACATCATTATACTGAACAAATAATTGTATGCAAAATACAACAAATACAATTAGAAGACTCCTCTATGTTATTTTCAAGTTGAAAACATGGCAAACAGCAGTATTAAACAGCAACAAAATTGTGGGGATTTTAGTGTGCAGACATAAGTGACCCGAATGAACTGATTCATTTAACTAAGAGGATCATTAAAAGTAAGCATGGCAAGCTAATGACCATAATGACCATAATGGCTAGCTATTCAACAACAGGCCATAATCATGCCATGCTCTCTCATAAAAACAATAATTCAGGATTGTAAGCCATCTGAACAGTTTTGAAAAGAATCCTTCTTTATCTGACTGACTTAAATATCAGACCCTCATAAATAATTCTCATACGTTTACATACTTTGATGTACATTGTATTCTTCAAAATGCCTGTTTAAGAGCATTTTCATTTGCCTATGAATATTTTATGTGCTCGCAGACATCAATTAGAAATTTGATCACATCCACTATGATGATGTAAGTCAAATGAAACATTTTCTAAATTAAGTCTCTTGCGACATTTATTAATAACTGGCTTGCAAGTCTCCTGATATTTAAAGTAAAATTGTTGATGAGACTTATAATAAGAAAACATTCTCAAAAACATTGTTACTGTTCGGAGTCGCAAACACAATTAGTTTGTAATTGGAAAAGCTACGCTATTTTTGAAATATATAAAAATAGTGGCACTCAAATCGCACTAGCAAAACACTAGCTTTACTAACTTCGCTACGTTTGGTTAGTTACTCCCCACACTGTTTCTTTTAACAGTTGTGAAAGGTAACAAAGGTTGCATTTGCTTGAGGGGAAGTATTATAATGGCCAGTATTTGGAGATATCCCAACTATTTCCAAACACTTTAGCTTATATAATTTCCCAGCTAAAGTTATTGTCAAATTCCTCACTGAATGGTAATGACATTTCATTGTACTGCTTTACAGTGCCTTCTGTGTTTTTATGCTATTTATTATTTAAACCACTGTTTATCTGCCAGATCATATGTGCATGATTATTATGTTTCCTGAGGTGTTTTTTCAAATGCTCAAAAAACGTCTGTGAATATACACAGAACTTCAAGTTCAGCGAGTTTCCAAATGCATCAAAATGAGTTTAAAAAGTTAAACTATGAAAACTTTCAGTTCAGAAACAACATTTAATGTGCGTTGCAGTTAGTTTAATATATACAAAGCCTAAATACAATAAAGGTTGTCAGTGGGCTTTATTTACTGTTGTAAAATAGATTTTAAGACTTTATTAAAAATTCCTTTCAAATGCTAATTACGTTTCATGGCAAATCCTTCCACTCGGCTGGATTGCTACAAGGCTGAAGCTGTGTTTTACAATAAATACAGCAATTACATTAAGATATTAATAATGGATAATGTAAGAAAAAAAGTTAGCAAAACAGAAAAAGACAACAATAACAAAAATGCTTTCTCCTCAGCATTTATAATGTGCGAAGTGCTAGTTATTTCTATTTTGAACCGCAGTGAGGAAACAGATGGAAAATCACACGCTTTATTGTTGCACTTATAACCCATCAGTACAGTAATAATTGGCCTTTGATGTGATTTTTATGTCTTCTGCATTTAAGGTGTTAAAGACACATACAAAGTGTTTGCTAATTGCACAGTTTATGCCTCGTAGAGTAATAATAATCTTGTTTTCTTTCCCTTTTTGGACAAATACATAGCTCAGTACTGAAACATCAAGTTGAATCAAAACTGTGTAATAGCCCTGGTAGTGAATAAAGATGAGGTCATGGCATTTAATAATTATTATTATTTAATACCAATAATGTGAAAATCATCTTTAACACCAACAACCACAACAATTAATAGTAATATAATAAAATTCAATATATACTTATACAACAGTTCTTTCTGGTTCTCAAATCTAATTAGCTGAGAGCTTTTACCAGCGGTGCAATATTCTTGTGATAACAGAACCAACCATTTAATTCCAACCGTTTGTATTACTTCACTTGCAGTATTCCTCACAGCGAGTGTCACGGTGGACATTCAAATCCATTATAATTTTATAAATAACATTATTTTTGTGTCACAAATCTCGGTGGGACCTCCAAGGGCCATGGTCATCAAAAATCTTGACCTTGAGACAGAAAATGTGCCACTTGAATGAGCACTACGTGAGCGATGGAGTGCTGAGGAAGATGCTTTCATGTTCCAGGTGACTACAAAGCAGTCCATGCAGTAGACAAGGGATTTTGTCCATGGTTACCTCTATATATGACCCACTCGGATTTCTCGCACCTCTCACATTTCCACCAAAACGCATCTTGCAAGAGCTTTGCAGGAAGAACATTAGAAGGGATGATGAACTAGAATTTAATGTTCAAATATGAGGTTTGTAATTAAAGATTATGTCTATTTGAAATTAGCTTTGATGTATTCAGAGATGTGAACTCCAGGGCCGTCAGCACTGTTCAGTGCTTATAAACCCGCCGAGAGCACCTCACCTCGGCCAGATCTTCTGGAATTTGCCACTGGCTCTGATGTCCCTATTGTGGTTAAACATGAATATAATTAATTTTGTGTACATTTAACATGCAGTCTTTGGTTTCATTAATCTACTATTTGTTCCAGAGCAAACAGTTTTGGCAGAGAGGACAAAATCTAATTTACATTTGATATAAATTCAATCCTGTATATCAGAGTGCTGTCTTTGTACTTTTGACTGAATTGCCTAGCAGCTTTTATGATGGCTGCTGTTGATTATTATATATTATGATTTAATGAATAATGTTTAATATAAATTATACTCAATAATAGTATTTATGATTGAGAAACAGTGTGTGTGTGTGTGTGTGTGTGTTCAAGATGGTGATTTTAATTAAATTATTCCACCATTAGATGGCAACAAGAGACTGTTTTAATAGTGAGTCAGCAGTAAAGACTTTTATATTGAAAGAGACTGAAACTGGGTTGGACATTGGACATTCAAACTAATGTTTTATTGTGAATATGAGATTGAGCTGAAGAATAAATGTCATATCAAATGGAGGTAATTACACTTGTTCAGTCCATCTATCTCTCATAATACTAATACACTGATTTTATTACAGTAATACAATAAGTGTTCAATGAAGCAACTCAACGTTCCTTTGCCACTAGTTCTAAAATGACGTTTTGAATTAGTAATGGAGGCTTGGGCTCAGCTGTTAAACTGACAAACTGAGATTTGAATTTGTGGCGGAAGGAAGTAGTTCTGTACAAAAGAGGGTTTTTAAAGACAATCCATTGTTGTCCATTTTTTATTTACACATGCACCTATATGCCGTCAAACTGTTGTAGAAACGAAATGTCACACTCGTAGCAGTGCAATATGGCTGTATATCAGCAATGCTGTGATTACCTACGGCACTCGGACTGTGGCCTAAACTATATAATACATGGTTTGTTATAAAAAATATATAAATATTAATCAGACTGTTCATAATCTATTAATTAATAAGGATTATTATTATCATTATAATTCTCAGAATATAAATTATCAGAATATCAGAATATTCAAAATAGAAGCATTTCCACTTGTGATCTTTTGGACCACACAGTGTGTAACACTCAGCAGTACTGTCAGTTTTCTATGTCCTTCAGTAGATAATTCACATAAGACCTTCAAAACTCCACAAATTATGAACCTAGAAAAGCTCCTCATATGTTTTCCACTCAATATCGTTGCACCATATTTTCCATCCTTCTGTGAGCGTCCATTGGAGCAAGGTGAAAAATGCCATGTTAATGCTAAAAATAGGCAGATGCAGTCCTTCTGATGAGGTTTGGTGGGGAGAGGTGGGAGGTGGAGAGAGCCTAAGAGAGATAGACTTATGGAGGAAACGAACAAAGAAAATCTCACACCTAATTGAGATATATTGAGTACAAGGGGCTTTTTAAATGCTGTGCCATAACTCAAAGCCTGAGCTAAAGCCTACGGCTAATCAAGGTCATTGTGCATGAAGCAATGTATGAGCTTTCTGAACAATGTGATTATATTGCCATTAAGAATAAGGACAGAGCAGCTCACAAATGTCGCAACACGGTAAAAACATCAAAGTCATCTATTACCGTTCTACTTAAACTATCAGCTGGTTTCTCTTTTTACCAGGCTGGATTTTGCGGGCGGTTCTCTCTTTACCATTACTAAGCTTGTTCAGGAGGCGGTGGCAGATAGAAAATATGTGGAGGAGGAACAGATCCATGAGTGCATGTCCATGTGCTTGAAAGTGTGTGTGTGTGTGTGTGTGTGTGTGTGTGTGTGTGTGTGTGTGTGTGTGTGTGTGTGTGTGTGTGTGTGTGTGTGTGTGTGTGTGTGTGTGTGTGTGTGTGTGTGTGTGTTTGTGTGCATACCTTATATATATCTTATAGCCCACATCTTTTCTCCCCGCATGACTATGTCAGCCCCTTCACTTATACGTTTCTGATTCACTCAATTGTGTTGTATTTTTGGCCACTGCATGATGAGGGAACGACGGCAAAGCCAGAGCTTGGATTGTGGTGGACAGAATCTGAGTTTGCACTCACCTGAAGGAGGGTTCCCTGTCTCAGGCTTTCACCATGGAACTACATCTCAGTTGCGTGTATCGTGATTGTTTTGTGCTTCCTGCAATATTCAGTGCATTTTGCTGTTGAGGAAGCCCTTTTTTAAAAAGTGATGTTTAATTCATGACAGCCACGGTGGCCATGTAGCAGAAGGTCCAAAGATCAAGACAAAAGAGAACAGGGTATGTTTGTTATTCATTATTATCAGGCTCTTATTAAACTTCAAATAAATGTTTTGTTTGATTATTTCCAAACCAAGGCAAGATTTCCAATAATAAATGTGAGGCCCTGATCACTGGACAACTGCTACTGTGCTATCAATAGCTACAATGATATCAAGAAATAAGAATAATGCATGTGATGCTTGCAAAAATAAAAAAAATATTGTTAGAACACAATTTAATTTAAGCTAAATCATTTATTTTAAAATAGTCTTATTAAAAACAACAGATCGGTCCTCTCGTTAAATCCACATAGGACCCTGCACTGTAAAAAATAATAATAATAATAATACTAACAGTAATAAAAAACTGTGACATTTATAGTAAAAAGTGAATAAATAAAAGTAGTTGAAGACGAAAAGAAATCAAAGAAGAAGTGTAAGAAGTCGAAAAAGTCAAAGAAGTTAAATTTGAAGAAATTAAATTACAAGAATTCAAATTTGAAAAAGAAAAGAAGTCTTTGTCGAAGAAGAAATTGAAGAAGTCAAAAGAAGTCATCAAAGAAAAAGCTGAAGCTGGAATAAGTCATTGCTGAAGAAGCCACTGAAGTATTCAAAGAAAAGGAAGAAGTAAAAAGAAAAAGAAAAAGCAGCACCTAATGTATTTGCTAGAACCATAAAAAATATGGTAGCAATATTTAGAGCTGGACGATATGAACTAAATTTAAAATATAAATGAATTGAACATTTTAACTTGATTAAGATTATTGAAAGATTATTTTTATTGTATTTACTGTATTGTATACAGTAGACGGAAAGTCGATGACCTATTTTTGGTGGGGATCGAAGGACACTTTACTGTATCATGAGTCCACAGAAGAGGTGTTGTGAGGTGAGGTGAAGTGACTCGACTGACGGTGTAGGTCACATGACAAATACATCCAAATCACACTGATACTATGCATGTTTATGTTATATAGAACATACCTTATAAACAAAGTAATTACTTTTTCATAAGAAGCACCTACTTAGAGAGTATGTGACTTTGACTACTTCCAATCATTGACTACTGGAGGCCGATATATAATGGACGGCTTTATTACGTTTCTTCCCAATGGTCTGTTGATCCAGCCTTTTCCTCTGAAAGCATCTTAAATTTGCTTTGGCCTTTTTCCTGTTTGCAGAAAACTCTGAAGTATATGTCATCATATTACGCTTGATTTACAGAATGTGTTGATAACCTTGAGGGTATTTTTCAAAATTGAGGTAATCTGGATTGATCTTCAGAATAGATAGCTTTTGCTGTTAATTTGACTCAGGGCCCGTTCAGAAACTGGGCTAGCATTCAAATGATGGGCAGCTTGGACATTCTCCAATGGAGAAGTGTAGGAGTGTTGGCTCATCAGATGCGGTCTTGTTCCAAGACTGTTCAGTCACAATGGACAGCCTCACATGACCAGACTTGAGCCATTAAGTACAAAAAAAAACAATTAGGCTAATGTATGGCGTCACTCTCATAGAAAAAGCATGTCATCAAGTTCATGAAGATTATGGGTCTAAAACTGGACAAACTGTACATTTGCAAAGGAAAAAAGGGGTTATTCACACAGAACACAGTTTTGAAATAAAAAATTCAAGTGTCAGGGCAGGGGAATAAAAAAAAGGTCCACAGATGCATTTAAAAAATTAAATACATAATGCATTAAACGCTACAAAATACATGAACACAATGGTCAAGCGCATCTGTCTAGCACGTTTACATAGAAAAAAATGATAGATTGATAGTGCAGAAATGTGCATTTTTTGTGAAGGGCCCTAACTTGCTTTGCAAGACATCTAGAACACAAAAGATTAATTTTGAAGAATATTCTGAGCAATCTTTCCAATATAATGAAAATGGATGTGGAGGAATGGAAATGTTAGACTTCATAAAGAAATGTTAGCTAAAAAAGCAAATAGATGCCATTCAACTATATATTGCGCAATATTTCAAGTTTCTGTAAACCATAGCCTTGCGATAAACAGACTGAAATGTACATTTTTGACTATCTGACTATCTTGACATCCACACCAGCTCTCTTTGATGTGTCATTAGAGAAGTAACTATTCACAAATTATATATATATTTTTTACTTTATCCAGTTCACGAAACCAGTCCAAATGATTGGTTCACAAATCAGAATGTTCTTGAATTCAACTCACTGTCCCTATCAAAGTGATTAAAGTGAAATTTCACCCCAAAATGTAAGTTTTTCATCATTTACTCACAGTTGCTGGTAGCCATTGACTTCCATAGTATTTTTTTTCATACTATGGCAGTCAACGGCTATCAGCAACTGTTTGATTACTTTTGTGTTCTGCAGAAGAAAGATATTCATACAGGTTTGGAACAACATGAGGGTTAATGAGTAAATTATAAAATAATACAAATTTTGGGGTAAACTATCCCATTAACAACCTCAGTTTTGGTATTTGCCACAGAAAGTTCGCCAAAAAGAAAGTCACATGAATTCTATATTAAGGACTATTTTAAACAAATTTTAAGGGTTTTGTTTCTGTTTTGGAACTTGACAGCTTCATTCCCAATTAATTGTAATTGTATAGAAAATCAGAGACCAGCACACTCTTAAAAAAATATCTCCTCGAGTTCCACAGTAGATTATAACACTTTAACATTGGATTGCGTTATTAAAATATACCCGCCCCCCCCCACCGCCCAAAAAATTAAATACATAAAATAACCATCAACATTCAGCATTTAAATTACAAAAATATAGTTCTCTGGCAAACCTTTGTGACAAATTACTTCCAAGACTGCTGCAAATAAACATTTTATCCTCACAGGTGTAAAAATAACAACTACAGCACCGCGGGGCAGTTTGAGGACATGTTTCTGCATAGCAGTCCATGACTGATGTAACGGCCCCATGATGATTCCTGAGATCCTGACCCTGTTGTTTCATTCTGAGAGAAATGCAAAACTGTGCCAAATCGCTCACACAAGGACGGTTTATGGTGTCATTTTCTGAATTTGTGCGAGTCTTTATACCAGAAACAGGTTTGGTGTGCCAGGCACAAATCATAAATATTTAAAGCAAGGGCCTGGTCAAGGAATAATGAATGATGAGGGAAATTAATCAAAACGGACAAGGATGACAGGGTTGAAGTATATTCATTGGCAAGCTATACACTATACATTTTAATCCTTCAAAGCTTGACTCGCTCAGTTGTAAAAGTACAGGAATTGCACAGGCACATGCAGTAAGAAATCAATAATGTTGCCTGCAATCGCTCTGATTATGAAACTCTGTTTGGGTAACCATGTCTATTTTATAAATTTTTTTTTCATTGCATGCTTCTTAACATGTCTAATTATATGGCAATAACGACTTGCTGGCTCTTCTTGTATTATGCTGCGCTCA
Source organism: Gymnocypris eckloni scoliostomus (assembly GCA_027564155.1). NCBI lineage: Eukaryota > Metazoa > Chordata > Actinopteri > Cypriniformes > Cyprinidae > Gymnocypris > Gymnocypris eckloni. The sequence continues at coordinate 15,169,932 of CM050435.1, forward strand.
ATGTGTTTTCTTTTATCACTCATCTTGCTAGCATATTTTCAGGATACATCAATCCTTTTACATTCATAAAAGTGAAGGCAAGGCAAGTTTATTTATCTAGCACATTTCATACACAGTGGTAATTCAAAGTGCTTTACATAAAAAGTGAAATAATCATTCAAAGCAATAAAAACAAGGAGTTAAAAATAATAAAACAAGGAATTTTAAAATGATATAGAAATTGATTTAAAATGAAATTTAAAACAGTTAAATAGAAAAGGATTATACATAAAATAATGCAGTCAGTTCGGACGTAGCACAGTGCTTATTCAACAAATGCACAGCTAAATAGATGAGTTTTGAGTCTGGATTTAAATGTGGCTAATGTTTTAGCACATCTGATCTCTTCTGGAAGCTGGTTCCAGCTGCGGGCGGCATAATAGCTAAAAGCGGACTCCCCTTGTTTTGTGTGAACCCTTGGTATTTCTAATTGACTCGATTGACTCCTAATGATCTGAGTGGTCTGTTAGGTTTATATTCAGTGAGCATATCTGCCATATATTTAGGTCCTAGACCATTGAGTGACTTATAAACGAGTAAAAGTACTTTAAAATCAATCCTAAATGTAACTGGAAGCCAGTGTAAGGACCTGAGGACTGGTGTGATATGCTCATATTTTCTGGTTCTAGTCAGAATCCTGGCAGCAGCGTTCTGGATGAGCTGCAGCTGTCTAATGGTCTTCTTTGGAAGGCCGGTGAGGAGACCATTACAATAATCCACCCTGCTGGTGATAAAGGCATGAACAAGTTTCTCCAAGTCTTGACTGGAAACAAAACATCTAATACTTGCAATGTTTTTGAGATGATAGTATGCTGATTTAGTTACTGCTTTGACATGACTACTAAAACTAAGGTCTGTCTCCAGAATCACCCCAAGATTTCTGACTTGATTTTTAGTTGTTTGACCCTAGAGTCAAGGTATGCATTCACCTTGAGAACTTCATTTTGTTTCCAAATGCAATGACTTCAGTTTTCTCCTTGTTTAACTGAAGAAAGTTTTGGCACATCCAACTGTTAATTTCATCAATGCATTGGCAGAGGGAGTCAATGGGGCTATAATCATTTGGAGATAACGCTAGGTAAATCTGGGTATCATCAGCATAGCTGTGGTAGGCAATTTGGTTCTTCCTCATTATCTGACTTAGTGGGAGCATATACAGGCTAAACAAGAGCGGTGAAGAGGTGTGCTATTCAAGATACACTGGGGTGTGTGTGATGTAAATTTTCATCATCTGTGAGCATAAAAGACTCACAACCAGCTCTCCCATTGGAGAAAGCATAACAGACACTTTAGATCACGTGTGCCTAGATCACATTATGGCCTTAAGACCGCTGAATTTTGTGCGAAACTTAATCACTGTTTAAGGATAACTTAAGTATACCATAACTGAATTTCACCTGTCACAAAACGGTCTATGATTTAAATATAAAACAACATTTTGTTCAGTAAAAATTCAACAGTAAACAGGTTACACAGTTCAATACTCAACCAAGAGCAATCATATCTATGAGACTGGCTCATAGGAGCACAGAAGCCCCTTGGTAAGCTTTCCAAACAAGCCAAAATGAAAGAGAGACAATGGTATTGGTCTTGCTAGGTGTAATTTTATAATGGAGGAAACGTTCGTGGAGCTACTGCAACAATACTCCTGCGTTTATGATAAGGGACTAACAGTGAAAAAAGGTAAAATAAAAACAATTTTATCTCAATTCTCTTTGACAGTCTATACATCCTCTTCATGCCATCAGGATTTGTGTCCATTGTCAGGTTTTCTTTCTTTTGGGCTTTTCTGATGACAAGACAAGGCAAAACATGCTGTTTGTTTACACTTATAGCACATTCTGTCTTGTCCGATGACAGCACGCACATCGTTAATGACAGCATACAATGAATGCTCTGGTAGCATCATATAGTCTGACATGTTTCTTGTGCACAACACAACACAATTTTATGAGTCAAAATAACATAATCTGACAGTGAGTGTCATAATCGACAAAACAAAAAAAGCATAGTCTGAACGGAGAATGAGTTTTTGCGAAGGGTCAGTTCTGACTTTTATTCTCAGAATTGCATAATATAAACTCGCAATGGCAATATAAACTTTAATCTTTAAACTTTAAGTTTATAATATAAACTTTTCTCGCAATTGTGAGTTTATATATTCAAACTTTTTTCTCAGAATTGTGCGATAGGGTAGATTGGGGGAACCCTTTCCCCAAAATAACCACAAGATCATGTCAGGATAAATATTTATTGTAACTATGGACTACGTTGATGAGAGTGATGTGGACGTTTTCACCATGAAGCTTACACTGGTGATGTACTGGGAAGAAAACGGATTTCACAGTAAATGATCTAATGTTTAGAAGTAAGATTTTTTTTTAAAGCTTGTTGTTTTGTAGAACATCACAGTTATATATGATATGAGAACAGTTGGGCCTTTAGAAAGAGAGTATGTGTTATTTAATAAAAATATAATTTTATTTTTAGAATGACATAATGTTTAGTCTGTGGGGTTAAATGTCCCCCGCCAGGTGGGGTAAAACGCCCCCAGGGGACAATGGGCAATTACTGTAGTTATTCTGTTCTGAACATCAAATCCTTTGTTTTTCCATCAAATGCATTCTAAATAGTTGGTTGACTAAAAATATTTGGACTTCATATTTAACCTTTGTGTACCCTTATGGACAATTTTGCCTATTTTAGCTTTATATATATATATATATATATATATATATAATTTTGCCTCTGTTAATGCTAACTACATGCATTTTGGCTCAGGTGTGTATTTTTATTGGAATTTTAATATTCCACCCTCATTTCCTTTAATAAGTCTATTTTACACTAGGTACAAAAAAGTGAACCACTCAGTGCCTTTTGGACAAAAATATCCCCATTAAAACCTCAATTATTAATGCGTTTAACTGTAAAATGATGCAATTTTTGTTAATAGTGTTTCATTCTGTTGGCAAGGCTTCAAAATTATTATTTTTTACTATTTTTTTACCAGATGGTGCTAAATGGATAAGTGGGTGTGTTGGTATAGATGTCAGAGTGTGGTTTGTATGTGTGTCATAAAAAAATTAGTGTGTGTGTGTTTTTGTAATATTTGAGAAATAAAACTACTGTATATCACAAATCCAACCACTGTGTGCTCCAGCAGAGTTTTGCTGGCATCTAATGTGGACAATTTGGTACAGCGCCCAAACAAAATTTTACTGAAAGCACTTTTTTTGAGATATCAACCTCAAATTTGGAACACAACTTTAGATTTATGGCTCTGATTTTCTAGCAGGTTTAGAGTTCAACATGTAACATAAAATATATACTTATTTAAAATATTGTTCATAAAGCATTTTCATAAACCTAAACTTCAATAGCATTTTTTTTATTTCACTTTTTCAACTTGTTTTACTTCAACAATAATCGGCCATGGGTCTTCTTTAAAATTAGACAAAACTTAAGTCTGTGCTCCCAAGCTTTTGTATTTTTTATGGCCTTTTTTTGACATGGACATTTTTTTCCACTATGGACCTAAGTGTAACTTTTTTTATTGATGCACAAGGGTTAAATATATTTTAAAAATACCTCAAGTTAGCATCTGGTAGCTAATTAGCTAGCCAGTTAGCAACAGTTAACATTTAGTTTTTCAAATAGGCTATTATAATTTTGAAATTCATAATTATTGATTATATTCTTTTTTAAATTTTAAGCTAAAGCTGTCTATACTCTGATTTTGCTGTAAAGGTTTAAAGCAAATTGCTTTGTCAGACTGGGGGTCATTTTACCTCACCTGTGGGGGCGTTTTGCCCCATAGGTGGGGTGAAACAACCCCTTGGCACAAATTGTATTTTTTGTTAAAAATCTAATAACATGAAATCTCTGGACATTTGTCATACTCGGATTATAATTGATGTTATTGTCAATAAAACAATGATAACTTTTCTGAACATATTTAATTGTTGACTTTTGTTTCACAGAAAATAACTTGCACAATCCTTGAAGGGGGCATTTCCCCCCACTCTACCCTATATATTGCAATATGTAAACTCGTAATTGTGAGAAAAAAAGACAAAATTACCTTTTTTATTTTTATTCATTAGCAGAGCAGTCTCCATGAAAAATAGATCAATACCTGAATGAATGTTTAATGGCAAACATGGAGAATATTAGCTGATAGGCTGTTAAAATTATGAACCATTTTACCACAAAAGCAATACATTCAGCATAGTAATGATTATCCTTTATTGCCATCTACTCAAAAAAAAATCTCCTTCCCTGCGTTTCACAGAATCACTTTTCTTTTCTCTAACCTTTGAGGCTTGCCTGAAAGTTCTTATTTTAACTTGAGCATTTTTTCTAGAATACCATGTCATGTGTGAGGCACTGCAAAAGACATAAGTGCAAATGCATTCATCTAGTGAGTGTTTACATGAAAAAATTGCAAAATCGCACAGTGGAATGAGCAAAAAACATGCTCTGTGTGAAAGCATCTGCCTGAATTGATAAATGTAAGTGTAAATCCCTGCTAATGGCGACTTCTGCATGACATTTTGATTGACTTTCATTCTTGAGTGATCGGGGGTTGTTACTACACACTTCAATGTTCAATATTACAATGATATTTTGTAGTTATTATAGTTAGCACTTTGAATCTGCCATAGTTATTATTTCTATGGCAGATTCAAAGTGCATTCACAATAAACAATTAATCAGCATTTGTGCTCCCTGAGAACCATGACCTTGGCATATCTAGCACAAATCACAACAGGAACATATGTGAGAGTGCTGTTGCTTAATTCTGGGAATTACTTTGTCTTTTTCAATTAAGGTCTATCTGGTCCATAGCCATGTATTGCAGTTATCTAAAGATTTTAGAGGCCTCACACGTGCTTTACTTTTGTTATTGCTGTAATGGTCCACACTTCCACATTCAGATCAAATTTTACACTTTATAATATCGGCTCTTTTCTCCCCTAGAAGCCCTAGAATTGGCATAAATTGAATCCAACCTGTCAAAAAAACTGCCTGGCTTTTGTGTGTGTGTGTGTGTGTGTGTGTGTGTGTGTGTGTGTGTGTGTGTGTGTGTGTAAACTCTAAAAAAATAGTGAAATGAACGAATGCTTATGATAATATTATACGATAAGCTTTCGATTCATTAAAAGCTGTTTTCCCACAAAAGCAGTTTATTCGGCACAATATATATATATATATATGTGTGTGTGTGTGCCTTGGTGAGTGAAATTCTTGAGAGCGTGCTCCAGACAGTGCAGAAACAATTTACATATAGACAGTACATACTTACAGATTTATACAGAAGACAATGTGCAGAATACATATACTCAGTACACACAGTGTACTATTAGACATACTTACAGTTACCAATATACATTATACACCATATGTATACATTCTACATTATGTACACATATATACACACAATAATATGTGAAGGTGCAACAGATTATACATAAGCCAGATATGCAATGTCATGGATGTGCATTGGATGGTATCCAGTGGTAGCAGATAGGTTGTTGTATTAGTGCAGTGTGTGTGTGTAGTCTAGTTGAACTGTGTTAAAGTGCAGTGCATGGCATACCATAAAGTGGGAGTATGCTGTATACTATAGGGTGTATTATTTATGACTGTTCATTGTATAAATACACATATAAATATATTAATATATTCAATATAAATACACTAATTCAAAGAATAATTTTACTTTAGTAGTACTTCAGTGCATTTGCAAAAGTATACCAAATACCACTGATATTTAAATACATTTTTAGTGTATTGAAATAAAGTTCACTACCGCAAAAATAGACAGAAGACTTTTATTAGGGCATTTCTTAAAAGTGTGCTTTGAATGATTTAAAAAATAGTTACATTTTAGTACACTTTTATAAAGCTATCCTAAGTTTAAATTTACTTTACATGAAATTTTAGTGGATATATACTATCACTGATTTGGATTTTCCTGAAAAATACAGTAGAAATGTATTACTAAGTAAAACCCTGCAGGTTTCTGTGTGTAGGCTACTATAAATGCACTAATGGCACATCAATGGATTATTAATTCATATGTGTTTACATGTGTACCAAATTCACAATTGAACACAATTGAAAAAAGAAGATTAAGAAATGACATGCTAATAGTGTACTTAATTGTATTATTTAAATAATAATTCATATTTAAAGCATAGTTCACCCAAAAATGAACATTCTGTCATTAATTACCCTCATGTCATTTAAAACCTGTAAGACCTTCGTTCATCTTTGAAACACAAATTAAGATATTTTTGATGAAATCCAAGAGCTCTCTAATGCTGCATAAGTAGCAACTCAACTGAAATGTTCCCGGGCTCAAAAACATATAAGGATATTGATAAAATAGTCCAAGTGATTCAACTGTAATTTTACGAAGCTACAAGAATACTTTTTGTGTGCACAGAAAACAAAATTATATACATTTTTAAAAGAGAAAATATGTTAAAAACACATTTTAGTTCATATTCAAGGTGTCCCAAAATAGCACAGTTGAGTACACCTAGATGTTCTAAAGTACTTAAGAATAGTTAAGTTAATATTAGTGCATTAAAATAGAGCAGTTTAAATATATTATGGAAGTGTATTAGGTTTACTGAACTTTTTTTCACTTCACACTTGACATCATGGAACACAAAAAGTTGCTCTGAAGAAATATTCATGCTGTTCTTTTCCATAGACTGAAAGTGAATGATGACTAGGGGTTGTCAAGCTCCAAAAATGTCAGAAAGCTCTATCATAACAGTAGCCAATAATCATACGCTATATTGCTAGTCTTCTGATGTCATATGATACATTTTTGACTGACATGAAGGTAGTTTTTTTTTACTTTCATTATATCAAATACAGTGGCATGCACTGAGGAAGCGAAGTCCTCCTTGTTTGTCCAGAGATGTACCTTTTAGGGCAGCCTCCGACTAAGTGGATAATTAGTTGCTAATTTAAGCCATTAGTCAACTAGTCACATGTGTATGACATTGATTTATATGTTGGCATATTTACCACTCTGCAGTTTCAGATGGCTGTGGGACACGAGCAGGACAGAGATCATCCCTTGTCTAATATCTTCATGTTTCTCCCGTTGTCCCAAAACAACTGACTCTTGTTATAAAAGGTCAGAAATGCACAACTACCAGAGACTGCATGGAAATACAGACTGCATGGAGTTTTAAGCAAACAACCGACTAATAAAAATTTGGTTGACTAAGCCTCTTCTTGTTGAATAACGAGCGATTAGTCAACTACTACGGGGCAGCCCTATACCTTTGCATTCACCAGCTGATTGTGCACTAAAAAACCCTAACAATTTATTTTAAGTCATTTCAGGATTTGTAGACATGTACAAAAGTAGTGGGAGGAGGAGGAGGCTCAGAGAAGGCAAGAGAGACACTGCTTCCCGCTGTAACTTTAACCACTGAAGTCGCTGTTGGACAGTCACTTTAGAAAAACAAAAAATGTCATATTTGTATGTTTTTGTACTGTGGATAATTTTGTGAAGAGATGGCAAAAATGCCTCTCTTTGCTTCCCCGGAAAAATATCCCTGATTGAACATTATTGTACAAATAAACAGTCCACTAATAAAGAAACACTATACACTATATCACCTCAGCACTTCCAATAATATGGAATTCCAATATGTGACCCTGGACCACAAAAACAGTCTTAAGTGTCATTTAAAAAAAAAAAAAAATTAGATATATACATCATCAAAGCTGAATGAATAAGCTTCCATTGATGTATGGTTTGTTAGAATCTGACAATATTTGGCCGAGATACAACTATTAGAATATATGGAATCTGAGGGTGCAAAAAAATCCAAATACTGAGAAAATCGCCTTTCAAATTGTTCAAATTAAGTTCTTAGCAATGCATATTACTAATAAAAAATGAAGTTTTGATATTTACGGTAAGAAATTTTCTAAATATCTTCATGGAACATGATCTTTACTTAATATCCTAATGATTTTTGGCATAAAAGAAAAATCTATAATTTTGACCCATGCAATGTATTTTTGGCTATTGCTACAAATATACCCCAGCGACTAAAGACTGATTATGTGGTCCAGGGTCACATTTGTCTTTGCTTGGAGGTGACAGGATTCCATGGTTTCATCAGTAACCACGTGCTGTGAACGGATGTGCTCTGAGGTTTCCGATGGATATGTCTTCACCTCTGATGAATGCTTATTTGTTTTTACCAAAGAAAAGATTGTTTAATAATCTCAATGGGACCTCAGTGGGGTTAATTTCAAGCCAGTGATAATTAATAAGACTAGAAAGTCTAAATGGTTGCAAGATAATACCCCAAGAGCTAAACTTTAGATTTTCTTTATTATGAGAAAAATTACAGCACTGCTCTCCTAGGGAGCAATTAACAAAGAAGTCACTTCTCCTCCAGAATGCATAGACGATCGGTTGTGCGTCAAAATGAGAAGAATATTAAAACATGAAGGTCTATAGAAAATATTGCAAGGGTGACACAGTATGCAGTTAATAAGATTCCAGAGGCTCTTGCCTTTATTGTACAAACTTCAATGTCATACCAATACAGGAGTGAAATAATAGCTAATAGCATTTTCTCACAATGTATTTAATTCAAGTCCTCCACTCCACCAAAAATCTAAAGTTTACATGAAGAAAGACTGAAAAATAGGTGACACAAGCTGTGAAAGCTTTTGTCTTAGATAATTAGAGTTGGTGGGACCTGTGTGAGTTGACTCACAACTCTGACTCACAATGCAATGTGTCACATTAGCTATCACTGGGTAGTGCAGAGACACGCTCCGTTTCACACAGTCTCAGTTCTCCTGTCCTTTTTAGCATGTTTAATTATGGCCTGGGAGTAAGAGACAACTAGTCAAAAACAATTTGTCTAAAGGGACATCTCATCAAATTCAATTACCATTAACCTGAGACTGCACGCTTGTTTCCATCTGAATAATTCAACGCGTTCATGCACTTTGATGCATTAACCAGTTTGAGCAGCATGTCCTTCAACATTTTGAGCAAAGTAAACATGATCTAGATTCAGTAAAAAAAAAACAAAGAAAGAAGTTGCTTAAGATCTTGCATTTTTATTGTGCAGAATACTGTAAACAAGGGGAAATATATTGCAAAAACGATCAGTATTTCTTGGCTTGTTTACCAATAAAAATATTGAAATGTCCTTAATGTAGCACTCATGGGACGAGAATATTGAACGCTTTGAATATACATTTTTAAGTAACAATACACAAAGCTCCTAAGTATACGGTGATTTAAAAAAAAAAAAAAAATTGCTTCTGTATTTTTTACAGTGTAGTTCTGCCAACCACAACTGTTGTTATTTTTACTGTAAAAAAAAAATAATAAGTGTAGATTTGCTCTGTGAGTTTTTATTTCTGCAGATGTGACTTTAGGGGATTTGTAACTTGATGTCTTGCGGTGGTTTTTAAAAAACAACTCAGAATAGACCTGCTGGAGAAACTCAGGTTGTGACATTTGGCACAGCAGTGGGAGGACAGGAATGTTATCTCAATAACTCTCCGGTGACTGTTGTCCCCGTTAGCTCAGATGCTCACTCCCATCTCAAAATGCTAAAATAATCTTCAGTTCTATTTATACTTATATGTGCCATCTGTAAATGAAAAATAAGAAATCTGCACAAGATTTGTAAGTTAAATACATTAAATTCAGATTGTGTTTTTACATTTTCGTCCTTGTTTTAAGCATACATTTAATATATATATATATATATATATATATATATGTATTGAAGTTTATAATGTTAAAATAGGAATACAACTATTTACCAAATGAAAAATAGTTTAGTATCTATATCTTTACAATGGAAAGAAAAAAAGTTATTTAGATCATTAAAATGTTATTCATGTGTTTGTTGAAATATAAATGGCTATTATTCTATGGCATATCTCAGTTAAAAAAATCCAAGTAATACAAATAAAAACCTTTTGGAACCTTTATTGTTGAGCGTCTTTTTTAAGACAATGTCATTTTAAAGTTTTCAAATAAACTTTCAAAGTAAAATAAACGTTAAACGTGCACTGAAAATCTCATTAAAAAATATAATTGAGGCATGATTACATTTCTTTAAATTTGTTTTACCAGGGGTAATATAATTTAACTAAATTAATTATTAATTATTCTCATTTTATTCTGAAACCCCCTGGGTGGATGAGTCTGGATATGTGTCTGTATCTGCATCTGTAAAGGTGAAAAAAAACACCTCAAATCAAGAGTAAGTAATAAGTAGAGCAGTATTTAATTGAATCTTCATTTAATTACTGTCTCCTGCAGTTATAATCAGCATGACTGCAGCTCTATGTATGTAATCAAAGCAGTGCTGCAGGAGGGGGAGAAGGGTCTACAATAATCCCAAAACATCGTTTTCCACACCAACAGTTTCTGTCTTTAGTAATTTTAATTTTTTTGTGACTTTGGTGAACCCTACAGTTAAGTGAGTGATATTCACTGTCTTAATTACAGTAAATAGATGTGTCTGTGCATTTATTGTTGTTGTCAGAACAGACGTTTGGAGGTGAGCATGGGAAAAAAACAAGCCATTCATCTTATCAGAAGTCAGTGTACAATCAGAATGATATTTAAACTAAGCTTTCAAGGTTTAAAAAAAATATGGATACAGTACAATTGCTTATTTTTAACCAACATTTTTCACTGTAAATTATATTTTGTGACCCTTTGCACAAAGGAATCAGGGTCAGAGTCACAAATTATCTTATTTTATTAATAACTTAAGTATAATTTTTTTCATTTTACAGTTTTTCTTGTCGGCTTAAACACATTTCTTAAAATGATGACTCTATTTTTGTGAAACTCGAAACACAAATCCATACCTTCTAACTCAATTCTCCAAACTTTCTATATTTAGGTCAAAATGAAGCTATCCACTCAAAACAACTCAATCTTGCGTATTATTTTTGATCTCAGACATGACACACAAACCCTCAAAACACACACACTACAACACAGTTTTACACACTGATGAGATAAATTCAAAACAATACAAAAAAAAACTGTAATATGAATGAATGAATGAATGATGCATTTATATAGCGCTTTATTGTGTTTTGCTGTACACCCAAAGTGCTTTACAATCATGTGTGGGGGGGGTCTCTCCTCAACCACCACCAGTGTGCAGCATCCACTGCACTGATCCACTGCACTGATCCACTGATAGAGTCATCATTTTAAGAAATGTGTTTAAGCCGACAAGAAAAACTGTAAAATGAAAAAAATTATACTTAAGTTATTAATAAAATAAGATAATTTGTGACTCTGACCCTGATTCCTTTGTGCAAAGGGTCACAAAATATAATTTACAGTGAAAAATGTTGGTTAAAAATAATAAGCAATTGAGCATTGAGGATGATTCGACGACTGCCACAGGACAATGACTCCAGTGCGCTCACCACACACCAGCTACAGGTGGAGAGGAGAGAGAGTCATAGAGCAATCAAGTGTATACGCTCACCACACACCAGCTACAGGTGGAGAGGAGAGAGAGTCATAGAGCAATCAAGTGTATACGCTCACCACACACCAGATACAGGTGGAGAGGAGAGAGAGTCATAGAGCAATCAAGTGTATACGCTCACCACACACCAGATACAGGTGGAGAGGAGAGAGAGTCATAGAGCCAATCAAGTGGATGGGGATTATTAGGAGGCCGCGATTGACAAGGGCCAGTGGTGGGAATTTGGCCAGGACACCGGGATTACACCCCGATTTTTAATGACCACAGAGAGTCAGGACCTCGGTTTAACTTCTCATACGAAAGATGGATGTTGCTAATAAATGTTGCTTGTGGTACTCCCCAAGTTTTTTATTCATTAATTTAATGTACTGTAGAGTACAGTACAATACAGCAAACGTCAAAAAATATAATCTTATAATCCGTCTTTGATCTGGGACAGGCCAAAGAACCTCTTCAACATCACAGGCTATACTGGCCCTGGCCAGGCAGCGAGGGTGAAATACTCTTGCATGCCTGATCCAACCCTGGCATGCATCAGCTAAAATATCTGAGACTGCTTGTCTTCTTGGCCTTGCCCTTCCTTTTTCTCTTCCATGTTCTCGTCCTCCTCCATCTCCTCCTCTTCCTCTTTCTCCTCTTCATCTTCCTATTTCTCCTTCTCCTCTTCCTCTCTGTACTCCATCTCCTGGTAAACATGAGCAAAGGCAGCTGTGACAATAAATCTGCATTGTTTATCCTTTTGTTCTTTCATTTAAAAATTCTCAAAATTCCAGCCTATCATACTTCATGTTGGCCACAATATTTGACAACCAATTATTGCGACGTCCTTTTCCCAGGGTAACAGCTCTGCATTTTCTCCTATAATGCCTGAAGAGCTTGGAGAACACCCGATAAGAGATCAGAGACCATTTTCTTCAAACAGAATCTCTCCAGATCCTTTAGATTCACAGCTCTATGTTAGCACTTCTTCTCTTCAGTTCACCTCACTCATTTTCTGTAGGGTTCAGGTCATATGATAGAGACAGCCATGGTGCAAGATTCATTTTTTTGCTCACTGACCTATTTTTGTGTTTATTTTTATGTTTGATTTGGATTGTTGTCCTGTGGAAGATCGAAACACTGCCCATTTTAATTAACATATCTTACAGAGGCAGTCAGGTTTAGATTTATTATCTGTTGGTATTTGATAGAATTCATGAAGCCATGCATCTAAACAAGATGTTCAGGACCTCTGGCTGAAAAACAGGCCCAAAACATTAAACATCTAGCAGTATGGCGTGGACATGGGGTACTTTTCTTTATCCCTGTTTGTACTAAACTCATCTGGTTGGTTTGCTGCCAAAAATCTTATTTTTTTCAGTTTCATCTGACCATAGAAGCCAGTACAATTTGAAGTACCAGTCGTGTCTGACAACTGAATTTTTTCAGGAGTTTTTTTTTTTTTTTTGGATGAGTGAGGATCATTTTCCTTGAAACCCTCCCGAAAAACATGTGGTGATGTAGGGAATGTTTTATATATGTATATATATATATAGGTTTCTGACCCCAAGACTCAACTAATCTCTACAATTCTACAGCTGTGATCCTAGGAGAGTCTTTGGCCACTCAAACTCTACTCCTCACCAAGCTTTAGAGCAATATAGACAAACATCCTCTTCCAGACAGATTGTTTACATATTTAGTTGATTGGAACCTCTTAATTATTACCCTGGTCATGGAAACGGGAGATGTGCAATGCTTTAACTCTTTTCTTAGAAGCACGTTCTATGTTGTGATGCTCAACAATCTTGTTCTGCACATCAGAACTATATTCTTAGGTTTTGCTCCTTGTGATGAATGATTAAGGGAATTTGGCTTTAAAAAAAATAAATAAAAAAAATAAACATTACAACATCGTGAAATAGAAAAGAAAAAGAAATATGGGCACAAAGGCTATTTTTTTTTGAAGTCCACTTTTTTTTATTTCTAACTCTTGTGTTGTCCTTTGTCTATATAGTCTTTCCAATAGAAGGTTCATGAACTATTTCAGAGAACTGGTGTGTCATTGGTTGATCTACATTCTCTTCATTAGTGAAAGTCAAGATTCACTTACACAATTCATGGCAAATTTATAAAAAGTCTAACAGAAATTTGTAGAAAATATGCTTGACAGTTTATGACAAGATCAACCATTTTGCTTTTACCATAATGACTTGTACAATGAACTAATGACTAGATGTTTTGAGGATAAGACTATGGCACAGATAACTATATAATACATTTTGAGCAACATGACAATAGCAACTGGTGACGTAGGAAACTGCAGGCAAATGTACACAATCAGTGTCAGGGTTGGGGTGAATGGAAGAGAGCGAGGACCCAATTGCAGAAGGAAATTGGCTTTTTATTAATAATAAAAAATAAAACAAACAAAAACAACCCCTTAGGGGAAAAACAGACTGGCAGGCTGGACAAGGCAGGACAAGGCTGGACAAGGCAAGGCAGGGCAGGACACAAGGCTTACATCAAATGACTAACTTGAAACACAAGGAGATTATAAAGGGAGCAAATGATGAGGGTACCAAGGGAGAGCAGCTGGGGAAAATTAATCAATAAACAGGTAACAAGATGGGTGGGGTCAAGACAAATTGACTAGAGCACATGGCACACAGACAACTAGGACAGAAGCCACGTGCTCACACAAAACAAAAACACAAGTACATGGCCAGCAAACACTTCACCAGCCATGTGCAAAACAAGACACGAACACGCAGCTAATGAGAAAAATCATAACCCACGTGTTCACACAAGACATGACAACATGAAAGCACGCAGCCAATGAATACACAAGCTGCGTGCCACACAGCACAAGATATAACACGAATGCACGCACACTCACACAAAGAGACAGAACGTGGAGCGCAAGTGTCCGAACCCCGACACGAAATTCAAGACATGAGTGCCGGGATCCGAACACCATGCTCCAACACGAAACAAGGCACGCAGACGAGAGAGCGCACGGCACGAGCACACTCGAAGCCGCGCGCTCACATAAAACCCGGACATGACGGGAGTATCAGGGCTCTGTCACAAAACCATGAATAACCCTAGACCGAAGTGACAGAACCCTGACAATCAGTTGCATGAATGTACCAAAGCAATCGCAACTTATTCAAAAGAATGACAAACTTTGATGTGCACATGTGACGTCTTGGTTACATACGTAACCCTCGTTCCCTGATGGAGGGAACAGAGATGTTATGTCGTGACGACATAGGGGATTTACTTGGAAGCCCCAATCATCTCTGACTTTAAGAGAAAAACTTCAATGAATACTGGCTAGTGGATTTTTCATACCTGAGCCACTCCCCATGCATACGGGTATAAAAGAGTGATATATTACATAATTCTCATCATTCTGAGGAAAAAAACTGAGAAACTTACACAGGCTTTGGAGAACACCATATTTTACCAATTGGTTTCTTTTTTTCTTGAGTCTGTCGAACCACCTACTGTGTATAGGTGTAGATATAAACTCTGAAACTCATCTTAAATATGAACGCTGACAGAAATTGTTGTCTCTAGACAGAAAGGTTGTCCTTGCAGGGAACATTCTGCACTCAGGTTTTTTGATGAAAGTGTCATTGGGAGCCCTGCTCATGAAAATCCACTGTGATTTTCAACATTGCACAACATTCAACAGAATGTCCTCGCTGACAAGCTGTACACAGAGTGGCCTTGCGCCATTATTACTCTTATAGGAGCAGTGCTGTAGACAGGGACGATATGCTGTATACTCTATATAAAAAAGCAGCATACACAGTTCACAGATCACAGAGAACAATTACACTATTAAATTAGTGTACGGAAGATCATTTTTGTAAAGAGCGAATTAACGGTCAGCCATTTGTAGCAAAGCAAACCTAGCCAATGTGAACAGGTCTTGTTTCAGCCTGAAGGGGTTTATTTTGTAATAATGACAGTCTAACTGTATGTTATCCAGCTTATTACATGTCAGATGAATGTATGCATGGATATCATTGATCCGAGTTGCAATTATTTCTCATCATATACAAATATAATTTTATACTTATTACTTACATTTTTTAATGTTAAAAGGTATTTTTTTACCATGAAAAAAACCTTACATTTCTTACATGTGCGTCACTTATATTTCTAAAACACTCACGTTACATTTTTAAGGTAAAAACTGATTCTGAGCTTTAAGAGATTTAAGAAATAGATCAACCAAAAATGAAAATGTATTCAAATATTCCAGAAAGCCTGATATTTTAAAACCGAAATGTCTCATGTCACTGTGTTCCTGGAGTATTTCTGTAATTTGGTGTTCAGCATGTGCTTCTTCTTGAGAGATGACACATTTGAACAGGATTACTCTGTGAACACTGTCTCTTTCCATTATGGGTGCAGTGTCATATGAACCTTTTCAAACCTTTATTCAGACATTTGCAGTTTTTAACTATTTAACTGAGAAACGTCCTAACAGATACCTAATTCAAGGGCCCTACGATTTCCCTGATTCGGAAAACGAGGACAGAATGTCATGGAATTTGCCAAATTATGGATGGGTACATCAAAAGTAGGTTACTACACTTACATCAAAACATGAAAATGCAGTTTAAATATGAATCCTGAATGTTCTGTGTGTCTCTTTGTGAATGAATGGCACAGACGAGCAGCAGGACGGCATCTTTGTTTCCAGGCAGATCATTAAAGAATATGACACACATCTCCTGGAAATCCTGTAGAATTCAACCAATCTGATGACGACTTTGGTCTGTGGGTATGACGTCTGATGCTGTGAATAACAGACACCTTGCATTGTAGGAACCCAAAGTCATATGTAAAGTCATATGTACTTTATGGGATGACGAATCTATTTTAATTTTCTTCCAAAACTCTTCAAACTAACAGAAGACCTGGATCCTGCAGGAAACAGCAAGCTGACGTTCTTGGAGTGTCTTCGTCCCAGTACTATTATTAGCGCAGTATAATGATTGTGAATTGGTGATCATGTCATATCTTCAACACACTCTCAAGGCCCTCTCAACTATTTTTCATTTTAGCATATTTTTTTATTATTTATTTATTTATTATTTTATTTTATTTATAATTGCCATTTCATCATAAGATCCAAATTTCATTCACAATATAAATGTAATTTGTGTTCCCTGGGAACCATGACCTTGGCATATCTAGCACAAATAACAACATATGTGAAAATGCTGTTGCTTAATTCTGGGCATTACCGTCTTTTTCAATTAAGGTCTATCTGGTCCACAGCCATCACTGCAAATGGACATAACCTGGCATAACCTTAAAGCACCACAGCATTACTAAATGCTTTCCAGCTAACTGATAAGTATTTATCGGAGTTATCTGAAGGCTTTAGGGGCCTCACATCTAATTGCTTTGCTTTGTTATTGCTGTAATGGAACAAACTCCCACATTCAGAAAAACACTGAGGGTGGTGAACTTTACTCTTGATAGCATCTGTTCTTTTCTCCCCTAGAAACCATTTATTCTGGATTAAAGCAAGTTAGAGGAAGTGAGGGCAAGAGTGAAACTTTCATGTAGATGCCTCAGATGCCACTTCAGCACACAGAGAAAATCTTTAATGCAGACATAGACAAAGAATAAATAAATCACAATCTAAAGGGATATACCAATGTATATATATATATATGAATCATTGGTTGGCAAAAGTCGGATAGTAGTTTTAGACTTTCTTGGCGTATGGTACAGTTAATTTGTTGTCATCCAAACTTCACAAACATGGATTTGATGCATACTGAATTTTTGGAATCTGCTCAATAGAGTCAAATTATACACATGAACTAATTTAACCTTACTAATTTATATATGTATTACTAATATATATATATATATTAGGGGTGGCACGGTAGACGGTACACAGATGTCACGGTTCGGTACGTACCTCGGTTCGGGTCACGGTTCGATATGATTTCGGTACAACAGGAAAAAGACAACAAATCTACTATGCTCGGTTTCTTTTCATTTATTTTTAACAGAGAGTAATACAGTAGTAATACTAAATATTATATCACATTTTATATATACTATGCAGTACATATACATACAAGGAATCAATTCTTTGATATATATTTGATTTAGTTAACAGATAGACAAGGGGCTAAAAAAACAGTGTGACATGTAACATAGCCTATATATGCTGAGTTTTAGTTCATTTTGTTACAAGCTTGATTTGTTCACAGAAAGGAAACTCAAATGGCAGAAAGCAACATCCTATTTGTTTTCTTTATTTTATAAAAGCACAATGTTTTGTTTTCATTGTGAGTGTACACAAATAAAATCAGACCTTTATACAGTGATGCATTATCAAGTTATTATTAAAGTTTATTCTGCTGGTATAAGGAAACAGTTGAAGTGGCCGTGTCACATACACACACACACACACACACAAAACACATCAGTTCCAGCATTGCTAAAGTTGGTACTTTATCAAAATAAAATAAAAACATCAGAGCACCTGCATCTGTCACCGTTGGAACGCGACTGAAGTACAAAACCTTTAATTTACATAATAAATAATAGTTTAGCATTCAGATAAATATGGAAATATGGAAATATTATGGAATATTTGGATTGTGCCGAATGAGAGAGGTAGGATACACGAGCACAAAGCTCCATTTCACAAACAGTTGAGTGCACAAGGCTTTAAAGTATACTCCTTTTTCAGTCTATGTGAGAGGCGCATTCAGAATCAGCACAAGGTCACTGTCTAGGGGTCACTTTCCCTTCTTTTCATTAAAATACTATTTTTATTTATATATAGAAAAGGCTTTACACAAATATTAAGCAGCATGACTGTTTTCAACTATAATGATAATAAGAAATATTTATTGAGTATAATTACATCATATTAGACTGGTTTCTGAAAGATCGTGTGATACTGAAGACTGGATTAATGATGCTGAAAATTCAGCTTTGCATCACAGAAATAAACTACATATTAAAATACACTAAAATAGAAAACAGTGTAATAATGTTTCACAATATTCATGATTTTATTGTATTTTTTATCAAATAAATGCAGCCTTGGTGAGTTAGTGAGACTTCTTTAAAAACATGAAAAATCTTAGACACCCCAACATTTTTAACAGTATTGTAAGCTATACACTTTATTATGCAAAAAAATTAAAATATTGCATTTTCCTGTTGTTTATTACATTTTCCATTTAGCGACAGAAGTGGTTAAAACCATCACAAAAACAAGCATTTTACACTTATAACATTTACATTTGAAAAGTAATTTTTCAACACACTGTAACATTAACCAGTGACCATACACTGCACATTCACATCACATGATGTCACTTTGACATGCTATCAAAAATGTATGAACATATATAAGCGAAATATTTAAATATAAATGCTTGTTAGAAACTTGCCAACAAAGAAACCTGGAGCTAAAATGAGATCTCTATGGACTCGTGTGATTTATTCAATAACCACATTACTATGACAAGATTATTAATTACAGCATAACAGCAGAATCCAACCCCAAATCCAAGTCAGTGAAAGGAAGCAATGTGACATGCATGTTTTCTAATTCAGATTACGCAAATTCAAGAAGAACTCCTGTGATTGGAGAAAAGCCAAATATTTTAGCTCCCCTCATGTATGGATTCAAAACCTAATGCATTTGCAGTTCACGTCAGCACTGACCTCTTTATAAAACTCCTACTAATTTCTCACAGAATATTTCCCTGTAGAGGTGATATTTTATTACTAAGCTATATTTTTCCAAGGGCCTTTCCTCCCTCAGAGCACTCACCAATTGACAATAAATCAAGCCGGGTTTTTTTGTTCTGAATGCTGAGCCAATTAAACACCGCGGTCAAGCCAGCCGCAGTTCAGAAAAACACGGTCAAGCCAGCCGCGATTGAAATTAACGTGCGCGTGTATTACAATGACTACGGTAATCACAGGAACAACACAGAGGAGACGCGCTTTTCTTCTAGACGCCCAGAACTGAGATATAATGACATTTTTCGTGATCTTTTTTTTTGTACATCTGCTTTAATAGCAGATGTGTTATTTATTCTTGTCTTTGACGGTTCTGTATTACTATATTTTTCTACCTTTCAAATCATTGCAAGATTCATAGAAAAAGAGATATGGGACATTATTCGATTTAGAGGGGTATAAACACCAGGTTTCTAATAAGTACAAGAAATGAATGGTCAGTTCTTATAGAGGACATCCCATACTATATGCACACCTCATATGAAACCATTTTACTGCAGCATTTTTGAGATATGGGATATTATTAAATTTAGAGAGCTATAAAGACCCCATTTCTAATAAGTACACAAAATGAATGGTCAGTTCTTATAGAGGACACCCCATACTACATGCACACCTCATATGAAACCATATTACTGCAGCGTTTTCAAGAAATTAGACATTATTAAATTTAGAGGACTATAAAGACCCCATTTCTAATAAGTACAAGAAATTAGTGGTCAGTTCTTATACAGGACATCCCATACTATATTCACACCTCATATGAAACCGTATTACTGCAGCGTTTTTGAGATATGGGACATTAATACATTTTGAGGACTATAAAGACACCATTTCTAATAAGTACAAGAAATGAATGGTCAATTCTTATATGGGACATCCCATACTACATGCACACCTCATATGAAACCATTTTACTGCAGCGTTTCTGAGATATGGGACATTAATACATTTTAAAGAGCTATAAAGACATAATTTCTAATAAGTACACGAAATGAATGGTCAGTTCTTATATGGGACATCCCATACTATATGCACACCTCATATGAAACCATTTTACTGCAGCGTTTTTGAGATATGGGACATTAATACATTTTAGAGGGGTATAAAGACACCATTTCTAATAAGTACAAGAAATGAATGGTCAGTTCTTATACAGGACACCCCATACTACATGCACACCTCATATGAAACCATATTACTGTAGCGTTTTTGAGAAATGAGACATTATTAAATATAGAGGACTATAAAGACACCATTTCAAATAAGTACAAGAAATGAATGGTCAGTTCTGATATAGAGGACATCCCATACTATATTCACACCTCATATGAAACCATTTTACTGCAGCATTTTTGAGATATGGGACATTAATACATTTAGAGGGGTATAAAGACACCATTTCTAATAAGTACTAGAAATTAATGGTCAGTTCTTATATGGGACATCCCATACTATAAGCACACCTCATATGAAACCATATTACTGCAGCGTTTTTGAGATATGGGACATTAATACATTTAGAGGGGTATAAAGACACCATTTCTAATAAGTACTAGAAATTAATGGTCAGTTCTTATAGAGGACATCCCATACTATATTCACACCTCATATGAAACCATTTTACTGCAGCATTTTTGAGATATGGGACATTAATACATTTAGAGGGGTATAAAGACACCATTTCTAATTAGTACTAGAAATGAATGGTCAGTTCTTATACAGGACATCCCATACTACATGCACACCTCATATGAAACCATTTTACTGCAGCGTTTTCCATAAATGGGACATTATTCGATTTAGAGGACTATAAAGACACAATTTCTAATAAGTACTAGAAATTAATGGTCAGTTCTTATACAGGACATCCCATACTATATGCACAACCTCATATGAAACCATTTTACTGCAGCATTTTTGAGATATGGGACATTAATAAATTTTAAAGAGCTATAAAGACCTAATTTCTAATAAGTACACAAAATGAATGGTCAGTTCTTATATGGGACACCCCATACTATAAGCACACCTCATATGAAACCATATTACTGCAGCGTTTTTGAGATAAGGAACATTAATACATTTAGAGGGGTATAAAGACACCATTTCTAATAAGTACTAGAAATTAATGGTCAGTTCTTATATAGGACAACCCATACTATATTCACACCTCATATGAAACCATTTTACTGCAGCATTTTTGAGATATGGGACATTACTACACTTTAGAGAGCTATAAAGACCCCATTTCTAATAAGTACAAGAAATGAATGGTCAGTTCTTATACAGGACATCCCATACTATATGCACACTCATATGAAACCATATTACTGCAGCGTTTTCAAGAAATGAGACATTATTCGATTTAGAGGACTATAAAGACACAATTTCTAATAAGTACTAGAAATGAATGGTCAGTTCTTATATAGGACGTCCCATACTATAAGCACACCTCATATGAAACCATATTACTGCAGCGAGATATGGGACATTAATACATTTAGAGGTATAAAGACACCATTTCTAATAAGTACTAGAAATGAATGGTCAGTTCTTATACAGGACATCCCATACTACATGCACACCTCATATGAAACCATTTTACTGCAGCGTTTTCCATAAATGGGACATTATTCGATTTAGAGGACTATAAAGACACAATTTCTAATAAGTACTAGAAATTAATGGTCAGTTCTTATACAGGACATCCCATACTATATGCACAACCTCATATGAAACCATTTTACTGCAGCATTTTGAGATATGGGACATTAATACATTTTAAAGAGCTATAAAGACCTAATTTCTAATAAGTACACAAAATGAATGGTCAGTTCTTATATGGGACACCCCATACTATAAGCACACCTCATATGAAACCATATTACTGCAGCGTTTTGAGATAAGGAACATTAATACATTTAGAGGTATAAAGACACCATTTCTAATAAGTACTAGAAATTAATGGTCAGTTCTTATATAGGACATCCCATACTATATGCACACCTCATATGAAACCATTTTACTGCAGCATTTTTGAGATATGGGACATTACTACACTTTAGAGAGCTATAAAGACCCCATTTCTAATAAGTACAAGAAATGAATGGTCAGTTCTTATACAGGACATCCCATACTATATGCACACCTCATATGAAACCATATTACTGCAGCGTTTTCAAGAAATGAGACATTATTCGATTTAGAGGACTATAAAGACACAATTTCTAATAAGTACTAGAAATTAATGGTCAGTTCTTATATAGGACGTCCCATACTATAAGCACACCTCATATGAAACCATATTACTGCAGCGTTTTTGAGATATGGGACATTAATACATTTAGAGGGTATAAAGACACCATTTCTAATAAGTACTAGAAATGAATGGTCAGTTCTTATACAGGACATCCCATACTACATGCACACCTCATATGAAACCATTTTACTGCAGCGTTTTCCATAAATGGGACATTATTCGATTTAGAGGACTATAAAGACACAATTTCTAATAAGTACTAGAAATTAATGGTCAGTTCTTATACAGGACATCCCATACTATATGCACAACCTCATATGAAACCATTTTACTGCAGCATTTTTGAGATATGGGACCATTTAGAATTTCTAATAAGTACTAGAAATGAATGGTCAGTTCTTATACAGGACATCCCATACTACTATGCACAACCTCATATGAAACCAGACTGCAGCATTTTTGAGATATGACATTAATACATTTTAAATAATCAATAATTACTATATAAGACACATTTTCAATACTTAGTATGACACCCCATACTATAACATAAACTCATATGAAACCATATTACTGCAGAGATAAAGACATTTTCTAGAGCACAATGAATGGTCAGTTTCTAATATAAGCACACCTCATATGAATGGTCGGTTCTTATATAGGACATTACCCATACTATAAAGTTCACCGATATGACCATATATTGCAGCTTTTGATACATGGATACATTACTATTTAGAACATATAAGACCCATTTCTTTAAATTTGAGCTATAAAGACCATCATCACAATGAATGGTCAGTTCTTATATAGGACATCCCATACTATATGCACACCTCATATGAAACCATATTACTGCAGCGTTTTCAAGAAATGAGACATTATTCGATTTAGAGGACTATAAAGACACAATTTCTAATAAGTACTAGAAATTAATGGTCAGTTCTTATATAGGACGTCCCATACTATAAGCACACCTCATGAAACCATATTACTGCAGTTTTTGAGATATGGGACATTAATGACATTTAGAGGTATAAAGACACATTTCTATAGTACATAAGTACCAGAATGGTCAGACACGGACATGTTGCTCATATGAAACCATTTTACTGCAGCGTTTTCCATAAATGGGACATTATTCGCCAGGACTATAAAGACACAATTTCTATAACAGTTATAAGTACTAGAAATTAATGGTCAGTTCTTATACAGGACATCCCATATATGCACACCTCATGAAACCATTTTACTGCAGCATTTTTGAGATATGGGACATTAATACATTTTAAAGAGCCTAATTTCTAATAAGTACACAAAATGAATGGTCCCTTATATGGGAGGACACCCCATACTATAAGCACCTCATATGAAACCATATTACTGCAGCGTTTTGAGATAAGGAACATTAATACATTTAGGGGTATAAAGACACCATTTCTAATAAGTAATGGTCAGTTCTTATATAGGACAACCCATCACACCTCATATGAAACCATTTTACTGCAGCATTTTTTGAGATATGGGACATTACTACACTTTAGAGAGCTATAAAGACACCATTTCTAATAAGTAATAGCAAATTAATGGTCAGTTCTCTTATAGGACATCCCATACTATATTCACACCTCATATGAAACCATTTTACTGCAGCATTTTTGAGATATGGGACATTAATACATTTAGAGGGTATAAAGACACCATTTCTAATAAGTACTACCATTAATGGTTATACAGGACATCCCATACTATATGCACATCTGAAACCAAAGTGCAGCGTTTATCCATAAATGGGACATTATTCGATTTAGAGGACTATAAAGACCCAATTTTTTATAAGTATACAATATGAATGGGACAGTCTCATAAGACATACACACTATGCACCTATATGAAACCATTTTACTGCAGCTTTTTGAGATATGGGACAGTACATACACTTTAGAGTGCTATCAAGACCCTAATTTCTAATATACACAATGAATGGTCATTTCTCATATGGACGTCATTCATATGCAGCTCACTCATATGAAACCATTTTACTGCAGCATTTTTGAGATATGGGACATTAATACATTTTGAGGACTATAAAGACACCATTTCTAATAAGTACAAGAATGAATGGTCAGTTCTTATATAGGACATCCCATACTACATGCACACTGACATTTTTACTGCATTTTCGAGATATGGGACATTATTTGATTTAGAGGGGTATAAACACCCAGTTTCTAATAAGTACAAAAAAAGAATGGACAGTTCTTATAGAGGACATCCCATACTATATGCACTCCTCATATGAAACCATTTTACTGCAGCGTTTCTGAGATATGGGACATTAATACATTTAAAGAGCTCTAAAGATCCTAATTTCTAATAAGTACACGAAATGAATGGTCAGTTCTTATAGAGGACATCCCATACTATATGCACACCTCATATGAAACCATTTTACTGCATTTTTCCATAAATGGGACATTATTCGATTTAGAAATATAAGACATTTCTACATTCTACAAGAATAATGGTCAGTTCTTATAGGACATCCCATACACATGCACACCTCATATGAAACCATTTTACTGCAGCGTTTTTCCATATAATGGGACATTATTCGATTTAGAGGTATAAAGACACCATTTCTAAATCGAAATTAATGGTCAGTTCTAATATAGGACATCCCATACATGCACACCATATGAAACCATTTTTACTGAGGGATATGGGACATTAATAAGGGGTATAAAGACACCATTTCTAATAAGTACAAGAAAATGGTCAGTTCTTATATGGGACATATACTATATGCACTCCTCATATGAAACCATTTTACTGCTTGCGAGATATGGGACATTACTACACTGAGTTATATAAGACCCCATTTCAATAAGTACTAGAAATTAATGGTCTTTCTTTATACAGGACATCCCATGCTTTATGCACCTCATATGAAACCATTTTACTCAGAAACGCTGCAGGTAAAATGGTTTCATATGAGGAGTGCATATAGTATGGGATGTCCTCTATAAGAACTGTCCATTCTTTTCTTGTACTTATTAGAAACTGGGTGTTTATACCCCTCTAAATCAAATAATGTCCCATATCTCGAAAACGCTGCAGTAAAATGGTTTCATATGAGGAGTGCATATAGTATGGGACGTCCCATATAAGAACTGACCATTCATTTCTTGTACTTATTAGAAATTATGTCTTTATACCCCTCTAAATGTATTAATGTCCCATATCTCAGAAACGCTGCAGTAAAATGGTTTCATATCAGGAGTGCATATAGTATGGGACGTCCTATATAAGAACTGACCATTCATTTCGTGTACTTATTAGAAACTGGGTGTTTATACCCCTCTAAATCAAATAATGTCCCATATCTCGAAAACGCTGCAGTAAAATGGTTTCATATGAGGAGTGCATATAGTATGGGATGTCCTCTATAAGAACTGACCATTAATTTCTAGTACTTATTAGAAATTGTGTCTTTATAGTCCTCTAAATCGAATAATGTCTCATTTCTTGAAAACGCTGCAGTAATATGGTTTCATATGAGGTGTGCATATAGTATGGGATGTCCCATATAAGAACTGACCATTCATTTCGTGTACTTATTAGAAATTAGGTCTTTATAGCTCTTTAAAATGTATTAATATCCCATATCTCAAAAATGCTGCAGTAAAATGGTTTCATATGAGGTGTGCATGTAGTATGGGATGTCCTATATAAGAACTGACCATTCATTTCTAGTACTTATTAGAAATGGTGTCTTTATAGTCCTCAAAATGTATTAATGTCCCATATCTCAAAAATGCTGCAGTAAAATGGTTTCATATGAGGTGTGCATATAGTATGGGATGTCCCATATAAGAACTGACCATTCATTTCGTGTACTTATTAGAAATTAGGTCTTTATAGCTCTTTAAAATGTATTGATGTCCCATATCTCAAAAATGCTGCAGTAAAATGGTTTCATATGAGGTGTGCATATAGTATGGGATGTCCTCTATAATAACTGACCATTAATTTCTAGTACTTATTAGAAATGGTGTCTTTATACCCCTCTAAATGTATTAATGTCCCATATCTCAAAAATGCTGCAGTAAAATGGTTTCATATGAGGTGTGAATATAGTATGGGATGTCCTCTATAAGAACTGACCATTAATTTCTAGTACTTATTAGAAACTGGGTGTTTATACCCCTCTAAATCAAATAATGTCCCATATCTCGAAAACGCTGCAGTAAAATGGTTTCATATGAGGAGTGCATATAGTATGGGATGTCCTCTATAAAAACTGTCCATTATTTTCTAGTACTTATTCGAAATGGTGTCTTTATAGTCCTCAAAATGTATTAATGTCCCATATCTCGAAAACGCTGCAGTAAAATGGTTTCATATGAGGAGTGCATATAGTATGGGATGTCCCATATAAGAACTGACCATTCATTTCTTGTACTTATTAGAAATGGGGTCTTTATAGTCCTCTAAATTTAATAATGTCTCATTTATTGAAAACGCTGCAGTAATATGGTTTCATATGAGGTGTGCATATAGTATGGGATGTCCCATATAAGAACTGACCATTCATTTCGTGTACTTATTAGAAATTAGGTCTTTATAGCTCTTTAAAATGTATTAATGTCCCATATCTCAAAAATGCTGCAGTAAAATGGTTTCATATGAGGTGTGCATGTAGTATGGGATGTCCTATATAAGAACTGACCTTTAATTTCTAGTACTTATTAGAAATGGTGTCTTTATAGTCCTCAAAATGTATTAATGTCCCATATCTCAAAAATGCTGCAGTAATATGGTTTCATATGAGGTGTGCATGTAGTATGGGATGTCCCATATAAGAACTGACCATTAATTTCGTGTACTTATTAGAAATGGTGTCTTTATCTTCCTCAAAATGTATTAATGTCCCATATCTCAAAAATGCTGCAGTAAAATGGTTTCATATGAGGTGTGCATGTAGTATGGGATGTCCTATATAAGAACTGACCATTCATTTCGTGTACTTATTAGAAATTAGGTCTTTATACCCCTCAAACTTGAATAATGTCTCATTTCTTGAAAACGCTGCAGTAATATGGTTTCATATGAGGTGTGAATATAGTATGGGACGTCCTATATAAGAACTGACCATTCATTTCTTGTACTTATTAGAAACCTGGTGTTTATACCCCTCTAAATCGAATAATGTCCCATTTCTTGAAAACGCTGCAGTAATATGGTTTCATATGAGGTGTGCATATAGTATGGGGTGTCCCATATAAGAACTGACCATTAATTTCTAGTACTTATTAGAAATGGTGTCTTTATAGTCCTCAAAATATATTAATGTCCCATATCCCAAAAATGCTGCAGTAAAATGGTTTCATATGAGGTGTGCATGTAGTATGGGATGTCCTATATAAGAACTGACCATTAATTTCTTGTACTTATTAGAAATTAGGTCTTTATACCCCTCAAAATTTTATAATGTCTCATTTCTTGAAAACGCTGCAGTAATATGGTTTCATATGAGGAGTGCATATAGTATGGGACGTCCTATATAAGAACTGACCATTAATTTCTAGTACTTATTAGAAATGGTGTCTTTATAGTCCTCAAAATGTATTAATGTCCCATATCTCAAAAATGCTGCAGTAAAATGGTTTCATATGAGGTGTGCATATAGTATGGGATGTCCTGTATAAGAACTGACCATTCATTTCTTGTACTTATTAGAAATGGGGTCTTTATAGCTCTCTAAAGTGTAGTAATGTCCCATATCTCAGAAACGCTGCAGTAAAATGGTTTCATATGAGGTGTGCATGTAGTATGGGATGTCCTATATAAGAACTGACCATTCATTTCGTGTACTTATTAGAAATGGTGTCTTTACAGTCCTCAAAATGTATTAATGTCCCATATCTCAAAAATGCTGCAGTAAAATGGTTTCATATGAGGTGTGCATATAGTATGGGATGTCCCATATAAGAACTGACCATTCATTTCGTGTACTTATTAGAAATTAGGTATTTTTAGCTCTTTAAAATGTATTAATGTCCCATATCTCAGAAACGCTGCAGTAAAATGGTTTCATATGAGGAGTGCATATAGTATGGGACGTCCCATATAAGAACTGATTATTCATTTCTTGTACTTATTAAAAATGGGGTCTTTATACTCCTCAAAATGTATTAATGTCCCATATCTCAAAAATGCTGCAGTAAAATGGTTTCATATGAGGTGTGCATATAGTATGGGACGTTCCATATAAGAACTGACCATTAATTTCTTGTACTTATTAGAAACCTGGTGTTTATACCCCTCTAAATCGAATAATGTCCCATATCTCTTTTTCTATGAATCTTGCAATGATTTGAAAGGTAGAAAAATATAGTAATACAGAACCGTCAAAGACAAGAATAACACATCATTTTGTACATCTGCTATTAAAGCAGATGTACAAAAAAAAAAGATCACGAAAAATGTCATTATATCTCAGTTCTGGGCGTGTAGAAGAAAAGCGCTCTAAAAGCGCGTCTCCTCTGTGTTGTTCCTGTGATTACCGTAGTCATTGTAATACACGCGCACGTCAATTTCAATCGCGGCTGGCTTGACCGTGTTTTTCTGAACTGCGGCTGGCTTGACCGCGGTGGGAATTTGCTTGTCTGTTCTTTTTTCTTAGGTTGTATAAGACAGTGTGCAGTTTTATACAGTAAATTCGAACCACATGAAGTATTCATCCCTGCGTTAGTGAGAATTAACTCATCCACTCTCAAGAAACATGTGCATCGCAAATGGCGTAAGACCATTCTTAAATCAACATCTAAAAATAAACCACAAAAAGCAATTCGCACCAAAAGCAGCAGCATACTGTTATCCTCTCTTCAATGGAGCACACCAGTGACCGCCCACCTTTAAACAAGTCTTCGTTCCGGAAGGATTTTTCTCATTCATCTTCCTCTGAGACATTAAAACATTTAAATTAAGAGTTGAAATCATAAAGCAAACCAACTATCTCTGAGATGAGTCACAACAAAATTCAAACTTTGATTTGAAGCAAAAAACAGTATAACATTGCTTAATGCCTTGCTTGAATGAATTTAACTACTTCCACATACAATTGTGATTGATGTAACAATAAAAAATAACAGTAAAATTAGCTGAAATTAATTGAGTAATTGAAAACGAATGGGGAGAATTGGTTCATGTGATAAATTGTGCCTCATGTTTTTACACGTTTGTGAATCAGTCTGAATAAACAATATAATGGCGTTAATGGGGATACTAATTTAAAAAGTATGTACACAACTCAAACACTTACAGTAGATATAACCACTTTGTTACGTCAAAATAAGATTTTTTTGTGAGTAAACAGCTTTGTGAAACTTAAAGTAAATCTCCGCATCTTAGTGTCAGGGATCTGTCACTTCGGTCTGGGGTTATTCATGGGTTTTGTGACAGAGCCCTGACACTCCCGTCATGTCCTGTTTTCACATGAGCGTGCGGCTTTGAGTGTGCTCGAGCCGTGCGCTCTCTCGTCTGCGTGCCTTGTTTCGTATTGGAGCAGTGTTCGGATCCCAGCACTCATGTCTTGAGTTTCGGTTTCGTGTCGGGGTTCGGACACTTGCGCTCCGTGTTCTGTCTCGTTGTGTGAGTGTGCAGTCTAGATTTCGCTCGGCCGCATGCTCTTCTGTCCACATGTGTTTTGTGGTTGCACGCAGTTCGTGTTTTATCAGCTGCGTGCATTCATGTTATGTCTTGTGCTGTGTGGCACGCAGCTTGTGTTTTTCATTGTCTGCGTGCTTTCACGTTGTCATGTCTTGTGTGAACTTGTAGCTTATGAGTATTCTCATTAGCTGCGTGTCGTGTCCTGTTTTGCATATGGCTGATGATTTTGTTTAATTTGGTAAGCATATCAAATGTTATAATTAAGAACATTAAATATAGGCCCAGTCTAAAAACGATCTATGCATTATTTCATTCAGGTTACATATATGGGCCTAATAAAACACATTGCAATTGATATGAGGGTACAAATATTAAAATACATTTATACCACTTCTATGATAATTGCCTCTAATTGCTAATGTGACTGCACCATTATCTCAATCTAAAATGAGCACTAACAAGAATGTTTATGTTGGCACTCTTGTTTTTCTGCATATTTATTATCAGTGTTTTCCAGATATCTTTTTATATGACTGCCAGCTGTGTTCCAGTAAGCGCATTACCTCGACAGGCGCACATCACCGATTCGTGGTTTAAGTAATGTACAAAGGCTTCGACTGACTCATGGATCTCTCACACCCTCAGAATCAGCATTGGAAGTCTATTCTTTACAGCAGCTCAATATGCATACTTAAATTAATGGGCTCCTCAATTCCAGGGTGGAGACAATATTTTGAGAAATTGACACAATGGTTAGCACTGTTTCTGGCTACAGTTGTACAAATACCATTTATTAAACTATTAAGTATAATTGTTCTCCTGACTGACTTTTTGTATTGAGTATTCTACTGAATTTAGAGTACAGGCTGTCCTGGTGAGAACAGCAGCCTATATATCATCCCATCCTTGTCTAATATTAAACATTCTTCGTGTGATTCCTGGGCATCGGTTCAAGAGGTCTGCTTGAGTGCTCAGACACCAGCGGGACAAGCCAAAAGAGGATGTTTCAAACACAATAGCAAATAAAAATTCTTCAGTCAAATAACCAACTCAAACACATCTTTTCCAATACCCACTTTAGCTAAGTATAGCAAACGTTTTCTCATAACGTCAACCGCTTTTGTTCTGCTAGAGAAAGGCAGACGGGAGGGAAACATTAATCATGGAGTGGTTTTGGTTCTGCCACTCCAATGTTTTTTGTTTATATATATATATATATATATATATATATTACAATCTGTACGTGGTTCAATGACATGACGTTTATTCAAAGATGTATTAAAAATGCTATTCATGCAGACAATGACTTGAAT
This sequence comes from Gymnocypris eckloni scoliostomus, assembly GCA_027564155.1. Lineage (NCBI taxonomy): Eukaryota > Metazoa > Chordata > Actinopteri > Cypriniformes > Cyprinidae > Gymnocypris > Gymnocypris eckloni. Next base: position 15,201,551 of record CM050435.1, read on the forward strand.
AGCATGCATTGAATATGTTTTCACTTGAATTACAAGTCATTTACATCCTTTTGCTGGGGTTTAGAGACAAAATATCTTAAATTAATGGAAATAGAAGGGGGAAAAAAGCCTCATTAGAGCTGAAATTCCTGACAAAACGTGCATTAGTAGTTTGGTGTTTATATATATATATATATATATATATATATATATATATATGTATATGTGAAATAATTGTCCATATTGGCTTTTTCAGGTTTTTTACCCATATTTTAAATGATGCATTGCATTGTGTTTTAGGGTCAAAAGAAAATAAATGTTAACTTAATGAATAATATCTTGGTATAAAATCACCAGTACCTTTTTTCCAGTGCATTGAAAGTATTTTACTTGATTTCTTTACTTTAATTACAATACATAAATTATACTTTTTTCAATTTTAGATTATTTCATAAAACCCTTTTAAATGTGTTAAATAAAAAATGGGTATTACATGTTTAGTAGAACATTACAATGATTTATTGAAAATATTTTCTAATGTATGAAACAACATAAACACTAAGATAAAAATCTTTGGCTCCTGGATTTCAACTTTTTAAAGGATTTCTCTTTTTCGTCATCTTAGGCATAATTATTTGTCATTGATGCAGGCTCAATATGATAGCATGAATATACATTGCATAGGTCTGTGTGAGCTGAACCTCTTTAACTTGAGGAGAGTGAATCCTCCATGTGGAGGATGTTGACAGATACTGTCAAGTATCAGAAAATGATAACTGCATGTGCATGACATGTACAAAATTGAAACAATTTGAGCTAAAGTCTCAGGGCTAATTTGACAGTAGTGAGTTAAAATGCCAGGAAATATTTTGCAAATATTTCATAATACAAACCCAGATGTGAAAGATAAGTCATTTAAGTCAGTGAAATATAATAATAAAAAATTTGTGGGAAACCACACGTCAAATTATTACCAGATTAAGCCTTGCACTTAATTTATTTTTCACAAAAAAAACAAGCCTACCCTGGTTGTGACCTAATAATTGGCAGTGAAAAAGAACAGTTCTCCTTGACATTTTTACCAATATACTAGGGATGACCCACTCCCTGAGGTGTTCTTCTTCCAACCTACACCCCACGAAACTGGGAACATAATGACTCTTCCAGGATTCTTAAAACGTGTGAATCTAATCATTGCATCTTCTCATTGTGTAACAGCATGACATCATTAGGTGAGATAACACACCTTAGGAACATGTCTATTAGAGTTTGAAGATTACTGTAGAGGAGCTTGTCATTGTCCTTAGAATAAATGTGTTCCTTATTACACTAAACATATTTTAGCATCATAAAAATTTACATGTTCCTGTTTTCCTTATTTGGTCACCTGCCTGTCCTTGTTTAGTTTGATCATTAGTTGATTCCCAGCACCTCTCTGTCCCTCATTATCCTGAGTCTTTAAGCCCCAGTCTGTTCAGTTCATTTTTGTTGGGTCTACTGGTGTCTACGTTTATTTGCGCAAGCTCCTGTTGTGATTATGCCCAGTCTTTCCTTGATTAAAGACCGTTAAAACATTTATTCATGCCTCCCACATTCTTCCAGCAACTGCTTAACATGACAGTAAGATTTATTAAAGAAGTTTTTAATTATGAGTTAAATCATTTTAAATAATCTAAATAAACTGTAGGCTGTATACGAAGAGTTCATTTTGCAAAAAAACGATAACTCTTTCGATAAAGAAAAATGTTTCAGCTTTTATTTTCCTTTTACGCCCTGAAGAAGATATCACAGGTTCATCAAGTTTGTCGAAATTATCCATCCTCGATCACTTTTAGTCAGCTTTGATGAAACTCCTCTCAGCTAGCATGTCTTTTTGAAGTAAAAGTAGCCATGTCACCTGACCTGAATACAGCGCACTGATTCATTAAAATTTACTTATTGGCTTCTGTTCAAAAACAACAAGGACACTTGTCGGCTTCGGCAGTGAACGTGAACTCGCAATGCCTTGAAAGTGGACAATAACAGCTTTTTTGACAAAACCTGTTTAGGCTTCAGATCGCGCTATATGTGGAGAATAATGCACGGTTCATTTGTTTTTAAGTGGCGTTTTTCGAAAATTAAATCTTCATATGAAGCCTAACACCATTTGTGATCACCCTTAAAGCTATTACATCCTTATATATATATAAAGAGTGAGAGATTATTTGACTTTAGTATCAATAGAATATTCAGACCTTGAGATACCTAGAGGATTTGGCCTTCAAAGCCACATCTATGTTCACAAACTGTCCAACTTTTTTGAATGTACTTTTATTTCAGGTTCAGTTCAGTTTACTCTTCAAAAGTGGTTCTGTAAAATAAAGTGTTAGCAAAAATGTAATTTAACTACTATTGTCAAAACGTCAACTGGACGTCAAGTAGTTATTCAACAGGTTTTGTGCAAACCTACCTTGGGCCTTCAGCCATAAAGTGGTCATATAATGCTACATGCACTTTTACAAGTTGTTTGCACTGGAATGTGTGTTGGCAGTGTGTGTACAAAACCACCCTATAATGATAAAAATCCAACCAGTGTGTTTTTTGTTTTTTTTCTACTAAAATCTTTACCCCTTTCTCAAATTGAAATCGAGCCGTCTGTCCGTGTGACGTCACACGGATGGAGGCCCCTCCTACGATTGTTGATTGACAGTAGCATTTTAGCACAGACTGCACTGGTGTCTTACCTCAGACCCGCCATGAGTGAGCTGTCGTCAGTTGTTTCACCACCAGACAGTGCTGGAAGTGTCACTTATGACATGTTGCCGGTACTCAACAGTATTTAAATCACACTAACAGGATGGGTCACCTCTCATCTTGACAAATCGCGTGTATGAATGCAAGCAGAGTCGGTCTACTGCAGAAGTTTACATTTACATTTATGCATTTAGCAGACACTTTTATCCAAAGCGACTTACAATGCATTTGTAACCCCCCCCGACACGGATCCGCACCAACTCACCGAGCGGGTCGCGAACCCGGGACTCCGGCGCGGGAGGCGGGCGCTCTAACAAGGAACGCCAAAGGCTACAGCCTCTAGCGCTAGACAGTCGCTAGAACGCCTCTTTTGAGGTCGGGGGAGTGAGGTTTACACACAGCCCTTACTGGCATACATCCGTTACACATTCAGGCTCTACATTTGCATTGTCAGTATTTTTTTTTTGCGCTGCTAACGTAATGCTCTACCACTGAGCCACAGGAACACTGTGTTGCTTTTAAGGAGTCACAGGAGTTGTTGCTTTTAAACTGTCTGGCCAGTGTGAGCCAAAGCTAACAAAGAGCTTGGCGGCCAATACTCATTGGCTCTTGCCAATGCTACGCTTCCACTGTCGGAGCAGTGCTACTCTAAAAACCCGCTCTTAACACACCTCTCTGAAGCAATTGGCATATAACATAATTTCACCAGCGAGGGGGAAAATTAATGAAAACTATCACAAAAGGAACTTGAGAGAAGCAGACATTTCGCCCTTATAAAGATTTGAAAAGTCTCCAGCATTTATATTTTACCAATGACTTACAATTTAAAAAAGTTACCGTGACAGTAATGTATTACTTTTTGTCAGAAGTGCGCATCAGTTATGTTAAATCCAACTATGTTTAATTAACTCACATAAAATGAAAAAACACATACTTGTTCAGTCGTGGCATCACCATTTATATGTAATCACAAAAATGCATAAAACAACTCAGTCCATGTAAGTCCAAAGGCATACACGTAGCTTTTAACACAATAGAAAAACATTGATAAACCCGTATGTTTGCATCAACTTCTTTAGAAAGATGGCGAATTTATATAATTTTTCCATGAAATAGGCCTAATATAATGTGAGGATGTCTGGGCGCTGTCCTGTTTCACTACAGGCTACTGTTATAATTTCAGCCAAATTGTGTAAGGTGCATGTCAGGAGAAGTAGAATCACAATGAATTACTCATTTGAATCTGTAGATTATAATGAAAACAATACTAAAAAAGAAAGAAAAAGAAAGTGAAAACGAAGCCCGTGCATCACTTTCAGGCATATTCATAATAAACTTTTTTTGGGGGCTATTGATGTTAATAACGTGTTTTAATGTCAGTTATAATTTCACCAACACATCTAATATTATCTGAGTTTCCATGTTCCCTTACGAAAATTAACCACGGTTTTAACACGAATAAGACAAAAAATCATGGTTCTTGTAGCCATGGTAACCGCAAATTAACCATGGTTTTGTTACTTCAAAATAATAATTTACAAAGAAGCATTAATATTATACTTTTTGTGGCTATAAAAACAGACCTATGCCAGTAGCTTTCAAATGACTTAAAATACATTATATAAAAACAATGAGACAATAATGATTGGTTAATTAATAATTGTATGGTTTCATTGAATAACACTGTTAAAATACATAATGTAATACAAAATAAATAATTGATGTGCATTACATGTTGTCACAAATGCCTACATATGCCGCCAAAGGCCTGGTAATTGCTGCTGCTACACTTAGAGGACAATCAAATCCTTTATAGGCTATTGACCAAACATTTCATTCAAATTTCCACTTAACCTTTCAGTTTGGCCACCTTTTTATATATATATATGACACAGCCTCTATAATTTCTTCAACAAAAAAACATGTGGACATCACAAACTTTACAAACTGCTTAATTTTCTTTTGCATGATTTCTGAGTTCTTGAGACTAAAATCAATCAGATAACTGTATTAATAAAATCATAGCCATAGATAGTTGTCTAGAGCTAGAATTGTAATTTGTAAATAATACAATTTATTTATTTACTTTTATATGTTATTAAGGCTCTATTTTGACTCATATAGTAGGTGTTTTATATTTTTCATACTTTCATAATATTTGAGGAAGGGGGCACAACAATACAATCCTGCTAAGGGCATCCCAGCAGTGGCCCAGGTAAGAAGTTTAGCGATTCTGAATGTATCCAGTCAGGTCAAGGCAGGAGGTTTAGTGGTCTTTGTCATCTCCCTGTGGTCCTGTTGGTTATCGCAGCTTGACATGTGCTTATTTGTTTTGAAAACGTTTATTTAATTATTGATTGACTGTGGCACTATAAATAGCCTACATTGTGAATTATGACGATTAAAAAGTACTTATTTAATATAAAAAATAAAAAAAATGGGGGTAATGGCACTTCTTTAGTTCCACTTCAAACACTGCCGCCAGAGCAGATGTAGACAAGAATGCTTCCTAAGCGATTGAGGTGTTTTGTTGTTGATGTAATAATGAACATAGCAGTAGTCATTTACTCCCATCATCTGAGCCACTGAAGAGGATTACGTTTGGTGTTGAAGGGAAAGTGCCCTCGATCCAGTCCATCTAATGTGTCTATTCATGCAAATCATTTGTGATCCAACTGCATCTACAGAAGAAGATAGGACAAGGTTTTTTAAATCGTAATCGGAAGAGAGTCAGCAGAGCTCTTTCTCATTTAAAGGAGACACAATACTGCTTGCTCTGAAAAGAGCTGATTTTGACAGGCTAAAAAAGGTGTTTTTACACTACCAATGAAAATATTTAACCAAACGATGTTACAGACTTTTCATTAAGACCCTAAAGAGTAATATCACCATTTTCCACAAGGAATAATGTAGAATAATCTCGCTGTTTTATTCTACATTGTGAGCTAGTAAGACAAAGTGAGAATGAAGGACATGTTTACTTGTTACTGTCATCAGAAATAATTGGAAAGTAATTTCAGAGGCAGGTATAACATTCGAATAAAAGATTACTAAGGCAAACTATTTGTTTTTTCCTGTAGAACAACATTTAATGATAAATCATCAAGAGCAGAAACGTATAAGGGGAAAAACAGGGTAATTTTGATTTAAGCTCAACTTAAAAATATATTGTAGGGTGTTTTTGTTAAATGAAACTCCTTAATGATGGGTTTATTTTTTACACACATACACAGGTTTTCAAAAGACATTCATTGCTGGAGTGAAGTCATGTGGATTATGATGTTTTTATCAGCAGTTTGAACTGTCATTCTGACGGCACCCATTCACTGCAGAGGATCCATTGGTGAGCAAGTGATGTAATGCTACATTTCTCCAAATCTGTTCCCATAAACAAACAAACTCATCTACATAATGGATGGCCTGAGGGGGAGTAAATGTTCATTTTGGGGTGAACTGTTCCTTTAAATGTATTTCTAATGCATGTTGTCACCAGAGCGTTGTTAGAACGTTTTAGTTGGTTTATGGGGTGTTGTATGTGGCTGAAAATGCAGACAAACAGATGGATAGATAGACAGATTTGTATGCACTTTAGGTGGAACGTGCTCTAAACTTCATGATTTAAACATAATTCATTATATCCACAAAGTTAGCTGTCAAGCAGCATAGTTTAGTTTAAGACAGAATTTCCCGAACTTGATCGAGACAGGCATGATCACCCTCTTAGTGCCACAGAGCCCCACAAACCTTCAGTTGGACAAGCCGGCAGGCTTTCTCAGGTGTTCAAAAAATGATGAGAAGTGAGTGCATTGTCTTGTTTCATGTTTGGATCAAATGAAGAAAACATCTAGCTGCTCCCCTTCTTGTTTATATCTCAAAAGAGACCATAACCATATATCAAAGCATCCCAATATATACAAATGCATTTAAGTGTATATGCATATACATTATTATTACCATTTATTAAATTTTCATATCTTTTACAAAGTCATTCCTGTAATGCAAATCTGAATTTTCAGTATCATTACTCCAGTCTTCAGTGTCACATGGTCCTTCAGAAATCATTCTAAATATGCTGATTTGCTGCTCAAGAAACATTTATTATTATCAATGTTGAAAAAAGTGTGCTGCTTAATATTTTTGTGGAAACATTTTATTATTATTATTTTAGGATTTTCTTTTCTTTTTAAATGACATCTAGTTCCTCAAAATAAACCAAACTCCTTAATGCATCATAAGAAAGCGTTCATTTTAGGCATACACGTTTCACTTGTTATATTCCTAAAGCTACTCCATTATAACAACTGCTGAACTACTGACATGCTGCTGAACATTTGCATTTGTGGTATTGCTACTTTCACTTTTTTAACTCTGTCCAAGGTAAGTTACACACATCATATGAGTTTTATCACAGGAGAGATTCTCCCACAGGGAGATTCGTCTTTTTTTTTCTCCAAAACAAGATGCTCTTCACCCATAATTGACAATGTGCTCATATGCCTCTTGATTGTGATTTAGTGCCTGTAGAAAAGCTTTTCATAATTGATCTTATGAGGCTGAGATCTGTAGTAGTTTCGCTCAGTCTATTTTCATTTCAGTTTAGATTGATAACTCTAATTAGAAAGAGGAAATATGGCTAATTAGACGAGACCAGTCAAACATGTCAAGCAGGTAATTGATCATACGAACATGTGGGCTGTTACAGGAAGAAATCTATTTGACTGAAAACTCCATATAAATTGATATGCAAGCATGGGTAGACATCCATAATTCGATTTTTCATTTCAAAATGCTCATTAGGTTGTAACAAATGTATTTGCATGCATATGCGAATATAGACCTGAATTAAATATGCATTCCAGCCCAATGAAGCAAAATCTAGCTAACAGAAATGCTGGTTTGACATCATTCTGACATTTAAGTGAAGATTATTTCTCTGGAAAGTAACAGATCACTTCAAACGATCGTCCTCCTGACCTGACCACCCCCGCAGTCGTTTTTCTGCTTTGATAAATGATTTTATGAGTAGGCATATGGCTGTGAAGCTGCAGGTCAAACGGACACGAGGAGGCTCAGTGATACATGTTTGTATTGCTCTTAAAGAAATAATTCACCCCAAACTTAAAAACATTCTTTATTGGAACAGATTTGGACAAATTTAGCATTACATACAGTGCTGGGTATAAATGTTAGTATGTAAACTGATTCCAAACTACATGATGAAAACATAATCCATCCATTACATTAGACATTTTAGGTAATTTAATCAGACTACTTTTTGATTACTTATTGAACTAACTTGTTTACCGCATTGATTTAAATATTGATATACAAATAACTAAGAATAAGAAAATATGCTCCATTCATTATACATTTAACGATACAAAGTGCATTAAACATTATACTTTTAGTCCAGGTTTTCCAAACTGGGAACTGTAGGGTGTTTGTGAGTTTAATGAAAGTAATTAATTAAATCATATAAATGTAAAATGACCAACCAACATCAGAGAACTGTGAACTGTGATACTTAATTGTTAAAATATTTATTTTAAAATCGGGAATTACCTAAACATTTGGGAATGCCTGCATAAGAAACAGAGTGAATTTGTGCATTTGGATGTGTTTGAGAGACAAAAGCCTTACAAAGACACAGTAATACATGGTTAAATAACCTACTGAGTGATACTTCAAATACACATTAATGTGTTCACCAGTAGTTGATGCAATGTTGAAACACTTCTTAAACCTGAAATGATTTTTGTGAAATGAAAAAGATGAAAAAGAGGAGAATCAATAAATTATGAATAATATATCGCTACTGTGTCAGTATGTAATAATGTAATCAATAAGAGAGTAACTGTAGTCTGATTACGAGTATTTTCAAATGTAATCTATTTACAAGTACTTAATTTTTGGAATATTATTTCGTAATCCAGATTACATGTAATCAGATACTACTCAGCTCTTATTACATCTCTGTTCACCAATGGATGCTCTGCAGTGAATGGGTGCCATCAGAATGAGAATCCAAAAAGCTGATAAAAACATAAAGTAATCCACTCGACTCCAGTCCATCAATTATCGTTTTGTGAAGAAAAAAGCTGTTTGTAAGAAGAAATACCATCATTAAGGCATTTCAACTTTAAACTGTTGTATTTGGCCAAAATACGAGTTCATAATCTATTATAATATCCCTCCAGTGACAGCTTGTTGTAGTGTTTTTAGAAGCTGTTTGAACTCTCATTCTGGCACCCATCCACTGCAGAGGATCCATTGGTGGGCAAGTGATGTAATGCCAAATTTGTTCAAATCTGTTCCGCTAAAGAATGTTTCTACATATATATCTTGGATGGCCATGAGTAAATATTCAGCAAATTGTCATTTTCGGGTGAACTATTATTTAAATGTTTCAAAAGTCACGCACAGCCGATAGCATTTGTGGCATTATTTTGATTACTACCAAAAAATTATTTCATCTTGTCTCTAAAATCAAGGTAATAACGAGGCACTTACAATAAAAAGTAAATGTGCCCCATTTTTAGAAACAGAAATGTCAAGTCCATCATTTTATAAAAGCACTTCTAAGTGTTCTTTTAAAACTTGTTTATTTGAGCTGTGAAGCTGTTGAAACTATTTTTTTACATTATTGTCAGTTTTGAAGTTTATAACATTGCATTGTGTAAAAGTTTATATGATTTTGCGCATTAAAATTTTAGTTTGTTTTTCACACTGAAATCCTGTTAACATGCATATTGTTTACATTTTGTAACTATTACTATTAAACAGTGGGTAATACTGTATAATGTTTACATATAGCCCCATTCACTTCCATTGTACGTGTTCCACCAAGATTTGTTTTATATATTTATATATACAGGTATATTTATTTTTATATTTATATAAAAATATGTTTGATTGACCTCATTTGCACATTTTGGACGAAATGTAATCTGCAAAAAATGTTCGGTTTTGCAATTGCATGTCAAGTTAGCTTTGCAGATTTATTTTGTCATCCACGACATAACATGAATCATGCAAAAGGAGCTGAAATGCATCTTTCTGACTTACCAGACATTACACTTCCTCATTCTGCTTCACCAAACCTTGCCACCCAAGTTTAGGGGATATGTTAACTAGTAGAGCAGAGCTGAGGACTGCAAGCGTCTTGGCACTGACTTCTGCCACCTTTTCCTTTGTTAGCTGCTTCTGTTTGTGTACATGTTTTATTGATCAGCTGTACGGCAAGCCATGTGGATAAGCAATGTCTGGAACAAGTCAAACTGGCTCCCCTACTTCATATTTAGCACTTTATTTAAGATTCATGCCTTTACTGTCATGCACTGAGACTCATGATCACTGCACAGCCCTGCAGAGCTCTAACTGGACTGAAATGATTGTCTCAGCATCCATTGCCTTGAAACTACACGAGTTTGTAGTTTGAATGCTGTTGCATGCCTCAGGAGCAATTCGAATCAATGATATTGCTACACTTATATCAACTTCCTTTTATACAAACATTTCAACAATTTAGCTTAACAGGTCTTTGTATCCGTCCTAGATTCCCTTATGTAGACATTTCCATCAAAATACTGAATGGAAATTTGGATATAACATTTTTGGCTAGGGCTTTCAATTAATTCGATTCATGAGTCATAAGGTTTCGATTGGATTCAAGAAAGATTCTTGCAAATTCAGATTCGATTCAAGAATGATTCACGATTAAATATGATGTGATTCGATTAACGGTTCGATTATGCATTCTTCATGTGCATTCACGGGATTATTTTAAATACTTCCCCTAAATTCTTTAAATGCTTGGTCGGGGCGAATTACACAGCGGTCCATATGGAGTCAGAGAGTGAGGGCAAAAAACAAAAACAAACAAACAAAAATGTATCCATTGTTAGATGTTAGTTTAATGATGTTATATGGCATGACATATGGCAAGGATTCATTCATTTGATTCTCTGCTTTAAAATCGAGTATTGGCCAAAATCAACGATTCAAGATTCAAAATGTATGTTTCAACGATATGCATCGTCAGGGTTTGTTATCAATGCGTCGAGAAAACAAGCGAATCCATTGCACCCTATTTTTGACTCTTCACACATTGTGAAATATTTGATTACATTTAGTAATCAAACATAAAGTACAATATTACAATATAAAATATTTGTATGTATTTTTTCTACAGGTCTATTTTTATGTTTGAATACGTTTTAAAATGCAATTTAAGCTGAATTTTCAGTCTTCAGTGACACATGATTTTTCAGTAATCATTTCAATGTTCTGATTTTCTTATTATATCAATGCTAAAGACAAATTAGTTGTTTTTTCATGATTCTTTGATGATTCAAAAGAACACGATTTATTTGAAATAGATTTTGTATCAATGTACACATCTTTAAATCTCACATTTGATCAATTTAATACATCCTTGCTAATTAAAAATATGAATTTAATTTGTTTTTATCTCACTGACCCCAAGCTTTTGAATGTTAGAGCACTTTTCAAGGTAAAAGTTCTTCTTTCAAAATACAACTATTAATTCATAAATACCATTCAGATTTTTAACATTGCACAACCTGAACTAACCTTGGCAAATTTCAGGAGATTTACTGACCTTGACTGGGAGACTAGCAATGAAATTCTGCTAGGAAAGCATGTGCTTGTATTTGGTGCTATCTGGGAACAATAAAAAGAGAGCCTTGAATGCTTTTGTACCCTATATAATTAATGATTACATTCAGTCTATTTGTTCCCTTTTATTCCAGACAGTAGGCTAAATAATAATCCTTGCAGAATGGACTTTGTTTTGTCATTATAAAGAACATTTAGAGTTATCTGCACAGTTTCAGAAAGCACTCCATGGAGTAAAAGTGCAGTGCTGGGATTTCCCGGCCATTAGCATTACTAGAGATTTTATTTATGATATGATGAAAAAGTCAATTTATCTCATAAGAATATAAGCGTAAGCGAAAGAAAGAAAATTCCAGTGATAAAATTAGCCCTTAGCAGAGGAGTTTTGCTTAATGAATAGACCTACATTACAGAGCTTCCTTCCAGCTATCTTTAAAGAATGTACTGCACTTTGCCTTAAGCAATTATTTTCCCAAGATGCTGCCATCTAGAATTACACTCCAAATTACAGGTATGCATTTGGAGGTTAGAGTGTATCCCATCATTCAACACTGACAAATATGGAGTTAAATTAGCAGCTTTGCAGACAACAGCGCCATTAACTCACATCTGCTGTAGTTCTTCTCCTACAGCAAACTCAACTGCCCCATATGCAAATGACTCTGATTATGTAAATGCTTCTAAATATGACAGCTATTCAGTGAGGAGACAATTAAAGTAGCATCGCTCTGTGGAATCAAGCTTGATCCAACCGGAGCCAAAACACGAGGGGAACGTTTTACTCTGCGTGGGCCTTCCTGTTATTTAATGCAACGTTCTCTGCATGAGACTAGCTTGACGATATTTCACACTATTTATAATAAAGCCAAATGAGATTGTGGAAGAAAACATTGAAGAGGTCAGCCAATGTCATTCAAAGAAATGTGCTAGTGAGAATATTATCCTTGGAGTCTTTTGTAGACGTATGCATGTAGTCACAGACATATCTTAGACAGTCCACATGTTATATCAGAATCAGAATCTCGTTTATTGCCAAGAATAGTACATGTATGAGGAATTTGTCTTGGTAAATTGGTGCTCGATAAGACAACAGAAATTCACAATTGAATAATAGAAACAGTAAGGTAACTATTTTAAAGATACATTTAGGAAGATAAAATAAAATGTAAATAAAACACAACATAAAACATTTACTCTACATTTGTGCAGAATATGTAAAGTGGGGCAGTAGATTTCTGAACATTGTGCAAGATGTGCAGTGAAGAGCCAGTGCAACTGATTACAGTCTGAGGAGTCCATGGGCGTGAGTAAGAAACCCTGATGGGTCCTGGGTATTGTTAATAAGGGCAGTTACGGATGGAAAGAGACTATTTTTGTGGCATGAGGTCCTGGTCCTGATGGACCGCAGCCTTCTGCCAGACGGAGTGCTTCAAACTGTTTGTGTCCAGGGTATATAAAAGATATAAATAATAATACTATTATTATTTGGGGTTTGTTTTTGTTTTCTTTGACTAGGGGTGTTGGGGTGTGTATTTGGTCAATTTGTAGTGGAAAACACTAGTTTTGTCTTGTGGCTTTGAATTGCAGGGAATACTGGAGATTTTTGTCACATCTACATTTATATTTACATTTATACATTTAGCAGATGCTTTTATTCAAAGCGACTTACAGTGCATTCAGGCTATACGTTTATTGTCAGTATGTGTGTTCCCTGGGAATTGAACCTACGACCGTTTGTTCATGAACTGGTGTTCTTCTTGCCGATTTGACATTTACTATAAAACACTCTCTCACATTTGTAACCCATTTCTTTCTAAGTTATGTTATAGTACATTGTATGCATAGTTGAACACAGTAAATGCACTAGTGAGCACACACACGTGCATGTTTGTATGTGTATTACTCCAGGGACCAGGGACGGGGTCTCTCACGATTAAATCAGTTACATTGCATGCACTGTGATGGCTAAGGGACTTTGCATTGAGATCCCACTCAGAAGACGACAGGGTACCTCTCACTGAAGCAATCCGGACGTGGGACCAAAATAGAGAGAGAGACGAGAGAGAATAGTACACCCACAGGATGGTACATCCCTTACTTTTTCGGCTGGCATGTGTGCCAGTCCCCTGTGGCTCCGTGGGGAACGATGGGAGAAGAATGGAGGTGACAGAACGGACTGCGCCAGTAGATCTGACGTGCGGTGGAGGAATCAAGGCCAGCACTGGCACGTCAACAAACCGAGAAAACAACAGTGATAATGAGATCTCATTGTTCAGCGACAGGCCGAGACTTGTGTAGGAGTGCAGGTGACTTATTTCTAGTAGTAATGTGTTCAAATCGTCTGTATTTTTAATTATCATGTTACCATGGGGACCTAGATGTAAAGACAGAGGATGAACGTTTATTTTTTCAGCATATCTCTCCATAAGGGAAGTTGAAGCATAAGGTGTGACTGATTAATATTACTGACCAGTAAAACTTTCTTTATGCTACTGTATATTATCTTGGATTCAGTGCCGTCAGATGGTTTTATTTCAATTAGCATTGGTTTTGTTTTTCATGTTGGAACTGATTGGTCATATTATCTCAGCTTATGCACCACAGCATTATTTAAGAATAAATTTGGCAATATTCACTCAAAAACGATAAAGTGCCTGAGGTCAAATGATTAATCCATTAAAAAGAAATACAAAACCTGTGTTGATAAAAACCCCATAAAAAACACAAAACATTTTCAATCAAATATTTAGGACAGCATAATGAGAAATTTAGGCTCTAAGCTATTTTTTTGTCGGTAGTGGAATAAAAACTTCTCTACAGTTCATTCTACAAAGTCATTATGAAATAAATCCAAAGGTGCATCTGTCTGCAAAGGACTGAATACATAATATATTTGGCAGACTGTTTCGGTTTTAATTAGTCTTAATTTGTGCATTCTGTTGCATAGTCAAAAAACATCTTCAGCTCTCCTAAAAGTAAAACTTTTTTTGGATGATGAGTAGAGAGAATGCGCTGGAAATAAAGTAAGCAGATTATTTTACTGCGCCAATTAAGAATGAAGCTCAGCTCATTAACCAACATAAAGAGACACTTTCCTGCCATTTCAGACCATTTTTGTTTATATAATCAAGGTGCAAAATAATAATAATATTATTATTATTATTATTATGTGTGAAAGGCTTGATAGAACTGGAAAATTCTTTTCTCTCAAGAGTGGTGATATAACACATGTTGTGTAGGTCCGTCAATCATAACTAAGCTAATTTATAACAAAGATCATTTATAATTTTTCAGCCTGAATTTTGTAGAATATTTGATTACTCTACACTTAATCAGTGAACTTTAATTTACTTTATATACACATATTTAAGCATGAAAATAAAGAAGAGGGATTAATAATGTTAATGTATTATCATCTTTGTTATTATTGACTAAGACATACACTTTCCATTATAATAATAATGTGAAGGACTGTACAGGTACATGGTACTGGACTGAAGAAGATTGTTCAAATAACACAAACTGACTCCATAAATCCATAATTTCTCAGTTCCAAATCTGTATAATTTTCTGTCACACTACATTTATAGCCTGTGAACATAATTTACATCTGTCACGATTTTTCTCATTTTCTAGGCCTATCTCAGTGTGCACCTGTTCTCACTCCTCAAAATTTAGATTGTTACCAAAATTAAGGTCAACATGAGACACATTGAATAACCTTTAAATAATATGGCCTCTTTTCTTGCTGCAATTTTATATACCAAAACATTTTTTTGAAATCATTGCTTACTGCAGATTCATTACAATAGCGCAACTGACCTTACTCCAGCAATATACTTACAGTCTGGGCTCTCTTAAAAAGCACATGTCTTTATTTATTTATATTCAGTCCCAATTCATTATTCAAACCATTTGTAGGCAGTCAGGATCTCAAGAAGTCATCAGAGGAGGCACTGGATCTGGTTGATCTGGTAGTTTCTGTATGTCCGTGAATTGAATAGTCACTGAATGAGGTTTGTTATCAACAGAAACAGACAGACTGTCATTCTCCAGTCCTATTTAATCAGCCAAACCACAGGACACCAAGACCCTGAAGCCCCATACTGGGAGCCAATCTTTTCCAGCTTTAGCTCTACAAAACCTGGGAAGGAGAATATTGACATGCAAGTAACTATATTTGGATTTATAGAGGCACTTTCACAGACTTCCTCAAGTCTGGCTCTAGACCAAAGAGTTGCAATATAGTCCCACTGCAAAGTTCTTCACAGTCTTGAAATAAGTAAGCATGCCTCTAGGTATTCACAGGATTGTCACCATGCATTTCTTCAAACTTCACTCAATATTCTAACCATAAAGAGCCGCTTGCTGAGGCAATTCTATATGAAAAGTGAATTAAAAATAAACAAATAAAAAGGCATGTGTCTGGTGACACACTCACATTATATTTTATACCACATGCATACTTGACACAATGTGATTTAGAAAGGACCCAAGGCTGCTCAGAAAATAATAATTACAATAAGCCATATGGTG
Source organism: Gymnocypris eckloni scoliostomus (assembly GCA_027564155.1). NCBI lineage: Eukaryota > Metazoa > Chordata > Actinopteri > Cypriniformes > Cyprinidae > Gymnocypris > Gymnocypris eckloni. The sequence goes on from CM050435.1 coordinate 15,217,436, forward strand.
AACAGAGCTACATCTCAGCAAACACGCTGGAATTTTCTCTGCAAGAAAATGGAATGGACACCGAGTAATATTTCCTATCAAAAAGTCTGACCTCAATTTACGTTGCTGAACTATAAAATCTGTCTGTACACGCTGCCTATATAAGTACTGTCCTGACAGCTTTCAGAATGATTAACATAGTCACACTTACAGTAGAATCAATCTAACAATCTGTGTGGAGGCATCATACCTCTGCATATAAAGTCAAGATCAAATATTCACTAGCATAACAGTATTAACTGCTTAGAACATATACTACACAACTACTTATAGTACTTTAAATGTTAGTCAAACAGTCTTTTCCTGTCTAAGTGGGCAATTCCTGGCAAGATGAAGCCCACTTGTGCAGAAGAATGTTGGCGTGGATCATTTTATAAACGTATCTGTTGTTCTCAAAACGTTAGCACAAAAAAAAGATTTTTATTGTTCATGGACCTTTTTACCATTTTAACTGAATGATCTTAATTTTATTTAAGCATAAATACTTGTTTCTGATGGTCTTGAGAACATAAAAAAATTACTTTACCATAATGTTTGTCTATAATGTTCCATTAATGTTTTCTTTAAAATTCACATAAACAATACGTTCTTAAAGAAAGTGAATGAATGATGACTATATATATATATATATATATATATATCCTCCTGAGACCCAGTATTGGGGTTTTTGCTCAGGAGGTATACATCACATTACATTATAACATTTATGTAATGTATATAACCTACCAGTCAAAAGTTTTTGAACAGTAAGATTTTTTAATGTTTTTTTTTTTCTGTTCACCAAGCCTGCATTGATTTGATCCTCAGTTTTATACATCACATTACAATATAACATTTATGTAATGTATATAATGTAATTGATTGCTGATCAGTAAGATCTTCCGCTAATCATTACTCCTGTCTTCTGTCACCATGAGCCTGCATTGATTTGATCCAAAATCTGAGTTTTTCAGTTTTCAGTTTCATTTTTATTCATATTGTAAAACAGATACAACGATTTTTCAAGCCTCTGCATAAAGATCCATAAAGATCAACATTTATCTGAATTATGTTAATAAAAAGTGATTTCTATTTCAGATTTAAAAGTTCTTCTAAGATCTTTCTATTCATCAAAAAAAAAAAAGAGCTGTTTTCAACATCATCATAATAATAAATGTTGCTTGTTTTTGCAAAATTCTAATCATTTCTGAAGGATCGTGTGACTGATGATTACACTAATATCAGCTTTGAAATCACAATAAAACTATTTAGAATATATTCAAATAAAAACTTATTTTAAATAGTGAAAATATTTCTAAATTGTACTGTTTTGAATGCTGTACTTTGGATCAAATAAAGATATAAAGACTTGCTGCACTAAGAAGAGATTGCACAAAATCTTAATGTTCAAAAACTTTTGACTGGTAAGATGTCAGGCAACTTTTTTCTCTTTTCAGTGCATGTTTGTATTCAAATACACTGCTGGAAAATAACTACTAATAATGATTTGTTTATATACTACAAACAGTTGTTTATCCCTAATTTGAGGCAAAGTAGTTTCTATACTGTAATTTCAAATGCTATGTCAATTAGCTGCCTATTGTTCATATAGATTGTCAGAGTGGTGAAAACATTAACAACCATGATACTGTAACACCACCAAACTGTCATTTTTTTCAGAAAAACAGCTGTTTATATCAATGGTGACATTTGCGTAGAGAGGGTTCAGACATTTAAATTTCTCGGTACTTTCATCTCAGCAGACCTCCTGTGTCATGAACACACACATTAATCATCAAGAAGGCACAGCAGCGCCTTCACTTCGTGAATCCGAATAAAGAATCAGGTCATGTCAGACCTGTCTCTTTGGAGATCTTTATTCACACTGGCTCTTGAAAGCTTTACTCAAACATACTTGTATCGCAGTGATGGAATTGTAGCTGTATAGGCAGAGTGTGTGTGTGTAGAGGATTATTAATCTAGCCCGTCTGTAAAAGTAGGCTCATTGTGTGTACGTTCATTCTCTCAGAATCACACACATTTGAGAAATGATCAAAATGTAGGACATCAGAACATTGAGACCACAACAGAAAGGCCTTATATTCTTATTATCAGAATATTTTGTCACAGGGGACAAAATGGATAACCAGTAATCGGTTTTAGGGAACAGAAACAAAATGGAAAATTGCCACTATACTGACATTTTACATTTATTTCAATATGAAAGCAAAAGGCCAGGGTCAGAACAGATCTAATATAGTACAAAATGAGTTTAGTGTTTCATCTCATTGAACTCATTTGAGGAGGTGATGTCTGAAACGCACACAAAATGGAGCATTCGTTTAAAAGAGATCGTTTTTTTAAATAAACCAGATGGTTTTCTTTTTCTGTAGGACAAAAATATGAATCATTGAGAATTATTTATTTGTATTTCCTTTCCATGGAATAAGCTTTCAATTTAAAAAAAAGATCCAGAAACACCATAAAAAGTACTAAAATGAGTGGCTAGTGTGCTATATTTCAAGTCCTCTTAAAAAGTTTAATAAATTGATTACATTATATTAATTTTGATTACATTATATTCATATTCATTTGTTCATCAATAATTGTTATATTCATTGAAAATCCCCGCAATATGCTTCTTTAGCACATTCGTGAGATTTCAAGATATTTGATATCCAGCTAATGAATGAGTTTGGAGTCTTTTAATATGGAGCTGATATGCTTTGAGGTCATAGGGTGACGCAGAGGAGACAAATTGTTGAATAAAGTCATTATTTTGTTTTCTTTGTGCACAAAAAGTATTCTCATAGCTTCATAAACTAACAGTTGAACCACTGATGTCACATGGATTATTTTAACGATCTCATTGCTACATTTCAAGGAGATAATGTAAGAATTGTTGCTGTCTATGAGAGGGTCAGAAAGCTCTCGGAATGCATCAAAAATATCTTAATTTGTGTTCCGAATATGAATGAAGGTCTTACAGGTTTGGAACAACATCAGGGTGAGTAATTAATGACAGAATTTCCATTTTTGGGTGAACTATTCCTTTAAGAGGTCATTGTGCTATAAAAACATCATGTACGTTTCAGAACTCAAAACATTATCGTTAGTCTTATATAGAAGCCAGTCTGCTAAAACGCCAGGTTGTGGAATATGCCACTCTATGAGGTAATAGTGTGGCTAACCACCACCTCGCAGAAGAAGATCAACGCCTGCTTCTACATCACTGCCTGTTTAGCCATGCCCACCGACTTGCATATGTTGTGTAAATAATGAGCGAAGCCAACATAGGTCTACGCAGAAACCAAACGATAAAGATCGCTCCTAATACTAAGACTGAGTCAGAATATTTCTTCTAAATTGTGATGTTTTTGATGTAAAAATCTTGTTAACATTACAAGGAGACCTCAGAGACAGTTCATGACCCCTTTAATTCCATGCCAATCCTCTCACAAACCTGTTTTTCTCTCATTTGTGAAAACTGAAAGCCGCAATTCCTTTGTTCACTGTAATTGCACAGAAAAGATCCATCACAGAATTTTAAAGTTTTGTGTTCCATTGAAAAGTCAAAGAAAGTCCAAATGGTTACAAGAGGGTAAGGTGTCATTTTTGTGGTGAATAATGTATGAACTGATGAAGTAGCCTCTGCGAATTGTGACATATTCCTTTCAAAATGAATTTTTAGTCTGCAATTCTGGTGCATGTTTGAAGGAGGGGTCTTTAGTCATTATGTGTATGGTTAATTATTAACGTTGTATTGTTGCAACTCATGCATAATAATTAAGCCTGCTATATTACACTGAAATTAGAAAAAAATGAGGACTAGGAGAGTTGAAAACCGACAAAATGTTGGAGGGAAATGCAGTATGTGTGTTTTTTGACACATCTCTGCCTTCACCTCAGCTATGATTAATGCTGCGTGTGGAATTGCTCCAAGCTTTAGATAATGATGGAGACTGTGCTCCTTATGTTCAGAACACATGCTAATGTGTCCGCCTGTAACCTGTCTGGATTTCACAGTCCACTCAATCACTAAAAGAGAGTTCACAAATGGAAAAAGGTCTAGATCTTACCACTCAACAGAAAAAGAAAAAGAAATGGAAGAAATGGACTTTCTTCCCACAGCTCACGTCATTCAGAGGAAATGTTGTGGTCAGGAAAGGACAATAATCCTTCTTGATTCCTTTAGAAAATGTCAGAGACTTATATTTTATACATTAGAAAACAGGTATATAATAAAACGTAAATGTTTAGAGAATGCTTGCACCGCTTTCAAGATTATTTAGTTCAGAAAAGAAGACTATTTGTGAAAGTACAGCACATCCTAGTGGATACAGAGGAACTCAACGCTGGTTTGGCTTTGTAGTATCTACACAACAACAAAAATCAATGTTCTGTTGTCTTTAATCAATGTATAAATCCACATACATGAAATAAATTTCACAATTTGTTGAAGTAGCAAATGTTAAGTACAAATTGTTTCACAAAAAACAATAACTGGGTTTGCAAACAACTGGAACAATTCTCATTTCATACTAAGAAAAAATAGTTCATTTGTACAGTCTTGTTTGAATAGACTGATTAAAAAGCTAAAATACAACAATTATACATATACACATATCTGCAAAGATTCTACATTCAGTGAGTAGGCAGCAGATACAGAGACACATTTCATACTGGCAGAAAATAACAAATTATCTCATGTTTAGCATTCTGAAGCAAAAAAACATCCATACAAAAGCTTCATCTTAATTGCTTTTAAAAATGTAAATGGTTAGTTTTTTTTATTATTAAAAGCATTTGAACAGAAAAAATGTTTGGTTTAACTGTAAACAGTTAAGCTCTGTTAGTTAGCATAACTCTTTATTGTCAGGCTCAGCAGACGGCCAGACCACAGGGTCTGAGATACATAATTAACTCCCATGACCTGCAGTGAATTTAATCATTTCCTTCCAGTTGCACTCTGAAAAAATGTTTGGTTTAACTGTAAACAGTTAAGCTCTGTTAGTTAGCATAACTCTTTATTGTCAGGCTCAGCAGACGGCCAGACCACAGGGTCTGAGATACATAATTAACTCCCATGACCTGCAGTGAATTTAATCATTTCCTTCCAGTTGCACTCTGAAAGAATATCCGTTTATTAGATTTGTCCTAAAAAAAGACACGGATGCAAATAATCAACCAATTTTACACATTTTCTTTTCTCATTAAATGGCTCAAACGTCATCGTCAGACACTTAAGGCTCATTAAAACATGAAAAATTGAGCTCCTTCAGATTTCCAACATTACTCGAAAACAAAAACCTGCACACCATTAACAAAAAATGAAAAAATTGGAAACTTCAATACAAAACATTCTACTGGAGGTTAAAGGGTTAAACCTTCAAAGGGTTTTTAACGACTGTCAGTCTGTCAAGGACTAAATGATGCACCATACAGTGATCGGTATGCAGTTTTTTTCCACCATGTCAATGACAGTGTGAAATTTAAATGAATGGTGTCGTTGGAAACTTGTCGTGTATGAGGTAGGTATGAATGGGTAGGGAGGACCAATGATTGTCAAGAAAACTGAAGGTGCATCCAAAGCAGTACTTCAATCACAATTTTCAGTTAAATGTTTGACGAGATTTATAAAGGAATTTAAATGGAACTCCAATTCGCTTGACAACATGAAGGTAGCTACACATTAGACTTGTTTTCAACGTCCTGTTTATCATAATAAAATATTCCTGTAACCAAGCATAAAAGAGCTTTGATGAAGTTTCTAAATTACAGTGTGCACGTACTGTCAAAATAGTATTTACAGAACAATTGAAAGCCTCTGCAAAAATCTACTTTGAAAGGGGAGCTCATTGAGACAGCTTGTACATTTTTATTTCAAATTCAGTTTCATCCACAACAGCAGGCTGCAGAGAGCAAAGTCCTGTATTATTTATTCCCTCTTTGATTTGCATCTTCAGCTCATAATGTAAGCTTTTTAAATGACAGTTCCCTTCACATTGCTTTGGCCCATCCATCAGGTAATGTCATTTCCATTAGCAGGGCAGAGCAGTGTGTGTTCTTTGGTTGCATTGTGATTGAGTGGTCCAGAGATATCCAAATAATTGCGACAACCAGTGTCCCGTCTCATGCTGGCCATTCAGATGTGTGTTGATGGCAACCATGCTGTATCCAATCTAGGTGCAATTTTGACAAACAAATCTAATAATCTTAAGTGTTTCAACACAATTTCTGACTACTTAAGCATATAAAAGCTCAAATGAAAACAGTTCAGGCTAATCAGTATGAATTGTGTACTTACTGTCCTTAATCAGAAAAGCACAGTGTCGGGTTCTGGGTCTGGGAATGACGTGAAGCTCTTCCGAATATCCTGAGAAAGGAGTGATTCTTGCTCGCAGTGAGGAGGAAGAATATAAGGAAGTTCAAAGAGCGGAACAGATCCCTTCAAATCAACCGGAGGGTAAAGACCTTGGGTCAAAAAGACAATGGAGTTGAATGAAACCAGAAAAAGCCAAATGTCTTGAATATATTACAGTTAATACTCTTTGAACTGGTCTTCATAATTTAACTCTTGCAGTCATAATCCTTAGTCATAGTCATATACCATAGTATTTGGATGGTACACCAAGGTATGTTAAAGAACACCATAGCAGTACAATGGTATGTGCCCAGAAAAACCACGGAATTACCAATGTAACATACCCAACAAAAAATATTTTTGGATGTGAGTCAAATTGACCCCAACACAACAGGAGGGATAGACAACCTGAATTGAATTACTGAGAAATGTATTGTTTATTGTACATTTAATCCTTGATGGTTTAGTCTGATTTAATAATTAATCTCCTGGTAAAATGGACCAAAGGATAACACTAAACAAGAAAGATCGATCAACCACAGCTCACTTTTTGGCATTTAGACACATGAAAATTTGAAACAGATTTCACAATAACAATAAACCACCATGCAACACTGAAAGAGCAGGTCTCCCAGTATACCTGAAGAGACATTTCACTACAGTATGACATTTTTGATGAGTTACAATATACAGAGCAAGCATTTCTCTTACCTTTTTGTTTCAGGTCTAAATATGGCTTGTCATAATCTTTAGTAGAGCCGATCTTCTTCTCTTGGCTCTGTAGACCTGACACTTTGGGGTCCACAGGATGCATTGGAACGTAAGCAGAGTCCCACTCATAACTCTCATCCACAGAGCCTCTTCTAGATCTAACGTCAGAAGATAAATGTGAGGTTTTTATTATGTTTAATGTGGATACCCTTAAATCAGGGATCTCCAACCCTTCTCCAAGAGAGCTACTGTCCTGCAGACTTCAGTTCCATCCCTGCTCCAACACACCTGCTTGTAATTATCGAGAAGCCCTGAATGAAGCCACTGGAAGGCAAGCCTGTAACCTTTAGCTGAAAAAGTGTAATGACTCAGATAATTAGGATCGAGTAAGTTAGAAATACCAAGGGCTCACACGAAACAAGGGGAATCCGCTTTTAGCTATTATGGCGCCCGCAGTTGGAATCAGCTTCCAGAAGAGATAAGATGTGCTAAAACATTAGCCACATTTAAATCCAGATCAAAACTCATCTGTTAAGCATTCTTAACTGTTTGAATTCATTTTAAATAAAGTTTTTAATAATTTTAAAAGTTTTTACTTTTACTTTTAAGTTTTACTAATACTTTTTAAGATTGTTTTAATTCCTTTTATGTAAAAAACTTTGAATTGCCATTGTGTAAGAAATGTGGTATATAAATAAACTTGCCTTGCCTTGCTATTGCTAACACTTCTGATCTGGTGGTACACAGAGAAGGAAACCAGAGGCCGATTTTTTTTTTTTTTGAAAGGATGTCAATGGAGGAGAGGCTTCACTACGCTGAATAAACAGCTTTTGTGTGGAAACTGCTTATCATTTAATGAATAGAAATCCTATCGGCTAATTTTCAACTTGTTGGCTATTAAACAATAAGCTAGTTTTGGATTGTACTATTTTTAGAGTTTATACCAAAATAAAGCTATTTTATAAGAGAAGTCAGACTCTTTGCAACAGGTAAGATTTAGTTTACTGCATTTCTTATACATTTCTATAATATCTGTAAGCGGTGATTGACTGTCAAAACTCTTGACTGAAATTCAGTGACATCTAAGCTGTGATGTGATTGGTTATTAAGGCACACGTGATCCCAGTCGACTGTTACGCTTTCTCCAATGCTAAGTAATGAAGACCCTCATATCTCCAAAAAATAAGACAATGCCCTGAACACCTTGATTAGCTGGATCAGGTTTGTTTGATTGGGTTTGGAGCTGAAATCTGTGGGAAAGTAGCTCTCCAGGAACAGGGCTGGATTCCCCTGCCTTAAATAAAAGTCCTGGGGTTGTCTATTGCAGCTGCCAAAAGTGGTATTACCATAGTATACACAAATTGTGGTATTAAATGCAAGTCTAAAAACATAGCAAAACGATGAAGTTCTGTTCAAAAAAGTAAGGCAAAGAAAAGTCTGTTGTACCTTTCATGCCGTTCAGGCTCCTGTAAGAATGCCTCATCTCTGTCACTGTCCTCTGTGCTCTCCGGAGAGCTGGTCAGAGGGGGGCTGAGAGTGAACTGCCTGCTGCTAGGGGCATCCATGCTGCCCCTACCACTGCTTTGGCTTGCATAACTTCTGTAGCTTCCCTCTCTGTTGGAACTCTTCCTGTATCTGTTAATTTCCACATCCACCTCCTGCCCATCTTCATATCCCTCCTCTCTCTCCTCCTCTTGGCCTTGGCTCCGTCTTCCAGATGGCAAAGCTGGCAGAGAGGGGCAATAAGGTCGAGGCCAGCTAGAACCCCCTGTTGATAAGGCAGCATGAGTGCTATGTCCCGACACTAGCTTTTTGCGGGATTGTGAATTATTCATAGAGCCATCATATGATTTAGAGGCCTGATGATGGGGGTCTTCTGTTTGACTTTCTAAAGGCACAGATGAATCTGTTTGCAAACTGGGACTACTTTTAGGCTTATCTGCCACAAATTTGGGTCTGCATGCAAAGGGGGACATTGTAGAATCTTGACCAAGTGTCAGCGAGTCTATCCAGGCATCAGGGGTCAAAAACCGGTCCTTGTAAAATTTTGAGTCTAGACTTTGGGTGCTCTTGTGCCGATTCCAATTGTTTGACCCAGGCTCTTTGTCTTCCGAGGCATTGTTCCAGAAACATTGATTTGAGATATAGTTTTGCTTGACCAATTGTTTAACTTCTGCTTTCTTAAACTCGTATCTCCTGATCTGTCATTTACAAGATCTGATAATCTGGGTCGGTCATAATCTAGAGTCTCATAACTGTGATCCAAACCCAGCATGGACATTGAATAAGGAGACTGGCTCTCAAGATCGGGTCCATCTACACTCATCTCTGAATAACCATTAGTTGGATTTATCTGTCTGGAGCTTCTTTCTGTGGTCCGCCTCTGCTGATCTTTTGAGGATGTATATATACATGGGTCATTACAATGTGGACCTCTGCTTGAGGTCCTCTGGCCTCTATGCCCTACATCAGTTTGGGTCTTCTCCAATTTGTAGATTAAGGGTTCATCCATAACACGACCAAGACTTGACTCAACTGGAGTTCTGCTTCGTCTTCGGTCCCATGTTTGTGATTTTTTGTGTTCCCCTCTGTCTAGACTACGAGACCTTTGATAGTTGGATCTGTGGATGGAATAGTAACCTTGTTGATTCTGCCTATACTTGGTATCCTTTCCATTAGAGGAATGTAGGGGCACCAAGCTTGCAGAAGACATCCTGTGTCTTTCCTCCCATGGAATGCAAGAGGCAGCTCTTCCCTTCAACATGCTGGTATTCTCAGATAAAAGGCTTTGTCTAATGACTTGGTAGTTACCCTGAGGTGTTGAGGTTTCTCGAATTTTCCAGATTCTTTCATACTCATCATCTGTCTGTTCAAGACTATATGGATTTTGATCAACAGTGTACTTGCGTAATTCCCTTTCAAGCTCCTCTCTCTCACGAGCTAAAGATAAACAGCGACTTAGGTTTCCTTGTTCCCTCTCATGCTCCATCTGCAAAACCAGGGTACTGGCTGTAGAGTGTTTGGTACCTTGTTTCGTGGACTGCTGACCCAGAGTACTTTCTGAATGAGGATCAAGAAAAGAGCCACTACTATCTGATGAGAGACTTGCCTGGTCTGGTCCATCCAAGAACTCTTTCTCCAGAATGGGCATGTAATGGCCGTTTAACGAGAGATGCTTAGCCATAGCTCGTGTTCTGTTGGAAGAAGGGATATCTGATGCGAAAGGTGGAAGATCCACTGAAAGGACAAAGGGTGGCTTTTTTCTTTCATCCCTGTAGGATCTCAAAGACTGGGATTTCTGAATTCTGAAGCTCCTGTTTCCATCTGATGTCCGATGAGAGTTATTACTTGGGTTTCTCTTGACCTGAGAACTAACAATATTGGCATCTTCACAAGAATCAACAATAAAGCGTCCGTCAGAGCCTCGGTGGATGAACTCCACAGAGGACACAGGGGCAAGTGATTCCCATTGGAGATGGCTCTCAGGGAGGGAATGGTGGGAAGGAGGGTGAGCTTGAGGTAGGAGATGTTGCCGCTGGGAATGAAAATCACTGTGACTAAACTTTTCAAGGTAGGAGGGATTGGAAGAAGAGGAAATGTAGGAGAGTGGACGAGCTGGTAGGAGCCTTTGGTTCAGGGTGTTGTCAGGGCTGCTAAGGTAAAGGATAGGAATTTAGTACATTCCAAAATGGCTGCAATGAATAGGAAATATTTGGGCAATGGAAAATGGTTTCATGAGGTGAGGGTGGTGAACTTACTTTTCAGAAGGGTTTACATTTATTGCAGGAGGGAGATCTGAAAGGAGGGAATCAATTTTACAATGGAATCAGTGACAGGATAAATGATCATGCATGAAGAATAACAATATGAGGTAAAGGAGTGAGAGCATCTTCTAAGATGAATACATTGAGGCAGACTGTTAAAACAGTTCTAAGCAGTTCAAAGTGTTGTTTCTTTACCCTTGACATTCTGCCTACGCCTTCGGTTCCTTTTGTGAAAAATGAAACAGACTATTGCCAGGGTCAGGATAAGAGCAAGACAAAGAAGTCCTACTCCACCCATAACACCAGCCATTAGCTGGTCAGGAAAGTCTAGGATGCGGGAACTGGCTGGGTGCATGTTCATTCCTGTGGAGCGCAAATAAATGTTTTAATGGTTGGGTATGTTAAAAGGCTTATAGATTTTCTTATAAGTATAGCTTTTAGAGTAATAAATTCTAACAATTTCTGAAGGAAATATTACAGGCAGGTGATTAGAACAGGGAATATGTGAAGCACTCACCGATGGTGGAGACACTGATTGATGCACTGGGCATGCTCAGCTGATCTCCACGTTGAGAGAGAAGCCTCAGTTCGTACTTGCAGTCCTACAGAGAGTGATACAATGTGAGAAAAATGACAAAATATGGATGAAAGCAAGGGAAGAAAGGGTGGCATTTATCAAAAATGACAAGCTGACTGATTCATGAAAATTTCAGATCATGTCTTCGAGAACATTTACCTTACATAACCCTGGAAGAAATATTTGACTCTCAACTGGGCTAATGTTCTCTTTCAGATTAATCCATTCCCCTCCTTCAAGGCGTGACTGTACAACAAAACTATCAATGGGTGGAGACTGGGACTGAGGCAATGACCACGACAGAAGAATTCCCTCTGAACTCTTATTGATCGAGAGATTTGTAGGTGGTACCAGCTTGACCACAACAGGAAGTGCATCTGTAAAATAAAATATAAAATGAGAGACTGAAATGAACAGCTTGCTTTTATTCAATTATTCACAGACTGTAGCATCTGCAGCATGTACAGATGGTTTAACATTAATTTGAGTCTGCATGAGGTAGCCAGCATACAGTCTAAGTGGTTTTAAAGACCCAATTAAATCATAATTGGAGTTCTGTGGCTTTTAGACCATGTCTTTTAGCTTTAAAGCCATCTATATGCTAGTACATTCCTAGAAAATGACTAAATTAATTAAAATAGATGAAAATTATAAGATATTCAAATGTACAGGCTTTCTCTTCTTTATATGTACAATAGTTTGTTCAATAAAATGCCATCCTCCTACTAATCACGTGGCACTTAATCGCAACAAAATGTAAGAAATTCACAGCCTTGAAATATAGGTTCATAAAACCATGTCATAGGGACTTGAAAGTTTCTTATGCACAGCTAATATTTACCAAGAGTTGTGATGGTGGTGATCTCACTGAAGGGCCCAGTGCCAATTTTATTTTGGGCCACAACACTGAACTGGTACTCAGTGGCAGGAAGAAGATTAGTGACCAACAGATTGTTCTCAGTGGAGAGGTCTGAGAAAGACAACCACTCTTGCTTTTCCTCTTTCCTTTCTGCTGACACCTGCTTATACCTGAAAAATAATGTTAGCAAGTTTAAATTTTTATTGTTTTTTTATTATGAAGACAGGCTTAAACCATCCAGTGAAATGTAGCAACCAACTTTTTTAATTAGTGTAAAATTAGTTAAAAAAAATGTAATGTAATTTTTGCCAACTAATAGCAATAATGCACAACAAAATGCTACTTTTTTGGGGGGAGATTTGTGCGCCTTCTTGAATTTGTATTTACATACAGCTTTGTGACCCTGCTTTGCATTGTTTTTGCATTCAGAGTAAATGTATTAGATAAATGCTGCTCTATTACAAAAAAATATTATCTGAAAGACTACAATTTTAAAATACTTAAGATTTGCAGAGATGAACTCTAACAAGACAGACACCAACCAGACAGTGAATTTCTGGGCATATCCTCCATCAAAGCCAGCTACCCAGGAGACGTTGGCCTGGTTCATTCTTGGGATCACAGATACTGATGACACTGCATGTGGACTTGTACCTGTGAATCAGAAGGAAACAAGATATGTGTGACATATGAAGTGTGATACATGCGGTGTGACAGCAAGTTGCAAGTTCAATCTAGATGAGGACTACTCAGCTTTGAAAAGCTCAGGAGCCACAAGACAAGATTACCTTTAGCCCCTCTTGGGCTTTTATTTAGCTGAAATGTAAGCCCAAAATGAACGCAAAAGATGTCTGTGCTTACTGTTACAGTAAACATCACAAAGCCCAAATGTGGTAGTAATGGTCTAGATTATTTAAGTCTTACCCAGCACAAGGACTGTTGTTCTGATGGATACAGTGGCCACTCGGTTGGTGGAGCTGCACTCCCATTCCCCCTGGTGGTCTTTACTGAGAGGATGTAGAATGAGGGAGCCATTCGCTGCTACAGTGAACAGTGAGCGAGAGGCTGTGCCAACCTAAGAGGAGCAGTGCCGTAATGAAGCATATAATGAGATTAAATACCAATTTTAATTAACTTGATTTCCAGCTGTAAAGGGTGCATTATAATATTTGGAGAAAATGAAAATTCTATTTTTTTTTATGCACAGGACTGATGCTATTTTTTCTAATGTTAATCAGCAGTTTTATATAAACAGTTGTAAACCTTTGCCTGTGAACATTACACCTCATAACATTAGAGGAATGTTCTGGGTTAAATATGAGTTTAGCTCAGTCAGCAACATCTTTGGTTTGTTCGTTGTTTACCACAGAAAATAATTTAAACTTGTCCCCTAGTTTGAAAGAACTAACATAAAACGTGTATAGTAATACACTTTAAATGGAAGTCTATGGAGTTTTTAAAACAGAAATAATCTTTATAAACTTAACATGCTATTTCTACTGGTTAGAACTGAAAAAGGTGGATTTTATTATTGTAAATACTGTTACTTTGTTTGTGCTACAAAATATGGTAGAGTACCATCACTTTGACAAGTGAACCAAGAATGAAAGTGTAAAGGTACAGTGAAATGACTTTCACCTTTTTCCAGCTGACTTTTGGAGGCAGATTACCATCCATCTGACATGGAATAACAAGCATGTGCCCAACATCCTGTCTGTACTCCTTACGAGGTGACACTTTCAATGATGGAGGATCCTAAAAGACAAAAACAATTATATTATGGGTTGAAAATTCACACTGACCATATCTAATTGTATTTCCATTCCATTCCATACATTTTTCCCCCACTATATTCTAAGACAGATATTTGTTATATTTGGTGTTTCCACCACCGAAATAAAAAATGTATTGCAACATTGTCTCACAATTCTGACTTTATAACATGGAATTGTGAGTTATAAATTCAGAACTATGAGATAAACTCACAATTTTAAGAAAAAAGTCAGTCTTTTCCCCCTCAAAACTGGACTTTATAATTCGCAATAGCGAGTTTATATCTCACAATTCTGAGAAAAAAAGTCAGAATTCTGAGTTTATTTCACGCAGTTCTAATAAAAAGTCATAATTGCGAGTTTGTATATCACAATTCTGACTTTATGTCTTACAATTGCAAGTTTTATCAGATAAAAAGTCGGAATTACCTTTGTATTTTTTTTATTCTGGCTTCCATAGTTAATACTAATTGTATTTTTACATATTGTAATGTTTTTTTTGTTTAGTTTTTTACATATCGATTTTTACAAATATTTATTTTGTTACAGAAAGCTAAATGAAAACAATTAAAATGGCAACACTCTGTAAAACCCCACCTGTAGTATAACGGTGGTGGGCTCAGACTGGCCCATTGTCCCAAAGCTATTGTAGGGAGTACACGTGTATACACCTGCAGCGTCGTCATTAGCTGTCACTATGATTATAGAGCCTTCTGAAGTCAGTGTCCATCCAGGAAACTGTTGAAAGAAATTCACAGTTATTCAGAGTGTTTTCTGAAATAATGCTCTTTGAAAAGATGTGAGGTTACGTCATTGAGAGAGAGGTATAAGTGCACAGCATGGTGTCACCGAATTAAAATCAATATGTCAAGCATTAGTAGCAGAGAAAAAACACTCAGGAAAGCACTTAGGAGTAGTAGTGTACTTATAAAATGTACATATGAAATGTTAAAAGTTTTTGTATGGATAGTGAGAAAAGCAAAAGTTACTCACCATGCCTAAATTGAGTGGTTTGTCATCTTTGATCCAATCGACATGTGATAATGGTGGTTCAGCTCTGACGGGGCACGCAATTATGCCCCTCAGGCCAGTCGGGAGGAAGGTTAATGAGGGCATCTTCCTCACCTGTGCTGGGTCTGTTAAAGAAGATATATTGTTTTCAATATTATATTTTAAATTTGGGATACAATTTTATTTTTTATGCTTATTTCATTTAATTGATGAAACAATACAGTAGAACAGTAATATTGTGAAATATTATTACAATGCAAAATAACTATTTTCTATTTGAATATATATTAAAATGTATTTTTTTTCTGTGATGCAAACAGTCTTTAGTGTCACATGATCCTTCAGAAATCATTCCAATATGCTAATCAATATCAATGGTTGTGGATTTTGATGAACAAAGTTTACCAAGAACAGCAATTGATATATATATATATATAGGCTATGCACAACATCTGGATGTGCTATATACTATATCGCATGTATTTATAAATTTGAACATAAATGTGTCAGAAACTAGTGTTGTTTCTTGTTCAACTTGTGTTATAATAGTGTATGAGATGTATAGTGCAGGCAAATCCAAATCCATTATTTAGTTTTTTACCATGATATGTGAAACACTTACGCTGCACAGTGAGTGTGGCTGAGGCAGAGGGGAGATTGGAAGTCCATTAGTGGGCATGCAGGTGTAGTTCCCAGAATCCTCTGGAGTCAAACGCGATATGAGAAGAGTACCGTCTACTACGACCTTAATACGAGACTTCAGAGACCTAAATCAAATACACATGAATACTGCATGCATAAGCTACATGTTACCTGTAAATACTAAGATGGAGGTCCACAGTTTTAGAAGAGAACTCACTCAATGTGATAAATATCTTCTCCTTGTCTTTTCCACACATAGGTCATGTTGGGTGGGTCAGCTTCAGCCTGGCACTTCAACTTGGCATCCTGGGACATGTTGAGAACAGTGTCCGTTGGAGGAATTAGGATCACTGGAGGGCCTATTGATAGAAAAAATACACAATGTTCATTAATGCAGCAATACGAATAATACGTTTCACTTGCTTTTACTTGTAAACAAAATCACTTAAGAAACGTATTTATGGAAATAATATACTTTAGTGCAAAGTAAATGTAGTGTTTTCAGACACTTAACTGCATGTTATTTACAAATAAATAGAAATGACTTACATTTTAACTTTATACGTTTATTAAAATAAATTATTTCAAATTGAGGACTTTTTTCACACATACACAGGACCTAAATGCATGTTTATGTATAATTTCATAATTCCCTATATTGTCTTTGAAATGTGATTAAAGTGTACTGTTGAATGTACTTACAAGCAATGGCAAACTCAAATATACTTAATAATACTATTGCTATTTCTATTTGTTATTTTATTTATTTATTCATTTTTGTAATTACATAGTATTTAGTAAATTAAAATATATTAATAATATATAAACGGAACATCAAACAGTTAAAATTATAATCAAGTACTTTTCATGTGCTTTAGCATGTTTGTCAATACACCAAGATAAGTGTACTTCTATAAAGCCTGACAAAAGAATATTAAATGTAATGTTTTAAATGTACTTTAAATAAAAAAACATATTTGACATTATTACAAAGTGTACTTTTTAAACTTAAGTGTGTTCAGAAACATAGCCATCCAAGTGTACTCTCTGTAATTACACTTAAGTGGCCTTCCATTAATATTGTATTAACCCTGTGTACTTTTTAAAATATACTTTTAAGATTTGAAGAACTGTATATGACAAATGCAAATTCAATACAAATAAGCATTTAGAAAATGCAAACTTGTATTGTTCTCCATGAACTGACTCCATGATTTTGCCATTGCTGGAACTTACTGTACTGTTTGAGCTACAGACGCTTGAAAAGGAAGTGTGCTTGAATGTAATGTCATAAAACACCACCACTAGGTGGCGCCATTCAATCAGAAAAGCTTATAATTGTCATGTAGAATATAATGGCATGAGCCAGAGGTTTCAAAACTATTGCAACTAGGCTGAAAAATGCCCCCCCCCCCCTTTTTGGGAGGGGGGACAATAATAATATTTTTAGACCAAAACAGAAATATCGGCCTATCTGTTACATGCAAGTCGATCCAATACATGTGCAATCTGCATCAGTAATTCTAATGTGGCTCGCACTCACGTAAATTGTTTCCACCAAATTAGTTATGATGAATTGGCAAACACTATACCATCAAATAAATATTCATGAGCAAGACTGATAAGGTTTATAATGGTCTCCCCAACACCTTTCAGATCGTTTCAATGTACCTAACCTGAGTAATACAGATAATCATCCTAAATTAGGAAAAAACATCAGTGCTGACTTACCAATGACTTTGAGCTTTGTGAGGTGAGTCACATTTCCTTCAGTGTTGGAGGCGTGACACTGATACTGGCCTGATGTTATTCTGCTTACAGCATGAAAAGATACACTTCCATTCATGATCTATAGGATCAAAATTAGAGATATATCTGATCATCTAATGCATTTGTGAATCTGATGAAGTCAATCCACGTCTGTTAGCGTTAAGGTCAGTAAGTGAGTACAGCCCCAAAGTTGACAAAACAAACTTCTCTCATTTCCTGGAAAATGGATTAACATTTGTATGACTCATATTGTTTGGTGTAGTGTATAGGCTACATATTTGTGTCCAATCAAACGCTCTCCAAAATGTGTACTTGCAGGTAGTAAATCAGTTTTTTCCAGGCTGTGACATGAACTAAATGTTATTGTCTGTTTAAAATAGGACAAGCACTTTGATATGTCCCACCCAACTTTCCATACAGAAATATATCAACACAGGGAATATAATAGCATTTGTCAAACATTTTAAGTGCTAACATCCCACCTTTACTTTGCTTTGGGGATTTATAGGTCGTCCATCTTTAGACCAGGTTATTGTAGGCCGTGGATTTCCCTGAGCTGCACACTTCAGGGTTACCAATCTTCCTACAAATGCTTCAACTCCAGGAGGGGAGGTCTCCGTAAACACAGGAGGCGCTAGACATAAGAGTAAGCAAAGAAAACAGTCATGATGTTCAAAAAAATGCAAAGATTTATCAATGATCAAATGTGATGTTATGAAGAACAGTTCATAAATTAGGTATTCTTTGTGTATATATACACACTCACTGGCCACATTATTAGGTACACATTGCAAGTACCGGGTCGGACCCACTTTTGCCTTCAGGACTGCCTTAATTCTTAATGGCATAGATTAAGCAAGGTGTTGGAAACATTCCTCAGAGATTTTGGTCCATATTGACATGATAGCGTCACGCAGTTGCTGCAGATTTGCATGATGCGAATCTCCCGTTCCACCACATCCCAAAGGTGCTCTATTGGATTGAGATCTGGTGACTGTGGAGGCCAATTGAGTAAAGTGAACTCATTGTTATGTTCAGGAAACCAGTCTGAGATGATTTGAGCTTTGTGACATTATCCTGCTGGAAGTAGCCATCAGAAGATGGGCACACTGTAGTCATAAAGGGATGGACATGTTCAGCAACAATACTCAGGTAGGCTGTGGCATTTAAACAATGCTCAATTGGTACTAAGGGGCCCAAAGTGTGCCAAGAAAATATCCCCACACCATTAGACCACCACCAGCAGCCTGAACCATTGAGACAAGGCAGGATGGATCCATGCTTTCATGTTCTTTAAGCCAAATTCTGACCCTACCATCTGAATGTCACAGCAGAAATCAAGACTCATCAGACCAGGCAACGTTTTTCCAATCTTCTATTGTCCAATTTTGGTGAGCCTGTGTGAATTATATCCTCCGTTTCCTGTTCTTAGCTTATAGGAGCGCACTCGTGTGGTCTTCTGCTGCTGTAGCCCATCTGCTTCAGGGTTCAATGTGTTGTACATTCAGAGATGGTATTCTGCATACCTTGGTTGTAACGAGTGGTTATTTGAGTTACTGTTGCCTTTCTATCATCTCTAACCAGTCTGCCCATTCTCCTCTGACCTCTGACATCAACAAGTCATTTTCGTCCACACAACTGCCACTCACTGGATATTTTCTCTTTTTCGGACCATTCTCTGTAAACCCTAGAGATGGTTGTGCGTGAAAATCCCAGTAGATCAGCAGTTTTTGAAATACTCAGACCAGCCCGCCTGAAACCAACAACCATTCCACGTTCAAAGTCACTTAAATCCCCTTTCTTACCCATTCTGATGCTCGGTTTGAACTTCAGCAAGTCGTCTTCACCACATCTAGATGCCTAAATCCATTGATTTGCTGCCATGTGATTGGCTGATTAGCAATATGTGTTACCAAGCAATTGAACAGGTATACCTAATAAAGTGGCCGGTGAGTGTATATATATATATATATATATATATATATATATGCACACACACACACATATGTATATAAGTATGTATATACTGTATACACTGCCATTTAAAATAATGTATTTACTTTCACTATTTATCAGTTTAACACATCCTTTCTGAATACAATTATACATTTATTTAAAAAAAAGAAAAATATGGATCCCAAACTTTTGAATGGTAGTGTATAATGTTACAAAAGATTTATATTTATAAATGGTAATCTTTTTAAGCAGCACAACTGTTTCCAAAATTGATAATAAATCAGAATATTAAAATGATGTCTGAAGGATCATGTGACACTGAAGACTGGTGTGATGGCAGCATTTTAGCATTTCACCACTGGAATAAACTATATTTTAAAGTATATTAAAATAGAAATCCATTATTTTAAATTGCAACAATATGTCAGAATATTACTGTTTTTCGATATTTTGATCAAAGAAATGCAGCCTTGATGAGCAGAAGAAACCTATTTAAAAAAAATCTTACTGATCCCAAACTTTTGAAAAGCAACTTATAAATGCATCTTAGATTTGTGAACATATGCATGCATGTGTGTGTGTGTGTGTGTGTGTGTGTGTGTTGTGAATACTTTATATATATATATATATATCAATAGCTTGTAGCTAAGTATTAATTAAAAATGGTAGACTATCTAGTCATGAGTAGCTTACAGCTTGGAAATATAAACTTTTAAAATAGCACCCTTAACTTTATCAGTTTATTTAACTTTAATGAAAGGCACAGTGGAGTCCAGCCAGGCTTGCAAGATGCTCTCAAAAGAACTAACGAGTTGAAAACTGAACCTAATGTCAGCACAGTGTGTAATCTGGCCAACACTGAGTCTGAGTGTCAGAAAATGGCCTCAAGGTGTGGCCGACAGAGACAGAGCGGACTCTCGAACAGGTGCATGAGCACAGCCTGGTAACAGGTGCATGTATTCATTCATTGTTCACTGCATGTTTGATTGGAGTCGTTTTTGGCTTGGAGACTGTGGGATGAGTATAATAGCATTGTCTCGCAGATCATACATAAAGAGAATTGCTGTAATGCTTCTGATTCAGACTACTGGTAAAATTGGATATCTTTTCTTACTATAAATAATTCAGGTCTTCTCGTTGGATGGTGAGTCTCACCTGTAACAGAGAGCAGAGTCCAGCTCCCGTTGCTGACGGTCTCATCTGTGGTTTTGTCTAGCGGGAGGATTCGGCATTCATACCAGCCTTCATCCTCCGAGAGAAGCCCCCTCATTTGCAGAGATGTTCCCCAATGAGTGACACTCGACCTGGACACGAGCAGGAGACGGGAAGGGTCAGAAACAACAAACATGTACAAAACACAAGACTATTTCAAAAATCCAACAAGCTACAAGGAAAGTCAAATATAAAAAAATGTGATATATAGTGCTTACAATTTTCAAATGTGTTTGATTTTATATGTATTACTATTTTTCTATATTATAATTATTTTATTTAGTTGTATTTTTTTATTATATTTAAGCAAATTTAACTTAAGTTCATAATTTTAATCTGAATTAAAAAGAAAATACATTACATGGAATTTGTACAAAACAAATGTATGCTGCAGATATAAATTACACAATTTATTTAATTAATTTAAGCTTCAAGCTTCAAAAAGCTAAATATAAGTTTACAATTCTGATTTAAAAAATGCAAAAAAAAAATACACTATTATAAATATTATTTATGACTCAATATTGCAAACAAAACAGTCTACATTTTAATTAAAAAAAAATTTAAATTTAATAAATGTACACATCATAGATTTATTTTAGTTGAATAACTTTAAAATCAATAAGTTAATTACAGAATATTTGTATTTAAATTTTATGTAATAAAATAATTACAATAAAAAACATACATTTAAATGTCCAATACACCATGCATTTCAGCTGAACAACATTTTCAAATCAATCGAATTGCACAAATGAACTATATTTGGTTCAGACTCAACTTTTTTTGTTTTAAATCAACTTAAATAACGCAACAAAATAATGACAAATTTTAAGTTTAAATGCACAAAATGTAAATAAATTCTAAAATACACATCATATTCCAATATATCATGTATTTTAGTTACAGTTTTAAATAAATTATTACATTTATTTCAATAATGCAACAAAATAAACTATTTAAAGTTTTTTTTTTAATAAAAATTTACGTTAAGCTAATATGAATTCTAAAATACACATTGTATGTTTAAATGTCCAATATACCATTTATGGACAAGGAATGTATATTGTCATGATTTTTTATTATTTATTTAAATGAATAATGAAATAAATAACTAAAACACACACACGCCAGTGTCCATTATACCATTTAGTTTAATTGGATAAGGTGTAGATAGATTGAGTGTTTAGTCTAGATCTAGCGCTTGAAACTCTATCTCTCAGTTGCCAGGTGACTGCACCCTGTAGCGACGGTGTTTGCTGACTCACTCCTCCCTCCTCTTTCGTCTCTCTCTCTCTCCCTTTCTTTATCTTGCTTTCACTCTGTAAAAAAAGCTTTTCAAAGACTTTTTTGTTTCTCAGACTCTATAGTCATTTAAAGAGACCAGCGGTCAACATCTCCACCACAGAAGCCACATCAAAGATAAAATTGTCTCAAAACTGAAAATCCATTATCTGCAAACACGTGTGCGGCCGATGCACGGAGTATAGCTATGATGTGTTTATGAAAATAGGCGGTGACAGCAATCATTAACTGAGCTCCCAAGAGGAGTGACTGTGGAAACAGAACTCAGCCTGAGATAACAGCTGAGAGCATCATCACGGTCCATCCGCCCCTATTAATTTTACCCACATGGAAGCCGGAGGTCATGGAAAAGGGACACGGACACCATCATCCCTAGGGATTTGGGCTATACAATGTGTTCCTGTCCAGCCCAGACACCCAGGATACAAGCTGACACTAAAATGTTGCCATGGTCCCTCCTGCCAGTGGTTTGGATTTGAATTTAGTTGCCATGGTGACAGGGATTAAAATCAGTTCGGGGGCAGGGCTTAGGAGGGATTTAAACTCTCAAGTTACTAGACACTCCTGAAAAAAACCTGATGAGAAAGTAAACTGTTTAGTTTTGAAATGTCAGACCAGTTACAGTAGGAGGGAGATCACAGATATATCTTTAATGTTTCTCCAAAAGAGCAGTGAGATTAAATGAGAGCAAACTGAGACTGAATCTACTGCTTCACGGATTTCTCTCCAGAAAAGTCTTCTCGAGAGTTTCAGAAGAGATCTCACTAATGTCTCACACTGTGCTCAGATTTGTAAAGATATGAGTCAAAATCAGCTTAGAAACAACAGTTTTAAAAAGTGATTTTCACTTTTAAACCAGGATCTGCATGTTCATAGGTTTAAACTAAATATTTGTATTATCCACCTTATTCTTCATAACAGAAATAAGCCTATGGGTGAGACTTCCGGTTCATAAGTCGTTGTAGGGAAATAACGAGAAGAATAACAACGTGCAGTAAACAGTAAGACTGTGCAACAAACCAGTGTGTTTATAATTAAGATAATACATTAAAATAATATAGTAAGACACATAAATTTGCAATATCATGCAGCAAAACGAACTGTTTTGTACAGCTAAAAGTAGCTTGACACAGATGAGACCGAAAGCCAGACCCATAAAATTTACAAATGGACGCGTCCGCTTTAATGGTAAAAAACACTCCTTCCCTGGTAAAAACAAAAAACAAATAAAAGATCTTGATTTTCGAAAGTTAACCGATTTGCGACAGCTGAATGTTAAATTTTGTCTGTCGATAAATAACATTATTTTAATATAAATTTAATATAAATAGCATTATGCATGGTAGAAATTGCGAGAAGCCTGAAGAGGTCTAGGGAGTGCATGCATTTCCTGAAAACCCACACTATCGGATGTTTTGACTGCCTCATCACTTTCCGAGAAGGAGAAAATTGCGGCCTGAGCGGCTTCAACATGCTGTCTGTCGAAGATGATAACATACCTAACGTATGAGTGTATAAATTTGTTCAGGTGATTTTTATACAATGTAATCACTATCTTCTTAGTTATTTAAAAGATTAAGGAAATTATAAAAGTTGGATAAAATATTCTTTGATTTTCCTATTAAAGCTTATACATTTTTTTCATGATTTGTTACATAACCCTTTAGCTAAGTTTGACTCATATCGGAAAGATTATGAATTATCGGAAGATATCGGAATTTCCTATACAACGTTTTCCATATTTATTTTGCAGTGCTACACTTTCATGTCAACATGTGTCTAATTTATTTACATTTTTATTTCTCCTTTATTTAAGGAGCTATTTCTTTTATCAAAACATAATAGAAAACTTAATTTTAGAGGTGCGGAAAAAAATAGGAGCATTAAATCTGCCCTCTGTGTATATTTTATGAGAACGAATCTTAGGGATGAGAGTTTATGCCCATTCATGAATAATAATAAAAAAGGACTGGGAAATATACATTCTAATACCTTAAAGCATAAAAAGCACCATCTGTGTGTGTTCACCTGGTGCAGCAAAAGATTTATCTGTAGTCTTCACACGCAAGCACTAACTCACTTGTTTATGACCAACTAACCATTTCCCACAGCAGATGACGGTCGTACAAACAAACACTCACTCTGTTGCTTAGTCGACGGTGGTTCAAATCTCAGGAGAAACTAATGTTAGACTCAACGTATGAAGTAACATATGCTGTCATTTGTATCCACTTACTTCATCATATGAAGCCAATGTTAGACTAGGTTTTTTCTGGAAGAATTACAAGCTTCACAGCTGTTAAATTGTGTTTAAAACTTTAGGAAGAATGTCCTTCGATAAAGTCACCACTTCCACCTATTCAAATTTAAAAAGGTTCAAAGTTTGAAGGTTTGTTAGCTGGAGGTTGTATTCAACAAGTCTGTGACTTGAGGCTATGAAACCTGGAGTCTAAATACTATCCGCTACCTTGTATCCCAGAGACATTGTGTCACCTCTTGGCACAGGTTTCCCAGGTAGGGACGCTCCAGTTTCAGCTCAGAAAAGCGAGGGTCGGATTTCATACCATAGTCGTCATCTGTATTCTTTTCATTGTGTTTCATGACACTGTTATCTTTTGAAATTTGAATCACCATGACTGGCTACGGGGAAGCTGCTTGGTTTGATCAGACCAATGGCCTTTCAAGATAGCGTGCTGCTAGTTAGAAAGAGTTTTGACTCAATTGAGTTTTTGAATGCTGACAGATGAGGGGGATGGGAGGTCATTTGGAACAGAGAGCTTCAGTAAAAAATCCTCTGATGGTCACGCTTTTCACAGCAATGAATCTATAGATCACTTCTACTTTACTGCCAATGTAGTTTTAGGTTTCTAGCAAGCTATATTTTATTTAGTTAAGATATATATAAAATAAAAAAACTAAATGTGCACGTTTTTTGCCGTGAAACAGTTATGGCATATCACTATGAGCTCCAGAGTGGACACATGAGACTCTATATAGCCTAAGGTGATGAAATTCACCTCTTCCCATGCTATACCTGCCCCCCTCCTCAATGCACAAAAAGTCCCGGCTTTAGACCTTTTGTTTCTCTTCTTTGTTTCTCATCACATAAAACGAACAGTTGTGACGCCCTCTAACCTTTATTGGGCTGTTGGTTTACACGAGGCCATTCATTCCTTCTTTCAGTTCACAAGGAAGGAATGTGAATAAAATCAATATTCAGTAGTGTTCAGTCTCAAAAACCACTGAAAATGCTACTAGAAAATGCTAACAAGCTAAAAGAGGTGAATCCACTATTAACCAAACATTTGTTTATGCACAAAAAATTATCACAAGTAAACAGACATTGCTTGTCACACAAGTAAACAAATTTGATCATAAACAATTATTTGATGAATTAGTAAAAAAAAAAAAAGGCGGGTAATCCATTGCTTGCCACATAACAAATTCCCTTATAAACTGTTGCTTGTCGCACAAGAGGGTGGCAAATTCACTTAAAATGTTGCTTATTGCACACATTTTAGTATGTACACTTTTACACTTTGTACACCTAACAAGTTCACTTTTAAACTGTTGTGAGTCACAAGTAAATACATTTACGTATAAAGCACAGCTAAATTCATTTAAAAGCATTGCTTGTTGCACTTGTAAACAAATGTGTCTATGCATGTTGCACAAGTAAACAAATTCACTTATAAACTGTTACTTGTAAAGCCATTTGTAATTTTTTGCACATTACCACATAGACCATTGCTTGGTGCATTAGAACATTTATTTGGCTATGAACCATGCTATAAATTAACTTAGTTATTGCTGATGCTCAATAGGTTTGCATTCCATTGCCCGGGCAACATCGCGATGAACAGGTGCAGTGGTGTCTTTGAGAATTTGTTTAATTGCGCAGGGATGCTCTGCACTCATGCATAAACCACAGGGCTGAACCTGTTGCCCGCTTACTGCCTGGAAGGTGAGGCTCATCCAAGCACAGAAAACTTGCAGTGTTGTCAAGATAGCCTGTTTCTTACTGTATTACAGCCATTGCATTTTTTTAACGGGAGGGGGGTATTTTAAGCCTATTGAAAGACTCTTTTCCCCATAGACACCCTTTGTATTCCAGCTCCCAAAAGACACAATAGGGACTTTAGCAATGAGAGGGGGATAACCTAGCAGGTCCCACATCACACAAAAGAGCAGAGTTACTGTAAGCTGAGACACGCTATGACCAAAGTGGCACTCAGGAGAACGAATTACAAGAGGTGAGAGAAACTCCATTGTCCATAGTAGGATGTGGTTTACAACACGGCAGTCCATGGTTGGCAAGCTTTTCAAAAAGTGAAATACCTGTCCATATTTAGAGGTAACAGTATAGGCATTTTTTATGAATACTTCACCTGAAAAATTACTATTCTGTCATTAATTACTCATTCACATGTCATTCCAAACCTGTAAGACCTTCGTTCATATTCAGAGCACAAATGAAGATATTTCTGATGAAATCCGTCAGCTTTCTGACCCTGCACTGACAGCAACGCAACTACCACGTTAAGGCCCAGAAAGGTAGTAAGGACATTGTTAAAATAGGCATGACATCAGTGGTTGTCTTTAATGTTATGAAGCTATGAGAATAACTTTTTGTGTGCAAAGAAAACAAAAATAATTTTATTCAACAATTTCTTATCTTCCGTGTCAGACTTTGACGTGCGTTTACGAGAGTACACAACGCATGTTCCACAATGTTAAAACACTCGTGAATGGCAGTGGAGAATGACTGGAAGAGAAGCAATTGTTGAATAAAGTCATTATTTATGCTTTCTTTGCGCACAAAAAGTATTGTCATAGCTTCTTAAAATGATGGTTGAAAATAGGTTATTTTTGCGATATTTTACTACGTCTCTGGGCCCTGAATGCGTCAGTTGCATTGCTGTCTATGCAGGGTCAGAAAGCTCTCGGATTTCATCAAAAATATCTTAATTTGTGTTCCAAAGATGAATGAAGGTCTTACAGGTTTGGAATGACATGACGGTGATAGAATTTGCATTTTTTTATAACTATTTTAACTAACAAAAAGCTGTGTCCACCTTTTGCATTCAACCCTGCATGTGAGACATCAACATCAAAACAAATGATCTCTTTCTGTATACTCGATATTCTCCGCATTTTCAAGGTAAATAAAAAATATATATAATAAAATGAGTATGAATAAAAGAATAATCACTTTTTTCTTTTACTTTATGGCAAATACATATTTGGTAATTACAGCAAATCAGTATCGGATATGAAACTAGATATCCTTGACAGAGCAATAGCTTCATTTAGGCTAAATTTGCAACCCTGTTATTTATGATCAATTCATAATTTTATTCCAAATGTATATTTTATTTCACTGTGATATATTTTATTTGTGATGCATGGTAATACCTGGTAACATGTTGCAAAAATATTAACAGTGTTATCTATTATCCATTCATTATTTTTATTACAAAGGTCATTTTTGATTTTAATTTGATAGATTTAAAAATAATGCATATAAATGGTAACAATTAAAAAAATTATATTTATTATCCATTCATAATTTGTATCACAAATTTTACTTTTTATTTAATTTAATAATTTTTTTCTGGGTTTTTATTATTATTATTTAACAAAATTCCAACCCTTTACGTGCCTGAGTTTGTTGACCCCTGTAAAAAGCTCTCAGCATTGAGGCACTCACCGTCATAGTTGGGATGCACTCTGGGATCATGCACTCCAAACTGGATGAGGATGGGGATATCATAGCCCTGACGCACCCACTCTATGACGTGCTGAGGAGCAGAGCTGCCCTCATCCTGGGCTGGAAGACTGCATGTCAACACTGCTGTGTCCCCTTTTTTGGCACGGACTTGGACTTCAGCTGCACTTGAGTTATCTAGTATTATAAGACAATATATGGAAATCTTGTAAATAACAATAAAAACTATACATATATATTAAAACTAAAGAGAAGAATGTTACTGTGTATATCAGTTGTAAAGTAATTACTGTATAATACTCACTGAATAGGGAGAGTACTGCAACAATGACTTCCAACAGAGGAAGGTTCTTCAGTAGCATGATGGGTATTCATACAGATTCACATACCTGAAGAACATCAAACATACAAGATCAAAAACAAGCAAACAAACCTCAACCACAGAAAGCATTATGCTAAACGCGACCTGTGGATATGAGCTAAACCATATAGTATGTCATAAGCACGTCCACACCTCATTTGCTTTGCCTGTTCCTGTAATCTCAGAGCACACAAAAGTATTATGGGATCTTATGTATGTAGGCATTGTATTGTATATACACAGTAAGCTCAACAACATATCTGAACTGAACTAATTCATCTATAAACCTAAACGCAGTTGAAAGGAAAGTTGTAAAATGAGATTGACTCATAACCAATGAGTCAAACTCCAGTCCAGCATGTGATGTCTTAATGTGAGGACATAAGCAAGTTTAACTGAGTTTCCCAGCCGTAAATGTTATTAAATACACTGTAACTTCCAAATGCCTTTATAGTATTTATGACATATCTATGCAAAATTAACATTTGCATTATGATCTAATTCCACTGAAATGCCCTTTGTTTCAAAATCTCATTTATATTTAAGATCTCTTTAGCCAAGCATTCATATAATGCATCTCATAATCTTGTACTGCAGTTATATCTGATCAAACGCACATTATTATGCTTTAGCTTGGGTTGAACAAATATTTTTTGCTTGGATGGAACAACAGCTATGCTAATTATGTCTCTATTTGTTTCTCTGTTTCTGCCTTAACTAGGAATTACACAAGCTTCAGTCTGGATTCAACCCTTAAATGATCTGAGATGACCAACACCTGATAAGAGATGATGCCAACCCCTCAGAGGAACTCAGAGGAAGCCAACCTTCAGACAGTATACTGAATTAACCAAATTTTGCCATAAGATAAGTTATATACAATATATAAATCTATTGTAGAAACTTAATTTCCTGTAAAGCTGCATTGCAACGATTGTATCGTAAAAAAGCGCTATACAAATAATATTGAATTGAATACCTGAGTAAAGGGATGTGAATGACAGACCCATGGACTTTCTTTACAAATGACAGGTGAGTGCGTTATTTAATGAGTATTGTATCATGCACATTGTTATGTAGGTGATGCGTTGATAACACTGTGGTGCAGTGTGTGGATGTCCAGCGTTCATACAGTTTTGCTGCCATGGGCACGTCGTCATTTTAGAGTGACGTAAATGTGCATAGTGAGTGATCCATGTATTGGCAAATTACTTTTACTGATCCATGTAGGGCAATATACTAATTTAACCCACCCTAATCTAGCCTACTGTTGAAATTGTTGATCAGCCGTCATTGTTGTTGAGAGCCTGTGTGCGGCATAATATGTGCATGCATATGGCTGTGTTAGCTGTAACAGAGATGTGTAAGATGTGTGCATGTAGTTTACAGTTGCTTACTGAAGGCCCTGACTGAAACCCCACGGTACGCCACTGTGTAATGCATTACCTTCCATAAAAAGTAAGTAATGCAATTAGTTACTTTTTATTGTGCATTACTATATCGTAAGGCATTACTTTTAAAAGTAACATTCCTCAATCCTGTTCAGAACACTGGTGTCACTTCTTTACATGTCATGTTAGCTACACATATATAGATACTGATCTACTTAACCTGTGTAATGATGACTTTACAAGTGCGAATAGCATCAATAATGGGCATGTGGGTAGACAGGAAGTTGTGAGACGACTGCAAATATGCCCTCAATGAGTTCTCGAATGTTACTTAGTCATCAGACTAACACTACATGTCTCTGGTAAATCATTAACACATAAAGAAGCAATAGGTCTGTCGGGTGCCGCTGGAAATACTAAAGCGTGTGACTTGTGCAAAGGGTAAAGCTAGCACTCCACTCAGCTCACTGTGAGTCTTGCGCTATGCACCAGTGCACAATGCAAACGCCTGCTCATTAAACCCCCCACCCCGCGCAATGAGGGAGAGCCATTCTTAAAGACTCCTGAACGGGGTCCCAAGACAATGCCACAGGTCACATGTTTCTCACCGCACACTCGGCTACCAGTCTGTTTACTTTGTTAGCATCTACTCAGCCATTCCAAGAGCATGTGATACAAAATCATGAGAACTTGAGTAATTAAGTAGAATTTTTATACAAATGCAATGCATCAGCTCTATAGGATGCTGATAAACCTGTTTTCTCTGACAAAAGCTGGTAGGTAAGTGCTTTGTTACTGTTAGCTGTGTGTTCCCACAGCTTAAGCTGAGTTCTAGCAAGGTTTTCTCAAAGCTGTGAACAAACTTTCCTCTAGTAATATTAATAGAACAGTTATCTAGAATTTAATAACATTTTCAAAATGTTACATCATTCATGGTACATTTTTTGACTAGCATTCTTGTTGATATTTACTACTTGTTTCAAAACATTTAGAGAACATTCAAAAGTAGCATTCCCAAATTAAACATTCCCTTTTCTAGGCTATAAGGTTCTAGACAAAAAAATAATTTTAAACATTCACAAAACACTGAGAAATAATGTTTTCAATCTTAATGGGAATGTTAGCAACATCTTAACACCATCCTAGTTAGACCAAAGTCCTACATAAATTACTAAGCACACAAAGGCTATCTTTTTAATTTACTGTTGTAGTTTCAATAAGCGGCAGTAAAATCAAATATCTTAATCTTTGAGGGCAAGGGTTACAGCACTTGATCATTATAAATATCATCTAATCGGGGAGCAAACGTTGAATTATAAAATTTTCTGTCTTAAAATGACACCAAACTTTGACCATATTGTAGGATATGCTAATTCAAGGCACTGAAAGAGTTCAATTTGGTCATCCATTCATTCTTGGTTTTACAAAGGACAGGCTGAACTCGTGTCACAAATTTCTCTCAGTCTATAAATCTGGTTGTGATGAGAAGGAACTGGGCCAAACCGAGCGTGAAAGCTAAATATAGACCATTCATTACAAGCTTGAGCTTAATGCAAAAGGAGGATCACTAATTAATTCAATTATACATATCTGGCCTATTCTGCATTCAAGTAAAAAATGATGACAAGGCAACTCATAAATGTTGTTTAATCAAGCTGGGCTGTAAAAATGTTCTAATGTATCAGATATAGTCAACAAGAAATCTTGACTAAGACGTTTTTTTTAAATATGCTATTAACTTTGTAACTCTAATTTTCCAGTCTAATTGCAATTGTAAACATGATATTACTTGTGATTCCAACTTTCTTTTCTGCTGATGTCACTTAGGCCACACATTTAGCAATTGTTCAAGCTAAATCTGCTACAAACTGAGTAGGTGATGTATTTGTGTAGGCCAAAACCCAGAAACAATATTTTAGCACTTTAGTATTTTAGGGGTTCGTATCATTATACAGGAAATCTCATCTACTAGTTATTATCACAGCCTCATTGTGTTTTTAATCACAATCTTGCAAAATACTTTAACTGAAACTTTCATTGAATTTTTTTTTTTAAAGCTGCAGTCTGTAACTTTTTGGGGTTAAAAATGATCCAAAATCAATATTTGGGCAAGTACATAACCAGCTAGTGTTAAAAACTATCGCCTTACTAGCCGAATAGCTTATAATAATGTTTTCTAATTTGAGTTGTATAGGTAGGTTTTCGCTGGAAATTTGAACATGGCACTGCGTCATTACGTCCCAGCTACTAGGCTATCGCATATGAGGATCCTGCAGGTGGCAGATTGTTTAGACTTTTCTCACAGCAGCAGGAATAATTAAATGTATTATTTTGAAGGCGGATTGTGATACAGAAAGTATTATGTGTTTATGAAATGAGAATTAGATTTGCACAAAATCGGATTTGCACTGACAGTCTGAAGAGGCTTTATTTGGGTCATATATTCCAAGACGTAGGCTAGAATCTGTGATTCCTAAGTACAGTATCCACAACGGTATGGTGACTGACAGACTGACACACATACTCCTCAAAACATTAGATTCATCTGCGCTGGAGCAATGTCGGAGCACAACCCCATGCACGGAAGATAATTTCGCACAGAGCTGACAGAGATGGCGACAAAGAGGCAAAACTTATGGACTGCAGCTTTAAATAAAGACAGAAAGAGATGTGGGAAGATCAGTGAAGGTGACGGTGAAGCCATGTGACCGTGGTGTAGTTTGTTTAGAACTAATATTTTGCTTTTTACCTCTGGTAATTGTAGTTAGGCATTAGAATGTAAAAAAGGTAGTATTCATTTGTGAAGATTTTTATGGTGAAAGATCCAAAAAGCCAATGGAAAAAAGTTTTTGTTTTTTTTGTAGAGGGAACCAGGATGATGCTAATTTGCCACCAAACATCTCTACTGCAGAAAATTCACTTCAAATGTTTAAATTTCCACTTTGTAATATTGTGTCATTAAATATGCTTTTTCATTTCATGAAAGTAAAATTAGATTCTAAGGGAGATTTATATTTACTTTAAATGAGGCCAAAGACGTACCAAAACCTCACATGATTGTGCACCTCTGAGATGTGGCAAAGCAATAAACTAACCTGAGCTTCAAAGAAGCACAGACAACATTGTAAAGGATAAAACAAACAAGAACAATCCACACTAACAACCTGCAACTATTTACTCTTCAAAAGCTTTTAAAACAGAGGTCACGTCATATAGTGAAAGCGAGTCCTACTTTACAAACGCATTTGTTCACTAGAGCAAATAAACAGATCATCTGCAGCAGCTGGACCTGAAACGCTGAGGCTCAGAGCAGATTCCCTGCTGACGTGATCGCAGCTACACCGGAGCTCGCGGATTTAATCAGCCAAATGGACTAAACATTGATTTGTAGAGGTCAGAAATGTTAACCCACTTTCCTAATTTTACAAAGCTTTAACAATACCCGTTTTATGAACTCAACAGATGATGCAGCCAGATGCGCACTTAAAAAAGCATCCAAACACATTTTAGAATGATAATAGAGATTTAGCTGCTATATGTGGATTGCTTTAGTTCATTATAAACATGTTACGCTAAAAAAGTTAAAGGAATGAGATCACTGTTTGTATAAGGAAAAATATTCAGTCAACCCAAAAGCTGGCCGTGAATTTGTCAGTCCTCACCAATATGCAAACACAAACAAAATGACCAGTGACAGAATAAGCATGTACAAATTCAAAAGTGTCAAACCCTCAAAAACATCATCAGACATTTGGTGAGGAGAGAACGTGCCATCGTGGGATTGTGTTGATCACAGATTATCCACTGATAATGATTTAACACTTGCATATGCAAGCATCATAATCCATATATTGCATGGGCTGTGCATTAATGCTCACTGATTCATGACAGCTGGGATCAGACACAGACACCCAGTGTAATCTAGGATAATCTGGCTGCAGTGAGCCTCTAAAAAGGGACAGATTAATATCACTGTAAATAAGAGCGATGTCCCTACATTCACTGTGGTGTACTGTGAATTTGACTACCTTACGCATGCGACTGACTCAGGATCTACACGTGAGTCACACTGGGCTAACATTTGACCGAAAGGAAAATCCATTGTCACAACCATTGTTTACACTCAATAAGGATTGTTTACACTCAGTTATGGAAGTTAGATCAATGAACACTTAATGAACTTCACTAATAGCAATACAATAAGAGTTACCTAACCTGAGAGAGAGAGAAAAATACAAAGATCAAATGTCCAAATCCAGGAATGAATTCACGTTGATCGGGACACATTTTGCCAAAATCAACCATCAACCTGAATTCACCCTATGTTGTATGAACAGGTCAGAAATTAATCTACAACATCCTGAAAGCCTCTGCTGGGTAGATGCTGGAAATTCTGCTCGACCTGCCCCCACAAATCTACTTGGACCCCTTGCAGGGGCAATTTAATCCCTTTAATTTGTCCTTGCTGAACTGCCACTGACAGTCAAATGCAAGATAAATCCCCCACTTCTCAAACAAACAAACAGACAACAACAAAAAATAGCCATAATCCACTTTGCATCAATAGAGCCAAATGAGCATGTAAATGTTGCTTACAATATACTACTTAACT
Source organism: Gymnocypris eckloni scoliostomus (assembly GCA_027564155.1). NCBI lineage: Eukaryota > Metazoa > Chordata > Actinopteri > Cypriniformes > Cyprinidae > Gymnocypris > Gymnocypris eckloni. The sequence continues at coordinate 15,251,489 of CM050435.1, forward strand.
TTGGCAAATTAACATGATCCTGTGTGTTATAATATAAAAACAGATAGATAGACAGATAAATAGATAGATAGATAGATAGATAGATAGATAGATAGATAGATAGATAGATAGATAGATAGATAGATAGATAGATAGAAAGTATGTAAATCATAGATGAAGTGTAGAGTGACTGATGAACATAACTTATTAAAGATAGGCTACTTTGCGCTTAAGTAGCCTACAAGAAACTTAAACTTAACCTAACGTTACTCTGAATTAAATAGTGCTGTAATAACCGTTCATTCGGTTTTAGGATTACACAAAAATTACACATTATATACATTTTAATCGAAATGTTCCTTCTTTCGAAAGTCTATCTTAAAGGACGGAACTTGTAAGTCAGAGTAAACTGTTGTTTATACTCACCTTTATCACTTCATCTATCAGCAGCGCTGTTTTGCGTTGAAAACGGAAAGACACCACGATGAGAATTATTCCAAAAGTAAGAATTTGTTCTCTCTCAGCGTTAATTCCATATCACAATCAATTTTCAAATACAACTTGAAACATTTTGTCAGTGATGTTTCGGGTTTCTCATGTTTCTATTAATGTAGTGAGGAAAACGAATCGCATAAACTTTGTCTCTATGGGAGGTGTGAGCTCGCGCATAAGCGCACCTCTCGCGTTGGGTTCGCTCACTCCTCCCGCTGCTGTCTCACCGAACTCACTGGTGCGCATGCGCAGAGCGCACACGGAGAAACAAACGGACCAGTGCAGTCTGCACACAGCTGTCACCTCTAAAGAAAGAATCGGTTTTATTAACAAAGTAACACATAAAATGTTACATGTTTCACCGGTCGCAAGACAGCCGACATTTGATACAGAAAAACGTTTTCATCAGCCTTACATGTTTACAGCGTAGTGTGTTTGACCTCATAATAAAGAGCAGAGGTGTGTCTCGTGTACTTTGGTCAAGATTCTAAACTTGTTTGTCATCTGGGCACACGGAAATCATTCGCGAGACCGCAAAACCCCAGTAAACTAGTGATCTATGACGACTCATGATAAGAGCTAGCATAGAATGGGGAGTGGATAAAATGATAGTTTATGTGAAAGTTTGTCATGGGTGTTGCCATGAATTTCAGTGCAGCTAAACCATAGTATTTAAGTGTTGTATTGTAAAATACAAACACACATTACAATTTATTACTATGCTTTAACTGTAATGAAATGCATAGTATCATATTCCAAGACAAGTCTTCTTCTAAAAAGAATTATTACTAATATTATTTATCATCACGTTTAATATTAATAGTAACCTAATTATTGTTATAGGCCTTCTATAAATTAGACCGCTATACCTTAAGATTCTTCAAAGTTTGGCTCGACTTTTAAAGTGTCTTATTTATGGGATCAAACAGTAGTTTGCGAGCCCCCTAGCGGTGGCAGATCACTTGCTATCGTGGGTCAAACACTTCCCATTACTGCCCACTAGAGTGCAGTGAGGTTCCTGTGTTTTCTCTTCAAGACAGGGAGCGTCTTTGGCTGTTTACATTTGGAAAGGAACACTACCCTGCTGTATATTTTACAGTATACTTTATAATACTATGTGAAACTAAGCACTATGCACTAATAAACGTTCCGAACAGCAGAATGCTATGTTGCCCTCATTATGTTGCATGATTAATTCTGCAAACTACATCTAGATTTAAAGTTGGTCATTAAAACTGTAACGAGTCGAAAAGGATACACTAAAAATATAAGAAGTCTGATATTACCTCATGTTCAGTAACACTGAAATCTGAAGGTCAAGTGTAGTGCCTTGTTTTATTGGATTCCCAGTTTTCTTGTACAGTCTACCTCACATTTTGACAAATGTAGTAGTAAATCACCCAGGTATTCGGTAAAATCTTAATATTTAATATATTGCTCAGAATACAATACTTCTCTTACCATAAAACAGTAAGAGAAGTAAGGTACTGTACACCAAATAATGAGTCAAATGTTTTATATATATATATATATATATTGAACAAAATTATAAACACAACACTTTTCTTTTTGCCCCCATTTTTCATGAGCTGAACTCAAAGATCTAAGACATTTTCTATGTACACAAAAGGCCTTTTTCTCACAAATATTGTTCACAAATCTGTCTAAATCTGTGTTAGTGAGCACTTCTCCTTTGCCGAGATAATCGATTCACCTCACAGGTTTGGCATATCAAGATGCTGATTATACAGCATGATTATTGCACAGGTGTGCCTTCGGCTGGCCACAATAAAAGGCCACTCTAAAATGTATATATATATATACACACAGTATCCTTCAGTGGATTCAGTATACATGTCCTTCAGTGGATCAAAAAAATATTAACTTTTTGTTCCCTCAGAAATAAGAAGCACAAGAAGTCAAACATTAATACTTCCTTTAAACACTTTCAATAAAACCAGTTTATTCCACAAAACCAATACTGCATAGCAACTAAACTACCCGTCAAAAGATTGGACACATCTGCTCGGTCAAATTATTACAATTTTCAACACTTCAAAATCATGGTAAGGTCATTAAAATTACAAAAATACAAGTATGGGAACACAAATAAAAGTATATGAAGAAATGTAAGGGGAAAACATAAATATCATATACCACCCTTTGCCAAGATTCTAGATCTGTATCCAGCTTATATTTCAATGTGGAGGTAAGCCGTTTTCGGTTTGTTAGTCGCTGTAGGAAAATAATGAGAAGCTACAGTAAACGCTTTTACAGGAAAAATAATGTGGATACTCGGGACTTCATAAGATGCATCCTGGGATACTTTAAGTTCACATGAACATTAGTACTTTTTTGGCTACTTTTATTCACTTTCCAGACTAAAGTATCCAGTTGTTTTCTAAGAAAATGTATATTATTTGGCATACAATGTGTTGTGTCCAAGCATTTGACAGATAGTGTATAGTAAATAACATGCTTCAATACAGACAAATACATTTTCTAGCTTTTAAAACTATTTGTTTTTTCAAGTTTTATAAAGGCTACGAAAATATCAGCATATTTCTTGTTGATCTTTTATGTATTTAACTAAATAAATACTCTATTTTGCTTAATATTGCACTTCTGTTTTCTTTTGGTAAAATAAAGATAGCTCAGTAAAGCACAGTATGCCACAGTTTCTCTCCAACGGAATGCAAGTCTAAAGGCAGATCATGCAACATCTGCAGAAAACAGATAAAAGTAACAGCATTCATTATGACCAGATCCGTTTAGTTATCAAAGTCTGGGATGTCATCGTAAGAATAACCACGGTAACCCTTGGAAGCATAATAAGCAATCCGCAGATGATAGAATCCGGGAAGAAAGATCAGTATGCCGATGATGAGAACAGGAATCGTGCGATCTGGGTACTACAACAAAACCATACATTACTGTCTAACATACTGACAGATATTTACAATCCTGAAGTTTTGTTTACTCACCATAACATTAATGTATCCTGCCAAAAGAAGGGATCCAACAACAATCAAAACAGAGCCAACCAGAAATAGGAATGTTGCCAGAGCAATAGCCTTGTAGGGTACTTTAGGCGGTGTTTTCTTGAACTAAAAACAGCGTTTATTCAATTATGCAACAAACAATACATACAAACACAATAATGTTTCTGCATCAGTGTTTCTCACCTGTAGATCAATGTAGCCTTCATCACTATCTGCCAGCCTGGAGTATTTCACCTTATTGTTTGGAGCAGCAATGGCTGGGTTGTTTCGACTTGCCATCATGATGATGTTTAGACTTATTGGCACTTGAAGATGATAAAAATTAGCAACTACACCGCGAGTATCTGAGAGTGCATTCGCTTCTGATGTGGTTTATTCTGGAAACCAGAGACAAAATGTATACTAACTTAAAATACAGTACATGCATCAGAACTAGAGCAGCAAAACCCATGTTGTATTCTATCAGTTTAAGACTGTCATGTTTACTATCTAAATACCAGTCAACATAGAAGATCAAATACAGTAATTTGATAACATCCTGGTGATAGTCTATTGTCTCAAGATAGGTAATGCTTTAATACCAGCAATTATATCATTAGATAACGCACCCAAGAGGTTAGTTATACAGACGGAATCATAAATCTTGTAACAACAGCAGTGTGTGTGGGGGTAGGGTATAGGCTTGTGGTAGGTGTATACATTAATAAAACGACAATTTGACAGTTAGCATTTTTCGTTGTCGAATTGTACTACCCACTGTTTTAATGGGAGGCAGCAAAATCTGACAGGCTAGGACAAATCGACAGAACACCGGCTGTTTCTGCTTTATAGTTGGTGAGTTTATAGAAGCGTTCGTATAACGTTACTCACCAGCTCGTCCCTTTTAATTATATATTATTTCACTAAGTGACAAAATAACCAGAAACGCAAGGTAATCTGATGTCGTTTCGAGCCGACGTGGTTGATTTTTAACGGCTACTTCCACAGCACTACGAAAACTTTGCTATCATTGTGTGGACATTGTTTACTTCCTTATTCCCATTCTAACCTGCGCGCGCGCAGGAAAGAAGAAACCGAGCCAGCCAATAGCAACTCGTTTTTTATTTATATGACAGATATAATTTAAAGGAGTAAAATATATAAATAAATGAGAGTTTTTGCTCAAGACATTAAAGAATGACACATGAAATCTATAAAAAGTACATTAGCCAAATAAACAATAATTAGGCTACAATTAGCTAATAAACATGAGCCAGAAGCATTTTCTTGCGGTTAAAAATTCTTAAAAGAAAACAGAATAAGCAAAGACGTTAAAAAATGACTGATTTATGACAATTAATCTGCTTTTGGCAAGACCGATAATAGCCTAATAAAAACCAGTGACGATGATGATAATAATAAAAGCCTAATAATAATAATTATTATTATTTAAAACACATTTAAAATAATTTGAATAAATAAAATGTTACAGTGTGTGTGGAAAGGCTGTTACCTCACACTGCTCATCAATGAATTCGATAAACACCAGCTCTTACACTATATTAGGCCTACCAGTTAGTCACAGCTTCCCCTAAAAATGTAACTTTACCTGTTGGTTCAGAACAGAATGAGTTTAGCGAGTTCAGCAAGACTCTCTGTGCCCTTGAGGGACATTATCTTTTTTCTCCATTAAAGCACTTTAAACTCTTCCAATAAATTCCTGATAAATTAAAACATGGTGTTTGGTAACTTTTGATTCATTTTAAATGTAATAAACAGCTTCTGAAATGCTTTGGGCAGGGGTTTTGTAACCTGAGCACCATTCATTTTCACAGGGGTGGAATTTTCTTTTTTTAATTTGGGTTCAAGTAGAAGCCTGGAAGAATTATGGGGAAAAAAATATTAATCAGAAATTGCTTGTGACATATATTTTACCCAAGTAAAATCACTAAATGATTTCATTATACACAAATAAACTGGCTGTGGGTGTGTTGATAATGTATTGGCAGAAACTCATATTTTATGGTATTAATAATATAAACACTATGACAAATATTGTTATTTTGGCTTATTCTAATATTCTGTAATGGATCCATTGGACCAGATGTGTTTTCCACAGGCCAAGACACTTTTCATGTGCTAAGCATCATTTGCCTGATCTGTTGTTTGTTAACGTCTAAGCGAAAGATTCATTCCTTCCTCTATATTCTTTATGGTCTGCAACTGCTGACGTTGGCTGGCTTCCAGAGTAACCCTACAACTAAACAATGAAGCACCCTTAACATTCGCGGCACGTCTTGAGACTGCAGCTTTGAGGCAAGTGCTTCAATAGCTTAAATATTTAAAGTGACAACAAGGGAGGAGATGGATGCCAAGGCATTCAAGTCAGTGCAAGCAATCAGCAATGAAGTTCTGCATCAAGCACGGCAAGGAGGAATATGAAGAACACGAGAAAGAAAACAAACAATAGATAAACAGTGTTCATCGTGTTGATTTAAGGACACAAAAGCTCATGGACACATGATCTTGCATGAATAAGTGTTCTATGATGGACATGGTGCATGTAGCCAAAAACATTTTTGGAGAAAAAAATTATAAATTAAAATGAATTATATGTGATTCAAAAAGTATTCTGTTGAATACAAAAGTAGATGTTTTGAAGAATATTATTGCTGCTATTTTCCATACAATGGAAGTGGATGGCGAGCAGCCAATTCCTATAGAACACCTTCAATGTATCCTATAAAGAAAGTCTTACAGAAATGACATGACACATAATTTACGTTACCATGAGGCACATAACCTTTCTTATTATGGTCATAGATTGAGGGCATGGATTATTGTGGAAAGAATTATGAAACCAATCATGATGATGGATCTTCGAGAGAAAGCAATGGACAGTTAGAGAAATACAAAGCGACACAGGTGGGCATGCCATTTCATAAAGCCACACATAAATCATTTATTTTCTTTGGCCGTGACATTCACTTTCATTACTAAAGCTGACCTTCAGACACGTCAATGATCAGTGCTGATGAATTACACCGTTCTCCACTGACTGTTCATGCAGAAACAAATTGTGCTCAGAAGACTTCATATCAAACCAACACAAAGAAGACCTAAGAGACCCAAAAAAGCACTTATGTTTTCAAATGCACATGGATCAATGGCATGACATTTTCTTCCTCTCTTTTTTTAGTTCAGATATATTGTTATAAAAATTAAATAAAATAAAAACTTGAAAATAAAACTTGAAAATAATTTGTCAGTCAAACTAAGTTGTGTAATTGCAAGAAAATACATGTTTAAGTTGAAGTCTCAAATTCTGGAAAAAAAGAATGTTGTCAAAACTTGTTGAAAATAATTATATATTATTTCTTAAAAATGTAAGGCACATTTTCATAAAATATATGCTTATAATGTCTGCTTTATAGGTCTATATTTACAGTAATGTGTCACATTAAAATAGCCTATATTAATATTAATATGTCTGTTCATACACTATCTTTGAAAACATTTTTGTTTAAACAATGATTACATTGTATATTCATCTTTTAAAAGTGAACTTGAAATATTATCACACTTAAAGTTTTAGCAACATTACAATCATGTGGAAGTTAGTATGTAAATATATATATATATATATATATATATATATATATATATTGCTAGTATGAATGAAGGAAATGATGCATTTAAATTTGTTTGTTTTGTTAAATAAAATATCGTTTGACATTTGAAAAACTTCATGATATGAGTACATTTCCAAGAACCTGCTTCATGTTTTAAACATGTTTTATATGATTCATCTTTGTATAAGTGTGTGTGTGTGTGTGTGTGTGTGTGTGTGTGTGTGTGTGTGTGTGTGTGTGAGAGAGAGAGAGAGAGAGAGAGAGAGAGAGAGAGAGAGAGAGAGAGAGAGAGAGATGTTTGCACAAACTCTGTTGCATCCCATCAGATTCCTCATAGACTCGTGTTATTGGTTTTTTCAAGGATCGCGAGCAAGTGAAAATAAACCTCATTCGCTTTTACAGATGTTTCTCCGAAGGACGGTAAGAGCAATTTATTTTGAGGATACTTATTTAGTCGGAATGAAGAAAACACCCGCAAAGTGTCTGTTTGATTGATTGAATGAGTATTATTGCGAATGAGGCATGAGATTATGATGCCAGGCTTTAATAACCGGCGATTGCCTCTCAAGAGCTGCATGGTTTCGAGTTAGTTTAAAATTGTGATTTAAATTTTAGGCTATCATTTTGTTTAGCTCAAACTGTATTACTGTTTAGTGTAAGAGTCTAATTTGTGGACAGTTAGCAGAACTAGCAGGCAACTGGTGTTGACGGGGTAAGTTATCTCAACTGCCACGTCTTCTTAATTCTTTTGATCCCCATATTATTCTAATGAGTGAGAGCATTTCACTCCGTTTATAGAAATAATCAATTTTTTTAGGATTTGTGATTTTTTTATCTGCACCTGCAAATGCATCTGAAAATGTTTAAAAGTTGTTCCTAAATCAATAGCCTACGATAAAAAAATGTATATATATATATAGGCCTATTATATATTCTATATATATCAGACGATACACCATCATGTATAGGCTATTTATTTTTACTTTTACTGTGTTGTATTTAATGTAATACCTTGATTATGATTTTCATAATGTGAATGAATCTGCTTATTCAAAGTTGGGCTCACAAATGTGATTTTAATTTTACTACTACATTAATAATACAGTATATAGCCTAAATTACTCTGCTCTGTGTGTATGATGACATGTGTTTTATGGTGATTCAACATCTTTTGAAGGTGCCAACTGGAATTAAACACCCCCCAGCCAGGTGGGGTAAAATGATTTACAATGGGCAATTAATCTAGTTATTCTGTGCTGAACATCAAATCTTTAGTTTTTCCATCAAATATATTGTTAGTTTAATCAAAATATTTGGACTTTATATTTAAAAAGTACCTCAAGTTGGCTATAGTATGGTAGCTATAGTATGGTAGCTATAGTTAGCTAGCCAGTTACCATCAGCTAACTTTTATTTTTACAAATAGGCTTTTACAATTTTGAATAAATTATTATTGATTATATTATTTTTTAATTTAAGCTAAAACTGCATGTATTCTGATTTTGCTGTACATGTTTAAAGCAAATTGCTTTGTTTGACTGGGGGCATTTTTCATCTTGGTAAAAAGGTCATTTTTGTTAAAAATCTAACATCATGACACATAATTTACATTTTGTATTATTTAATTAATTGTCAGTTTTTCATTAAACCCACACGCAGTTCCTTATCCCCTCTGTTCCTTTACGAACCCTAGTTTGGGAAACCTTGATGTAATATAATGTTTATGAAGTGCATGTTGTAAATTACAATGAGTGGAACAAGTTGTCTTACTCTGCATTTTTTACATCATTATGGTACAAGATAATGTTATTTAAATCAATGTGATAGACTAGTTAAATCAAAAGTAATCTAAAAGTAATCTGATTACCTAAAATATGTAATGTAATGGATTACGTAACTGACAATTTTTTTTGTCATGTAATCTGGAATGAGTAACGGATTACAATTTGTAAGTAATCTAACCAGCTCTGTATACATGTGTATATATGATCGTATTGAGAAAATCACCTTTAAAGTTGTCCTAATTAAGTTCTTAGAAATACTTTTTTTCTAATCAAAAATTACGTTTTGACATATTTATGATATACTGTAAATATACATTTTCCAATAGGACATTTACAAATATCTCCATGAAACATGATCTTTACTTAATATCCTATTTTTCTTTTTGACCCAGACAGTGTATTGTTGGCTATTGCTACAAATATATCCGAGCTACTTACAACTGGTTTTGTGGTCCAGGGTCACATACATACATAATTGCAATATCATATCATATCATATCATATCATATCATATCATAATATGTTTCATGTTTGTTTCTTTTTTTATATAATAACAAATTCCATTGTGACAATTTCCCATTTAAATGCCTTTGATTCTAACAAAAATAATACAGGAAGCCTTTTGGTCAGACCAGTTGCAGAATTTGTCAAACATTACTCTGTAATAATATAATAAAATCATTATCCTTAAGATCCCCTCTAATTTTTGCCACTGTAAATTTTATTGGCTCACCAGATGGATGATAGACAGACTCAGAGTCAACACACACCTGATTAAAACAAAACATGACTTTTGTTTAATCAAACATTTTATGGTTTGAATGTATTCATCTACGTTTTATTTGTAAGCACAGGGCATATTAATTTCCGTGTTGCCATGGTTTGTTGAAATATTGCTCTTGCCAAGACATTATGGATGTCAGTGTTGCTGTGTATAAATCTTTTTATTATGTTCCCCAAGCTTTGCTTAATCAGCATAAAAGCTTTTTCTATATGATTTCTGGCAGAACACCTTAAAGTGCTTTACCTATGGTTTTTGGAACAGTTCTGTGTCAGTGAAAGACATATATTTTGGCCTGTATATGAACTCCTTCAGTTCATTACACCATATTGACAGAAAGATCAGTCCTAAATTGCTTTTGTGGACTGAGGCGCCTAAACATCCTCAGGACACAAGTGCTAAACGGAAACAGTATCTTGAAGAAAAAGGCATTCCATCCCATTGCTTATTGCAGAGGGGATAAGTATCAGTCTCATGGAGCTAAACAGAGAAGTAGTTTACAGCCAGACATTGACACATTTTTATGATAATTTATTTGATCTGAATTGTGAGATTGTGCTTGGTAAGTGCCTCGAAATAATAGGCCTATATACTGAAAATAAACACAATTTTCAGGTTTGATAAGTCAAACTATGGTTCCTTTAATGAATCAGTGAATCAGTCTGAGCAGAAAACAACGGCTGAATTCGGAAATGCATACTAGCACACTGCTCTTACTATTTCTGCCATATAAAGATATGGAATGAAACCGATGACTCCGTCTGAAAAGAACACATAAGCTGCATCCGAAAAATCCCATACTGTAGGTACTACGATTGAAGAAGACAGGGTACTCAAGCAAATAACTGTTTGGAAAGCAATGCTAAACTGCTAATTCATAAGGTTAATGAAATTGAAATCCCTGTAGATATTTATTAATTGGTGATATGTCAACTTATAGGTAAAGATACATATATACGCAGGGTTGCATAAAAAAATAATCATAAAAAACATGGGGGAAATAGCATTGTTTTTTAGTTTAGCATGTTAGCATACACCAAATTGCTTAGTGAGGGATTGTTGCAAAAACGAAATCCTGTCAGAAACATTGCTTATAATATGTCTTTTCATTCAGACTGGTGAATCAATTCGAATAGAGTCAAGGACTGGTTCATTCAAATGTATTAGTGAATCAGTCTGAATACAACAGACAAGAACGCATTTTGGTTTTAGGTTTTAGGACAACTATGATGAAATCATTCAGGCAATTTGCTCTCTCATTGAACCACATATTATTTTGCTTGACACAAGCCAAGAACTGTCACTGTTTTATTTGTACTTAAAATGCTAATTCGTTAAGATAATGAAACGTAATTAAATCACTTTAGATAATCTACACATTGGTTATTTATATGTTAACTTGTCATTAAAGATACACATCAACAAGAACACTCTTGTGTTGTTGGAATGTTGGAAACATAAAAAATATGGGTAAAATAGCTTACATAGTTATTTTAGCATGTTAGCATTCTCCAATGTCCTCGGTGGCCTTTGGTCCTGCCAGAAACAGTGCTTACTTTTTTTTCTTTTCTTTTTAAGGTTGCGAGATCATAAAAACTATGATGGCTAATGGCTGACATCAAAAGAGATACCTGAGAAGATGAAATGTGAGTCATTCTTCAAGTCTGACACTGCTAGCATATTAAAAGTCACGGATGGTGATTATTAGATCTTAACCCCATAACTAGAGATTCTCACATCATGACCAACGTGCTTCCAGCAGAAGATAACACAAGTTTAATCTTTTTCCCTGAGAACTGTCCCAACTGCACTGTGATACCTGCGTTTGACATAGACATTACAAAGACACTGGCTCTGGGCCTGGTGTTGGTGCTCTTTATAATATTTGGTGTGATGGGCAACATCCTGGTCATCCTCTCCGTGGTGTGCCATCGCCACCTCCGTTCTGTGACACATTATTTTATCGCCAATCTGGCCATTGCAGACCTGCTTCTGAGCTCTGTGGTTCTCCGTTCTCTGCTGCATCTGAAGCCTTGGACCGCTGGGTGTTCGGCCGTACTTTCTGTAACGTCTGGACCGCTCTTGACGTGCTGTGCTGCACGGCGTCCATCCTCAGCCTCTGTGTGATCTCTGTGGATCGCTGCATGGCTGTCAGTTACCCGCTGCGGTACCCTTCCTTGGCTACAGGTCGAAGGGCACTGGCCGCAGTGGTGGCTCTATGGGCTCTTTCGGCAGCCATTTCCGTCGGCCCGTTGTTCGGATGGAGGGAGCCCATGCCGGAGGACGAATCGGTGTGTAGAGTGAATGAAGAGACAGGATATGCCATCTTCTCCGCCGCATGTTCATTCTACATGCCGTTGGCGGTGATTTTGGCAATGTACTGCAGGGTTTATGTGGTGGCCCGGCAAAAGACTCGTTGTATGCGTAAGGGCAGGCAGACGAAGGGGTTAAATGAGCTCGGAGTGACCCTGCGTATCCACTGTCGCAACGCCCAACAGGCCACCAGGAAGGAAGAAGCAGTGCATGCAAAGAACTCGCACTTCGCCTTCATCCGTCTGCTTAAGTTCTCACGGGAGAAGAAGGCGGCCAAGACTCTGGGCATTGTGGTGGGATGTTTCGTGCTCTGCTGGCTGCCTTTTTTCATAGTGCTGCCCATAAGTGAGTATAAACCTAATGTTTTTTGAACACATAGCAAAGCCGATCATAAAATTAGAAAAAAATTAAAGTAAATTAAATAAAATTCAGATAATAGTTTTACATTTTATATTATACATTTATAAATGTATAATATTCATTTGTAAATATGGCTTCATTTTTATGGAGTCACACCACATGACATTTTCCAACCTCATCTAACATTTTTGTTTTGTTTTGTTTTGCTTAGATTTTTGTTTTATATTTTGTTTTTTATTGTTTTGTTTTGTTTTTCTTTGTATTTGGTCACACTACACAACTCACACAACTCAGCCTATTTTCCAAAATATTAAGTGGTTTTGTTAAAATATTACTTCTGTTGTTTGTAAATAATTATATAATATAATGGCAAATTATTTAAGGTTTGAATGTACCAGTGTGAATGTGGAAGTACAAATTTTAGAGTTACTAGTTTGAAAACCAAAAAGCTTGTTTTGTTTTGTTTGTTTGTGTTGTTTGTTTTGCTCTTCTTTTTTGTTTGTTTATTTCTATATTTTGGTCACACCACACAATTGTTTTTTATGTTAATGTGTTTTTTATATTTGTTTTGTTTTTCCTCAAAATAAAGATGATAAATGATTACACCAAAAATGAGATGAGATTTAAGAGTTGCTGCAGAGGGGAGATTATCATAAATATAAACAAACACAATTGAATAGCTTAAATTTGCTCATACAGATCTTTTGGACAGCTTCAGTAGAAATATAGTGCACAAGTGTCATTTTGGTTTCCTCCTCATTCCTCATGAACATTGCTCAGAAAACAGCGAAAACAAAAAGATCAGAATTTTAACGACATGCGGGTGAGTAAACAATGACCGGATTTTCTTGAACATTTAACTGAAATAACTCAAAGAACATCCTGCTCTGAATATTTTGTTATTTTAAATGAAGTATGTGAGCGTATTGATAGAGCGTATTGATAGATGTTTACCAGCGAAACATATAAATTTTCTGTTATTTATTCTCACCCATGTTTTCAATGTTCTCCCACAATACGCCTATGTGCGTAAACAGCATTGACATAATCCTTGCTGGGCTTTTTAGATTGCATTTAAATGAGCTTGTTTACAACAAAAGAATGAATTATGAAAGAAAGAGAAAGTATTGCAGTCTGTTTCAACCTAGAATAGAGGCTTTTATATGCTAAAAGGAAGCAGCCCTAGTTCAGAAAACCATCTTTTGTATGGATTCCACATGTTTGCTGGTGAATCATTTGAGCTTTCATTAAATATTTGAAGGAGATACAGCTTATTTATCAGCCTTTGTGTTTAGTAATTGGACATCTAAGATGCTATGAGTCAGTCATTTGTGCATCAGATTGAAAGCCTTCGAAAATACATGAAGGAAATGCACACATCAAAGCAAAGCCTTTGAAAATATGAAACATCCAAAACCATTTGACCCTCCGTCTTGAGGTGACCCTTATGAGAGTGATGGAGATCTCTTGCTGCGTATAATGATTTTGTATTTTCATTCTTTCTGTGTCTCTGTAGGTTCCATTTTCCCATCCCACAGACCCCCGGACACTGTCTTCAAAATTACATTCTGGCTGGCTACTTCAACAGCTGCCTCAACCCCATCATCTACCCTTGCAGTCAGGAGTTCAAGAAGGCCTTCCAGAACGTTCTCCGTGGCCACTGCCTCAGCAGAACGCACAGGACCTGGAGCCCTCCGGCCTCTGTTCGAGACCCTATGCATGGCCCCAAATCTGCTCAGGGTTTCCCATCTACATCTACTGACTCCCGGAAGCATACTAATGCATCACTTGTCACTAATAAGAACTTATATACTGCACATAGCAACAGTGCTCTGGATGCACCTGAAACATCTCTGACATTGAAAGTTCATCAGGTTTCCATATGCAAGATGGATGGTGAGGCTGTATGAAATGCTTTTGAAAGAATATAAGACAGCTTTTCAAAGGAGTTTACAAAGCCACTGTGGAATAGAACAAACATTACCAGGGATCTGGTTAATTCTCGTATACAGGAGCACCATCTTGTGGCAGCTTCTATAACATGCATCTGCACTTTTGTGAAGTTTAACTCAACTGTGAAGATTGACAATTTGGCTTGTAAAAATTTTGCTTGGAAATTAAATGATTGTGGACAGTGTTATTTGACTTGTGCAAATACAAATACACTCTAATAAAAGTCCAATGTACCGTGTTAATATGAAGGAATTTTCCGTATTTGATTTTTTTCACGTGTTTTGCATATTTTGAATTACGCACTGCATTGTATTGTGTTTAAGGGTTGAATGAATTGTCTGTAAAATTACAGGAAAGGTACTTGTAATTTTCTGCCGGACAGTATTCATTTTTCTACATATTTTTTTTTCTTAGAGTGTTCAATAGGATCCAAATCTGTGGAAATGCTTGTATTTTGTATTTTTCTTAAAAAAGTAAATTTAAATATAAAAATATATATAAAGTCAACATTTGAGGTGGATCAAAAAAGTTAATCAAAGTTGTCCTAAGACAAGAATGCATTTTGGTTTTAGGACAACTTTGATGAAAGGTTTTGATCCACTTCAAATGTTGACTACTGAATATATGATTCAAATATCACAAATCTCATGATACGATATGATGAATTTGATTAAATAATGATAGCAGACTATTAAAGGATTCAGTGTATGTAAGAATTCGAATTCCTGATGCATTATTATTTATTATGTAAACTGCATATGGCTGAAATTTAAGAACAGAGAAAAAATATTTTCTTCCTTTTATTAATTTTCCTTTTTTGTAACATCACCATCCAAGGGATTTGACACATTTTCAAGAGCAAGCAAACATCCTCAAACAGCACAGCCAACAGAATAAACACCAGCACACAACACGTTCACTTCTGGAGTGGGGAAAGAGAGGGTTTGGGGTTATAAATTATTATAGGTAATAAGATAATAAACAATCTTTCAGTTCCCATTTGAATTGTACATAGATTACATAGCACGGATAGAAGAACATCCAAGGGGTATATAGCAAAGTGTGTGTGTGTGTGTGTGTGTGTGTGTGTGTGCGTGCGTGTGTGTGTGTGTGTGTGTGTTAGTGCCAACAGCTGCTCTGGGATCAGAGGAAATGCTTGAGGCATGTTTCATTTGAACTCTTGCATAAGCCCATATGATCAAAGAGGAATAGACATGGAAATCTCACACAGGACAATTCTGTTCTCAATTCATGCCATATTTTCACACCAACTTCAATGAAATAAAATATCGTCATATTTTTCACTTGTTTTTTAAATAAAATTAAACCAATAATTAAATTTAAATCTTAAAAGCAACATTGTGGATACACACAAAACAAATTAAACAAAATGTTAATGTAAAAAAAGAGTAACATGAGTTTTCTCTGAATTCACCGCAAAATGAAATTTATTTATTTGTATTTTTTTCCATCTCAGTAGGTTAAAAGACAAATAAAATAAAGAAGAAAATTGCCTCTCAAACCATCAACCCTACAATTCAGAATATGCCACCATGCAAGAAAAGCAGGAAAGGATGATGGCAGCTGTCTATTTTTAACGGTGGGTACTGTATATGGTTTGTTTTACACTGAATCACAACTTAGTTGAAATGATGCAGCCATTCAATGTTGTTTTAATAGCACCAGGCCCAGAAGGGTTGCTAAGGGCATGCTTCCGATGTAATGTGTTGCCATGACAAATAAAAGAGTCAGATCCTGTTGTCTAGCAGGGACAGTCGTCATAGTAACAGTGCAAAAGCAATGAGGTCAGTAAGAAATGAGCAAGAAACAGGAAGAAAGAAAACAAGCATAACAGTCATTGGGGCCTGCAAGGGCTATTATTAACACATCAGTCTTTGCAAACAGATGAATAAATCATAACCTCCTCCAGATACAAATGTTCATTTTCTTAATCAGTGATGTTAAGATGCAGGCTAAACATTCTTAAAACAAGAGAAATGCACAAGTATGTAAGATAAGATAACTTAACTTGTATTTTGAATAAAATAGATTTTTCTTAGCCCATTCATAAAGATTTACACAAGAAAAATAAATAAACGTAAAGCCTAGTCTGTGACAAAGGAAGTCTGCTTTTATGAATGTTGCGACATATAGCCTGGCAAGATTTTTTCTTTGTAGAGTAAATTTCCAACAGCGCCCGAAAGGGACATGTTAGTGTGAAAAAATTAGTATTTGATAAAATTGTCTAAATACTTTTGTGTTCTCTCGCTAAACTTTAGAACTCGTAGAACTTTAATTTGCAGAAGCATTGAAATATAGTTTGTCCTCCCACCGCATGTTATTAACAATGTTTTACGAAGTTTCTCTGAGAAACGCAAACATTTAGCAAGAGAACCCAAAAGCATTAAACCTATATTGTCCTCCCACCTCATTTTATTTGTCATTAACATTACTAAGTTTTGAAAGTGAATGCAGATGTTTTCAGAAAGACACACACACACACACAAAAGTGACAAAAGTGGAATGAATCAGAGAGAGAGAGAGTGTGTGGTGTGTGTGTGTGTGTGTGTGTGTGTGTGTGTGTGTGTGTGTGTGTGTGTGTGTGTGTGTGTGTGTGTGTGTGTGTGTTTTCTCTCTGTTGAGTCACAGGGGAAAAGGCAAGCAATGAATAATAATGCCGGCCAAGATTTTGCTGATGTGCAAGAGGAAAAGAAAACAGCTGGAGGAAGGGTTTACTAAATGAAAAACAGACTAGCCTATACAAAAAAGTCCCGCCATTGCTAATCCATAGTGAGATTTAAGCAAGGCACGTTAAAACCCGTTAATGCCTTTTTATTACAATTTTTACTTTCTACTATGCCTTCTTTGTCTGAGCTGAACATACGCTTTAGCACCATCCACAAAATGTGGATTATCCTTACTTTATGAGTTCTGTGGCAGTATCTACTAACTAAACTAAAGTGTACTCATACGCAGATAAAACATTTCAAATGTATTTCTCCTAACAGCAAATTAAATCCAAATACTGATGACTAATCTTGTACTACTATGATTGTTGTCCAATCAAATGTTCTCTAGGATGTCAGTGTCCTGCCCTCAATGACGCAAGCAACCAAGTAGTAGTTATTACTAAATACCAAATCATAATAAATGACTGACACCTAAAGCCTGGTTCTTTCAAATAAAGTGATGATCCCTTCAGTGTACCCTGTCCAAACTTCTTGTTTCAAAAGGAAATGCGTCAAACACTGATACTGTGTGCTAGCTGTATTAGCTAACCTAGAGTACTAGCTGCTCAATTCACTGCCCTTTGTTTTTAGGTCGCTTTTTTAGGTTTCAGACCAACTTGGAATAAAAAAAAACTCATTCATTCTTTGATAAAATAAAATAACACCATGAAAACATGGAGCTGCCACAGTTGCAGTTGTTGAAAATCACCGTTAACTTTTAACTTTTATTTTTATGATATTATTACAATATTTAACTACGGCACTAAAATGAATGTCGACATTAAAAATGGCGCTGTAATAACTCATACTTTAAAAAGCCTTTCATAAGCACCATGATGAGTTAAGAGAAAAATCTGGCACCTTTGTATCGGTTAACTGGCTATTTTACTTTCAACAGCCTTTGTTGCTTCAAACAAAAAACATGAACAAGCTCTTGTAGAAGTACACAACATGATCAGTACATCCCAGGCACAGCTTGTAGTTAAAGATACAAAGAAGACACGTTAGCGTTAAGGTCTGCGATATCACATTTGTTGACATAGAAAGTAGCGGCATAGTCACGCAATACCATCAAAACTCACATGGCACATTTGTTTTACGCTGCAACCAAACTTACAGAAACATCCATCTGGGGGTCTGACTCTTAGCCCAAAGTTTACTTAGCATGCATGGAGCCTGATTTTTGTAATCACGTGTAACTCTTTAAGCTCAGCTCACACATGCACTCTTAGGTTGTTTTAATGCATTTTTTGCACTGATTACTTTGTCCACAAGGTGGCAACATGTCAAGTTTTTAGTTCAATTCTACTCAGCATGTGTCAAGCGCCTGCGAACGCTTTTAAGTGAAATATACTTTGAAAGGCAACATGTTCGGCTGTAAACTTTCAGCAAGTGTTTGCGTTAACACTTAAGTATACTTTGGGCTTTAGTGCATTAGGAAATTGCTGCTGATTTCATGGAATTACATGCACATTGTTCTTTAAAAGTGACGTAACAGCATTTCATTTAGCTTACTATGGAAGCTAAAAAGAAATTGCAACTTTTTATCTCACAATTCAGACTTTTTTTCACCAGTTCTGACACAAATTCAAAATTCTTAAGATTCCAGGTTTATATATATATATAGATATCGCATTTTTGACATTTTCCCCCAGAATTCTGCGTTTACATCTTACAATTATTATTTTTATTTTTCTGAATGGAATAAATTCCATTCCATTCCGGGGTTTGAGGCCAAAACAGGGAAGGTTTCCAGCTATAACCATTTGAGATCCTCTCTTATTTTCTCCAACATTGCTAAGCAATTTCTTTTACATGCGGTTTCTTCTTCAGTATCATTAACAGTGTTAATTAAATATCTCTGGTTGTGAGAAAACACGTGGTTTTTAATCAGCGACCACTGGAAAAAGTGTATTTTATTGACTGGCACAGAAAGTATCGCATTGAATGCCACGGAAAGGGCACGGGCGGAATACGGTCAGGTGTTAATACTGATGTAACCTGATTGTTTGAGTAAAAAAACGTAACAAAAATTCCCCAAAATAACAACATTCCTAATGTAATAGACTTATAGCCGATTAGCCACAAACAATGAGACAAGAAAGCCAGCACTCTAACCCTTGCCTTATTAATAAGTAACAACGATAAACAGCTTTTCTAATTCATACACTTGATCCCTCTGACTTCAAAAAGCAAATAAAGTTAAATACAAAAATAATAACATGACTCGTGGTTGGTAGTAAGTACAGTATAAAAATCATACAATCAGAAGTGCTCAAATGTGGATGTTACATTTTTTCCTTCTCTCTTCACATGAGGCAAATACTTGTTGTGTTTTTTTTTCTCTAGATGTCTCCTTTAGGAAGTGGTGCAAGGTTGGGAAAAGAAAAACAAGGGAATCGGGCGAGAGCTCGGGGGTTGGGAGACTAGGGAGTGGAGAATCACAGGCCCTGTGGAGGGTTCTTGATGTGACACAGTGGTCTCAGCAAACACCTCCGTTATAGACATCCCTCCCCCCAACCCCCTACTCTCCTGTCGGCTGGAGGACGGCGTCTAGCCCAGGCTGGTGATGTTGGCCTTGCCACCAGGGGGCGCAACAATGCGCTGGGTGTTACGGCGGGGGATGTTGTCATCAATCTGAGAGCCTGAAATAAGATAGATCAAAATGAAATTTTGGTGTATAAATATTTAAGCATGATGACACTGTTCCTGTGAAAGTGTTCAAAACGGTTCATGATAGATTACTGTGAATAATATAAAAACAACAAATCTCTCAGAATTATTTCAATTCTGGCTAGTACTAAGCAACTCAAATATTTTCTTTTTATTTCATGGTATTTAATGTATATTTAATGTTGCATTTAAAAATTAAATAATATTAGCCTGTATGATAATGACATTTAATGCATCTCTATTGATTTTTAGGTTTATATGTTTGTAAAGTGCTCACCGGAGAGGCTGAAGCCGGACTGGTGCAGGTTGCGCACCGGTTGAGAGGGCTGCTTGGCAGGAGAGGTTTTGGCAGAGGAAGCAGGGGTCAGAGCTTTGGGCGTCACTGAGACTTCACAGACCGGCCCGTCGTAGAGACCCCGTGGAACGCCCCTTATTTCGGCAAGCTACAAAACAACAGTGCATGATAATGTTAATAAAACATAGCTAATCTGATAACCTCAAACATTTAGAAAAATATAAACAGTTAAATATTAATGAAGAAAAACATTTAATAGAAATTAATTGACATTTATTTTAATTTCTGAATAAGTATATTTACAGAATAAATGGGTAATATATTTATTTATTTATGAATAATACATATTTTTCATTTTTAAAATCAGTCTTCTATAAAACCAACAATAAAAAACTATTTATATAAATATAGCATATCATGCTATAAAACATGCTATAAAACAAAACAAAAAATATGAAAAGAGTAATAATAAACAAAATAATAATAAACAAAAAATAATAATCTATAATAAAATAATAACATTCTATTTTAAAACAAATTAGAATATTCAAAAATCTGAATAATAATAACATTAACAATAACAACCACAACAATAATAATAATAAAACATCATAGGTATTAATTGATATTTATATTAACGAAAATAAAAATGAAATGTAAAATACATGCATATAATATTTAAATACACGAAAACAAAAATATACAGCAACGCTCATAATAATAATATTAAACAAAAATAAAAGTAATATTCGACAGCAACAAAAAATCTATAAAATAGAAAATCATAATATATTGCAAAATCTAAAAGGCAACAATAAACTAATATAAGCAGAAAATGTAATGTGTATAGGTGGGTATGTGTGTGTGTGTGTGTGTATATATATATATTTATACCATGGTCTGTCTGAATACTGGATTCTGATTGGCTGGCAGGTATGCAGTATAACCGTTTAATGCACAGGTAGTTCCAAGTCAGTTTAATCACCGTCCTATATTAATGTGCTGCTTCAATTGATGCACATTAACCAACACGCATCACTCGCTCGAAAACACACACACACACACACACACACACACACACATGGAGAGAGAGAGAGAGAGATCGCAGATTGTGCTGCACACACACATGAACTTCCAACGCCTCCCCGCGATTTTTATTAATAAAATAAAAGATAGATACTAGATCGCTACATTATATTCCCCAGAGGTGATAAAATCGCTGTTTTTGAAGTATTTATTTTGTAGAAAGTGTTCAAAACGGTTCATGATAGATTACAATAATATCAACTGTCCTCTCTCTCTCTCTCTCTCTCTCTCTCTCTCTCTCTCTCTCTCTCTCTCTCTCTCTCTCTCTCTCTCTCTCTCTCTGTCTCTCTCTCTGTCTGTCTCTCTCTCTCTCTCTGTCTCTCTGTATGATCTGACATCTTCTCTCTCTCTTGATCTCTCTCTCTCTCTCTCTCAGCACGATCTTTCCCTGGCTGATGACCACCAGAGGCACCCCACGCACCTCAGTGCCTTCGAAGATGTTATACTCCACTGCCTGGAAAACAAGAAGCAACAACATCACAGAGCAAGAACCTTCTGGTGATTTAAAACATTTCCAACATGTAGCATTTTAGAAGCTTCTGAAAGTTATGAAGCAAGAAATCATTGCACAAACAATCCAAATCCCTTCCACACACTGATGTTCCAGTGGAAATGGAAGTGATGTTATTTTTCGGAAATCATTATTGATCCTTTCAGACAGCTATTTAAACAATCTGTCAAAGGCATGCTGTCAGAACCCAGACCAGTTTAGAAATACAGTGCAAAGAAAACAAGGAATGTTGGAAATGAGAGGGCGTGAATGAGGGAGGAAGTATATTAAAGTTTACAGGGTGTGTGTGTGCTGGCAAAAGTGTGACCACCCTTCTAAATGCTACTGGCGCTTTGCTAAAAGCAATGCAGTTCGTCCCACAAGACCTAAACACAGCATGACAACACACCTACATCACAGTTCTGAATAATAATAATAATAAAAAAACAACTGCTTTCTTAATCAGGACTTTTGTTTTGTTTCCCAGGAAACTTTTCTAGACATTTTTAAAACAAAATAAACAATATATATTTCCAGCACTTAATCAAGCCACTCTTCTTTAATACATGAGGACGTTTTATTTCACATGTCATTGCGTTTGCGCTGGCTCTCGATTTGAGCTATTTCGTCCACAACCATTGAAGTATACGGTTTCTACAGCGACTCATTTGGTGCACATCATTCTCTTTCAGACTTTCTATGAAACCTGTTAACCGCGTTCACCGCTTCGAACTCTATAGCGACATCAACGCTAAAGCGGGTTGCCTGAGCATTGCGATTTATTTGCATTTTTTACTAGAATTCAATGAAATGGCTTCCCAACTAATTTTTTTGGCTTGTGCACGGCATATTATTTCTCTGCGCGGCCACGGCAGAAGAAGTGTGTGGCCGCGTGCGCGCGCAGCTTAGAGGGAACAGTGGTCATTGCTACATTTTAAGGCCTTGAATGTGGACATGAAAAAAAAAAAGAAACTGTTAAATTAAGTTGTTATTTTTTGTTTTCTTTGCACACAAAAAGTATTATTGTAGCTTCATAAAATTATGGTTGAACCACTGATGTCCCATGAACTATTTTAATGATGTCCTTACCTTTCAAGGCCTTGAATGTAGTAATTATGTTGCTGTCCAGTGTCCATGCATGATTAATAACTGAATCTTTGGGTGAAGCATCCCTTTAATACGGATATTATATTAATACATTATTTACAATATTTAATAAATCTAACACCTTTTGCTTCTAAACTAATCTTTAGATATGTAGTTAAACACAATCCACTTAACAAAAGAACAACTCTCGAAAGCCAGTGTGTTGTAAGCTCACAAAACACACTTTAAAATAGATCCTTGTGGCGTTGTGTGCAGTTACGCCTCCAAAGCAGGAGGGAGACATCCATTACAGAGCTGAGAATGATATCACTCGCAAGAGTAACATAACCCACACCCAATATTCGGTCAGAATAACCAGAGTTCTCTGGACAAGACTGCAAACCACCTTCACAAGAACACAACTTTGCTCAATGGTAAACTACACTGAGGGACGTATACATCACATAAACAGCAATGAATCCTGCACTCTGACTCACCAGATTGTGGCTCTTCGCTGAGATAATCTTCATGACATCAGGGTCCCAGAGAACCAGATCGGCGTCTGAACCCACGGCGATGCGGCCCTTGCGCGGGTACACGTTGAAGATCTTAGCGGCATTGGTGCTGGTGACGGCCACAAACTGATTTTCATCCATTTTTCCAGTTACCTACGAACGAGTGGGACCACAGGGAGAGATGACAGGTTGTCTCGGTTGTGTTTGTGTTCACTTGAGTGTGCTTGTCTGTTCGACTGGGACTATTTAAGCTCACATGGCCACTGACTGATTTTGTTTTATATGACTGAAAAAGTGTAGATGCTGCACCGTGGCAGCTAGTGATTAAATGTCTACCCTTATTATTTGCAGACTAGTATTTCTGCCTCACCACACATTTGTCCCAGATGATGGACATCCTCTCTTCAGTGCCGTTGGTTCCTTCAGGGATGAGGGTGAAGTCGTCTTTACCCACAGCTCTCTGGGAGGTGTTAAAGGTGCAGTGAGCGCTTCCTGTTACCTGCAGATCCCCACTGGAGCAGGAAGTGGTGAGGAGACCAATTTCAAGTTAGGACCAAACTATGTAGTCTATTCTACAAACATTTATATTTATCCACCCAGTAAACCCTTTTCACAATTGTTTCCTCTTTAAATGAAATAATCTCAGAACAAACATGTTCTAAATCCCATTTTTTATTCATACTGTTTTTGCCCCAAAAAGTGCCACAGATTTCATTATTATTATTATCATTGTTATAGTTGTAAATAATAATCATAATCATAATTAGTATTCATTAAAATGATTTAATATTATATTTAGGATATTCCATTGATATCTGGATATTGTTATTTATAACTATATAACTATTTATAACTATATAATTATTTGCACTATTACATTTATAACAATAAATACTAAAATATTATGATAATTTAATCATTATAAATATAATCAATTATTATTATTAATAGTAGTATTGCCAATTCATACTAATTCTAATAATTGTTATAATCAATGTTGCTGATAAAAATCCATACAAAATACAATAATTGTATCATTATTGCTTCACTTTTAATAAAAATTGTAGTTAATTGTTTTGTAATAAAACACTATGATAATTATTAATATTATAATATTAATAATATTAAATGCAAGGTATATAATATATATCATATGTAATAATAATAACAATAACAAAGATGATGATGAATTATTCCTTCATGTGGAATATTATTTTGTAATTAATTTTGTATAAAAAATACAATAATTATTCATATAATAAACTTAATAATAATAATAATAATTGTATTATCTCTTTACTTAACACATCTATAAAAGTAAACCATACTGCAGACTTGAAGTCAACTCCTAAACTTAAAGTCAACCCTTCAGTTCACATAAAGTCATCTGAGGTAATATGGCATTTTTTTTAACCACTCTCATAGCCCAAAAATGAACTAATTTAATTTCTTATGGTACACTTATTACAGGGCTCCACCACTGAAACGAATCAAATCAGTAATGCATACTACAAATAAACAGCATACTACCATGACAGCAGTGAGCTGAGATAGTCCGGTGTGGTGGGATCCGGACTCAAGGGTGGGGACGTGATGTAGGCGGCGGCCTTGGCCCAGTTCTTGCTCCAATAGTGCGAGCCGTCAGTACCAAGACTCGCTGTGATTGGCTCACCGTACACAACGGTGCCTAAATGGTTCAAAGATACCAAATTTAGAATAGGCATATATAATTTCACTGTAATTGCCTTGCCCTGATTCTGGAGCCCAACCACCATGATGTCATTGTTTGCTGTCTAGCCAAGAAAAGTTGAGTCATTGATGCTGTATTATTATTTTTATTTTTTGCAGGACTGCAGTGCATGCCAGTTCATAAAATCTGCCTTGCTTGTCCATGCTTAATAATAATGGAACTAGATCAAACGCCTCAGAATGTTCTTCCATGGTGGTAATTCAACCTTGAATGTTTCCACTAGGTTTGGATCTATTTAAGACTCTCCATATTGAAAGTGAAGTTGGGGCTCACCTTTCTTCCTGGCCTGGGCGATGACATCAGCGGCACTCTTGCTCATCACTTTGGTGATGTAAAGAGGGCAGTTGGTCTGATTGGCCACTGTTACAGAGCGGTTCACTGCCTCCGCCTCCACCTAAATGATCGATAAAGCCAAGTCAGCACAAGTTTTCTTGGGAAAATGAATAACTTTTCCCAGAATTCCCTGCCATTCACCTCCTCTGGACGACTGAGGACATGTCCCTCTGGTCCAGTGATACCCAACTCCAAAATCCTGTGCTGCTCCTGTTGAAAGAAACACAAAAAATGAGTGGGATGGGATGATAAGAGTAGCATGAGATCGCTGAATCTTTCAATAATGATGTCATAGTCTCAATATATACTGTACATATTAAAAATTCCTTCATTACAAAGAGTTTGCTTATCTTGATCATGATAAATACAAAACCGTGTGCCAAAAGTCATCTGCAATTAATTATATCAGCCTCACGTAGGAATATTTGCTTTGGTTTTGCTTGCCAATATAAAGTCTGAGCGTCCGTTGTGGAGCATATGTTTTGATTTAACATCTCCAAACAGTTTATTGTTGATAGTAACTCTGAGTAATGGAGCTCAATGCTGGACGGTGCAGCCTCTCTGAAAATCTCACCTCGGCTATGATGTCTCCGTTCTCAGCATGGACCTGAGCGATGGCCCCGAGGTCCCGGATGACACTGAACACTTCGTAGATCTGCACATAAACACAAGGAGTCACACAGATGCTGACACTCAGAAAGGAATGGCAAATATGAACAGCTTAAAACAGATGCGACGGTCACTGGCAGAATATTCAAGCATCATATGTTTATAAATTAGAACGGGACTATGTTTAGATCTCTTAACTTTTCTTGTTCTTGTTTTTTGGCACAATTGTCATTAGTAATTACAACATAAACACCCAACCCCCCAAAAACCTGGTACCGTGCCACCTAAAAGGTGGTACCATGGTACTGTGATAGTATCAAATGGCAGAATTGTTTGTCATTTAAAAAAAACATTTTGACAGTCAAATTCCATGATTGACTGATATTAATTAAGATATTGTCTAGGTAGGATAAATTGTATTTTTTTAGGTACACTAGACTAGAGTACAATACTGTAATATACTTAAAGAATACAGCTGTTTCAATATGGTACAGTACATAAGAACATGGTACTACTATGGTAGTTTTTATTGTCAAGTTAAAACAAAAATACCATTTACATGTCTCAATGATTGGCTAAATGAATAAATGAATCCACTGTAACTCAAAACCATTGAAATAAATACATAGATATATATTTTTTTTTGTTAGTTTGTTTGTTTTTGTTTTTTTGTAAATGCATAGTCAGGATTCATTTTCAGAAAATAAATGCCACATTAAATTGCAAAAATAAATAAAATTACTAAATGAAAGAAAGAAAGAAAGAAAGAAAGAAAGAAAGAAAGAAAGAAAGAAAGAAAGAAAGAAAGAAAGAAAGAAAGAAAAGAAATAAATAAATAAATAAATAAATAAATTATTAATGAATGTCTAAAACCGTGGTAATTCCATGATATTTTTTGTAAGTGCAGAGGCAGGCAAAGTCACATTAAACTGCAAAATAAACAAATACATAGGTAACATTTTATTTTATGGTGTCCTTGTAACATGTTACATGTACTTACTATTATAATAACAATAAATTATGCACAATGCAAGTAACCATAAGCCAAACCCTAATTCTAACCCCAACCATAAAGTAAAGTATATGTAGTTAATTCATTTTACTCAGTATTTAAATGTATAATTACACTGTAACAAGGACACCTTCAAATAAAGTGTAACCAAAATATATATAAATATATACAATGAAAATATTTATAAAATATATTTATTTGTATATACATATATAGAATAAAAATATGTAAAATATATTTTAGGACCATTCAAATATTTTGCAAAGAACAGGCTCAATTTTATTCTTTTTATTTTCCTCTTTTGAGTTTGTGGTTAAATATAACCTGGGTGTGTTTTTGACAGTTTTCATGAGACTAATAGTAGATACATGTAAGTAGGTAGAATGCATGGAGGAAGCCATACCTGGGAATCGGTGAGCTGGAAAACGTCTTTGTAAGCCAGGTAGACGAGGAAAGAGTTAACGCCTGCACAAAAGCGGGGGGATGAAAGTACAGAGGGCAATGAAGGAGTCCGTGAGACATTAGTGAAACAGAATTCCTGAGCAATGCAGAATTCACCAGCTCTGCTGGGCTTGTACAGTAGATACAGATGTTGACAGTGGATTACCGTGATCTTTGACGAGCGTCTCCATCTCCTCTTGAACACCCTTGTGCCATTCGGTGATGTCCACATGAAGAGAATAGTCACAGCATGATTTGCTGTCCGCCCATTCCCGCCACTGTTTGAAGGCCGACATCAGACTCGTCCCGGGTTCAGGAAGCACATGATCAACTGTTTTCACACACACACACACACACACACACACACACACACACACACACACACACACACACACAGTGGTTAGACAGATTTTAAAGCGCTCCTACGGATTAGTAAGTACCTCAAATCAGTTAATAATGCTGCTCTGAAATGAGGCCAAGGGAGATGTTAAAACAGTCCCGTGCTATATTAAGCACACTGTCTCCATCCTGTCTGCACAGCTGTCAGACACTGTCGATGACGGCTGCATCATAAACAATACAGGTGACTCAACAAAACAATACTACTTTCAGAACACTTCGGAAAAGGTAGCATAGTTTGTGAAAAGCTGCTTTAATCATAGCTTAGCGGAATAGTTCACCTAAAAATGAAAATTGGTAACCAATCAGTTGCTGGTAGCCATTGACAGACATATTATTTAGGGTCCTTAAAATCTGTTTTATTTTTTTACCCATATTCTGTTTTTCCGGGTTTTTTTTTTTTTAGATCCTGTTTTAATGGTTAAACTAAATTGTATTAATCAAAAAGCATGTCTAATTAATGGAATTAATTAATTAATGGAGTTTAAGAAAAAAATACATTTTTAAGGCCGTATGAAATATGTTTTAATATTTTTCTCAAATTCAGTTTTATTTTATACCAAATTCTGCTTTCTATTAATTTTCTGGATTCCATTTTAATGGCTTCATTAAATATTAATAATCAACTCTAATCAACTGATTTTATTTAAAGAATATATATTATTACTATATTTTCTCCCCCAGAAACACTGTGTTGTGTGTTTAGATTCTTCTGCTAAATAAATTCTGGCAAATACTTTTTCCGGTAGATATTCCTTTAAAAAAAAATTGAATAATATTAAAACATAATAATATTTAAAAACATATTATAAAAATATTTTTAAAACATAAAAAAAATCATAATAATATATTAGTGGTAGTGGTACCTTACTTTTACATTTAACATTTAGTCATTTAGCAGACGCTTTTATCCAAACATATAAAATCATAGGGCCCTAATTATGGAATAAAATACTATCGAAATCCATGGCTACTAGCAACTGCTTGGTTACCAGCATTCTTCAAAATATCTTCTTTTGTGTTCAACAGAAGAAAGAAACTCATATGAGTTTGGAACAACATGAGGGTGAGTAAATGATGACAGAATTGTTATTTTTTGATGAACTATCCCCTTAACTGTGTTAAGACCACAAGCAAATAGGAGACATTTTGAGTGGTGCTTGATATGGCATTGCTAAATGGCTGCTATGGAATTGTCATTGTCACTGAGGTGTTGCTATGTGGTTGATATGGCATTTTGTGTGGTTGCTAGGACATTACTTACTGGCCCAAATCTCTATAATATTCTGGTTCCTAAATATGACCAGCTGCTTTTGAATAGTTTTAAGCATTACTATGCATTTGTTCAGGTGTTGTGGGTGGTTGCCAGGGTGTTACTAGGGCATTCTTGGTTGTTTCCAGGTGGTTGCTATGATATTGTGGGCAGTTGCCTTGGTGTAGCTGCTATGTAACATTGTGGGTGGTTGCCAGGGTGTTGCGAAGTGATAGCTAGATTACTGCTAAGTGGTTACTATGGTGGTGTAGGTGGTTGTTATGAGAGAATGAGAGAGAATGAGAACAAGCTTTATTGCCAGGTATGTTTACACATACAAGGAATGTGTTATAGAGACAGAAGCTCCATGGTGCAACAGAATGACAGCAACAGGACAGGACACAGATAATACAAATAATAATATACAAAATAGACAATGTACAAAATAGCAAAAGCACAATATATAATATAGACAATTATGTATGTACAGGTATGATATGTGCTAATTTGAAATGTAAATAAGAATGTGTGTTAAGTAAATAATGTATAATAGTGTTGTGTGTTCCACGTTTATTGTCAAGTGTTCATGAGATGGATTGCCTAAGGGAAGAAACTGTTCCTGTGTCTGGTCGTTCTGGTGCTCAGAGCTCTGTAGAATAAGTGGCTGCCCACTGTTCTGGGTGTGTGTTCACGGTGTGTGTGTTCACTGCTGTGTGTGTGCACTTTGGATGGGTTAATTGCAGTACACAAATTCTGAGTATGGGTCACCATACTTGGCCGTATGTCACGTCATGCTATGGTGTTGTTATGGTATTATTGATGGCTGTCATGGGTGTTTCTCAGTCGTTATTGGATGGTTGCTTTGTGTTGTAGGTAGTTGCAATTACATTTTCTGGGGGTTGCTATTGCATTGCTGAGCTGCTGCTATGATGTTCTGGGTGGTTGATATGCAAACAGCACACAAACTAGTCCTGGCTCAGTTTCTTCTGTAAACTCATCAGACTAAGCACATTTGGACACATACTGATCATGGTGGTTCCTCCAGCCAGCGCAGCTCGGGTGCCTTGATAGAAGTCATCGGCAGCAGTCATGCCCCTGTCAGGCATCTGGAAGCGCGTGTGCACATCAATGCCACCCGGCATCACCATACGTCCATGAGCATCGATGGTTTTCACCCCGCCGGGCACAATCAGATTCTCTCCAATCTGCCTGTGAGTGAGATATGAAAAAGCAATATGAGTTACACAATCTGAACAATCTTAATTTAATTTCAAGGGCCAAATTTCAAGGTCTATTTCATTATTTCTTAATGTGTTATATGATATAAGGGCATATTATGCACACATTAACCTTATAACCTCAGACTACTAAAGGGACAGTTCATCTAATATATTTACACTCACTTGATCAGGCCATCTTCTATATAGATGTCGGCACAAACGACTGATCATCGTTCACAATCTTCGCCCCTTTAATCAAGAGACGTTCACTCTGCAATTACAGATAAAAGTTGCTTTAGTATCCTATTGCAGTACAAGTGCAAATTGTCTGTTCACCTTGGGACATTACATATAGACTCAACATAAATATAGACTCAATTGAAATCTATTCAGGAGCCAGTAAATCAGAGCTTATAAGGCAGAAGTATAGCGTCACCCACATTCTTTATAAATGGCATCAGTGAATTCTGTGGTCTTTACAATTATAAACACATGTTCACCATGGAACATTTATCTGTCACTGCACTACAACGTGCTCAGCTGAACCTGGAAGACAATGATTCACCCTTACAATTTGAAGAGGATTCTCAGTTACTCAAATCTTTCAAAGCTGTTCATCAAAGTTATTCATACTGATTCCTTCACTGATTCATTCAGTGACAATTTCTAAAGGTTAGGTTACCTTGCATTGTGGCAAGATAATCTTTTGTATTTTGAGTGTGTTACTGAACCACGCACTCAACTAATTTGATAAAAGTCCTAAAAACTCAAGAAGACAGTTTGGTTTTGATTATCATGTCTATCGCGCTGAAATCACGTGTTTTAAATATAAATCAGTTTAAACTTCTGATATATGGTTTTCTGAGCACACAAATCTGAATCATGCAAACAGAAAGCGGCTGTCACATGGCATTTGTGTACTAAACTAAGTTCTCTTTCATGTCTTATTACGCTTAAACTGTCAAATACAATAATATAAGTTTATGTTAAAAACACACATAAGTTACAAAAACAGTCAGTCTTATCTGTGAAGGTAAACAGCTTGGAATGAAATTGCATGCTTCTATAAGATCTGTGTAGCAGCAGAGTAATATACAGTAAATAAATACATAAATCCACAGCTCTCTTGTCTCCTCTGAGGCTGGGACTCTAAATAGTGTTTTGTGTTCAACAGTGCAGCCAAAGACAGAACAGTTAGCATGCTTTGCTCAAACTTTCTCCATGGCGTTAGAACTGTTACAGCATTGTCGCTTACGAAAACACAATAGTGGCGCTGTGGGTGGAAACGTGCAGATTAAGAAGCAGTAATATTATAATAAGATCCCTTTCTATGTCACAGTGGGAGCGAAAACTGAGCAGCTAATTTTTTTCACAAGTGTGCAGAGAAATTATTACAAAAAAATAAATAAATTATATATATATATATATAGACCCCACACTTTCTTGGTTGGTAGATACACCAGGGACCCAATTATAGCACTTAAAAACAGATTTTCATGGCGTCACCTTTAACAAATATAGTAAGGTTTATTAAATAATTGTGTAATTATGATCTCCTTGTGAACAAGACTGACTCACATGCTGCTGAATTGAACAAACTACATCAGAAACTCATTTTCAATGTATTAATTGTTTAGTTCATTCCCAAACAAGACATCTCAGTTCATTCTCAAGTCTTGTTCTGATTAAAAACACTGACTCATTCAGTGAATGGGGATGTACTTGTTCAATAGGTCCAACCAATGAAATGCTCCTTTACAAGCCCTACCCAAATTCTACTGGTTTGAACAACAGTAAGTCATTGAAGGCAGGAAAACAATCACACTTCAGTGAATGAAAAATATGAGACGGTACAAAGAAGTGAACAATAATTAACTGTTACTTATTTACTTGTGTACTTATTTAATAAATATATGAAAGTTTTATTGTAAATAAACATTTATTTATTTATTTACAAAATAAACATGTATTCTATTATTTATAATATATTTGCTTTACATATTTATTTATTATTGCTACAAAAACTTATATAAATAAATACTAATAATACATTATTTAATACATCTTCTTTATGGAGTTGTATAGAAAATGAATAGAGAACGCTAGTGTTAGAGGGTCATTTTTTATATATATATTTTTATATATATATACATACACAAATCCTTACTACATGTAGGCCTACAGCATTGGTCGTTGCTGTTTTGTTGGTTTTGATTGCTTGCTTCTATTATCCTCATGTGTAAATGTGTAAGTCGCTTTGGATAAACGTTTGCTAAATAACTAAATGTAAATAAATAAATATTGACATTAATATTGAATATAAATATTGAAACATACAAAACAATGTTTTACACTAATCTACTTATTTATTCAATTATTTATTTTTACAGTAAGTTTTGTGCTGAAAATCCTAGAAACTGCAAACAAGAATGTAACAGACTAATATACTTACATTATTAATAAGCAATTATATAACAATGCCAATAAACGTGAAAATAAGTTAATTTAAATGACATTATATTTGAATAAATATTATTTATTTGCTTTATTGCTACAGAAAAATTATCAATATTTATAATATATATATATATATATTTTATATTTATTTATAATATTTATAACTTTCACATTTCTGTAGTAATTAAATAAATAAATAATTGGCAAACAAACTATCATCTTTAGACAGAATAAATAAACTGGCTCAATCAGTGAAGGTTCAACCAGTTTAACAGGTTCAACCAATAAAATGCTTCTTCACAACATGGTCCCAAATGCTATTGATGTGTTCTATATTCAGGCTTTGGAGGCAGGAAATCAGTCTCATGCTTCAGGCAATGAAAGAAAGAATTGTTATTTAAGATTAAAACACTCATTGGGTTATCTTAATGTCAAAACAAGTCCCACTGTTTCCTGAATTAGCTGTGTGCGTTATACATTTTCCGAGCAATAAGTGAATTAGATGAAAATAGTACCTTTGTATCTTTCCCTACAGCATCATGCAGTATGGGTATAAGTTGGTTAGACACCCCGGTACAGACCTCGCCACCACCCAGGAATCTCTTTACATTCAGGGTCCCAGAAGAACTGACATTTTTCTGAAAGGGGAGTGGTGGAACAATTCCAGTCACAAGGCCCTCTGCACCGCATGGGGACAAAGGCGGCTCTGTCTGCGTGTCTGCCTCTTTGCGTGCTTGTTGGCAACCCAGCAACATGAGGCCCTGGGTGGCTTCCCAAGCCCTGCCCTGATTCACTTAGCGATGAAAACAAATACTCCAGTGACCTGACATCTCCTACTACACATCCCACAACAAGAAAAACAACAGTACTGAACCCAAACGCTCATATACCTTTACTAAATGTAATTTATGGAAAAACCAACATTTGCTTCCACAGAAGAAGAAAGCTTTCTACTTGTTCACATCCAGATCTTTGCTGAGGGGCTTCTGGGACCATGCGAGTGGCTTTGGCGGTCAGCCACACTCAACAGCTGCTTCATAACATGCATTACATAACCCAGACAATCACTACCATCCATTTCCTCTGTCTCCCTGCACAAACCGACCAATCAGAGCCATCGATGCTGGGTTAAGGCATTATGACGTCATCCGAAAGGTTTTAATGTTAATTAGAGGAAATGTGGACTCAATGAACCGAACTGGTGCTTGTTTTGGACCTTTTCCAGAGACAAAGTGCTGGATACTTAGTGCATGAGAACACTGACAGGAAGTCTTCAGATCAGCATGTTTATTTTACTGCATGCTGTAAATGATAATGGAAGTTTAAACAGACAGTTCAGTGTCCATGAACATCAAACCTTAAAGGACGTCCCATTTGTGACCCTGGAGCACAAAACCAGTCTTAAGTCGCTGGGGTATATTTGTAGCAAAGTCAAAAATACATTGTATGGGTCAAAATTATACATTTTTCTTTTATGCCAAAAATCATTAGGATATTAAGTAAAGATCATGTTCCATGAAGATATTTTGTAAATTTATTACCATAAATAAATCAAAACTTAATTTTATATTAGTAATATGTATTGCTAAGAACTTCATTTGGACAACTTTAAAGGCGATTTTCTCAATATTGTCATTTTTTGCACCCTCAGATTCCAGATTTTCAAATAGTTGTATCTCAGCCAAATATTGTCCGCTCCAAAAAAAACATACATCAATGGAAAGATTATTTATTCAGCTTTCAGATGATGTATAAATCTCACTTTTGGAAAATTGACACTTAAGACTGGTTTTGTGGTCCAGGGTCACATTTGTGATCTGAACCATATTTGCACTTAATAGTAATCCATGTTGACTGACTTCCAGTCTTTGGGTTTAACCGCTCACAATTCCATCCCTCGGTCATTTAGAAACGGATTTAGTTGAGCCAGATTTTAGCTGCCAGGTCGATCCGTTTATGATCCTCTTAAAGGAAAACCGAAAGTGTGGCGTGACTGTTTGCGTGCTTGGTGCCCTTTTCCCCTTTGAGGCGCAAACGTAGCCCTTATGAATGGAAATCCTGTATGTTGTAAGAAAACACACTCCTGGCAGACTGCTTGATACAAGTCAGAGAAGACATTGGGCTTTGTGGTGGGGGTGAACGTGAGGTACAACAGCAGGTGAGCAGTGCATTCTGGGACAGATCACTGGGTTGCACTGGGAGCTGCTGCTGTTGCCATGGAAACCAGGCAATTGGGCTTTGGAGGGTTTTTTTTAACCACAGGATTTTACACTGTATTACATTCAAAAACTACAAAACCATGCAAAAGTAAGATTATGTAGTTTTATTTTTAATAAATATTAATATATTTTAGTTTGTTTAAGAATGTATTGTTTGCTTTTATATAAGTTTCTTTTACACTACTTTTTACTTTAAATTATTTATTAAATATAATATTTTAGAATATATATTTACTTGTTTACTTTACTAACGGAATTTACCACAAAAGATGATACATGTTTAAAATAAAACTTTGATCTTTCTATATTAATTTAATTACATAATTTTCGAAGTAAGAGTAACACATGCACATATAAAACTATCATCTGTTAAGTAAATACATTTATAAATACTGTAATTAATTACTGAAATATTGAATGATTTACTTAATTTAAATATGTATTCATTCATTTATTACCAATTATATTTTATTTTAATAAATATTTCCTTTACTAAAGCAATTTAAGTACCAAAGAAAGACGGTAAATATTTAAAATGAAATTGTATTCTTCCCATAGTGAATAAAGGATCAAATACTTGAGTAATTGAGTACTAAATTAATATAAAATAAATTAATAAATAAATATTATAAATACATGAATATTACATACACATACTTAGATATTATTAACAAATATATGTTTACAAAATAAAACGAACTGTTTTATTTCAAATAATAAATATTCAGTCATATCCTAAATATGATCATTGTAATAAATGTGTATGTAAAATGTTGCTTTACTTAAGTAATTATTTATTAGATTACTACAGAAAAATTATAAATATTTAAAATACATCTTTAACATTTATGTAGTAATTAAATAATTGAGTATAAGTTAAACATAACATTAAATAAGTGAACATAAATAAATACATAAATAATCGAATTCCAATTTTAATAAATATGTAAACATTTGCTCTATGTAAGTGATTATTTAATTACTTCAGAAAATTATAAATGTTTAAAAATAAAATGGTGATATTTCTGTAGTAATTAAACAATTGAGTAAAGTGAAAATAAATTAATATTAAAATAAATATTATGAGATACTAAAACTATCATCTTTGTTTAGTAAATAAATACATATAAAAACAAACTTTGAATATAAATATTAAATACAATAAATAAATACCAAAATATCATTTGTTTACTCATTTCCTGTATATTTATTTACTCGTGAATTTATTCCTTTTTATCTTTTACTGTAGGTCTGATGCTGAAAGCAGAACTGATAAGTGGTGACATAACAATGCCAAAAAGTCAATTTAACTACACTGTCAAAGAATGTATGAACATAAAAATTCTTCTCTGATATCTGACCTCATAACTACTGCTGAAAGTGAACCAGGCAGGTGGAGAATTAAAGCTAACATTGATCTTTAAAGAGGCTCAAGAAGGTGTCACCCTCCTCCGCCTGTCTGCGCAGCTGACCAATGCAGCTGGTCCTCCCCGACCCACCCATTAACCACCCCAGCCACCCTTCAGCCAACCAACCACGCTGCCATATGCTTGTGTGTCAACTATGTGTGCATCCAAACCACGCCTGGGTCTATTTATGCAGGAGAGAAAAAAATCACAGGAAATCCAGAAGATGGACAGTCCATCGTTTGCATGGCCAATTTGCTCTTAAATATTCGCTCTACGAACAATTCACCCAATTGTGCTGAAGCTTTTAGGAGGACAATATTTATGCATGAGGTCTTTGGGTCACAGTGTGCTTGGGAGGTCCGCATGAATTCCACTACAGTACAAGGGGTGATGAATGACGGGGCCAAGCTGTGACAGTTAGAACAGACGCAACAAGTAAAAATTGACCGAGCGACCTCTGCGTTATTTGATGTCAATCAACAGATCCTTTTGGAAGTGTGTCAAATTCCATTCCCATTACTTTCCTAAATGTTGATGTGCCATAGACACAACACTAAAAGATAGTCACTGTAATAGGGGTGTGGCACACACAGCTTTAGACAACTATACAAGCATTTCTCTCAGGCAGCTCGCTCTTCTTGATTATTTTTCCATGTTTCCAATTGAATGTATTCTTAACTGCACATCTCTGTCTGTTTCTGCATGCGATCCTGCATATGCTACTCTCCGACTGGCTTATCTCCAACCTCTTAGATCTTAAGAGCTGGATGCGGTTTCCTTAACATGCTGGATGGAAACCACAACCCACCTACTTCTCATTCACCACCGCTTAGGGAATCTAAAAGGGTGTCCTAAAACTCTCCCCCAAACCTCAGCCCAAAGAGCTTCCTTTGAAAAGAAACAAAGGTACACCCGCCACCAGCCGAGCCGAGTGGGAGCTCCATTCGACCGTCTCCGAACAGCTAATTCCAGCATGTTTTACTCTAAAACAGATCAAATTAGGAGCATTGTGATGTCATGTAGATATGATATAATCAAATGGGAGGGGATTCTGGGGAAGCATGATAATGCCTATTCTTTTGAGACAACTATTTCAATACAAGGCTTGAGCAAATACAAAAATATATAGAAGTGTGGGCCATGCAGCTATTATAAATCAACCCCACTGCCTTGAGGAAGGACATTTGCTCATTTCCCCGGTTTGCCATGCGTTTTTCCATTATCCTGTTCCGCTCCCTCAAACACGTTGTGTTCGCCTCAGTCACCATTGGCCAGACAGTTGGACTCTCATAACGGCTTGTGTGAATGCAATTATTAAATACGCTTTGGAATGTAATGGTTTACTCGCTACACATTGACACGCTTAACGCGAGCGACGCGACTCGAGCAGAACGCGGCAAAAACCGCTTCATTAATTATATAGGTTCCGGTTGTGTTGCGTAGCGGTTGTAGATGGGGTGTGGATCTCTCAGGAGTCCTAGAACGCAATGTCGTGCTGCAGTACTGCTTCAAGACATACATTCAACACTTTGACAGCTAAATTTGTCTAAAACATCCAAGTTTACCGGCTCCAAGCACCCGAGCAACGTAATGTAACGTAGCTAACGTTACGTGGAGCAGGGGATCAGCGAGCGTTGCGTTTGGATCAGCGTTCGTGCAAATCAAACACATTTATTCTCACAAGATTTTCGTTGTTTCTAAACATGCTTTATGCCTAGTAAATAATTAAAGAAGATATTCCATAACTCACGGTTATGCGGGGAATATTCTTCTTGCCCTGATAGCCAGACATCTTCTTTATGCTCTATTCCCTTTGATGAACCGTTATCACTGTGACAATGGATGCAACGATGTGTTTGGGAGGGGAAATGGCTTGGTTTAGGACCGTTTTTGTAGTCCTTTAGGAATTAAGAGGCGAACGGAGGAGGTAAAAGCGCTAGAAATGTAAAGGACAAAGGACCTGTGTCCAATATCTCCTCTCCACTGATGCACCAAGTCCTCCCAGGCTGTCTGAGACAAAACGAGAGATTTTCATAGCGGAGAGCAGCGCGCATGCGCACAGCCCCGCCCTGGATAGCCAGCAGCTCCTCCTCTGAGTCCACAGAGGGTGACCAATGTTTCAGACAATGGGTTTAATGGCACACGGGTCAGTGTTTGCATGATCTGATCAAAAAAACTGTGTATGCAAATGATTATGGAGATTAATAAAAGTGTCAATGACAAGTCATATTTTTTTCTGGACTGATTAATTAAAAAATACATCAAATGTAATTCACAGAGATTAACAATAATTACATATATATATGAAATAAATTAATAAAAGGCAGATATATCTTAGGGAAATGTAGTTGGAAAGCATATTTTATTCATAAGATGTATAAATGTTTAAATAATATTATTTCATTCTAGACAAACCAAATAATCTCGACACACATTCAAGAAAATAATAATACAATAAATTAATAAGATAGATAAAAGAAAATCTAAAATTCTATGCAAAGACTTGTTTTATTCAGATAAACCCCAAGAAAACCTCTAGATATTCATGATGCAAGCATTTGTGTCAAATCATTTTTACTTTGAATATTATGTTTGAAAATAAATGGTTCAATATAGTTTGTGTGCAGTAATTAAATAAATGTGACAAAGACTTATCTAAATAAGACTTTAATCAAGATGTTTGCTTAAATCTTCATATATCACTATAAATACCAAAAAGACACTTGAGTGGTTTTAGATTGTCATATTGAGTAACAAACTATTTATGTTTGCAACTTTTAGTCCAAGCAATTCAGAACAGTATGTAATACTACAAATAATGCCTTCTTAAAGTTAATCGTTTGCCCCAAATCTTAGTTTATATAATATGCTAACACTACAGCTAAATATCCGGGTCTTTCTGCTGCTTTGGGCTCAGTGCAGTAGACCTAAACATGCTATTGATCTCTGCAGTCATTAAGGCCTATCAGTGAATAAAAAAAGCATAAGAGTGGCTTTAAATCACACTTGCCAAACATAGAGCAATTTCCTGTTCGGTATTTTGGGTGACTGTAGTATCATGTTAACCATGTATAAAAGCACTGTCATATCAACTGACTTACAACATTCAGTGAAAAGGCTATATCATTTTCTCTTCTTGCGTGAAAAGGGAGGGTAATATTCTGAATATAATTCTGAGTGGAGGTATTTCTGAGTCTTATGAGCTTTTTAACAGGTCCCAAGTTATTGCTCTTAAAGCCCTATTGGGGCGTACTTCAATCACAGCTCAGCATCACTGTCACTACGGTTACCGCATCCAGATACCAAGGCCCACACATAGCCCTCTGGAATTATTGGGCTCTTAGGAACAACTGGACTGTAAAAAAAACTTGTATTGCATGTTTTAATCATCCTTCCATCATTTTAAGGTTTGTACACTTTCTTTTGAAAAAATTATCTGTTGCTAGAAGGGCTGCATCTTATTTCTAAATAAATTAGTTCCAAACTTTGTGATTTATAATGACTAAAGAAGTTTGATCTATCATTGACCCTTTTTTTCTGTGAGAACAGCACATATTCAAGCCTTAAAATATTTAATGATTTTATTCAACTGCAACGAGAAATATTGCAGTCAGCTGGTTATTATTACAAAATAAACCCAGAGAGGGTGATCAGATGTTGTATCATCCTGAGGGACATATTTTATGATAATGATAATAATTAATTGGATTCTACAGAACCTTTTTAGCTACAATAAGGAAACATGTTCAGATCTATGTACATAAATATACTTTGTTACTTATTTTTTTTAATCAAAGCATTAAAACACAATAATAAAGCTTTTTGTATGATTGACTGTTATCATAAGCAAGGGAGGCTACATCTGAATGAAGATTGATTTATGCAATAGTGTTAACGTTTCCACCCACATGACAGTGCACAATCCCTGCAGCTCTTACCTCGTCGTTTAGGTTCTGCAGAATCTCTTTTCCGGTACTTCTCCTGATCTCCACCTTTCGTGGTTTGGTGATATCCTTCTGCCTCTCAATCACTCGACCTTTCCCTGAGGATAGCGAGTCAAAGTCTAGTGTCTTGTTCTCCGCCGAATCCTCCACCGGGCAGAACATGCCACAGAATTTCTGCCGTGGCTGGTTGGGGCTGTAGCTTCCCATTTTCTGGAAGAACGCAGGCACATCTCCGGCAGCAGACATTTCTCTCAGTGAATACTGTCAGATGGATGCAAAGGCAGTAAACCCCCGGCTAGAGAGCTCTGTGGACACTAAATGTTAGCTTTCCCATTGGGAGGTGAAAAACAACATTACATGTGAGGCGAGGAGGTTCCTATACTTGTCAGAAAAATCTTAAAGGAATACTAATGGAATGTAAACATAATTAACAGCACGAATATGAATCCCCAAAGAACGGAATTTATCTTAAATTAAATGAAGTGAAGTATTAAAAACAATCCATCAGCATTTCTTCAGGATTTTTGACTATACGAGTCGCCAAAACAACACATTTTATTATCCACACCATTCAGCCCTGCCTATTAATATGCCATTGATCGCAAAATCCTTAAGAAAAGATGCCTACTCATGTTGAACAATCTGTTGAACAATGCAAAAACACGAAGAATGAATGCAAGCAAATGTGGACCGTGCAAATTATGTCGTTACTAAACACAGCACATCATGATTTGATAGTATTACATTTACTGAAGCCATGACAAACATTCAGAGAAAATCCAGAGATGTTACCGTACATTAGACGTGAGACGGACGGAGGATGAGGTGACGCTCTGCTGGAGAGATGAGGAGAAACAGCGGAAGTGATGCGGGGTTTTGAGGGTTAAAGATGTAATGTGTCCATATCTGAGTGCTTTTTCCCCGGATGTCTTGTCAATTAATGTCTATTGTGAGATACATTTGTTAGCGTTCGCTCTGTGTGTTTGGTGAACACGCGCTGGATGTGGTAAACAAAGAGAAAAGCATCGTATGTTTAGTTGTAGAATAAATAATGGATTTTTCTATTATTATTTCTTTTAGCTGTGGTTGCTCCGTTGATAGTTGAAGCGCCACGCCCATGCAGGTTAACGTTAAGGGCGCTGTCCGTTCAGCACCACGCGCCGGAGCCGTGACGAATCACGGAGGTTATGATTCACTGTTTATATGATCTGGGTTATGAGTGGAAGTTCACACAGGACGCGTTCTTATGCTCCGTCTGAGCTATTTGTATGCAGACATGTGTCGGATGGGCGTACAGTAGCCTATATGTACAGTACAGAGTCTCGTTTAAAGAAGGGAATTTAACGATATAACGATTTTATTTTCTGGATTGATTTGAGTAATTATGAGGGGAACATATGTCGGGGAAAATATCATTCTTATTGTAGCCAAATTATGAAACAATTTCAGATTTAAACAAAATGAATATACATACAAAACAAGAATACAAAAAATAACAAAAATAACCTAAACATAATTAGGCCTATATATATCAATAGGCTAAATACATATTGATCCAGCCTATATATACATAAACACTAAATTAACAAAGTGTGGTGACATTTCTGTCTTTTGTATTTTAATTTAAAAATATGCATAAAATAGCTACCATAAACCATAGAATACCATAGAGTGTCTAATCAATCTATACATGTTGACATTTATGAACAATCAGCCAATAGCCTAATTGCAGTAATTTAAGCCACGGCCGTAATACAGTAACAGTTCTTCAATTCGATTCGAGCGAGGTGATGAATAATACAAATAATAATAATATGTGGTTCATTGAGTCTAAGTGAGTCAGTAACTGATCTAACTGATTCACTGAATTCACTGAAAAGTGAACTGTAACTGATTCACTGAAAAGATCTGACTCCTAAGATTCATTAGCTTCAGTCGGACTGAAGAACGGCTGCCTGACATAATTCGTTTTCAGAACGAGACATTTAAAAGAGCCATTAAAAAGATTCATTAAAAAGATTCATTAAAAAATCACATAAGTCACTCGTTCTGAACGATACATTAAAAAGAAGAACCATTAAAGAGATGAATAAAAAAATAATCAAAACACATTCGTTGGGTCATCGAACTATTCTGAGAATATTGAGTATGGAATTCTTTTTGAAGTAAAAAAGCTAAGACGTTTTGCGCACTTTTTTTCATTTGGCATTGATTGCTGCTTATGTGTATAAACAAATATTGGGCGGTGGAACATGTCTCGATGGAGAGTCACTCACTAGAGACTCGCCGTTCTGTTTGCTTCTCCAAAAAGCAGCCTCACAATAATAGCTCCAAAAGCCCAGTTTCCATAACAACATGTGCCCTTACCCGCTCAAAAGAGTTCCTGCTTTAGCTACTGTCCCTGCATGCTGTTGGACTGAGGGGGAGACAGTGAGAAAGATTCATTTCTCAGACTTGTATGCATAAAAATGACGCTGCAAAGAGAGAACTTAACAGACATTTCCAAACGACTTCTCTGATTAACCGACGTCGTTATGTGGCTTGGATAATGGTCTTGTTTTGGAGCACACACAAGCATGCGTTCAGTCATTAAACTGACGGAACCTCAGAACACCTGTTTCAGCCAATCACAAGACGGGAAATTCAGTCACAGCTCCTCCCACTACAGCCTATGCGGTAGAATATAGAACTCACAGGAACTCCAGTTTTATTACCTATAATTTGAAGGGCATAATTGTTTTTTTCAAAGCATACATTCACATAAAAAAATCACTACATGTGATGATTCACGAATACTTTGATTGGCGTATAGCTGTGTGAATATGGCACACTTAGGCTATATAAAAAAGACGCAATTAATCATGTCAAAACCGATCCACGGTATTCTGATCTGATTCGCATCTGTGCTCAATATGAATACGCCCTGAAGGTTGCAGCAACTGCTGACTCATTTGACGTCTGCAGTGCTATTTAAAAGCGTTGAGAGACCTGACAGGGGAAAACTGTTGGGGGAAAAATGTGCAGTTGTAGGCAACTGTATCCATAAACAGACATCCACAACGTTTTGGAGAACAGTTGATGTCGTTTCTCACTCATCGTGTCCAGTCAGAATGAAGCACACCCATAAATTCCCATCTGCGCTACTAGAGGGCAGTCGAGTATCGCTTAAGACTGCTAGCGCCATTCAAACTGGTTTATATTTTAATTTAATTAAACCAGGTGAACTCACAAAGGCAGTTTAGGCGTTTTATTGTCGGTAAATTGGTTTTAGCCTCTTAGATCTGGGTAAATGCGCGGATCGCCCCTTGAGTATATAGCACTAAATTAATTTGTGCAGCAAAATCAATGGATGAAATGGATTCAATAGTAATAGCTTTTCTGCACGTTGCTGTAAAACCAATCAAAGGACAGATGAAGCATTTCAGCCACATATATCATATGATTGGCCTTCATAAATGGCACTGTGGTGTTCATTCAACTCTGATTTGATTTACCATAAAGAGCATAAGAAAGAGACTGGGGGAAAAAATGAAAGGATCTCAGAAAGAACCGATGAAAGAGCACAAATATGACAGGCATTTCATATTCACAGTTAGGATGAGGGCATGCAATTGTACAAGAAACATGAGTCAGATGTAAAGTGGGCGGAGAGTTGCCAGAAGGGTCGAGATGGTCCTCACTGCAGAACACAAGATCCAGGGGGCAAGGTAGATCCAACTCCTCCCACCTTACATATATCCCAAACCCACCCATCACCACCCCAAAACCTACCCGTCTCCACCCCTAAACCTAACCATCTCCACCCTTAAACCCACCCATCACCACCCCAAAACCTACCCATCTCCACCCCTTAAACCTACTAATCTCCACCCCTAAACCTACCCATCTCCAACCCCTAGATATGGGTCCAGCCCCACCCACCTAGATCTTTGTTCTGCAGTGAGGGGCTACTGAAATGGCCCGAATTCATGTTTAGGAGCCTGGGCTGGTTAACCCCTCACATGTCAATGAGAAATTAAGCCACACTAATGGGAGGAATGTAGTGAGATCAAAATAACTGGGAGCTGTGTGTGTTGTGACAGACGTCACTCTATCTGTCTCTGTCTGGTGCAGTCTGGACACAAAGTAATCATCTTACAGAAGTTTCAACAACAGGCTTGGTGTGTGAACTGTATACAGCCAGAGAAGATCTGACCCCAGGTCGAATTCCCAGCGTTCCCAGCTCTGGAGATCTAATAGAAGCTAATTCTGTGTTCTGAGTGTTGCTAGTGTTGCTGGATGGTTACACTGGTAAAAATAAAAACATAAATAAAAAGGTAACACTTTACATAAAGCCTTCATTTATAATGCATTATAAAGGGTTATTAAA
The DNA here is from genome assembly GCA_027564155.1 of Gymnocypris eckloni scoliostomus. Lineage (NCBI taxonomy): Eukaryota > Metazoa > Chordata > Actinopteri > Cypriniformes > Cyprinidae > Gymnocypris > Gymnocypris eckloni. The sequence continues at coordinate 15,296,052 of CM050435.1, forward strand.
TGGTATAATGCATTATAATTATCCATAATGTGCTTTGTAATACATTATATCTTGTTGCAAGTAATTATAACCAAATTAAAAATGCTTAGTGTAACAATGAATTGATGAGTAATGTGGTTACAATTATTATAATGTGTATTACAAGGCATAATTAATGCATTAAAACTACTTTTATAATGCATTATGAGTAAAGGCTTTAAATAAAGCTTTAAAGACACTGAGCAACAGTCATAGTGATGCTTGACTTAGGACTATAAAAATAATAAATAAAAAAAACATCGCATGAAATGCTTTACTACAGAAGTTTTTTTTTGTAAAATTAACAAAATTCCATTAATAAACTGGATTCAAATTCATGGTTCTTGAATATAGTTGGAGCAGATATATTTGATAAATATTGAGATTGAAAACAGAGAAAAGAATGTCTGGCAGCAATGGGACACAAACCAAAAAATGCTGATTGTTCTTTACATTTTTAATTTTAAAACTTTGTCATTATCCAACAGGGGAGGGAAAAAAGGTCTGTCAAACCAATACACTTACAATTCATTTTATCATTGCATTGCAGTCTGAAGAAAGTATCTCCACAAACAAGGTTTCTTTCCAAACACAATTTGAACGCCAACACAAATAAAATAACTAAAACCTTTAACTATTAAGTACCTTCTCTTCTAGTTCAAGAAAAAGAACAAGCCTGTGGCACAAAACACACACACACGATGACAGGACGCCGTATCAAACATGTTGAAGAAATGAGGCACAAAGTTCATAAGATTTGAGCTCTCAGTTGGTTTTGGCAGCTGTGTTCGAGGAGAAGTAGATCATCAGATACACCAAAAGAGACGCACATCCAAAAAACACTTAAGAGACAAAAACACAGCTAGACTTGAGGACAATTCACCCTAAATTAAACCCTGTTCCCATAGACGGATGTTCATGTCCAGGATAACACAGTCACCTGTGGTGCTGGAGTGTTAGTGTTCACTAAATATGCGTGAATGTGACTGTGTAAGTGCTTGAATAGTAGCTCGCACAATAACTCAAATTCTGCCATCATTATTCAACCTTTTAGAGATAATTTAAAGAAACCCAAGCAGCTCTTTTTTCAGTTTCTCTGTATTAGCTTCCATTGTATGGAAAAGAGCCGCATTGACATTGTTCAAAGCTTCTTCTTTTGAGTCCCACAGATAAAAGAAAATCATATAAGTTTGAAACAACATGAAGTTAAGTAAATAATGACAATGTCATTTTTCAATGAGCTATTCCTATAAATTGAAGAAAACTTTGTTTGTCCTCAAGCTAACAGCATGGTATAAATCAGAACGAGACTGAGAAGTATGAGAGTGTACAAGCAATTCCAGAAAGTCTGACACAGCTATGATAGCATGGCACAACACTGAAGCCGTTGTGCTTGTTAGCAAGATCCTCTCAGCTCTGAATGCTAATGGTAAATTGTGCACTATTGCAAAGTAGTCTATGTTGTAGAAGCCTAGTAAGAAATCACTAGGTCCTGATATGTATGTGAAGGAAACGACACAACAAACAGAGAGACAGATAAAACAATATCTTTTTTTCACCCCCATCAGACTGGTTTTTATGTTCATGAGATGAAAAAATATGTAAAATTTTCAGATGATTCAATGTAACAGGTGTTGTCTCTGTTAGGGTTGTGTAAAAGGTTATGCAAAACTTGGTATAAAATTGCAAGTGATAGTCATAAATGTATATAATGTCTGAGTTATTAAATTTTCCATCCTCACCAAATGAGTTTGGGGTCTACGGAGAGAACTATCCTTCCCAAAACACTTCCAAGTCCATCATCCCGGCGTTCCGCCCTTGAAGTCAATAAAATAACTAAATTGGTAGCGTTTATAGTAATAAATAAAATCTTAGCTGGCGCTCAGGTATGCTCGTATAACTTCAATAAGTCATATTTTGGGTAATTCCATTTTGAGGGTGAAAACTGTGCTTGGACCAAAACGGGATGTTTTTTTCCTCCTACCTGAATTGGGCAAATGTGGAGCTAGCACGTGTGCATTTGGTTTCATACAATGCTCCAAATACTTACAAAATAAAATAGTACTACTAAGGGTTTGTTAGAACATTCACAACTGGCAAAGGGATACAGAAAATGGCAAACGAGAAAGAAAAAGGCCTAAAATGAGGAAAAGTTTATCACTAATGCTTCTCCAAAATGGAAAGGCTAATTGAAGGAATTACTAAAAAAGGAAGAAATGTTACTGAAAAGACTAAAAGGGGTAGAAATGGGCAGCAGGGGGCTTCTTCGTACAAACTGCAACCTTCTCCCTAATACTCCTAGGCCATGCCTGAGGCACTTGATCAGATCTCTGTTCAAATGGAGCTTGCAGGGGGAATTGTCAGTCTTTTCCCAATATAGACCCTGTTTTAGAGATACAAGACAAAAGAAAGAGAAATGAAAAAGTCAGACACTTCACTGTTGTTAAAGGAATAGTTCACCAAAAAATACAAATTCAGTCATCATTTACTCACCCTCATGTCGTTTTAAAACAGTATATGTTTCTTTCTTATGTTGAACACAAAAGAAGATACTTTGAAGAATTTTGAAGAAACAAAAGGTCTCCATTGACTTCCATAAAGCCTGTTTCCACCGCAGGAACTAGGAACTTTGGGCCGGTACTAAAGTTACGGGTAAAAGTTTGCCCCTCAGAAAGTCCTTGCTTGCAAGGTAGTACTTTTTCAAAGGTCATGAACTTTCAGGGGCGGGACTTGGGTGCTGAACATGCTCATTGGTCGAGTTAACGCAGCATTGTACATCTAACATGTAATCTTTGGTCTTTATTATATCTATTAATATGTTACAAATTTAAATAATTAGAGGCAATGCTGTTCGATATACTATTTTGTTTCATTGTAATATATGTACATTCCCTGAACTACATTTCTGTGGCTATTAATGTTTAAATGAAAACGAAAAGAGGAAGCGGTGTTTGATATCAGATTTCATCTTATTGTAAATACAGTGACAAAAATCGCAGCAGCCAAGGCGAGCTGACTGACGTTATCAAATACGCTGCTGTTCCAAATGCAGAATTGGAAATTTTACTTGGTGTTGAGAAACGCAAGCAGATCTACATCACCAGACTATTAGCCTAATCTTCACGGTACTTTAGACCATGGTGGAGACACAGGCAGCAACAGGTCTGCGGGAACAAAAAGTTCCTGGGACAAATTGTTCCAGGTCATTTTGGTGGAAAAGCATCTATAGTCATTCCTACCCTACTGTGGAAGTCAATAGGACCAACAACTGTTTTGTTTCTTCAAAATATCTTCTTTTGGGTTGAACATAAGACAACAACTCAACCAGGTTTAAAATGACATGAGTAAATGATGACTAAATTTGAACTGTCCCTTTAAGATGCATACTAATCAGTGGTGTGTGAATTGTCTTTGGTGGTGTAATATGAACACTTAAGGTGCAGTCACCAATTTACTATAGTTCAGCAAAAATCACTGCATTAAACCAAGAGAAAAATTATTGGTTTGAAAGTGATTTCTGTTTGAGCAGTGCTTCATACATCACTAAACTACTGACAATAACTAATAGACCCATTTTACCTGCAAAATTACACAAATGTGACCATACCTTTAGTGTGCAAACAGGTGGCCACTGTTTGATGATTATCCCAAACAAACAAAAATCTTAACAGCTTTCCAGAACCTGAAAGCTTCAAATCTAGTTTTGTGCTTATGTTATTTATTGTTTCACTGGGAAAGAGTGTTGTGTTTTCAAAGCTATTCTGAGAAAACTAGCTGTGAGATTTGACAAAATTGCATGGTATGTTCCATATCCACCTTTTCCTGAACGCTGAATTCCTCCTCATAGTGGAAAGATGCTTTACATTGCGTACATTTTTATATTTAGTTATACTTAGAAAGTTTCCGTTTGATTAATTCAGTCAATCTTTTTATCCCATTTCAACATGCATTCCTATGAAGACTGGAACATGAGAGCCCAAAGGGAAGTTAGAATCCATCATGGCGGCACTCATCAGGTATTCAGGAAAAAGGTGGATATTGTGCATTTTTGAGTCCGTTTGTAGTAAGAAACGTGCCCTTCAAACGGAGTCGTAAATACTGTTTTTACATGTTTTGAGCACATGAATGACTAAGCTCATTTGTATGTACACCTGGGAAATTCAGAATTCATGAATTGCTTAGCTGTTGATTGAAACACTGATCTATGATTTATAATATTATAATACGATTATAATCTACATAAAAAGATCAGTGAGCAGAAATGAAGTCTATAATGAATTATAATTGATAATTTTAATTAATAATTTATAACTTTAAAGGCATGATGTAGGGAACAACAAGTTGTTTACTTAAATGTCACGGTTTACTTTATATACTCCCAAGATTTAGTGCTTGAAGGCAGTGTAAACTTTATGTGTGAAGTGTGGTTGTGTTTTAAGAGTATCTACCCGAGACCCAGGACCAGGATGTGGGATAGAAGCAGCGAGGGGATAAACACTTTGAGAACTCAGCAGAGAAGATGCCTCCTTTCTTCATGGCTCCTGTCTTCCTCATGCTGAGAGTCACTGAACGCCGCGGGTGCCGGAAATGAAACTCCCTGTCAGAAAGATAAATCTACCCGTCATCACAACAGCACCATACCGCCTGCAAACTTTGTTTTGAGCCAGAAAGCCAGAAAAAAATTCTAAACACAATAGGTGTGCCACAAAACCTAGTGAGCTCCCTATCTAGCACGCAGCGTACGCTCTTCTGCATCCGCCTCAACACAAAGATGCTCTATTTTCATTCAAATCAAAGCGTAAATACATGTAGAATATGCATCCTTGTGTTGAGGCGGATGCAGAAGAGCGTACGCTGCATGCGTTTGATGGGTAATATCCAAAATAGCACTACGCTGATGAGGAGAGACAGAGAGGAGACGAATTGTAGAAAAAATCGTTATTTTTATATTCTTTGCATACAAAAAGTATTCTCGTTGCTTCATAAAATTCAGATTGAACCACTGATGGCAGATGGACTATCCTGGCGATGCTTTTCATTCTTTACTGAACCTCGACAATGTTATTTACTTGGCAGTCAATGGGACAGTCACAAGCCTCACGGTTTTTATCTAAAATATCTTAAATTGTGTTCCGAAGACGAACAAAGCTTTTATGGAGATGGAACGATATGCGGGTAAGTGAATAATGACAACATTTTCATTGTGGGTTGGAGTAACCCTTTAAGGTATCGAATGCATACTTCTGTCATAAGTATTGTTTTACATTCTAAAATGCCTCCTTCTGATATAAATTTGGCAATATTGCAGAATGATGTCGGCGCTGATAGCCTTGTGGGCAGTGCAGGGTTATTATAGTTAACTAAATCTAAAAGGATTTTAAAAAAAAATCTGTGTTATAACAAAATAAAAATGATTCAAAAAATCATTTTCATTTCGTTTAATTGGATGAGTCATGAATTGGAACTAAATCTTAAAGTTAAATAAAAAATATATGCTTTTAAAAATACAAAAAATAAAATGACAATAGACATAAAAGATTGAATATTAATCCAAAATATACTAGTAATCAGTATGTCCTTACTTAGGCGGAATATTCTCTGGTCTACTTGACCAGTCTGCGACCCGGTCTGAATCCTTCATTAAGATATCATCATCTCTGATCTTCTCCATGACTTCCTCCTGAGTGGACACAGACACACACAAACACAAGCACACACAGGTAATGAAGATAATCCAGAGTATGTTCCATAAATTAGATGATCCACAATGATCTCAAGAGGAAGTACCAGACTGTCCCTCCTCATGTCCACGTCGAAAATGATCTGGCCTTCATCCTGAGGACTGTGAGGTCGAGGAGGGCTGTGGGAGAATATAAGTAATATAAGAATGGTCACTAAAACGACTTTTGTATGACTTCGGAAGATAACTTTATGATTATTTGTTGCCATTTTTGTCCCAGCAGCTTTCACTGTATGGAAAAGAGCAGCTTGGTCATTCTTCTAAACATCTCCTTTTGTGTTTCATATCACAAATAAAATTAGAAAACATTAGTCTGTGTACATTTGAGAGAGGAATGCTGTATTCCTACAGTAAACATCCAGAATCATATGACTCACGGAGTTTGAGGGAGATAAGGGTTATATTTATGGCTGTATCCTATCAGTATGAGGTCAGTGTGACCACGTTTAATTTGTTATGGATGTTTACAACACAGCTCTTTATCTATGAGGTCGTTAAACTCAAGCTGTGAACTCAGGTGATATTTGCAGATTATATATATATATAAATGTGGACTATGTAAACAACATATTAAAGGGATAGTTCACACAAAGATGAAAATAGTGTCTTGTATCGTTCCATCTTGTATGTTTTCTCAATTCCACTGAGTTCTCATTCATGGTTGGCTTGTGTTATGTTTGATTATTATGATGAGTTTAGTGAGCCTAAATAATTCACAGAATTTTAAGTTTGTGCCATAAATGAGACATAAATATGGGACCCTATCATACACCTGGCGCAATGCGGCGCAAGACGTAGCGCAATTTTTTTTGTTCGTTTCAGCCCAATGCAGTTCTCATTTTCCCGTCCTGCGTCGCGTTGTTTAAATAGCAAATGCAATTGCGTCCATTTGTGCGCTCATGGGCGTGCTGGTCTGAAAACGAGGTGTGTTCAGGTCCATTGTTGGCGCATGCGCGGTGCAATTAAAATAACTTGATAACAGGTGCGAGTGCACCTGTGCGGTGCAATTTAGACCATGCACGTAGATTGTTAAAATAAGGCCCATGGTGTCTACCTGTCGCATGAGGAGTTACTGCGGCTGGATTCATGCTGGGCATCTAGCAGGATTTTTTCCATGTCTCCGTTATGGATGGAAGATGATGAGGGAACGTGCTCCAGCCCCCCCACCATCCCATCATCCTCCTCTACTACCTGGGCTAAAGGGGGCAGCACTGAGGCAGTGGAGGAAGAGAGAGATGCGGCGTTTCTGTTCATCTCAAGCTCTACCCATGACCCTAAAAAAGACATCAAATGACAATTACAACAATAATAAAGCTTATAAAATAACATTTAAAAACGGAATATTTTTAATAAAATGTTTTTAGCTAAACGTGTACGGACTAAATCATGCAGAACCTAACATTTGTGTTCATATTTCACCCAAAGATGGAATTACAGATAAAGTCATTAATATAATTTTTTTTTCACTGTGATGTTGTGGAAAAAGCACTTTTTTTTCATTATTGTAATGCATAAAATTAACAATATTATTTACAGTGTATAGTATTTATTGTATGGCCCTCATTGGAAAAGACAATGGATAAACAAAACAAAGTCATGACAATGACCAAAGATGCCCATGTGATGCAAGAACATGTCCTATTTTAAATCAAAGCTATTTTTTGATCAGCTTAGAAAGAGGGCAGTGTTTAGCTATAGTGCAGATCCTTCGAATATTTGATACTAAAGCTTATAATCAAACTGTGCCAAATCATGTAGGTGACAAAAGACTTATTTCATATAAATGCATTTATTTAAAACTTTCTATATCTAAGCATCCTGAAAAAAAAACATATAATGGTTTCCACAAATATATTAAGCAGCACAACTCTTTTTCACACTGATAATGATAAGAAACGTTTCTTGAGCGTCAAATCAGCATATTAGAATGATTTCTGAAGGATTGTGTAACACTGAAGAATGGAATGGAATTATGATGCTGAAAATTCAGCTTTGCATGACAGGTAATAAAGTACAATTTTAAAATACATTCAAATAGAACTGCATTGTTTTAAATAGTAATACAATTTCACACTATTACTGTTTATTACTGTATTTGTTAACCAATAAATGCAACCTTGGTCAAAGCTTAGACTTAAAAATTAAATGAAATAACTGCAGTGCAAAAAATCTTAACAGTCATAAAAGTAAACTTAATTTTCTTGACAAAAATATCTGATTTTGAGCTGAAATGTGACCTGGAAAAATTTATTGGCATCCAATGTATCCACCATTCAGTAAGCTTCGGAGACAAACCAAGGCAGACGGTGGCAGGCAGTGGGATTTCCCTGTAAATCGTTGGTGGTCTGGCTTAACTACTATTTACTGTGTGGTGAAAGGGCAGTAAATGCCTCCCTCTCAGACTCATTACAAGCTCACTGATAGTCCTGACCCGACCGCCGCATGCTCTACGTGAGTCTGAGCAGGGGACGCACTCCTGAACGCAGCATGGCCTGATCAGCACAAACACACAGTCTCTCATCCATGAGCCAGGGTTGAGCACTAAGCTTCCTGTGTTTCCCTTTCATCCACATCTATCGTGCTGTCTCATCAGAAACGTCTGTGTTATCGCACAGTCAATCCTCTGTTTACCATCGGTTCAACACACCCCTCTGGTTCCCCAGCGCACGCTGTAGACCAACCAGGATAAGCTAAGTATAAACCAAATGCCTCGCAGGCCACTTCCAGGAAAACAAAAAGAGGAAGACAAAGAAGGTCCACATGACTTCCTAGGGTTGAGAAAACATGGATCATGTGACTAGGGCCTGCTTTGACTCGACATCTGATAAGTGGATGAGCATGCACGTCTCTGTTCCATCCTGAGGGGGAAACGTGTGAATTCAGTTGTGCAAGAGACGACTGACCTTTGTCTCGATCCACTGACACAAACAGTGTTGCTGTGGCAGCGGGCAAGCTGAACATTCAGGCCAATGGTGGCTAAAACATTACGGCTGCAAAGTGATCAATGCGTGACTCTGGTAGACAAATAAGCTATTGGGTGAATCTTACAAAAACAGGTCATATTTAAGCTTAAACTAATAAGATAAGATAAGCTAAGATAAAATATTGTTTTATTAAGTCTGGGAATGTTGCTATTTTTTTGTATTTCTTTTATTACATATTCACTATAATATTGTATTATACAGAAAAAAAATCACGTTTTGGACCTTTTGTGTATGTATAATATATATATACATACACACACACACACACACACACACATATATATACACACACACATTATATAAGACAACTTATTGTAGCCAATTTACATTATATTTAAAAGCCATAATGTATGCTTAAACTGCTAATTACCAAACTACATTTGTTTATTCAGAGCAAAAACAGAACATTATCAACTTTTAATTAAAACAAGATCACCACTAAAAGTTTACATGTTCGTTCTGTTCGTCCCTTCTATTGATTTTATGGAGGACATATCACCAGACCTGTATCTTGACAGGTTTTGAGAGATTCATCCTATTAGATCTTTGGCTGTGGGCAAAGTCTCTTCACACGTCCTCCAGCTAGCACTCATCTTGTCTAGTACACAGCCAGACGCATCCAAATTGTCAAACAAACACTGTAAGCTGAGCCCACATTTGCCCATCTGTTACACTAAAAAAAACCTGGCCAACATTAAGATGTCATTTCACTTTCCCGAGACAATCTCTCAAATTCACGAGTTAGCACTAGCGCATGAGAAAGCTGTGGTCATCAAATCACTGCGTTGAGATCTGGCCAAGGAAGTCAGCCTCATCTGTGGGAAACCAAACGCTGTATGAGATAATGGAGCTGTGTTGCTGATGATACAGTTTCAAAATCTAGTGAATGAGAAAAACACAACTGCCACAGAATTCATTGAAGAAATCAAATTGCCTTAAACAAGGGTTATGTGCAGTGAGAAAATCCTTTGTGTGGCAACTAATCAGTGTTATTTTAGTATAATTGATACTACTATACTACAATAGTATATAATAATATACTTTAACAGTTTTGCCAATATTTTAAATAAATTATGTGTTTATATTTTGTTTACATTATTTTTTTTTTATAAATTTTGTAGTAAGTTTTTTATATATATATATATATATATATATATATATAGGCTTATTTATTAAGTTTCAGTTTTTAGGTTTAGCCTATTTTAGTATTTAATCTAAATGAAAATGAGAAATAAATGACATTTTATTTTATTTAATGTTTATTTCAAGTAAATAAAACTGTTTTATTGCTTTAGTTGATAACCCTGTAAAAAATAATACATTACAGACGCTTGTAAAAATATATAATTTTTCATAAATAATATGTACAGGCTTATATAATATTATTAACCTTATTTTGTTCCTTGCTAAAGTTCTTAAGCATTAAAAAGCATAAGTTTGCCTTTCATTGCCATTTTCCACGCTCTTTTCCTTTTAGAATTAAACATGGAGGCGAAATGATAATTATTTTGCTGTCAAGCCTTTAGGACGTCAGTGCAAGCACCCTTTTCATATATGAAATGAAAGATAGGAACATCAGATAAGCAAACAAAATTTTCTGCATGAGCCAACAGGTCTCCAAGCATTTTACACCATCCTTCCTCATGATGACACGGTTACCTACTTTACACGAACCAAACTGCTGCTACCTCACGATCTCAAAATATCATAACTCACCGCCCAAAACTCACACACCCAATTATATTTCCTGGCTTTCTCTCGGACACTTTCCACACGTAGACACAGTCCAGACCACATTCGCTACAGCTGCTACAAATAGAATTACGAATACTACTATGGTGAAATCACAGCTCATGAATATTAACTATGTTCTAAGTTCACTGCAAAGTTTGGTCACGTAGCCTAATTTAAATTCATTAGTCTTTGCCATTAGTTAATTGGCCAGCTTGCTAACGTAAACACCCAGTGTCTGCCTTTCAGCCAATCAGTAAGGCTTACTTGGCTCACTACTAATTAATATTCATGACTCAAGCCTTTCCCATAGTATAATTTATGAACGGGTGTCCTAAACTAGGGTCACAAACTGTGAGGACAAGTGACGCTTGACTAGCTTTGGTCACAGCGCGCACGTAGCTCACTCGGCATTACATTAATATTGGCTGTTTACAGTGAATGACAGTTTAAATATGCTGCCCAAAATGTGTGTTCTTAATATGTAGACAGCGAATGTATATGACGAATTAGCTCATACGGATTTTAAATACCAGGCTGACAATTAATGTTTCAGAAAATCCACATATACTGTATGATAATGAGCTATTTGTTTATGGTCTGGCTCTACATGTTAATGGGTAACGTTACTTTTTCGCTTTCAAGTTATTTTTAAATGCATTTCATACGGTTTTTCGTCTACTAAGTTACGTCAATTAAATATTAGGTAATACTATCTAATATCTAAGTGTCAGAAGTCACTTTCTAATCTAGACCAACCTCGCAAATCACACAACGACCTCATTCGCTGCCGCATGCCATACGTCAAAAAAATATGAAAAATATTTTTGTATCTCCTTATAAACACACCGGAGATACACGGGTATGTGTAAAATATTTTTTACACGAATAAAAATGGGGGTTCATGCATCCACAATCTCCATTATCGAGTTGCTCTAGTTCTCGCCTTGTTGACATCGGCTTAGGCCAGCCTACTGAAAACGTATAGTCACACTATTGGTTTAGGTTCGGGTCAATCACTTTTTAAGGCCCGCCTCAACACACAAACTCAACGGCCATTGGAAAGAACGCTTGTCAATAAACATGACGCAGTAGTATTACAGCAAACCCCACCCTCCTTATGGCACAGAAATGTTGACTGGAACGGAAAAAAGCATTTCACATGAAGTAAAATAATTAAAAGTATCAAAAAACACCAATACAGACCAATCAAAGGCTTATCTAACATATTTGATAGATGTCAGTGCAATACAGCGAGGTGCTTCGGCTGTACATACCGTTTAACCCAGGCTCCCCGTTGTTGTCTGCTGGAGCAGCAGCGTCGGACATCGTGGCTCTGTGTAGGGCGGTTTGCAAAAGACTGTTAGCACTGCAAGAAGAACACAATCTGCGCGCACGCACGCTCACACGCACATGTGGACCTGCGCGCTCACGCGTGACGGAGCCTGATCACGGATCGGACTTTTTGTGGAGGGGGTGCTTTTAAGGTCGTTAATAACTGCTTTCAGTGGCTGACCTCAGAACTGTTATGGGAGAGCAGGTTTCCTGCAGCGCTAAAATGACGCAAATGGGTTCATATCTGATAACAAAGACACTAACATTACGTAATGGACTCAGATGACTGCTTATTTATAAAAAAAAGACATGTGAATTATGAACGCATCTCTATCAATAAACTAAATGGCAAGCCCATTTAACATTTTTTTTTAAAACAAACTAGCATCTGTTGTTGCTGATGCTTTTTAATTACTTGCAAGTCATCAAATATAACCACTGTTTTTCAATTTCATTACCCCCTTCAATATTACTAGTGACAAATGCTAACTTTAGCCATTGATTTTTCTGTTCATGTATGGTTCAACAACTGTTCACTTTTACGTACTACTGCAATTGTTGCTAATAACTATTAATGTGAGCTAATCTAGTACCTATCCTAGTTACTATTAACTATTTAAATAGCTATCCCGCTATTTCCAGTTTTACAACCCATAGACACTTGTTATATTCAGTAGTTAGTACTAGTACTACAAAGTAATAACTTGCAAAGATTTCCCAAATTTTCACATATTCGAGTGAAACGGCTTATTGAAAAAAATGTAACGCACTTGGTTCTAGCACTAAATTGGTTGCTGATTGGATGAAGGTAGAAAGCTATGATGATTTGTTCATATGCATTTACAAAATAGATAAGGTTTCTGTCATTATGATTTTCATTTGAACAGTAAAGTTGTCATTCTGACCATTCATTGTACGATCGTATTTTATATGTGAAAAGAAACATCTAAGAGTATGATTACACAACAGTGGTGTACTAAAAGTGAAAATGTTTGACAGATGAAACAATCCCCATTCACACGGATCATGAAAAAAAAATGCCAGGCAAATAGTTGGCAATGTCACTTTGTAAAGAAACTACACATGCCTGCACATATACCTAATAACACCAAAGACTATGGAATACCCAAGACATATCCCTCGTATAGTTTTGAATGGGGAAAAATGCAATGCTTCATATTGCTCAATCACATGAAGCCCCGCCTTCTGAATGAAAGAGCCAATCGCTAAAGTCTGCGCAAAAGTCCCGGTTACTATAGAAACTGGCTGATCTAGCCTGAGAAATTAGCCTTTTATAACGATATTTGAACAAAAGAAACAACATTTATGTCCGATTTCATTGGTGATTTCAAATATGAAATTTAATCGTAAATTAATAAACCGTTTTGGAGAATTTGATGTTTCCCATACAAAGTGATAGGAGCTGCATTTGGATGCCTGGGAGGCATTTCAAAGATGGCCGCCGAGTGACAGGACTTGTCTTAAAGAGACTAATACGTAACATGCATGATATCACCTCTTCACAAATTTGTATTTTTTTTATAGTTCACACGGAGATAACCGTGCCATTTTCAAAAACATGCACTCGCAACCTGTATTTAAAAGTTTGCATTTTCAGGCCCTGAAAACATTTAAATGATCAGCCAAAAGTTTTCTGTTTTTAGCTTAAAAAGGTGTTGTGTAAATGCCCCCTGACACTTTTCAAACAACCAATAACCAAGCAAAATGAATATATATTAAATGAAAGTAAGTTTCAGTAAAGCTGTAACTCGTCCCAGTGACTAATGGAAATGATAAAACATCTTGCCATACATCCCTGGCATGTTGTCTCATTTTGTGGACATATTTCTGCCCTCACAATGCTGTATTTTTTTTTAGCTTAATCCGGTTTTAAAAAGATCCGATCAATGTTGTTAACCTATTATGATCTTACAAATCTGAGAGGATATTTAGCTCCAAAATCCTTGAAGCAACATTCAAAATCATCATCAAATATGCAAATGGTCAACTGTAAAACATCCCTCATCGTTCTCAAAAGCCTTTAATATCCTATATTAGTTTGATGTCACACTCAAAAAGCTTTTCAGTTTTGCACCAGGAATGCTTTGCAAATTCAAAGAAGAGGACCAGACTCTTGTTTAATTGTTTGTTCCGTTTATAAATACCATTTTGATATCATAATCTCTATAATCTTTCTCAACTTGTAACTCTTGAGATAGAGAGTGAAGACAGAGACCGGGCATGGATCACAAAGGAAAATAAACCCTGAAAGGCTGAATGACTCGTACATGAGCGAGCAGTCCAACTGGAGTGTATGTGCTTGAACAAGTATAGATGTTAAACTAATACAGGTACAAAAAAACAAAAGAACAGGAAAAGCCCTTTAGGCCAATGTGATGGTGAGGATGTGGATATCTGAAAAGAAACAACCAAACCTTTTGTAGCTGTAATGGAGTGTAACGGGACAATATGAAATGTAATTAGTAAACTAATTTTTTTTTATCTAAAAAAAAATAAAATAAACACATTCTTGAAACAGAATTAAAACAAACTAAACAACTTGGCAGTTTCTCTGAGAAGATTAAAAACGGTTACAATGGCACGAAAAACATATGGAGCATTAAAGGACACAAGGACACATCCACATGAGTTCAAATTAGTTTTTATACAGACAACTTGAAAAAAACAAAACAAAACCAAAAATCTAAAGAAAATAAAAAAACGCATGGTTGAAATCTGTCAGATTGCCCATTTCGTCCCTGGGCTCGGACTTGTGGGTAAAGGGAAAGGGATGGAGGGTACAGACACAGGTTGGCACAACATCACCAGTGCAAGGCGCGTGTCATGGTGCCACAGAGGCCAGGTTGCGCTCTTCTCCAGACCAGTTTGAACCAGTTTACTCAGTATTGGCAGCCGCTAGCTGGCTCGACTAGTTCATTCTGTCCTGGAGTAGGCCAAGGTTGGTTATGTGATGATGGTGGCTGTCAGAGAGATGATTTTTGCTAGTTCTTTTTTTTATTTTCACATAGAGAGAGAGAGGTTCGGAGGTTTTCTTTCCCCATAACGACAGTATTAGTTCACTCTTTCCTGGAAGATGTAGAGGTTGTTGGTGGTTGCCACGGCGATGACATTTTCCTGCGGGTGCCAGGCGGTGTGTAAGATCTTCTTGTTGAAGTCCAGGCTGTCCACGCTGATCTCATCCTTCTTTCGCTTGCCGCCCGCACAAACCCTGCGTGGCTTCAGGACCTGCCGGGCTTGCAGCTCTCGCGCGAAGCCTCCAGGGTGACGTCCCGCCGCTGGCTGCGGTCCAACATTCGGAAGAAGTTGTTGTAGGATCCAGTCATCACCACGCTGGGACAAAAGAAGAGAACCAGAGAGACAAAACCCATTAATAAACCTCACTATAAACACAATTGGAATTTTAACAGTTAAAGACTATAAAACAGATTTTTTTGATTATTTTGTCTTGAATGTCACTTTTGATTAATTGAATGCATTCATTGATTAATTGACTTGCTAAATTAAAGTATTAGTAAATATATATATATATATATATATACATGATTTTTCTAGAGTAACTTTTGCTATGGAATTATCCACTAACCTAGTTTATAAAAGTATTTTTGTCATAGATTATAATTACACATCCATTAATTTGTTGTTTTTCTTTACAGTAAAGTTGTCTATATTTAGTAGATTGTGTTTAAAACACAAAAGAATGATGAACAGGTCAACACACTGAGATATACAAATTCTACACTGATTTAAAAAAAACCTGTGCTAGTATCGGATCGATATTGGTATCGGCAGATACTCAGAATTTTTGGTATCAGATCGGTATCGGTTCTGAAAAAGTGGTATCGAGCCATCCCTAATGCTAGTGCTAATGCATCCCTAAACTCTACTGATAACCTTTGATTTCTCTTTATCAACTTTTTTATTATTAATTTTTCAGTTTATAAAATACAAAAAATAAATAAACAAAGTTAAATCTGTCATACTGTGGACCAAAAAAAAAAAAGGAGAAAAGCTGCAACTGTAACGGCATCCACAGCTGCTGTTTTTTAGGGATGCATCAATCCGATACTCAGTATCGGCTCCGATACTGGTATTTTTTGCCGGATCGGGTATCGGTCAGACAAGACCGATCCAAATCCGATATTGTGCATATACTATTCCGTGACGATCAGGTTCAGATCGGCATTGAAAAAAATATGGTATCGCTGCATCCCTTTTTTTTCACAAAAAAGTGAAAAAATTCACAAACTTGTTTGTTATAGTGCCGCCTCAGCTAGTTCTAGGCTAGTAATGGGAAAACTGCAGATTTCTACGAAAGAGACAGGATGGTTGGCTAGTAGTCCAATTATAGGCCTGATTGAAGTTGGTAAATAATTTAGTTGAGGAAGAACATGTTTGATAGCACTAACGTGTCTTCATGACATGCTAACCCAATCTTCCACTGCCCTAGACCAGCATTCAGTCTGTCTGAGAGTGATTAGAGGTTCCCTCCAGATAAGAGCCAGTCTGGGCCCCGATGGAGTCACGCAGGCTCAGTGGATGGCCTAAATGTAGACTACCACATTACTGACTGACTGATGGTCAGCTTTTAAATCTCAAAACTTCATCTTCAAGCATTCATCTCATAACTATACACGGCGGTTTAACGCTTGCTTCTACATTTTACCCTGCTGTATTTTCTCAAAACAAAACAATAAAGCTAACTTAATAGAACCGCCAATATATCCATACTCTCCTAAACTCTTGATATTCATAATTTATTTACCAGCTAAAACGATGACTTCCTATGTATCAATAGTATAATGAATCTAAAAGTAGCTATTATGAACTACCTTTTAAATGTTTGGTGTTGGTTACATTTTTTAAATACTTTTTAAAATGTTTTATGCTCACAACGAATCAATAGTATTGTAAAATATCATTAACGTTTAAAATAGCTGTTTGCTACTTAAACTATTTCCAAAAAGTAATTTATTCCTGTGATGCAAATCTGAATTTTCACCATCATTACTCCAGTCTTCAGTGATCCTTCAGAAATCATTATAATATCCTGATTTGCTGCTTAAGAAACACTTCTTACTATTATCAAGGTTGAAAACAGCTGTGCTGCTTAATATTTTTGTGGAAACTGCAATAAATATTATTCAGATTGTTGGAATCTTGACTCCTGACTTGGTGGTGTGTGGGGGGGAGATGTAGCATGTTGTGGGAAACCATTTTTACTCTGCTGATAAATGCTATGTCGCTGATTCCAGAAACTCTTGTTTGACTGACACTTTTATACGAGTCTGAGTGCAAGCTAGTGGTACTTTTAACTGTTTAAATTTTGGACACACTTCTATTATGTAAATGATAATACATGCTAGTGAAAATCTAACCTGTCATTTCCGTTCCAGCAGCATTCGAACTTATCAAAGATGCAGTCGTTCTCATAGAGAGAGCACAACTTACTCCTGAGGTACTCGTGGACCTGTGGAAGACAAACACACAAGAGTATGATCTCCAGTAATAATATTCACTGCTGTGTCAGAGGCAATGAATCAACCTGAATATAGAAAAATGCCTCCGTAAACCATGCTGACCTCATCTAAGCCATGAACGTTAATCAGAAATGTCTGGGTGTGTCAAGATACTCCCAATCGGTTGAGGCAAAATTGCAGACTTTTAGGTTTAACCTTAATCCTACACTTTTAAAGCGTAGCGCCCCCTAATGTTGATTAAAGTAGTCTTTTCATACATATACTGGAATATTCTGTTTGGAGTGCTGAAGTAGTGACAGCAAAACCCAGAAAACTAATTTACTGCATTAGGCTAACTGAGACTTGTCATAGCACTTGCATATCATTTATTTTGATTGCTTCCATTGTCCTCATTTTTCAGGCGTTTTTTTATAAAAGCGTCTGTTAAATGACTAAGTGTCAATGTAAATGTAATTTTCCATGGATATTCTTGAGATTTTCCTAAGGTTTTTTTCAATTTATGAGTAAAATAAGGTTTGTGGGAAATGTAACGATGATACTTGGATGTTTTGTTTTAAAACATAGTATATACTTATTACAAACATACATTTTAAGAAAATGCACGCAACTGCTTCGAAATTCACAATTTCATTATGGGTGTGTATCGTAGAGCAAAATACCCATGCATTGTCAATTT
This sequence comes from Gymnocypris eckloni scoliostomus, assembly GCA_027564155.1. NCBI lineage: Eukaryota > Metazoa > Chordata > Actinopteri > Cypriniformes > Cyprinidae > Gymnocypris > Gymnocypris eckloni. The sequence goes on from CM050435.1 coordinate 15,314,034, forward strand.
ATATTTACCACATTAAATATATACATTACATTTTAAAATTCTGATTTGCTACTCAAGAATGATTTATGAATTTTGTATGGGGAAAATAGTTGGCAGCTTAATATTTTGGTTGAAACAGTGATTTTTTTGTTTTATACCAATATCATTGTTTTCCAGGATTCTTTTATGACTAGAAAGTGTGTGTTTGTCGATCTATCCATCCATCCTTACATTTTTCAATTATTATTATTATTATTTATCAGACTCCTGTTTAGGTTCAGTAATTTTAATGACAATGACAATTTAATTAGTCGGTTGTTAAAATGCCTTATTTTCAAAAATGTCACTTTAGTCAATTGATTGGCTTTTAACAAATAACTATCTTTTGCAGCAAAGTTCAAGTCCACCTCTTTGGAAAAGTAAACCGTTTCAAAATCACTAAATTAAATACAATTGGTTTATTTTTTGGTGAATTAACCATGTAATGCTTTTTATTATTATTATGGAAATATGATTTTTTTTTTTAAGAAATACAATTCTATAAAAAAAACTGTCAGTGGATGGCGGTAAATGTCTTTAGTTATTTATTTCATGATTCAGTCAATTAATTTGACTGGTTTAAATGGGCGATTAATTTACGAATCAAGTAAATGTTCATGGATGGGCCATTAAATCATTGGTTCACCCATTCATTCAAAATGTGGATTCATTCAGAAATTGTACATTGCTTGGAAACACACAACAGCTCTGCTGTGGCTTTATAAGTAATATGTGACCCTGGACCACAAAACCAGCCATAAGGTTAAATTTTTGTCGAAATTTAGATTTATACATACATCATTGATGTATGGTTTGCTATTATAGGACAATATTTGGCCGAGACACAACTATTTGAAAATCTGGAACCTGAAGGTGAAAAAAAAATCATAACAATTGAGAAAATCGCCTTTAAAGTTGCCTAAATTAAGTTCTTAGCAATGCATATTACTAATCATAAATTCATTTTTATATATTTACAGAAGGAAATTTACTAAATATCTTCCATGGAACATGATCTTTAATTAATGTCCTAATGATTTTGGCATAAAAGAAAAATCATTAATTTTGACCCACACAATGAATCTGTGGCTATTGCTACAATTATACCCCAGGTACTTAAGACTTAAGGTCACATATGTTCATTTGACAAATTAAGCAAAAATCACTGAAATGAAGACTGCTATAGCTAGCTACTCTGTCCCTTTATGAACTCACCTGGTATGTCTCAACGGGTCGACTCTCCATGTTGAGATCCCAGATTTTGACAGAAAGGTAGTCTCGGGTCATCATGTAGCGGCCGTTGTGACTGAACTTCACGTCTGAGATAGAGGAGATGATTTCAGAAAAGAAAGAGCGGTTGCTGGGGTCCTCAGGTTCTTCAAACACTAGACAAAGCAGAGTAGAAATGAACACCTTTATACGACTAAATAATGGCATCACAGTATATACTATTTGGAATATATATAATATATACTACGTGGCATATATTATGCAACCAGCTCATATAACTCACGTTTAGAGTGCTTGTCACAAAGTGCTGATGCACGCATGTCACACAGGCGGATGGTGCCTTTGCTGCTGCTGTAGACAAACGTGTTACATTGGAGAGGGTGGAACTCTGCGGCTGTGATCACCTCCGTCAGCTCCTCCATGTTGGCTGGTTTAATGTCCACAATGTCTAATGCAGAGTTAAAGCCACATAACATCACTGAACTGGCACGCTGAGAGAAGTCAGGAGAGATTTCAACATGACATTCACAAACCAAATCAACAAATACCCAACAACAATGCTCCTTCATATCCTCCAAAATAAATGATATATTTCCCTTTATAGGATACTGAAGCTGCGGTCTGTGATCTCTAAGTTCCACAGGTTGACACGGAGGTCATCTGCAGACAGATAGGTCTCGTTGTCGCTGTTGACCGAGATGGAGTTGATGTGGTAGGTGTGGGCGTTGGAAAAGACCCGCCTTGGACTGGCCTCCACCATGAGATCCATAGGCCTGAATACTGGCACCTGCACAAACAGGTCACATGCTCATTTGCCATTTCAGCAAAACATAATTGCTTTTATGAATATATAACAGTCACTGAGATAAAAAACACAAATGGAGAGCAAATATACACTAACTTTCAAAATTTGGGGTTAGTAAGTTGTTTTTTTTCCAGCAAGGATGCACTGAATGGTTAAATTTGCCCAAAATGAACATTCTGTCATTAACTACCCACCCTCAAATCGTTCCCAACCCTTTAGAACTTAGTTCATCTTCTGAACACAAATTAAGATATTTTTTAAACCTAAGAGCTCTCAGATTTAATCAAAAATATCTTAATTTGTGTTCTGAAGATGAACAAAGGTCTTACAGGTTTGGAACGACATGAGGTTGAGTAATTAATGAACATTTTTATTATTGGCGAAATGTCCCTTTAAATTGATCAAAAGTTGTTTTTTTTGGAATGTACTTAAAAATTACTGATTTGAATTTTATGACAAAATATTTCCATATCAAATAAATGCTGCTCTTTTGAATCTTCTAATTAACTAAATGTATGACAGTTTCTAAAAATGTATTAAGACGCACAACTTTTTCTACATTGATAACATTTTTTAAGCAGCAAATCAGCATATTAGAATTATTTCTTAAGGATCATGTGACGCTGAAAACTGGAGTAATGGTTGCTGACACAGTTCTAAATTGTAATCACAGTATGATTGCTTTTACTGTGTTTTATTAAACACAAATGTTCGGTTTGTAGCGAAATGCATTAAAACAGTTATAATATTCCCCAATCTTCGATTATAACAACATATGATTACATATGGGTAGATTTTACATCAATACCATGTTCTTGAGTGATGATAAATCGATTCGTGGATCAATTCTGAGATCTTAAGAATGCATCGCGATTCTCTGTGGAAATGATTATGAGCTTAGATTTTAACAGCAGATGGTGCTCTAATCTAGTTTTTACGCACACACTCAAATGCTCGTGAAGAAGAGTGCCAACGAACGCTTGCGTGTTCAGTGGAGTCATGTAATTTCAACTCGGCTCAGAATGCTTTTATGACGCAAGATAAATGTACAACCCACTGTGAACACCTTTGCTTCAAACCTTTTCTCATTTTATCAATGACTGTGTGTAAGGTGTGTTAGGATTTGAAAACAAGCAGAGTACGTCTGTTTCTAAAGCATGCAGTGCCATCTGCTGTTCAAAACTAAGCTCAGAATCAACCCGAGAAACAATCGCGATGTACTCCAGAAAATCTCAGAATCGATGCCGAATCATTTCTCGATTTGCGACGCATCAATTTATTTTCCCTGCCGTGTTGGTTTGTTAACACCAAGCCAGTTTCTGTTTTTATGCACATACTTTTGTTGTTGTTGTAAGTTATACCAGATTTGTATAGTTATATTTGGTTTTGTGTTCTTGCGTGTATAGTGTGGACAAGCATGCGTAACTCACCCGTAGAGTTGTGATGGAAGCAGCATCTCTGTAGCGACCATCCTCCTCTTTAAGATTGTATCCCTCTGGTCTCTTGTCACGTTCACTGATCTTCCACAACTTTATGGTTTTATCTGCAATTACATATTTCCATGAGTAATAAGAGGTAGTTTGAGTGGCATAATGAATCAAGTTGACCAAATTTTAAAAACATCTGGATATTTTTCCCACATCTAATCTGAACTCTGTCCCACAAATATCTTCCTCCAGTGTGTGGGTGAGCAGAAGATCGGCATTATTCGGTTTATTCAAGTCTTAAATACACACAGGTTGCATAACACAGTCGGAGAGTTCGTATTTTTAGACAGCATGGAGATGCATCAGTGAGTCAGGGAAAAATCTGGAGAATTTGCAGAGCTCCCATCAACTCACAGAAGTTATTAAAGGCATCTCGGTTGAAAATATGGATTTGGTATTGACACTTTTAAAGCCACGGGCAAAATAAGTAACCCCAAATATTTCAAGCAATCGTTTAACATTTCAATTAAAAAGAAAAGTGATTCAAATAATAAGTCCACCAGTAATTGCCATATAAATTAATGACACATTAGTTATTGTTACAGGACAGCAATTGTGTAGTTTGCAGAGATTTTAAGGGTCAAATAAAACCATAAGAATTAAGTCTTAATAAAAACGTTTGTAAGCTAAAATATATAATAAAAACTAGTTGTCTTGACAACAATTTATTAAATACAGAACCATGACAGAAATGTTTTAAATGATAATAATAAAACCTAATCTACTGTATGTTTTTGTAAAACCTTGGAATTATCTACATCTGGTAGCTATTCTCAGCAAATACTAATTTACAATATATTTTTTTATAATTTAACATGCACTTAAAAAAACATATAGCCCTAATAATTAAATAATGAATAATACATGTAATACATATTTTATACATATATATATAGTCATGGCCAAAAATACTGGCACCATAGGTAAATATGATCAAAGGCGGTGAAAAAGGTATCTGCATTGTTAATCCTTTTGATCTTATTTAAAAAAAACAAATCTAACCTTTTATTGGATATTAAGAATTTAAAATGGGGCAAATATCATTGTGAAATAAGTGTTTATGTCTAATACACATTATTAGCCACAATTGATGGCACCTCCTTTTATTCAATACTTTTTGAAACCTCCATTTACCAGTTTAACAGGTCTAAATGTTCTCCTATAATGCCTGATGAGGTTAGAGAACATCTGACAAGAGATCAGAGACCATTCCTTCATCCAGAATCACTCCAGACCCTTTAGATTCCCAGCTCCATGTTGGTGCTTCTCTTCAGTTCACCTCACTCATTTTCTACAGGGTTCAGGTCAGAGGACTGGAATGGCCATAGCAGAAGCTTGGTTTTGTGCCCAGTGACCCATTTTTGTTGTTTCTGAGGTTTGTGTTTGGATTATTGTACGGTTGGAAGATCCAAACATGGCCCATTATAAGATTTCTAACAGAGTCAGTCACTTGTTGATTTTTTATCTATTAATATTTGATGGAATCCATGATGCCATGCGTCTAAACAAGATGTCCAGGACCTCCAGCAGAAATATAGGCCCACAACATAAAAAATACAGCAGTATATATCATGGGATATTTTTTATCCCCGTGTTCACCAAACCCATCTCAAGTATTTGCTGCGAAAAATATATTTTTTTAGTTTCACCTGACTATAGAAGCCAGTCCCATTTGAAGTTCCAGTCGTGTCTGATAACTGAATATGCTGGAGTTTGTTTTTGGATGAGCTAGGATTATTTTTCTTGAAACCCTCCCAAAAATGTTTTCTGACCCTGAAACTCAAGGTTTAGAGTTAGATTTGTACATTTTGTTTTATTTGTATTATTTATTTATTTTAATTATCATTATAAACAGCATCTTTTGAGGAGAATTTTAGAATTATACGTTTTTTGTTTTGAATTATAAAAGACAATCTGGCATTTTATATCTAATAAACCCCCAACATTTATATTATGAACTCCAAAGGTTCAAGTTCATGTTACATATTCATCTCCATATTTCAGTAAAATAAAGAGACTTGATTGGTCTGCGCAAACTGTAAGACTCCACAGAGCTCCAACACTCTACTAACCATTTGTGGACAACAAAAATTGTGCAGCGTTCTTTTGTGGTAGCCAACGGATCTTGTTAATCTTTTCCTCGATTTCCAAGCTCTTCAGGTAGTCGAACTCAGGCTCGTGGCTCTGAAATGTGCTGTAAACATTGTATTCACTACGACACTGTGGCTGACTTTTGTTCTGGGGAAAAAAGCAAATTTTTGTGAGAAAGACATAAGCAGGAATTGAAACCAGATTTAATGTTACTATTAAACAGCCTGATCCTTCACCTCAGTCTCTTGCTGGAAGATGACAACTCGACCGCCTTTATCCCCTGTGGCTAGCAGCTCCCCTGAGTGGTTGAACTCCACAGTAGAGATGATGTCGGCTGTAGGACGGGCAGAAACAGAAACATCTGTCAGATTTCCTCCACCCTCATCCCCCCAAAAAGATACATACAACTGATCCATCTCAACAGCCACTGGGCTCTTTCCAAAAACACCCTCTGCCATCATAATGTAATGCGATTTGCTTCAAACACATTTAGCCTCAAAAGCCAGTCACTGACTGACTCAACGAGATGGATCTTTAAATAAAAATGCACCGTGACACACAGATCTGTAACCCAGATTCCTGCCACAATATATGCTCCTGAGACAGATGCCTCAGCCATTGATGGGCTGTAGACTGACTCACAGCAATTTAAACCTTTATAAACCAGTAAAGCAGAAACAGCATGAGAAAAGAATAAAGCAAAGGCCTTTGTATAAGTCTGACCTCCCTGAGGGCCAAAACTCAAACAAAGTCACTGAATCAGGCCAGAAGACTTTGATAAGAGGCCTGCAATATACAAACTGGAGACTTGAAGTGAAGATCTGCTTGGACTTTAGGTTTTCACAAGAACCTTCTTATTATCCATGTGGTATCATGAACTATGAACTACCAAAATGCATCAAATATGTTAAACCCATTGAGCTGGCATGTTTTTTAACTGTTTTTAAATACATATTGTCGAGTACTTGGAGTACAAGCATGCGTGTCTAACATAATTATGTATTTTTAGCCAAGCAGAACCATGAAAATTTATATTCTGGTTAATGAACTGTATTTTTTCTTAACGGTTTATTAGCTATATGTCTTAGAAGTAATAATAAAAAAGTAACACTTGAAATATTGTGGCTTTGTTGAAGTATTGTGAGAGTATTGTATTGCATTGTGAGATCAGCATCACGTTTTAAACAAATCATGACATGAGTGAATTGTTACACCCCTATATTATGTTTTGTTTGTAATATAATTAAAAAGCCTCATGAATAGTATGACATTTTTGGGTCATGAAGTTTACCGAAAATAGACTGGTGTCAGTAGCCTAGTTTCTCATCTAGACCATTTTTCTGCATTTTTGCAATGATTTAAGGAAAATCTGTATAAACATGGAAAAATGGATTCAAACATGGAAAGATGTGTTAAGCACAGCTGGAAGCATTACATTACTGGCAGCACAAAGCTAGAATAAATTAGCCAAACTATGTATGAGGCTTCTTCTAAATACTAGAATATTGGAATATTTTCATTTTCTGATACAAGTCTCAGTCGCAAACATGCAGAGAGCTGCGAGTTCAAATCATTTTAACAAATCTATTCTTTTTTTATCATACGTTTTAATCAACCCATTCAAATTAGGTTATCTTCTGGTGAAGAAACAAAAACAAATCATTAAATTCACCATGTGAAGAAGTACTTTTTTTCTGTTAAAATAATATCATAAATATTTATTTTAGTGCTGTCAAACGATTAATCGCATCCAAAATAAATGATTTTGTTTACATACTATATATATGTGTACTGTGATTTTTTATTATGCAGGTATAACAACCTTACTGGAACAACAATCTCATTGGACCCCTGCAGTTTGCCTACAGAGCAAACAGGTCTGTGGATGATGCAGTCAACATGGGACTGCACTTCATCCTGCAGCATCTGGACATACCAGGGACTTATGTGAGGATCATGTTTGTAGACTTCAGCTCCACTTTTAACATCCCGAACACCCTTCAGAATAAACTGACACAGCTCTCCATCCCCACCTCCATCTGTCAGTGGCTCAACAGCTACCTGACAGACAGGCAGCAGCTAGAAAATTCACATCCAGGACACGTACAATCAGCACTGGAGCTCCTCAGGGCTGTGTTCTCTCCCCACTGCTCTTCTCCCTCTACACGAATGACTGCACATCTACAGGTGCATCTCAATAAATTAGAGTCGTGGAAAAGTTCATTTCAGTAATTCAACTCAATTTGTAAAACTTGTGTATTAAATAAATTCAATGCACACAGACTGAAGTAGTTTAAGTCTTTGGTTCTTTTAATTGTGATGATTTTGGCTCACATTTAACAAAACCCACCAATTCACCATCTCAACAAATTAGAATATGGTGACATGCCAATCAGCTAATCTGGCTGTCTGGTGCAGTCTTAACAACCTGGAGCTTAACACGCTCAAAACCGTGGAGATGAGCGAGGACTTCAGGAGAAATCCCCCTGCTCTCCCCCCACTCACCATCATGGACAACACTGTGACTGCAGTGGACTGGAGTCAATCAGATTCCTGGGCACCACAATTTCTCAGGAACTGAAGTTGGACAATCACATTGAGTCCATTGTGAAAAAGGCCCAGCAGAGGTTTTACTTCCTTCGCCAGCTGAGGAAGTTCAAACTGCCACAGGAGCTGCTGAAACAGTTCTACTCTGCCATCATCGTATCCGTCCTCTGCACGTTAATAAATGTCTGTTTCAGCTCAGCTACCAAATCTGACTTCAGAAGACTACGGAGGGTAGTCCGGACTGCTGAGCGAATCATTGGTACAACCCTCCCCACTCTCCAAGAACTGTACTTATCCAGAGTGAGAAAAAGGCTGGAAAAACCACTCCGGACCCCTCACATCCAGCACACTCCCTCTTTGAACTGTTACCGCCTGGTCGACGCTACAGAGCTCTGAGCATCAGAATGAACAGACACAGACACAGTTGCTTTACCCACGCAATCCATCTCATGAACACTTGACATTTAATGTGAATCAAACAACACTATTATACAATTATTTTGTTCATTTCAAATTTGCACATGTCAGACCGCACACTTCATTGTCTGTATTGTATATCGTGTTTTTGCTATTTTGTACATTGCCTATTTTTACATTATTATTTTATTATCTGTGTCCTGTCCTGTCATTCTATTGCACTGTAGAGCTTCTGTCTCTATAACAAATTCCTTGTATGTCTAAACAAACCTGGCCAATAAAGCTCATTCTGATTCTGATAAATGCACACACTGATAAATGTATATATTTTGAAAATATTTACATGATTATACATTTATTTTATTATATTTAACATAAACATATCATATTTTTCTTAAATATATACATGCATGTGTTTGTATTTATATACACAAATATACACACTCACATATTATGCAAACAAAAACTTTTATTTTGGACGCGATTAATCGTTTGACGGCACTAACTGACATGTTTTACTATGTATTCATGTTAAGACTGGGCGATAACGATAACGATAATTATCACTAGGGATGCATGCATCGAGCCGATACTCAGGATCGGTATCAGGTCCGATCCGGTCATTTTCTGCAGATCGGTATTGGCAAAACGAGACCGATCCAAATCCGATGTTGTGCGTATACTATTCTGTGTTGTTGATAAGCCCCACGAAAGCCACAAAAACACCATAAAGCTTTCGTGCACTATATTTCAAGTGTTCTGAAACTATTCCATGGTTTAATTTGAGATACTGATGAATATTCAAGTCATTTAAATTCAAGTTCACGTAAACTCTTCTCTCTGCTGCGGCTGTCTGTCATCCTCCATTCAGCATTCAAACTGTGTAACTTATCACGTTCGGTTAGTCAAACTCTCGTCAAGAGCACACAGTAACTGAGGTTTAAAACTGTAAAATAAAAGGCTCAATAAACTAACGCATAGAGATTTAATACACTACTTATCAATATCTCTTTCCTCTGTACTTTTATTTTCTATGCGGACTAGGAGGGCTGCGCAGCCTACATGCTCTCGCTGTGTGACTCTGTGTTGTTTCAAGCGCATTATTCTGTGCACGAGATGCGCATCTGCTGCCTCCGTCTCTTTTTTCTTGAAAAGGGTTGCGTTTATTTAGATGCAGAAGATCTTTATGACCACATCAAACAGGAGATGTTTCAGACGCATACTCCACCGCCACCTACACGCAAGGCGGGAGTCAAAGTTAGCGAGTTAGTGTTTGAAAACTATTCATTTTCTGTATAATTCTGCTGAAGGGCACAGCAGTTAAAAATGTCATTAATCATGGGTTCATGTGAAGATTGTTTTATGTTCACTTAAATTAGAAGTTAATTCTAATAAATGTTAAAATTGATAACTATATTATACTGTAAGGCTGAAAGGCTATAGTTAATGGTTAAATATTAAGGGAAAAAAACAATTTTATAGAGATAGTAGTATTGATATCAGGGATATCAAAAAACGAACTATCCTGTCCTGTCAGATGTTGCTGGTAGTGCAAATGCTGCGCTGTATATCACTTCACTAAAGCATTCTATATCAAAACAATATATATATATATATGGCGGTAAAACCGCTATTGAGCCACTCAAAATTACCGCAAGGGGAATTCCTTCACTGCGCCAGCCCTAGACACACTATTATCTTTTAGCACACTTTTGACTCTCCACATAAAAGCTGGTCCATAAATCACCTGATTAGACTGGAAGAGACTATTTGTAAAGGTACTCACCTTCGGCTACGTCATCATCGATCGCACCTTTCACTTGTGAAAAGCACCACTGCACATCGTTTCCCCCGCCTCCGGCTCCTGAAACCACAAAACGCCACTTAAAGTTTGTTGCAGCCCACATATAAAAATGTATCTCAGACCAGGTTGGAAAATATATTTTTGATGCTTTTAGAAACCTCAATAAATCTATTAGGAACTTTTAATTTGCTGACATTCTCTAGTATTGGATTTGATTTAAAAATCATAATTCCGTATGACAATAAACAAACAAAAATACAAGAGTAGTGCTACAAGAAAGATGCACAGTAGGAATTCACAGTAAGAAATAAGGCAGCACATTCTCATCTGACTAAAATTTGCCCTTTCATCACACAAAAAAGAAAACAATGAAAATACTGTCTACAATCGCAATAATCCATATCAAATTTAAATGACAGCTCTTGCATCATTTTTAATGAGAGAGGAGAAACGGGCTGAGGCAACTCCCGAGTGGCCGTTTGAGGCAGCGCCAAACTGGTTGGGTTTGTTCACGAGACAAGTGGCTACAGGAGACCCAATAAGAGGAACAACAACCGCCCTAATATGAGCTTAAAGGCTAGCAGAGGTGAAAAGCATTTGAGTAACAGTACTTCACAACTATACTTGAGTATCATTTAAAGAAATGTGTACTTTACAAGGAAAAAAAAATACTCAAATTTCGTGTAGGGCTGCAAAACGATTACTCGCGAGTAGTGCTGTCCAATGATTGATCGCGATTAATCACATCCAAAATAAAAAGTTTTTGTTTTGTTTACATAATATGTATAAGTGCACTGGGTATATTTATAATGTATATATAAATGCAGACACATGCATGTATATATTTATGAAAAATATGTTGTTTATATGTTAAATATATTTATATATAATAAATATACACAGTACACATAAATATTTTATGTAGACAAAATATTTTATTTTAGATGCGATTAATCCCGATACCAGTGAAAATCCATGGTTCTCTGTACCAATTTTGGTACCAAAGCAAAACACAAAAACATGCCAATTAAAAAACACACTATTTTTATTAATAAAGTACAAAAAATGTTTCCCAAAAATCAATGTCATTCTTAATGCTTATTTAAAATTGTGTTACAAGTTTTTTCACAAGTAATAAAAGTATGGAAAATTTAATTTGTCTTAATTTTAAACATAATTTTTTTGGTAAATAAAGTGGATTTACTATTAAAATTAAAACATGGAAGAAAGAGTGTGATTGTTCATTAAAAAAAGAAAGTGTTATTTTTTTTTCAAACAGTAGCATCACATACATTCTACTAAATAATAGTAGCCTAATATAGTTCTGGCAGAATGTTTAGAACAAACTTTTATTTTGAAGGGTTGCCGTGAATAGCTTAACATTTCTGTGTGCATATGATTGATACTAGTTTTACTCAAATGAAGCAGAAAAATGCTCGTGAAGTGACTCTTAGAGCAATTGAGCAATCAGAGAATACCCAACACAGATATATATAGATGCCCTATTCGACCATTCCAGGCTCATAGATGCGGCCGCCATCTTGGAACGGTTCACTTGACGTCATTCTCCATACTGTAGGTTTGCATAGAGCTAATGGGTTTGCAGACCATCGGCTGTGCAGGATTGTGGCATCCTTCGAATATTCAGTGATTACTATGGTGAGTGACGTCAAGTTGACCACTACAATATGGCGGATGGTTTACGTATAGCGGCTAATGAGGTATAACGTAAATAGTCGCTAATGAGGCATCTACGTACACATATCTATGATACCCAAGACGTCTCACTCGAATATTTATGAATGGAGAAAAATGCAACATTCAACATGGCCGCTCTAACAAAAAAAAGGCCTGCCTTCTGAGCAAAAGAGCCAATCCCTAATCGGTAAAGTCAGCGCGTCACTGCAGCTGCCGTTAGGAAGTCCCGGTTGCTATAGAAACATTCAGCTCTCTGAGATGCACGCCTAGGACCACGTATGCGCACTGGCTGGTCTAGTCTGAGAAATAAGCTTTTTAAACACCATTTAAGCAAAATAAACAACATTTATGATACAGTTGTTGTCAGATTTCATTGGGGATTTCACGTATGAAATTGAATCTTAAGTTTGGTGAACAACATTTTCTAGCATTTTTAGAAGAATAGTTCACCAAAAATTAAATAAAAATGTTCCCACTCTCAATAAGAAACCTTAATAAGAAAACAGAGATTTTGAGCAAAAATTACAATAAGAATACTGAGAAAATCAATGTCTCTTGTCAGAAGTCAGATAGAAAAACATTATGCTAAACAAATTATTCACTTGACTATATATAGAGAGAGACATTTGAGACATATTTCTGAGAGTATCTGAACAATTTCTAGGAAGTAATATTTTTTAATCTACATACTTTCGGTAGTTCTGAATAATTATATATATATATATATATATATATATATACATACACACTTTCAAGTACATAATACAATAACATTTTTTTTTTAAATCAGTGCCAAGTGAATCCTCCCACACCTTAGCGTCACGACTTATCTGTATGATTTCTGTTCTGTGAAGAAATCTGAAAATATGACTGAATATTGAAGGAATATCTTATAACTAGCATCATTTTAGGGACTTTCATCGCTGCGGATGGTGGTGTTTTAACGTTAGCGGTTTAAAGTCACGGAGGGAATTGCGCAGCGGTTTGACTGCACATGACTCTGCAAAGTTCGCTAACGTTACTTTAATGGACGTGATTTAAAGAGGCCGAGATGTCGAGCACATATATACACCAGGCCAGGTGATACATATACACAGAGAAAGAGAAGCGGGACAAATTACCCAATGCCCATTCATTTTTACGCACCGACGCGCATCCCGCTAACAAATGATGTGTGGGTCCGGACAGATTTTCACGCAAATGCAGCTCATCACTAAACCACCCTATGCTCTGGGCCACTCGTGACCACAGAGGAGCATCAGTACTGAAATAATCGTCAACATTAGGAACAAAGCCCGACAGAAATCAGTTTGGCCGATTTGATGGTTAACCTGGAGGGAAACGAGGCAGCTAACGTTAAGTGGCTAGGCTACTGTCAGTGGATCAGTAATGCCGATGATGGCTTCAGTACAACCGCTGCGCTCACTGTAATAAAGAGAAGCTATCGCTATAATATAACTGATTTCATACAATCTTTGCTTGAACAGCTCATGCACTTGGCAAGTTACCTGCCATGGCGAGAGTAGCGATGTCGGACCCTGGTCTTGATAAGCAGTGTGAAGACAGCGACCAGAGCAAGATTTCCAAGAGAGTCGCCGGAAATGCAGTTTTTCAAAATAAAAGTGCTTGGACGTGATATTCTGAAAAATAGAACAGAGATGCAATTAATAACATAAAACTAAAATTTAATATTAAAAGCGAGAGATTACCAGATTAACAGTTAGACAACTTGCAAATATATTAGCTTAATTAGTAAAACAAGTAAACACAGGAAAACAAAAGTCATCCTGTATTTCTACTTTCAAAGGAACTGATTCCATTAATTTTCTGCAAATCTTGGGAACATCAAAAGTTATTTTTTTTCCATAATACTTTTCCAGGAGGCCTTTTAGGGTTTTAGGGTTTTACATGCATCCATAAACTATATATCTTCACAATACAATGTTTCTGTAAATATGTACTGTCTACTGTACCTGTGTATTCATGCACTTTATTTAATATTGCTAATGTTTTTGCAGCCAGCGGGGCTAAAACATTATTTATCATAAAACCTATTAAACAACACTGAAATATTGATACTGGTTAAGGTAAATGATGCCAAAGAGCTTCATATGACAGGCATCTCTAGAGTTTAGTTGTAATTACCACAGAGCAGTGGAACAATGCCCATTTTATTATATCTAATGCTGCTTGATGCTTAAATATGCATGATGTGCCAATATTAGATGTTCCTTTTAATAATAATACAACTAATAGGATACTTAAAAACTTGAATTTTGATTCACAGCATAAAATGTCAAAATACATTTTGAATCTGCCTTAAATATGTGAATTATTTACAAATATAGTATTAATAAATGACACTAAAATTTTGAAACCTGAGTGAAACAGTAAACTAACTTATTTTGGTGCAATTTATTTAGATAAATAATTGATGCACCATATAAAATATGTTTACAAAATTTTGAAAATAAAATATTTATGCTCCATTGCATACAAATGTAAACATTATTTTACATTATGTTATGTCACAATTATAATAAAGTAGATTGTGAGATAATACCCTGATACTTATTCATCTTTATTTAACATTTTATTTTATATCACAATTATAATAGAGTGTGAGATAATACTCTGAAGTATTAATACTTCAAATGTAGGTACATTAAACTTATAACGATGTGTATATAAAATTGTATTAAAAGCTTCGATTATTCTAGCTGTATTTTGAAGGACAAATACGCTTTTGGGCACGCTATTACGTCACTTCCGGCTCTTACCTTCGCTTGCTGCTGCTAATTTTTGGTAAGAGAGCTGTCCAGATAACTCTGCCGAATTTTTGTTATTGCAAGTAGTTCGTCTGGTAATGGATGAAGACGGGCCTCAGAAAGAAGCTCTTTTCGGTAGTCCTTTCGTTTACATCTAAATTTTAAGATCTTAAAGCTTTCTTCCTGCAACACACCCTCTTCACAGCTCTATCCTCCTACACTTCTCTCAACATTCAAAATGGCGCAACCCCGCCCTGTAGTGACGTCATCGGTACTGGCCATTCATTATTGGATGCTGGGGGGTGATGACGTAACTACAATGATTTTGCATAGCTGTGTGGGCGGCCATGAAACTACAAACCACTGTGGACGCAACCAACACAAGCATTCAGCACTTATACTATCATATTGTGGTTAAATGTTTGTGAAAATATAGTTACATTTTTATAGTGTGTATGTGTAATATAATGTATATGTATGTGGTGTATTGTAATTGTAATGTTTTTCGCAACAATATATATATATATAAATATATATATATATATATATATATATATATATATATATATAAACTGGAACTCCTAAAATTAAGTTGTCTAAAAATATATGTTATACTTTCAGGGATTCTCATTAACCTTAGCTTTAATTACTAAACATGCTCAATTACACCCACAAACAAACCTTTTTTCACACCCAGAACAGGTACAGGCAACTGACAGGCTCAACAAAAACAATATATCTCTTTTTATTATGTAAGTATGCATGATGCTGTTGGCTAAAAGCCAGGCAGCAAAAAAGTGTTGTGTATAGTAATAACGCTTTTTTTTTCGTTTCTGAGAGACATAAAGAGAGTAATAATAATAATACAAATGTATAAATCAATATTACAAATAAATCAATATATAGGCTAATATTAGTACTGGTTGGTTTGGTTCATGAATAGAATGAACTTGTTTATTTTTTAATTAAATTATTTGGGAATGGGGGAAATATGGTTACACTTTACTATGTGTCCTTATTACAGTGTAATTATACATTTAAATACTGAGTAATTTTTATTAACTACATGTACTTATGGTTAAGGTTAGGATTTGGGTTTGGCTTAGGGTTGCATGCAATTATGAAATGTATTGTTTATCATAATAGTAAATGCATGTAACCTGTAACAAGGACATTTAAAATTAAGTGTTACCAAAATACTTCTGTAAACAAGGTGAAGGAGTCAGTCATTGTGTGAGAAATGACTTTTTGACCTTTGAGCTGTACCTCAGGTTAAATTGGTTTGTGCTGCAGTTCTGCAAAACAAACAAGTGACAAAATGATGCGGAAAACAAAGTAATAATATATTTTATACAAAGCTTAGTTCATAAGCAATAGATTGCAGGCGTATATGACACGCATTGGCATCACTAATTGAGCTCTTTCCATTCAGAACATCTTTTAAATCACATATCAACTTACATATGGACACGAGATTACAAAGAATAAAAGATTACAGATTCTCGCCACACGCCAAAACAGTGATTAGGGGACGGCACATTCTGAAGGATGTTCTGGTAAACATAACAAGGAATACGGTAACAGATGGTTGCATTACCCATCCAACGGACTTATTGGCAGTGCTGCTCAAAAACTCCTAACAAATGTGTACAGCAAGGACGAAATGAAAAACTAGCAGCAGGTGGCAGTCTTGCAACATCGAAATACTACGGTATCGATCCACCCTTGCTGAACAGTGAGCAGATTTCTCTCGCAGACCATGAACTATTGCATTATGTCCTCAAAACTGATTTTGGATCAGGCTAAATGGATAAGCGCTGCCAATAGCAGCCTTATATGAGTAGAAAAGCATTAGATGCAACCAGTAAGAAGGGCATCATAATTTCACCTTCTCAATGTGATGGCGGCTAAAATCTAATACACTTCACTATTGATATTTGCAATAGGTTTAGCACTGAATTTAAAGATATGAGAAGAAAAACAGCCTGGGTGATACCAGCAGACTATAGAGGGCAGTGCATTTGGCATTCAGATGCTCTTGGATCGGTCTCTGGTGTTGACAGACTTTTGAGGGACGGTGGTTTAATCACAGTGTGAAGAGGCACGCTCACACACGAGCGCCAGACCTCCAGGACACTCGGGCTGCCAGGGCTCCGAACTTGACCACTGCAGTCATCCATTCCAGAGAGAAGCTCACTCCACTGAGGAATATCTGCTCTGATTGCCCATGCTGCAGTGTGCCAGAGCCGGGCTTTTTGTAAATAGCCCTGAAACATTTCATGTGGCAGGTTTCAGAGAGATGAGATGAGCCCCCGTGAGCTTTTTAAATGAGCACTTTCACTACTGATAGCCTTTTAACTTGCAGTAGATACAGTGCCAATCCAGGTTATCAGCGTTTTGCATTTTCAATAGAAACACAGAAAACAAGATGTGAAATGATTGCAGAAACACAGAAAACAAGATGTGAAATGATTGTCACGACAAAACGACTCATGCAGTTCTAAAGCTGGTCATGTGATACATGTGCCAATCAATCTCTATCTAGCTATCTATCTATGCAAAAGTTTGAGGTCTGTCAGATCTTTAAAAAATTGAATATTTTTTTTTAGTAAGGATGTGATACATTGATCTAGTAATCTATTGCAAAAGTTTAAGTTATTTTGTTTTGTTTGTCTCTGTTTCTTTTCATTCATCAAAGAATCCTGAAAAAAGTGTATCACAGTTTACACAAAAACGCTTTTATTATCCTTCATATAAATGTTTCTTGAGCAGCAAATCAGCATATTATAATGATTTCTGAAGGAACATGTGACAGTGAAGACTGGAAATATAAAAATAGAAAAGTTATTTCATATTGTAATAATATTCTACAAAATGTCTGCTTTACTGTATTTTTTTATCAAATAAATGCAGCCTTGGTGAGAGTAAGAGACAACAACATTTAAAAAATGTCTAAAAATGTTCTCTAGAAAATTATTTTATAGCAGTGGCACTGAGGCGGCCAAAATAGAACCAAAATAGGCATCAGAGTCTGCCTTTTTGAATGCACAAAGCAAGAAGAAACAATTTAAATGTCCACTCAGTAATTAATACTTCATTAAAAGGGTTTCCCCCACAGAAATGAACAGCATGTTACTTATGTAAAACGTGCTTATCATATACACTTGCATTATGAAGACTCATAAAAGCAGATGTGTGTTGCATAGAGTGGGTCCTCTCATGGGGGCAGACATGTTGAGATAACATAATACGTTGGCTTTATCTAATAATGCATTAATCAAATATATCAATCTTAAACAAAGTGTTTTTAACTAATTTGTAACTGAAAATTGTGATGCTTTTTTTATTACAGCATTTTGTTTTCTTTGCTTGATTGTTTTTCAGTTTGATCACGTTTCTTCATTTTAGACTTGGACAATAACCCTGGTGCCAATGAGAGATGCTCATCACTGTCCACATTTACAAGTGTCATACACAGAACAATGCTCATCTACAAAATGTGTTGCTGGTGACTGTGTGTTTGTGGAACTCATTTGGTGATAAGAATGCCCTTCTTTCAGTATCATCATTAGCACGCCAGATGCCATTTAGATCACAATTAACTCTAGTCACAATTAACATTGGTTTTAATTAAACGAACAATAATTGAGTAATTGTTTATCTGGTTTATCTCTCAAGGAAAGTTTGAAGCTGCAACTAAAATATACCACCACTCACTAGTTGAAATGTATTTGTATTTATATAGACTGTGGAAGGCGTAGAACTATAAAATATTCCTCCAGTCATATCCCTTGGTTTAAGGACTTTGATAAGCTGTCCTACTTGCCTGTAAGCATATGTATTTTACGCACCCAATTCGCGCAGATATGAAATGTTCCATTATGAGTTCCATTTAGCTTTTGTAGGCAGAGCAAGAATGGAAGGCGTTGTTATTGTAATATAATTTGCATTGTACTATACTGTTCTGGTTAGCCTCTGGTCTGCCTGTGTGCGTTCATGTGTTTTGGAGGAGGCTTTGGAGAGTGATTTTCAGGGAGGGTGGGATCTTATGCTTTCAAAGCTAGCATGCTATTGCTCGCCTCTCTGAAATTGCCTACCCTGTCTTTGATATGAACGTAGCCTGATTATGACCTTCTAATGCAGTGAAGTCTGGTTCAGATCCACTTGTAGAGTTTAGCTCTAACCCTAATCAAACACACCTAAGCATGCTAATCAATGTCTTTAGGACAATTAGTAAATCACAGGTAGGTGAGTTTGATCAGGGTTGGAGCTAAACTCTGCAGGAAAGTGGATCTCGGGAGCCAGATTTGAGTAGCGCTGTTCTAATGCCATCAGATGCATCAAGTAAGAATCAGCTGTCAGGTCTTATTGTGATACATGACTGTGAAGATCTCTTAAAGGGACAGCTCATCCAATAATGAGCATTCGGTCATAATTTCATGACTTTATTTCCATGACAGAATGACAGAATGTTCATTTTTGGATGAACTGTCCCTTTAAATTTCAGAATGTAAGATTTAAGAACAGTCATTATGATTAATAAACAATGAAAATTAAACGACAGCCAGTGGAAACAGGCGTATCCAGTGAAGCGCTATCCTTGTAAGGTTCCTTTGAGGATATGGAGATGTGGGGTCTTCATTATTTCTCATTAAGGCCTGTCTATGAGGACCATTAAGCAGACAAAAAGATAATCACCTCCTTGGAGTACTGACCTCTTTATGCTTAGGGTTAAACAGAACCGCCACCTCGATTGTAGTGTGGTCCATTTCCACAAAAACTATCCACAGCAGTAAGTCTGGACTCTGACACATCATTAATTTTGTTTATGAGAAGACCAGCACTTCCTCCGAGCTCGCAGCCTGTGTGGAAACAGATACTTTGGCTTTAACATGTAACAATGAAGATCACAGAGGTGAGTTTCCCGATTAAACAATCAAAACAGATATGACGAATCTAAAAGTGTTATATGGTTTGTTACCAGCAGGTGTTTAATTAGAGCGCTACAACTTGACATCTGATATGGCTATTATGCGATATGTAAATATGCAGTCATCATAATGGCGCTATATTGGTAACAAGCCGCCATGTGTTTTTTGACATTCTAATTAGCGAGCACCTGCATGTTTTTATTCAGCATGGTTTTAGTAAATCATTTCATGACATATGGAAGCATTTCCACATTAACGTCATAGATTTATAAAGACATCTGGGGAAAATAGATGTTCCCTTTTGAAGTATCCAATCTAAATAACTCAAAGCATTTAAGTCAACAGAGAGCACTGAACAAAGAGATGTCAGGTACAGATAACGCGGCTGCTGGCATGTACCACTCCGATGTGCGTCACTTCATATTTTAAGATGTGATTCATCGCCTCCACCTCCTCACCTCCCTTTTCATTTTGGCTCCTCTGTGTCGGTTTGGCCTCAGGGCTCGGCAGGAGAGCAGCCCTTGATCGTTTTACCTTCACAGGATTTTTCTTCTTTAACATCAGTTTCCCGCAGCTCATTACAAGGGATGTACTTTGCCGTCTCAAGGGGTGAGCGGAGTTTCCATTGGCCTATTAGTGCAAGCCTCCCCCCTCAGTTTTTATGCTCATTCACTGTTATATTTCACCGCTAGTGAGCAAGCGTTTCGGCTGAACTGCTTCATAATGAAGCACCACTCATTTCCACACTCTGGAGTGTCGCATCCCGATGCTGAGTTTTTTAGGGGTCAGCAGCACTCTGGAGATCTGTAATCGGATGGAAAAGTCTTCCTTAAATGTGATGTTCAATATGCTGGCATGGCGCCAAATTATCACAGTACGTCCCATACAGGATAATAATCTTGGAAAACCACACTCTGTATTCATACAGTAGTTACCTTGGTTTACCTTGAATTTGATAGAGGCAAAAACCCTCATATCAGCCCGCACAGACACTTATAGAAATAATAATAATAACATGCATCAGCTGATAATGATGCATAGCTGTTATTTACAGTCAGATGTAATTGAATTAAGTGTTATTTGGGAGGAATATTTCTGGGAAACCTTTTCTCCAAAATACGTTGCACTTGCATTTTATCTTCTCAGAGGCCATTTCAAGAAGCAAACGTAGCTACAAAAGGTCAGTTGTGTTTCAGTCAGAACTGATATCGGAAATGTCTTTTCAATTCAATTAGTTTCTATTAGTAATTTTAGTTGACTTGTTTAAAAGTTTAAAAATAAAAAAGTAACAAAAAAAGAAACAAAATGTCTAGTTAGTTATTTGGATCGGACGGACATACAGACTGACTGATTTATTGATTTATTTATTTATTGACAATTAGTTAGTTAGCTAGTTAGTTGGAAAAATTGACAGATAAATAGACAGAGATGCAGACAGACAGACAGACACAGACAGTTAGTTGGTTGGATGGACGGACATAGAGACAGACAGTTAGTTGATTGTACAGATGGATGGATAAATAGAGAGACATACAGACAGTTAGTTAGTTAGATGGTTAATTAGTTGTTAGTTGGACAGACGTATGGATAAATAGTCAGACAGATGAATAATTGCAATAAATTATATAATTACATTTAAAGTATTGGTGGAATAAACTGCAAGAAACCGTGTATCACATGTTTGAAAACTGGTAGATTCCCCTGCACACATTGACAAAAGCAACTGAAATACATTTACTTTAATGCCTTTGGCAGACGTTTTTATCCAAAGCCACATGCATTGAAGGTATAGATTTAATCCGCTCAAACATTCTCCAGGCATCAAACCCATGTTTTTGGTGCTTTTTGCCTCAGGCTGTTTGAGCTACAGGAACGCTAGCATATGATGTTGCATTTTTTAACACAACCAAAGCCAGTAAGAGGCTAAAGAAGGTTGGAGTCAGCATATTTTAGTACAGCTTTTATGCGACATTGTATCTACACAGAATTTGGAGGCACAGAGTGTCTCCTTTGTTTTGTTTTGGTGAACAATTTAAGATGGCTTAAATTGCACAGATCATCCAGCAAGCTACAATTTGGTTTCTCAAATACATATGAAAAAATGTGATCCTGTTTAATAAACAGATCCAGAGGATTAAGTCCAAAGAAATTGTTATGAATGGTAGTCAGAAGTGAACGACCTGAGACTGTGTAATCTCCTCAGAGCTAATAGAAAAACTCAAAGGCTCAACTATGAAAAGGCCAGGTCCTGTGGGACAGAGACAATGTATTTCCAGAGCCCACTGAAGTGTGGAGAGAGATAGCAGACTTATCACAGTGAGGGCTTGGATGCCCTTTGTTTCTGAGGGTCATGGGTAGCACAGACATGATCACTGGCTCTGGAATTCATGAATATCATCAGAGAAGTGGTGACGTTCACACGCCTTTGAACTTGAGCTCTAAAACTGTCTTTCGCTGACTACTCGTTTCTGTGGTGTTATTGCAGCAGCTACTGGGGTTTCTGTTTTAAAAATGTTCAATATCAAGAAGGGCAATTACATAGGATGTTTTTAGTTCATATAAAGGGATATTTCAAAACAAAAATGAAAATTCTGTCATCATTTACTCACCCTTATGTCATTACAAACTCATATCTTTTTTTCTGTGGAACATAAAAGGAGATATTTTGAAGTGTGCTAATGCTGCTCTTTACCATTTAGGCTCCAAACTATACAAAAAGCACCATAAATGTATAATAAATGCAGTTCATATAATTAGTGATATGTTTTGAGTTTATAAGTAAAAACTGAAATATTGTGAAATGTTATTACAATTTAAAGAAGCGTTGCTAACTGGTATCATAGCATTTACGTATCTGAGTTTTGATTAATAAAGTGTAATTTTTGCACAATTACTTGAACAATATAATGTTATGACTTTAAAACAATATTAAAAAGCTGGGAGATTTGAAAACGGATGCTTTTGGACGTTCATCGCACATATCCAGCGTCATATCTATGGGTTTTCATAGACGGTAAGTTTGTTCGGTAGCTCACGGAGTATGGAGATGTACTTTTAGGGGCAAGGAGCTCCGGTTCGAATCCCGTGTAACCACAGTTCGACAGAGTAGTTAAAATCTGCCTACAAGGAAGTTGAAATGGCACGGTTGCATCAACAAGTACGTTTTATATCAGTTTTGTATTTGTTAACACTATCGGGTAGGTTTAGTGTTGGGTTTGGTGTAGGACATGATAAAGCATTAACTTTTAGGGACAGACCCCGGATATTTGAATTCTGAACCGTCGGAAAACGTTTCTGTAGCAACATAATAAAAACACAGCAATATGTACCTATATCTATGTAATAAAAACGTGCCAGGGTTCACGTATTTAACCTGTGCTTTAGTACCACTCAGTGGACATTTCTCATTTAAACTGCAGAGAAACGTGCTGTAAGGTACATAAAACGGTGTCAGAAAGTGCACAGAGTTACATATTTTTATGAGACCAGGTTGCTTTATATTTTGTAATTTATTCCTGTGATGTAAAGCTGAAATTTTCAGCATCTTTACTCCAGTCAGTGTCACATGATCCTTCAGAAATCAATCTAGTATGCTGATTTACTGCTCAAGAAACATAAATTATTCTTAACAATGTTGAAAATGGTTATTCAACTTTTTTGATACAGTTTTAATGTTTGATACATTTAATACAATACTTTTTAAAGGATTCTTTGAGGAGTTCAAGATAACAGCATTTTTTATCTAAATCTTTTGTAACAATTTAAAATTCTAAAACAGTTATTCAACTTTTTGATACATTTTCAATACATTTTTTTCAGGACTCTTTGAGGAATAGAAAGTTGAAGAGAACAGCATTTTTAGAAATATAAATATATATATAAAAAGTTTTGAACACACACATGCACTTCAAAAAGCTAAAAATAAATTAATAAATAGACAGACAGACAGACAGGGGTGTGTTTCCCAAAAGCATCGTTAGTTAACTATGGTCGTTAGTTCCAGTGAACTCTATTGGTAACGACGGAACTTGTGACCATATTTGTTTTTGGGAAACGTACCCCTGATAGATATAGATAGATAGATAGATAGATAGATAGATATAGATAGATAGATAGATAGATAGATAGATAGATAGATAGATAGATAGATAGATAGATAGATAGATAGATAGATAGCACAACATGTACATCATATTGCAGCCAAAACAACCATATTTCAGGATCTTGATTTAAAACAGAAAGGCATCACATTAATCTGGGAATGGAATAATCTTTCATAAGAAACTCTCACCTTCGTGTTGTTTGAATCTCAGATGCAGTGCTTTGGCAGGCCGTGGATCATCATCTCATTAAAAGCAACAGAAGCATCAGGGACATGCTCGCCTCACGCTGTCCAGACCACAAATAACTCTGGCAGGGCGACGTGGGATCTTTTCACTATGATCCAGATTGCTGTAAACAGCTTTTGTCAACAGTGCGCGCAGGCACAGTTAGAGGCTATCAGAAAAACACTTGCATATGTTTTCACAGGGCTGGCTGACTTACAGATATCAGATAAGGGACTAATGGAGCCTTATAACATTTCACAAACATGAGTTTAACCTGTTTATAGTAATAAGAATGAATGAATGAATGAATTATACATTTATATAACGCTTTATTGTGTATTGCTGTACACCCAAAGCTCTTTACAATCATGTGGGGTGGGGGGTATTCTCCTCAGCCAACACAGTGGAGAATTAATAATAATTATAATTGTATACATTTATATAGTGCTTTTCTGGGAACTCTAAGCGCTTTACATAGAAGGGGGGAATCTCCTCAACCACCACCAGAGAAGAATATATATATAGTCAGTGCATATATTGGTGCATATTAATAAATCATACAATATTGAATTTACCAACGTCAAAGCATGTGTTATGTTGAATAGGAATTCTGTGGTATATATATTTTTTTTTTGTTGAAGTTAGAATGTTATGCATGCAATAAACATACAAATTGAATAAAACGTAATTAAATGGCAACAAAATATCCGGTTACAATGTTTTCCCTGATTTTCCTCTGTTGTAGTCAGGGTTATTATTGTTATTATTATTATAAATTCATATATATATATATATATATATATATATTAGTTTAATTTTCTGTTCTAAAATAACTACACTAAAATTAAACTGAAATAAAAACGAATATAAACTATACATAAAAAACACAACAAAATTACTTTAAAATTAAAATTAAAACAGAAAATGTTAAAATACAATTAAAACATTTCACAAAAAAACAAAAACAAAAAAACAAAACAACTATGATCATATCTCAATGACACTAAAATAACACTGTCTCTACTACACAAAGTACTGTAAAAACACAACCTTAATGGTGCAAAAATTATGGCTATTTTAGAAAACAGGCATAATCTAAACATTCCATATATTGAACTTGTTTGTGATTATTTCAACATTTGTTTAGCTATTATAAGAAAAGGTTGAATAATAAAAAAGACTTTGGAGTGTGTTCCAAGTTGCCTTTTTGAAGGGGTAGGTCTTGTGTTGGGGAATGACCTAGCAGGTGGCCAGGTGAGCAAAGGCAATGGCAGTGATGCTAACGTTTTCAATGTTTTGTACATGTGGGTTAACTTGCATTTGTTTTTCTTGCAGTTTTGTGAAATGCCAAGAAAAATCTTATTGGTGGGGGGTGTTACGTCCATAGGGACGAATATGTATTATTATTTATTATTGTCCTTGAAATGGTTTCACTGTTGTTTACAAAAGTGTGGATGAATGCCCGTGTTTGTTTTTGCTCTCTTTCTCTCTTTTTCTCCTCCTCAGGGCAAATCACCACCACCCGTAGCTCGTTTGTGAGAGCGTGCCTGAGACTAAGAGGATAGTGGGGCAGTTCAGAGTTTGCTAGGAGACACACTTATCCCCTGCTCCAGATTGAATGTTGGACTTGTTTGTCATGCAGAGACAATAGTTGTATTAGCAGTGGCTAATTGAGTTTCAGCATGAACTGTTGATGGATATTGTTCCAGGTTGAGTGCCTTTTTCTTTTTTGTACTGCCGTTTGCATCTGTTTTTGTACAGTGAGCTAAGGGAAGCTGGCTGTATATTTATTTTATTTTCATTAAGGGTCGTTAGAGCCCCTTCTTAAATTAGTTAGTGAAATATATTGTTTGTTATTTTAAGCCTTGCTCTCCCCTGAGCCTTTGCTCCCATTTTCATTATATTCATTGCTGTTTTGTAAATACAAAAGTTTGTACATATATAAACTGGTGTCATTTTCACTCTGGGACAGAGGATTGAAGTGTGTTCTCGCTGTTCAGTATCTCATTTTTTTTTACTCTTTGTTACTTCCCCTTCTGACCCCTATACGCTTAGGGAAAGCAACGAGGCATAATAAATAGTCAGTTTTAATAAAAAACAAATCATAAAATGAATGAAATGCATGCCGTCTTATTGACTTTCGTTTACATTGGTTTTTATTTGCTATTTGTATAGTGTTCAGTTTCTTAAATATTTTGCATAATTTTTGTTAAAACAACTATAACTTTATTAAACAAAGTATATATTTTTTTGCAGGGCCCCAAAACAGTTTTGTTGTATTATATATCCTTTTCCAGTGTTTTATTCACCAGCTTCTGTCATAAAAACAGAAGCGTAAAAATTGACTGTTTGTTATTCTGACTTGTGTAAAGACATCCTTTGCCCAACTGAAAAGCTGTGAATGATAAATAACTGTGGGGAAAAGTGTTTTCATCTGAACAATGCTCTTGTTGATGCAGTGTTTGCATGTACCCCGCACAGGTTTCCTGGGATCTGTATCAACTGAAGACGTCTCTGAGGGCTTCGTAATAGAGTGACCTTTCCACGCCACTGTTCACACACCTCATTGACCTCATTTCCTCCTGTCACCGAGGGCCATTTAGTAAATGCTCAGAAACTTTTCACACTTAAAGTATGGTATTGCAGTAACGTGCTTAATGAGGCTGTAAAATTACATGTTTTACTAAAGCACCCTGCTGCTGAATGTACATTAATAACCTAAATACAATTCGAGTTGTATGTTTTCAATTTTTGTGTTTAGAGTGTAAAATACTCTCAAATTAAAGTCGTCGACGGACACAGCCAGTGATTCGAGGCTAATTTTGACTTCCGTGACTGTTTACCAAACGCTTCAACGAGTCTTCCGGCAACATCAATGGTCTTCTTCAAAGAAAATAAATTCTTCTTAAAGTGGGAGGCATTGTTGGATTACAGACTGCATGCCACAAACTTTTCGATTGAACTTTAAAATCTCGGTCCACACCATCCCAACAGCATACAACTGTCATACATATCAAGACTCTCAATTGATTTGTGAAGAGCAAGCTCAGGAAATCTATATTATCCTAAGGAGGATTTTGATGATTTCATCACGAGCTACGTGGAGAGCCTGAGCAGATGTTCTGCTCCTATGAGGGTAAACAGTGTTTGTACAGCGTGAAATGAATGCCAAGCCTTTTAATTGAGTTAAAAAGGGAAGAAAACACATTATATAAAACCAACGGAGAACTGTGGGTTCACTCGAGGTAATAAGACAGCAAGAGAGAGACAGAAAAGAATTCGGCTGACAGAAAGCCATTATGTCAATTTTCAGAGCAATTTCAAATGGATTCATCTGGATAAAAAGAGCTGTAGGTGTAAAACGGCATTGCTGAATCCACATGTATGGCAAATAGAAGCTCAGGGTATTTTAAAAGGTTTTAGTTTAATAGACTATGCTTGAGTTATAAAGACCATGTGCTTGTTGGGATTGGAATCTGTGTAACTATGAAGGTTGGAGTGTCATTGTCTGAATGTGGATTTAGTGAAAGGTCATGGATTACTAATGTAATTATAGCGTTATGTATATAATTAACAATGGACATTCAGAGCAGTTTCCAGCAATAGACTCTCCTTATTGATTTCATGTTTGATTTTATGCCAGGGATGTTGGCATTAAAGGCAGGGTATGAATGAATGAATGAATGATGCATTTATGTAGCGCTTTTTGTGTATTGTTGTACACCCAAAGCGCTTTACAATCATGTCGGGGGTCTCTCCTCAACCACCACCAGTGTGCAGCATCCACTTGGATGATGCGACGGCTGCCACAGGACAACGGCGCCAGTGTGCTCACCACACACCAGCTACAGGTGGAGAGGAGAGTCATAGAGCCAATCAAGTGTATCGCTCACCACACACCAGCTACAGGTGGAGAGGAGAGAGTCATAGAGCCAATCAAGTGTGCTCACCACACACCAGCTACAGGTGGAGAGGAGAGAGTCATAGAGCCAATCAAGTGGATGGGGATTACTAGGAGGTCATGATTGACAAAGGCCAGTGGTGGGAATTTGGCCAGGACACCGGGGTTACACCCTACTCTTTACGAGAAGTGCCATAGGATTATTAATGACCACAGAGAGTCAGGACCTCGGTTTAACGTCTCATCCGAAAGATGGGTAGGTGATTTGGTTCAAATTTTTTTTATTATGCTGGTTAAAGTTTCGTCACAGCCCTACAGCAAACACTATTAAAGTGGTCTAAATGTATTTATATTGTCTGTGGAAGGCGTAGGACTATATATTGTTTGGCCAATCAGATTATTCGGTCCGAACATTCCTATAGGCTGTCCTATCTGCCTGTCAACGTATGTATTTGTATACGCGCACCAGACATGACACGTAATCAGCACGTTCATTAGGCAATTGCAGACTGAGTGAGAATGGAAGGCGTTATTATTGTTATTGTGATTACAATTATTATGAGCTTTGTACTGTAATGTTCAGGTTAGTCTCTGGTCTACTGGAGTGTGGTCATGTGTTTTGGAGGAGGCGTGGCTTTGGAGAGTGATTTGCAGGGAGGTTGAGGTCTTATGCTTTCAAAGCTAGTAAGCTATTGCTAGCCTCTATAAAATCACCTACCAGTAACCATAATTTATTTTGGGGGATGCAAACAAACTTAATTACACTGTTAATGCAACAGCATATGACTGCATGCAATTGTTAAATAACCATTTAACAAGTGACATAATTAAACAGTTAAAGTGTATAAATAAGATACTAAATCAGTGAATTTGAGTTTAATGTATATGTATATTATCTGTAAGTAATCATTAAACATTTGTAATAATTAAAAACAAATAGTATCCATTTATATTAAGGTAATTCAGAGATAATTGTCAAAATATAATTGTCCAAATATAATATACAATATAATATACAATATTATATTATATTGTATATAATGTAATATAATATTTGTAATTTAATTGTTAATTAAAAAAGTGGAATAATTCTTAATTTTCTTTTTAAAATTAGTCTCTTCTGCTCACAAAGGCTTTCTTTCTTTCTTTCTTTCTTTCTTTCTTTCTTTCTTTCTTTCTTTCTTTCTTTCTTTCTTTCTTTCTTTCTTTCATTTTTGAAAGCAGTTTTTGAGCATACAGAAAAGCCCCTAAAGGTAAAAACCATGTACATAAATATTTGTACAATGCAGTGTGTGAGGCACTGCTGAAAGAAAGATGCTTTAGCATAGCAGACTTTGAACACAGTGCTTTTGCAAATGACCGTTGACAAGACAAAGGCATCCATCATGTGAACTCCACTCAGGGGTTTCGACAAAAAGGGAGAAAAAAAGCATTTGAGGCAGCAAACGGAATTTTATCCTTGTGAAGTGATCCATTCATCAAACATTACAAGTGGCACCCCAGAGATGTAGAGACGTTAAAGCAGAGAGCTGGAATATTGCTGGAAACCTCTCTCCACAAGATTTCTGCACCTCATAACAAACCACTGAAATGTCTTTATTACATAATGTATTACGATTTTAAATCAGCCGATATCTCAGGCTGCTGCACGCTTATAAGCAAACCTAATGGACTCTTCAGGCCCTCTAACTCTTGCTCTGGCTGATTGTGGAGCTCTTGGTGGATCCGCCCCACCTCCATCTCCTCCAAAATGTGTTTAATCCCAGATCAAAGTTTCGGGAAAAATTGGTTCGGATTTTAAGGGCTAACGGTGCGCCTTTTTTCTGATGTCACAAGTGGACTGTGTCTCTTTATCTGCTTTCTGCAGGTGAGCTCATAGTCTTCTCTGACGGAGGCGGTAGTGCTGCTGTATTAGGACATCACTGAATTTGAAGAACGGAGACTGAACACTTATGTGCTGTTTGATGTCTTTTTCCTTCCCTCTGGGCCACGTTCAATGATTCTGAGAAGTGGAAAAATGTCCGCCACACACAAACATCTGGATAACAGTGAAATGCCTCACCTTTAATTAGATATCCCACAGTCATATGTAAGATGACTTTTTAATTAAGCTTAATTGTTTATCTGAGAATTAGCATGACTTTCATTTTCTCACTACAAGATTGTTGAAGTGTCCGATTTTTTAAGTTTTTTCCCCCTGTAAGGTTTAAAACAATCTGTCAGACAAATAATATATAAACCTAAAATATTATAAATATATAATAACAGTTTATAATATTATTAATTTCATTAATAAGTAAAAAATATCTACACTGTAAATTTATTGATTTTACTGCCTGTAAGGTGTCCTTAAGTGTCCTGAAATATTTAACTTAAAGTAGACCCTCTGCGAATGAGAGCGTCATTAGTCATTTTTATTTCATTTTAGTACATCAAGTTAAACTAAATAAAAATGGGAAACGCTACCTTGGCAAGTATATTATATAATTTCAAGTAATAAGTACATTTAAATTCATTTTTTTTTTACTATTTACATTTAACAGAGTATACAACAGCAGGCTAGCTCTATTACCATATCTCACAATGCAATACACTTGATGTGACCAATTCCATTTGCTCAAACTGCCAAAACTTTGACATACAAAACTGACTACTCTGTTTGCCAGATTTAAACTCTCACACAAGTTCAAAACATTCGGACTGATTTGCCCAGTAGGAAATGTTTAATGTGTGCACCGTTAGGTAATAAATAATGTTACAGGGCACTTAACATCAGACGCATTGGGTGACAGAGTACAGGTTAGTAAGAGTTTAGTTCCCATAAACAACTGAAAACATGTACAGTATCAGTGTACTAGACATTTTAATAAACTTATATGACTTTTACATAATACTTTTATATTATTATATAATCAACATTATTGAGAAAGGAAAGTCAGAACCTTTGGTTGTTTGTTGTTTTGTTCATGTTTTATGTCAGACAGTTATAGAGGCAGCAGCTCTGATTCAAATCCCGGTGAGATGCCTTGCTGTCTAATCGTCCTACAGATCAGCTTCTGAAAGATTGGCTTTATGTGTCAAGGAACCTCATAAGTGACTGATTTGGAACTGTCTACACAGGCGGCAAGTCAGTGAGCCACACAAATAGCGTTCATCAAGCAGAGCCCACGGAGACATGCATTTCAATAGATGTTCATGATAGCATGTTGCTAAGCAAACAAACATATAATGCTCTAACAGGCATAAACATTATTAATGAGGCATAGCTTCTTGCCAAATTAGAATGGAAAATAAATAAATAAATAAAAAGTAATGCTAGTTAATTATCCCACAGTCATATGTAATTAAGCTAATTGTTTATCTGAGAATTAGCATGACTTTCATTTTCTCACTACAAGATTGTTGAAGTGTCCGATTTTTTTAAGTTTTTTCCCCCTGTAAGGTTTAAAACAATCTGTCAGACAAATAATATATAAACCTAAAATATTATAAATATATAATAACAGTTTATAATATTATTAATTTCATTAATAAGTAAAAAATATCTACACTGTAAATTTATTGATTTTACTGCCTGTAAGGTGTCCTTAAGTGTCCTGAAGTAGACCCTCTGCAAATGAGAGCATCATTAGTCATTTTTATTTCATTTTAGTACATCAAGTTAAACTAAATAAAAATGGGAAACGCTACCTTGGCAAGTATATTATATAATTTTAAGTAATAAGTACTATTACTTAAAAAAATATTTTTTTTTTTACTATTTACTATACAACAGCAGGCTAGCTCTATTACCATATCTCACAATGCAATACACTTGATGTGACCAATTCCATTTGCTCAAACTGCCAAAACTTTGACATGTGACAAAAACTGTAGCTTAATAGGCTACTGTTTGAAATCTTATACTGTTTGCCAGATTTAAACTCTCACACAAGTTCAAAACATTCAGACTGATTTGCCCAGTAGGAAATGTTTAATGTGGTTAATGTTCAGGTAATAAATAATGTTACAGGGCACTTAACATCAGACGCATTGGGTGACAGAGTACAGGTTAGTAAGAGTTTAGTCCCCATAAACAACTGAAAACATGTACAGTATCAGTGTACAAGACATTTTAATAAACTTATATGACTTGTACATAATACTTTTATATTATTATATAATCAACATTATTGAGAAAGGAAAGTCAGAACCTTTGGTTGTTTGTTGTTTGTGTTCATGTTTTATGTCAGACAGTTATAGAGGCAGCAGCTCTGATTCAAATCCCGGTGAGATGCCTTGCTGTCTACGTCCTACAGTCAGACGGCTTCTGAGAGAGCTTTATGTGTCAAGGAACCTCATAAGTGACTGATTTGGAACTGTCTACACAGGCGGCAAGTCAGTGAGCCACACAAATAGCGTTCATCAAGCAGAGCCCACAGGAGACATGCATTTCAATAGATGTTCATGATAGCATGTTGCTAAGCAAACAGCATAATGCTCTAACAGGCATAAAACATTATTAATGAGGCATAGCTTCTTGTCAAATTAGAATGGAAAATAAATAAATAAATAAAAAGTAATGCTAGTTAATTAAAAATAGTTCCAAAGTATTTCTTAATTGTATAAAATATAAAGTAATTCTTAATCTTATAAATATGTTAATTTACGTTCAATTTAATGCAATATTTCAAAATTTGTATTTTTATTACCTAATATATAAAAGATTTGATTAAGAAATACTGTAACAAAGGTATTACTCTTTGTTAATGTTAGCTAATGCATTAACTAATGTTAAGTAAAAGGACTTCATTGTACAGTGTTACTAACTAACTGACTTACTAAGCAAGCAAGCAGGCAAGCCTAAGCTGGTCTTACATGGTTTAGGGTGGTCTAGCTGGTCTGCAAGGGTTCAAAACCACTCTAAAACCAGCAAACGAGCCAGTCTAGGCAACATTGGCTCATTGGAAATATGTGCCTCTACCACATTTCTGCGAAACTCAAAAAACGTTCCTATACACTCTTAAAAATAAAGGTGCTTAAAAGGTTCTTCGCAGCGATGCCATTTTTGGTTCCACAAAGAACCATCTCTTTCTTACCTTTTTATAATCAGAAGAACCTTTTTTTTACCACAAATAACCTTTTGTGAAACAGAAAGGTCCTCCAGATGTTTAAGGTTGTTTTGGAACCATTTACTTTACTTTACTTTTAGTCATTTAGCAGACGCGTTATTTCAAAGTGACTTACAAATAAGAAAAAGTAACTAAAATTCAAAGTTAAAACTATAAATATTATATATACACATTTAAGAAGATAAAGAAATTAAATAAAAATGACAAATGCATACAACAACATTTCAAAACTAAACATTTAAATGAAAACAAAAAAAGCTAAAAACAATTCAAAATATTAAATCAAAAAAAGGTATGAGTATAATAATGATTCTACATTTACATTTATGCATTTAGCAGACGCTTTTATCCAAAGCGACTTACAATTGCATTCAGGTTATACATTTTTAATCAGTATTTGTGTTCCCTGGGAATCAAACCCACAACCTTTTGCGCTGCTAACGCAATGCTCTACCATTGAGACACACAGGAACATAACACTAAAGGCCTAATTATACTTATTTTTTACATAGTAAGAATTGGTTATAAAAACTAAAATAGAAGTGAAACAAGTAGTAGGAAAGAGGAGAAATAAAAAGCGATACTTATATATTTATACAAAAAAGGCATATGGCATCGTGAGGTAGTTTTATTTTTAAGAGTGCACACATGAATCGCTGCAGTGTCCAGTTGAAATGAACACTAGAGGTAGTCAAACTCCAACAACTTTTATTTATTTTATTCCTAAAAAACTGTAATAAAATCATAAAGGTGGAATTAAATAAACATTACCTGAAATAAAAAAATAAAAAATAAACTGTACTAATGCTGAAAAAAACACTATATACTTCCATTTATTTTGCCTATATTTTGCCATTTAAAATGGCAAAAGCACTATAAAATTAATATATCTCTTTCTCTCTCTCTCTATATATAATTATATATATATATATATATATATATATATATAGAGAGAGAGAGAGAGAGAGAGAGAGAGAGAAACTGTAATAGCATATTAATAACACTAAAATAGGTTATGATTATTTTAGCAAGATCATCAGATTTTTTATCTTCACTTGTGATCATATTATCTGAAGGTATGGCCATGAAACCCACCCATAATATAAGGGCTTCAGCAGTACTATGAGTAAAAGAGTCCAAGCACAGCAAGGTTTATCTCAAAGGCAGCATAATGTTGCCGCCTGCCTACCTGACTCAAGAGGCTTTGCACCGGGAACATGCCTCAAATGCTCCTGGCAGCTCACTCTATTTTGGAACAGAGCTGTTGACTCCCTTCAAAACGGCACCTTGGGAAACTACTTCAAAAGGCTACACTTTGGTGCCATTTTCCACTTTTCCTTCTTAATTATAGTGACAATTTTAATCAATCAATGTGCTTCCACAAGAATGACTAAATTAAACCGCCGCTGTTTACACCGAAAATGCCACTTCAACTCATTTCCTCGCACGCCAAAACAATTCTCCCATAAAGAGAGGCCAGTAAAAGAGGGAGGATGAGATGTGAGATGTTCTCAGCAGCTCTGTGTCTTTGTGCCAGCTCCACTTGTTTCATGTTGAGAAGATTCTGACAGAAACAGACAGATGGATGTGAGGTATCAGAGGGAGAGAAAACGAGGTCAAAAAGAAACTCAACGGGAAATGGAATAGAGGCCAGGATATCACAGAGTCAAACATTCTCAATAAAACATCACTCATCAATTGCTCACTTCATGTTTGCTTTAGCGGCATTAGAGACTTGCATGAAAGCTTTGGGTATGAGAAATGAAAAACAGATCAAATGAGACACTGACATTGACCAGTGAATATTCTGCATATGGTGCTAGAACTTTTCAAGTGGATATACATACTAAATGTGATTAGCTTTTAGATTGAATTTATAAATAAAAAAGCATGCTTAACGATGCAAATCCTGTTTAATTTTGTAATGTGATGTATTTCGCAGTGAAAAATATATGCCAGAACTATATTTGATCCTTTGGGAATGATTTGGAAGAATTTTAATGTTATTTAAAATGAATGTTATCTTTACATTTTTTTTTTAAATAGGTAGACAATTAAATCCACAATTAGATGAAATATGAAAAGTAATGAGAGATAGCCGATATGGTGGCAATGTATCGTGCATTCCTATAAGTGTTATTAATCAATATCTCTCAATCACTGGAGAGTGGGATTTCGATTTAGTCCAACAGTTCAATGAACAAGTTAACTTAATTAAGTAAGTAACTGTATCGCTGAGAAATATATGATAGTGAATCGTTTGCTGAGTTTCCATTACCCTTCAAATTGTACTAATTGAAACTGCAAAATTAAAATACGCCCAATGAGAACACGTACATTTTTCACAAACGCTCATATATGCAAAAATATTTTTTTTGTGCTTGAATGAGGCGGTTTTCAGGCAATTCGAAAAATGAATAAGCAAAACTGCAATGGAAACCTTTTTTTCACATTTACAGGTCCCCTATCGTACGTAAAAGTCACATGATTATTCTTTAATGTGCTCAAAACCTCAAAAATGATCTCATATGTGTCCGCTTACACAAACATAGACTGCACAATGCTTATATAAGGGTCTTTCCACTGTTGCATGGTATTGGTTAATGGAAATGCTTTTATCAACATTTATACAAAATCACAAAAGTTTTGTGCAAATCTATAATAGAAATGCACTATTGTCTTCAAACAAACTGATTCAGTTACTGATTTATTAATCACATATATAAAGAAAGTCCTAATTTTCGTTTCTGTATTAATCACATTTTAAATGAATCAATTAAGCAAATCACTCAAAAGACAGTCCCTTGTTTTGTTCCTCAATGAATCTGTATTTTTGAACAAATCAATTGAATTAATACTTCAGTGATCATCTATTAAAACAGTGCTTTGTTTTGTTTCTGAATAAATTATGTTTTTAATGAATCGATTGAATGAATATTCCTATCATAATCATAGGTATACACATCTCCACACAGATGAAAGCCCATTGGTGTGTTGTTGTTGAACAGGAGTTTAACTCAGTGTTTATCTCTCTTTCCTCCTTCAGCACAGCCAGCTAAAGCCATTGATTTTACCCTGAGGGCCGGAGAGGATGAAGGTGGCGTGTGGAGAGCCGAGTGGGTTAGAGTGTTGATGTTTGTATGCAGTATTAGTGGGTGTTGTACTCAAGCATCGCTCTCAAAGCATCTATTGTGCAGTCCACAGTCAGATCAATGAAGACAGACAAGCTCGCGCTGCACCTTCTGCACCTGTAGAATAGGGTTTGGGGGAATCGCTGGGGAAATTCCGGCTGTTCTAATGCTTTTGTCGTTAAATCTTTAACTGAGGGAAAGGTTCAATGGTGAATGTGACTAGCCGTTGCGGTTGTGTATTTATGAAGATGAATGAATCCTGCAAGAGAAATTATGAATTTCTCAGTTTAGAGGTGACGTGATTTCAGTCGACCAAGTGACATCCCAATAATAGCTACACTGGATACATTATTTAGAATAAGAATAAACCAGCTAATGGGAATCATACTACTAAAATTGTTTTTGATTTACTATAAGTGACGACGATCAATGTTTTGCTTTTAAAAACATCGAATCGAACTCAGGTCCTCACAATCACAACATTTCTTTATATAGCAGAGCAATCGTGCCACATCTGTGAATAGTTTATTTTTACGCTTTGTCTTTTCATGTTCAAGATCATAAACAATAGCGTTTCAGACAAAATGCCCGAGGGCTGTTCACTAATCTTCTGATATACTGCAATCAAAATGGCAGCATTGCAAGCTCCAATCTGACTGTCACACAACTTCCATCAAGTTTAATCAGTTCTTCACGAAACAAAGTTAAAAGTCACCAAGCCACAATGAGACTTTTGAGTAAGATCTCTAAAAAATTTGAAGTGTTTGCGTGG
Organism: Gymnocypris eckloni scoliostomus; assembly: GCA_027564155.1. Lineage (NCBI taxonomy): Eukaryota > Metazoa > Chordata > Actinopteri > Cypriniformes > Cyprinidae > Gymnocypris > Gymnocypris eckloni. The sequence continues at coordinate 15,351,073 of CM050435.1, forward strand.
TTTGTTTTGGTAGCTGAACTAACAAAGCCAAGGCTGCTTCATTTCCAGGAGGCAAAAGGATAAGATGCATACTTTGCTGAAAGGTTCAAGGTAAAGGAATGTGACTGAATCATTAAAGATATTCAACAGTTGTGTGAGAATGTTTGCAGCAAGTTAAAAAGATGTTCTTTAGAAAACTCAGTATGAGTTTTATACATCTGAAACAGAAAATGGTTATTACTTTAAATTTTAAGATAGATTAACTTCTTATACTCAGACAGCTACTTTTATTGATTACATGATTGCATATTATTCACACAATAGCAATAAATTATTCATGATGTATTCATTCTCCTTAATTCCTCTTTTTCACATTATAAATTTTACCTTCTAAATAGTCTACCATCAGAAAGTCTTCCAGTTTTGTGGACATTCCCACAAAGACCAGTCACTAGTCAGCAGACAATAATAACACAGAAGATTGAAAGACCTCATAACATCTGACCACTGGATTCTCAAAAATCATTTCGGCATTAGGAAGTGTTTTTTTCAGCATTTAAACATTGCAACTACTGATAAACACATTTAGTTTTATTTGAATTTTTAGTCAGTGGGTTATTGAACCACGTACGATTATGTCTTTTGAAGGCTTTTGTCTTTCAAGCACATTAAAATGCACAAATGCACCCCCTGCAGTTTCTTTACAAACACCAGTTTAAAAACCTTGACGTGAAATAATGTTTAATGCATTTCATGTTACTAACAACAAATATAATATATATTTACTCTCTTTTTGTATTTTTATATCTACGTGACAAGATGACTTTATTTGAATCAATGTGATAAACGAGGCAGGTCAAAAGCAATCTAAAGGTAATAAATACGTGATCTTATTGCATTACCTAAAAGGTGTTATGTAATGGATTACGTAACTAACTACAATTTTGTCATGTCATTTGGAACCAATTTCAGACTACATTTTGTAAGTAATCTACCAAGCATTGGTTCTCAATCAGTTTTGCTTCAGGGACCTAAAAAATGTGAAAACAGTGAACACAGTGGTACAGCATCCACAACAGTCCAACATCCACCAGCAGATGCTAACTGACGCTAACAAGCTAATTAAATCCTTGACCCCTTGACCTGTTCAAAATTGTCTGAAGATCGCTTTTTACGTTCTGGTCTATTATTGCAGTATAATTAATTGTAGACTACCCTTTCTGTCTAATTTGAGCAGAAAAGCTTCAATGTTGCCCAAGACCTTACGCTAACAGCTTAAGTATGGCTCTGGAAGACTAAAAACGGTAAGAGGGATGTTGAAAAATATATTACATTGACATTTTAGTCATTTAGCAGACGCTTTTATCCAAAGCGACTTTCAAATGAGGACAATAGAAGCAATCAAAACCAAAAAAAGAGCAACAACATGCAAGTGCTATGACAAGTCTCAGTTAGCCTAATGCAGTATTTTTAATATAGATATCAGGTTTGACATGATTCCCATCTTGGAACAATTGTCCGAAAAGGGTGAGTCCCTCAAACTCCTGCCAGGAACTTGTTTTTACAGTCAGCAAACCATTTTTTAAATCTGAGTTCCCGTAACAGGTTGATGCAAACATGTGCCCTGTTATGACTGGATCAGTTAAGTTATCAGCGCTGTGTATTTTACCCCCTGATGATACAGCTGAACGTCCCTGCAGGGAAAGTCACCAGCAAACCGAATGTGAAAACGCATACTCATTAACAGAAGGGTGGAAACAAATGACAGTGACTTACACGCGACAGCACATTAATTTGTGATTATTAACAATGGTGGCCATTGTGTGGCAGCATGCTAATTTTGTAGCGTTTCTAATGAGCTGTGACAAAAACTGCAAAATAACACAAAAAAAGAACACAAGGAGGAAAGATGAGGGTAATCAGGAAGTGATTATAGTTTGTCACTTAATCACATGTCTCCAAGGGATGTCTTCATGTCTTAATTAAAGTGCCACTGCAACATCATTTCACCTCAGGAGACGGCTGAAAGAATGTGCGTTATCTGCGCATGTGGAACTAAAGCTATCAAACGCTACCAAACAGGAAAAGACAAAGACACCTGAATGTGTCACTGGATTTTGATTACAAATCAGGATATCGTAAGTTTTCTAAACAACGTCTTAATGCAGGGCGTTTTTCACATCGTGTACTGATTGGCAAGGCACTGCAATCGCTGTAATTATTACTAAAGTAGGAGTGATTTGTTGTCTGGAGGTCAATCTCAGCTAACAGGGAACATTTTCAGAAAAAATAAAACAACAACAAACAAAACACGGTTTATCTCAAAGTTTTGAATAAACAGTCCACCAGAATCACGAATAGACTGTTTGTTCAAAGTTATCTGCTCTTTAATAATATCAGAACCCAAACACTATTGCTCACTGTACATTTTTCTTGAATATTTTAGTTGGACATTAGTGTAATGTTTTTTAAACATTGCTTACTTGTTTTAGATGGTCCAGAGTACATTCAAAAGTAATGTTACCACAATATTTGCAAAATTCAAAATGAATAATTATCCTTATTTTGTCTAAGGTTCACATAACCAAAGAAAAATGTTTTTTACAAAATGTTTAAAAACTGGACGTATTCAACGTTCTGAGAAAATTAAGAAAGATAGTTTCATAACTTAATGGGAACATTAGCTAAACATTCTTAGAACATAACATTGTTTACTGGAGTTACACTTGATTCTGAGTTGTCTAAATCATTGAAAAACAGCTGGCCTACTTTAGCAAATAACAATTAATTGTGTTATTTATTATTATTTTATAATGATCTCTGAGGTCCAGTTTGTATGTTAGCATTATTTTTACGTGAAAAAAAAAACATAATTTAGAAGTAATAGTCTATTTTCTATTCTGTATCAGCAGAACAGTCTGTTTTTTTTAGACGGGGAGCATTCAAGACTCAAGTAAATGCCCACTGTTATGATTGGCTAACAGATTTGTATATTAAAATAATAGACGATTTGTATATTGAAATAATAGACGGATGCTGATGTGATGTACTCGGAAAACAACGTGGGTCATTTAGATAAAAATTCAACAATACTCAATGCATCCGAGGAAGATACGGTGTTAAGCTTACAATGAAGGCATTTCAAAAACGTTGTTTTTGTCACAACTTATAATCCTCTGAGGCATCTCTGTGGTTTTATTGATGAAGTAATCCTGTGTTTGCATCTCTAGTTTTTCCTCTTTTCCTATTACATGCGCAAATCAGTGGGCGGGGCTAAAGAGGCAGCAATGCAGAAACATTGATCTTCTGCAGAGGCGGCCTTTCACCGCACTATGACCTCATAATGTGACAAATTCCAAAATTATTTATTTCAGCTTTTTTATATAAAAACTGTTTTTGATCTAACGAGTACGTGTTGAGTTCGGAAACTTGCGGGATGTTTTTTTATTATTATTGTAGGCTACATTAACCCTATTATTCAAAGATAAAGGGACATTTGATTTCTCAGTTCATGACTCCTTTAAATTATTGCTATAGTTTATTTGCAGAGACTGCGGAGAGAATCAGAAGCAAACATTTTCCAGGGCGTCAAATAGGCTAAAAAGAAAATATGATTAAAAATAATTAGTAATTAAATGATATTAAAGTATAATATAATATCATATCGTATCATATATAAACATTGTTTTGGGAAAAATGTAAGATGAGAAGTTAAGGAGAAGCACAGCGTCAGCCAAAAAATAGTAGGCAATTTTTTATTAAGTTCGAAACCAAAGAGCGACTTTGACTAACCTCCTGAGGGAAAACTATAGCCAGAATAGAGCTCAAGACAAATACTTTCGTGGTGCAGTATTTTTTCTAGAACACTACACCACTCCAGTCTTCTATGCTTGTCTCTGAATCATTTATCATAATATCCGGCCTCTTCTCAAACAAAATGTTCGACTCCCCGCTTTCCGCCAACAAATCATATTTACTATCTCTAAATCAAACCGACACTTTTAGTGTGAAACATTTGATGCATTAAAGCATACTCATGCGCTTGCTCACGGCACTGCCTGTGATTAATCCTGCGTCCCAGCAGCACAACCTGGAACTCCCCTAATGTGCTTCTGCTGTCGAAACGTTTTGCAGAGCGAGTCTGTCAGCTTTATGAAGTCAGACTTATTTAATGGAGCTCGCCTGCTGCTGTGCGTCTGTGAGGGGGAAGCGAGGAGAGAGGGATGTGAGACGCGGTCGCTAGCCTTCTATCTGCATCACAAACGACAGGGAAACCCATTGTTCATGTGTCCATCACTAATCCAAGATGTCAGCTTGAGTCCCGCCACAGGACAGAGAGCAAAACATCTGCAGAGAACATCTGGACAAGAGCAATATTTAACGGACACGAATGAGAGGTTGTGTTCATCATGTGTTTCCAAATGGCAAGCAAGCTATTGCTGGGTGACGAATGACTGGCAGCCAGTATTTACTGTAAACTGTTTAGCTCAAAACAGTAACAACTTAAAAAACAGTTTAAGCTTGTGCTCAGTGCTAGTTACTCAGTTGTCTGTATGGTTGTTAGATGAGGTACAGCTTCAGATGAGATCTCTATATTGGGTAAGCTTTATAATTACAAGCATTTTGTGTTTATTTTGTATCATTTAAACATTCAGAAGAAATCTCATAGTTTTTGAAACATTTATACAATTTTGCTCCCTTGAGATACAAAATGTACATCAGAAAATGAGACTAGCTGAAAAGGAAAGACTCAACCATAAGAAAAAATAAAAATAGTTTTCCAGCTCAACGAAGCCTATAGTAAAAGCAATAAAAAAGTGATTTTAATGAGCACTGTGCTCCTAGAAATAATGCGTAATGATGCATAATACAACAATCAGATGATATGCTGTACTACTCCAGCACACATATTAGAAAACTGAGCTTGAGAGTATTACAGTAGCGACGACTGTGAAGACCGTGCAGAAACAAATTAGGGATGCAATGAATAAATCCACCATGAAGCAATGGGCTGTATTTTTGAGGATGTTGCGAGTCCATCTTCCAGCTCTACCGTGGACTTTTGCCTTTGATAGTAATAAGAAAGGAAACCTGTGTTCACTTTTATCTCCACATTTTTTCCTGTCTTATCTTTGTGAATCAAAATTTTAGCAAGCTTCCCACCGCCACAAGGCAGCGACATTTTCCTCACGACAAGAAAGCAACCGGAAGATGGAGTCATTTTAAAATGCGGAGGGCTTTGATCTACACATTCTGCTGCACAACATGACTAATGGTCTTCAAATGAGCGCAGTGTTTCATTTCTGTGCCAGTGATTCGTGGGAACGAATAGGAGCTGTAACATTTAATCCAGATCTATTAACATAAACTTATCCGTTCAAGGTGATGTAAGAGATTTCACTCATTTCCTAACATTGCTCTCTAAATTAGTCCGCCCCCAATTCTTTAACACATGTCCCCAAAGGGAAAGATAAAACTATCTGTTAGCATTCCCATTCATCTTCCAATCCCTTCACTAGCAAAAATAAAATAAAAATTAGGGTTCAGTTGTAGTTGCACCATCTACCAGCAGGGGGCTCATAGGATCATGCTATTTAGCCAGCTTTGCAGACAGAAATGGTATTAGCATAGCAAACAATAGCTATTAAAAACTTTTAGGGACTGTTTGGTTGACATTGGGGCCTCCGAAGTCTCTTTCATACCTTATGATCCTATAAGTAATAAAGTGGATAATCTCTGGGATGTTATTGGGCTGTGAGATCAACCGCAAGGAAAAATCGTGTGTCGAACTAATGTGTTTTGATCTGAGTACATGACATGCTAATAAGATATTGGCATAACATTGCCAGCCGCTCGGCATCTCTCACTGGAGACGCAAGTACCGAGTCTAAATCAAACCCAGTCTTGACTATCTGATATGCTAAAGTGAAGACACTTGGAGAGATAAGGCAACACTGACACCTTGATTAGCTAATTTCCTGCAGTTAATCAGGTTTAGGTATCAAGCACAGCTGGCTTGACAGGTGATAGCTAAACAGGTTTTATTCACTTAAATTACACAATCGAGACAGGGCTTATCATCCTCTAATGGCCTATTGAGGAATTGATTTGCCTCGTGTTAAGGCACTCAGGCTTGTCATGTTGGTTTTCAAACTCACTTCTCCACCAAGGACTCAGTCCCAGCTGAGGTGAGTCTTGCCTTTGGATTTTCTCTTTATCAACCCAACATTAAGGTGTCACTATAAATAAAACCACATTTCTAACGACAACAATGCCGCAGCACATTTTTGTCTGAATATGTTCTCAAAGTATTAACTTCCCACAGAGTCACTCATTAGTTATAGCCGTTTTGTCTGACAGCTCCCTACGTAGACTGCATTTTAAGGCATCATAGCTGATGTCCTGACATTAAGGTTGTTTAAAAGTGTAAGCAGAATAGAATTTTGACCAAATTCTTAGGCAGTGATGTGTGGGTCGGTCCCAATACCAACAGCTGCAGTCTTGTCCACTTGAGAGTGTGAATGCAATAGTAAGAAAATGCACAAGACTGATTGTGACAATGCTCAGTGCCCTTTTAAGTAGGGCTGCATGATACATCACAATGAAATTGCAATTACGATTAGGCAAAAGCTGTGATTATCATACGCATCTTGTCAGTGAAGCACGGTCCTGTGATCAGTAGTAAATCTTCATCCGAAGGCCAGAGGGCGCTCTCGCATGGAAACGCCAAATACGCCCCGCAGAAGAAATCCAGGAAATCCCTATAGCGGTAGCTGAATAAACACAATACTTAAATGATTTAATTGATTCAGCATGACTAATAAACACAGGACTACGACAATATGTGATTTATCTGAGTCCTTATTATGAATATTATTATAGTTTTCATTAATATAACATATATAATAAGGCAATGCTAATCAACATAGCCTTTATCACTGCTTATCTATGTAAGAAGTTAGTTTGGAGTAAAAACATGGTATTAAATGTAGTATTTTCACGTGCTTTCAGATGGAGCAACATGTACTACACAGAGCTCTAGTTCACTGAGAAGATACGCAAACAGCATTATCGCGAACGATTTCTTCGATTTCATTATCGCGTGATTATATTGTCTGGGATTTTTTTGCCTAGCTTGTCAGTGAACTACGGCTCTGTGTAATAAATGCTGCTCCGTCTGAAAGTACGTGATGGAGATTTACTATTGATTACAGACCTGGTTTTACTGACAAGATGCGCATGACAATCGGATTCGAGTAATCGCGCAGCTCTATTTTTAAGCAAACTAAATTCTCTAGATCTGCATTGCAGAATTTGAGGTTAGGCGTAGCCGATCACTGAACTCGTTCAAGAGCTCATGTGCCCAGAAATCGCCTTTGAGGAATCCATGTTGAGGAAGCCTAGTGCACACAGTATGATTCATATGATTGTTGCTTATCAGAACATGATCCCTGCTATAAGTCATGTCGCACTGTTGGATCTCATTAATTGTCAGACAGTAAGACAGTCAAGACTCATTAAAAGTGATTATACACAAGATGAGTATTTGATCTGTTCTGTTCTCCTAATGGTTCTTGATTGACGGTTGTCGTAGGAGAAGCCACACTGCAGCACTGTGCCTCAAAACTAGTAGATCTGACACAAGTAGAACTTCAGAGGTAAAGTTTAATTGCGATGGTCATTAATCGGCTGTCAGCGAACATGTCAAACTAGCGATCAAAGACTAGAGATTTTTATCCTAGGATCAGAGGAATCTTTCAGGATTTGCTAAATTTGTCTCAGGCGGCCAAATTGTGTCCAAAATCATACAGTGTGAACCTGGATTTTCTTAAATTAGGATATTACATATGACATGGTTGAGGAACATAAAGTGTTGTACATAGTAGTGGTGTAGAAATATGAATAGAAATTAATGTGTTGTTTGAAAAATGTTTGCAACATTTTTAGCAACTAAATGAATACACTGCGTCTTCTGTTACTGTACATGCAGACTACTGACCCGATATTTAGAAGCTTAATATTGTGAAGTACTGGAAATTTAAATGGGTTAATAATTTATAAAAAAATACTTGAACTATAATGTAGTGTGTCCCATTGGGTTATCAAAAGTTATACACATTTGGGCCAAATACCGGAAATGTGTTTTATAAGTAGAAAACCCTACAAGGAATGTTCTCACAACCTGTCCTAACGCAACTTTAAACATGTTAGGACAAAACATTCTTAAAGTAATGTTTATGGAACGTTATTTATGTTTAAACTTTATTGAAAACATTCAATAACATGTTTTGGATAAAAATACATTATTTAAATAAAGTAAAACACATTTTACTCCCCTTTAAATAATGTTCTAATCACAACTAGAAAACTAGAAATGTTTAACTCTCTTAAAATATAAAAATAAACATTCAAATAAATGTATATTATAATGGACCTAGAATCGTATAAACTAAAAGTATTTTGGGCAGAAATAAAGTTAGTAAAACGTTTTAAGAAATGTTTAGACAGCTTTAAATGTTCTAATCATGACAAGAAAACTTGACCTTTTAATGTCCTTCAAAAAAAAAAAAAGGTTCAAATAACATTATATTTTGGATGAATATAAAGTTTTAGGAACCTTTAAATGTTCAAAATTAATGTTTACACAATTTTTGTATTACCTGAATTTTGTTACCTGGGTAGTGGTCAAGATTTGAAGATTTGTTTAAATGAACAGATTCACACACAAAAACAAATGAGTCACTGATTGCCTGTACTGTGCAAGATATTTTAGGGTGGTTTTGCTGTATTTAGTAGGTTTATGAATTTACATATTTAAGTTTAATACAGTAACCTATTTGAGATTCATTAACATTAATTCATAACACCTCATTGCTTTTGAATGAGCAAAAATAAGGCTCTGATGAAACGATAAATACAGATAGCTGTATTTTTTGTATTATTAAACATATAGCTCTCTCAATATAGTTTTCTTTGTAGCTTGTAGTGTATCTAACTACATTTTCAAAGCAGTCACATGCTGTAATTTTAACTAGTAGCTGGCAAGCTGCACATTCAAAGTAGCTTCATCAACAGGAGTGGTATTTCTATGACACATGGTGTTTCTGTCTATGTAGTGTGTTCTAAATTGTTCACTTAAATTGTTGTATCTTAGTTAGTCTGCCGTGAAGACAGTAGATATCAAGCCAGCGTACTAGTTTAGTAAGAGATCCAGTGTTCGGGAGAGAGCTCTTTCTCACTCCTTTGGGTGTAAAGAAGCCATACTCACTATTGTACGCTTCTCTATTTTTGGCGTCTGATTAATGTCCCTGGCCGCTCTGGAGTCTCTCTGATATATGGCTTCTACTTAAATATATTTTTCAAGAGAGGCGACACTTTGTGTATTTCCTGTTCTACTTCATCTATAAGTCTTATTCACAAGCACACCATCAAAATATTCGTTAAGGTTTTGTTAGTGTCGTACTGGAACTTAAATCTGAAGGGTGTCATTTCTGTTCCATTAGCATCACTTAATGAAAGTGCAAAAAATAACTGGCTTCTTGAATACTCACTCGTCAACAAACAGATAGTCCCACTGGTGTGTTCATGTGCACTAAATACATACATTTACAAAAAGGAACTCAGAAAGGCTGAAAGAGAGGGGCTGTCATGAAGTTTGATATTTTAAAGGTGAAGAGGATTGCTTGGCACAAACTGAAATGACACCATCATTAACAACAAAACCACTGAGAAAATAGGACTCCCGACCATGACGGATTACTTAACTAAAAGCCTCTGCCTCATCTAAAATGTTCTTAAAAGCCTTGACATTTTTGAGCAATAAGCTCATTTTCAAATGCTTGGAGTGTGGTGTGTGACAATTATTAGCTTATTAGAAATAAATAGGGTTCTTAGTTGGGGGGACTTGTGACAGCACTGTATAAATTTAAATGAACCAAAAATGAATTAAAATATATTAAATTAGTTGCCTTAAAAATGTGCAATAACAACATGTGAAATTCACTCTATTTATGGAAAGTTTTCACGTTTTTGTATTGTGATATTTATAAAATATTTTCAGAAAGTAAAAAATGATGCTGTGACACTTTACAGTAAGGTTCAATTTTATTTTACATGAGTTGACTTTGTTAGGTAATCTGAACAAACAATTAAAATAGTTCAAAGATATTTATTAATCTTAGTTCATCTTAAATTCTGTTTGATTTTTATTAACCAATGTTAAAAAACTGCAACAAATGTATTACTCATTAGTTAAAGTTAGTTAATGCTAACTCATGGGACTGCTACTTATTGTGAAGTGTTACTGATTTGTTTTAGTGAATTGGTTCATTCAGATCGATTCATTTAAGTGAACTGGATCAAAAAAGAATAAATTAAAATCTGACCAGAATGTCTGGTATTATTTAATGAAATACAAACGCTTCTCTTCAACACAAACCACTCAAATGTCAAGAGATCAAAACTACATACTGATTTAATAATATTATAATGATTTAATATATATAATATATTAATATATAATATATAATCAAGTGAAGTGATACGAACCGTAAAATGTCCCAGTGTTGTGCTAAATGCTAAAGATTAGCTTGGCCAATCAAATCAAAGCACCACAACTAACTGTTTTAAAATGTATAATATATCCAATGTAGTTTGCTACTTTTTGTAGTGCAGCTAACTGTTTTTCAAAAGTATCTTGACTATAGTAGTGTAGATTATGAGTATTTTGAAGCTTGGTAAACTAAAATGATCTTTCAAATGAACTTCCCCAACACTGCGACTAACATCAGCATCCATAAGCACAACACCAGCCGCTTATAGAGAGAAAACTAGCTCATATGCAGGAGGTCTCCAGCATGGGAGGGAAATGACCCGATCTTCACCAGCCTGACACTCACTCCGTCTTCATTCCCCGCATAGCTCTTTGTACATTACCATCTCTGTCTGTTCCTAATGACTGCGCATAGAAAAGAGCTGAATGCTTGATCAATGAGAAAATCGAGGTTACTGTGAGAAACGTTCTTTGAGATTTGCATTGCTTGGAGGCAAATGGTTGTTTCGGTCTCAGCGTGAGACATTTTCACTTTCATAATCACTGCTGTCATCATCACCATCAACATCATATCCTTTGCCCTTTTTGTAAGTTTCATCATTATCATCATCATCATCATGAACAACCTCTTCATGGGCTTTACATTCACATCATTATGACAAAGCTTTGCGGGGGAAAGATAAAACTGTATTTTTTTTTTTTGCTGAGCATCACTTAATCTGTTTGGTTGTGCAGTTTGTTTGTGTTTAGCCGGTATTTTAAGAAGTTCTCATTAATAATGTATATTACAGATTTCAGAGCGGCCAAAGAGCTGTGCATGACTAAATGATAATGTTGTTACAATACTGAATACATCTTATAACCTAAGGCAGAGCTACTCTGCTGAGGTGGTACTCACTGCAGAACACAAGATCCAGGGGGCGAGATATATATATTGTTGTGTAATTTGCATAAGAAAACAATTACCCTACTTACTTTTTATGTAACACCTTTGTATTGTAACCAAATACAATTGTTATTGGTTTTGTTTTTTTGAGAAAGTGGTTTATTAAAGACACCACATTGAATTGTATTTGATTTAAGAAAGTGGTTTATTAAGAAAGATTCCACACATGATATTATATGCTTTATTGAGAAAGTTGTTTATTAAGTAATTACCAGACTAAAATGTTTATAACATGCATAAGCAAGAGCACCGCTAGAGATGACACGTATTATCAGGAGCGGTGAAGAATAAAGAAGGTGGGTATTACCTTAGCTGGTGTGTTTCAGACGAAGCTTTAAAGACAGCAGAGCAAAGAATCCTGAAGGAAAAAAATAAGAAGATGCAACACTTTTTATGAACAACTTCTTAGGGGATTTCCATTATGATGTCACAAGACATTGGGATCCACCTGCTGTCTATAAAAGACTGAAGTGCGATGATGAAATCAGATGCTGCTCCGGGATCACCTGAAGAGCTCTCCGGCACCAGAACCACCGCTGATATTGCCTTGAGCAAAGACATTTTTCATATTTATACTTTATTTAATACTTATATACAGTAGTTGTAGAATATTTGTACTGTTTACTTACTAATTATGATCATATATATTATTAATATATATGAAGAGTTCAGATGCAAAAGCCTCTAAGTACCATTTGACATTTTCTTCTAAAATTAGCATTTTTATCAGGCTTGTATGTGGAGGTTAAGTAATTTCTCTAATACTTATATAATAATAATAATATAATATAATAACATAAACATATGTCAAAACTATCACTGACATATTATTGTTAGTACTTACTTTTTAAATTAATATTTTGCTTTTAATTTTTACATTTTCAGTTTTCATTTTAATTTATAGCCTATGCATTTCATTTATTCTAATCAGCTTGAAAAAAGCTTGAAAAAGCCAACTTAGTGATCTACTATATAAGCTTATTATCATCTATCATGTAATATTATTTAACAAAATGTTAATCAAGTTAAAAACATGTGAATCATGCTAGAAATATGTAAACAAAATGCTAACAACATGCCAATCCTTGTAAAATATGTTAGCAACATGGTAACACATTAATAAAAAAGGCCTCTAACACTAGCTTGCTATATTGTTTTTCTAATTTATCTGTTTTATTTTTATTTTATAACTAAAACAAATCTTGCTTTGTGTACTGCGCTAAGCTAACTGAGACATGTAATAGCACTTGCACATCATTGCTCTTTTGTTGATTTTGATTGCTTCCATTGTCCTCATTTGTAAATCGCTTTGGATAAAAGTGTCTGCTAAATGACTAAATATAAATCATGTTAGAAACATGCTAGTCATGCTAGAAACATGTTACCAATGTGGTAAATCATGCTAGCAATATACTATCAACACCTGTCTAATCTATGTAGACTTTCAAACTTCAGTCTCTTACAACAGCTTCAAACTTTCAGGCAAGGCTTTTTAAGCCAACTTCAACATTTGTTCTCAAAATGTACTAGTTTATAATATACTTCAACTTCATTTGCAGTAGCTTACGTTATGTGACATGTCATTTAAAAGACATCAACATGTTTTCATGATTTCATGATACACTATATGAATAAATGTATTGGGACGCTAACAGGGACTTCATTCATTCAATTAGACATACACAATAATATGCTGCACCCCCCCACAATACCAGTTTCCCACCATAGTAGCCTATTTCGGTGGGTATTTTTGCCCATTCATCCAGCATTTGTGAGGTCAGATGTTGGATGAGAAGGCCTGGCTCTCAGTCTTCATTTCAGTTCAACTCCCCATCTGTTTGATAGGGTTGAGGTCAGGGCACTGAGCTGGACTGTCAAGTTCTTCCACTCCAAACTCATCCAACCATGTCTTTATGAATCTTGTCATGCCAGACAAGCTTCTCTCAAAGTTGTAAGTTTAACATTGTCCAAAATGTCTTGGTATGCTGAAGCAGTAAGATTTTCCTTCACCGGAAGTAACAGAACAGGTTTCCCCTGCTCCAGAGTTCAGTGATGGTGTGCTTTACACCACTCCATTCGATGCTTGGCATTGTAGGCTACTTGATGTGAGGCTTGTGTGCATATGTTCAGCGACGGAATCCCATTCAACGAAGCTCATGTCACACAGTTTTTAAGCTTATGTCAATGCTAGTGAAAGCTATGGAATCATCAGAGCATTGGTGACTTTTACTCTGTGCCTCAGCTTTCGGTGACCCCGCTCTGTGACTGATTCATTGCAAGGGTGGTCTCCTACAGTATCATGCCTGAATTTGCTGAGCTCTTCAGAACCACCATTTTTGTCCACAAATGTTCATAAATGCATGGTGCATGGTTAGGTGCTTGATTTTATACACCTGTGTCATAAAATCTGAATGAAACACCTACATTTTGTAATTAAGAGGTGTGTCCCAGTACTTTTATCCATATAATTTACAATTTTTAGGCACAGAATAGAGTACATATGGGGAAAAGTCAGGAAAAGTTCTCTAAACATCCTGCTGTTTCAGGCTTCAAGCATTAAAAACTAGCTGCTGATGTTTACTTCAATTTTAGACTCAGCTTGACATTTGTGAGGCACATTTCAGCACACTGTTTTGTGAACCTGTCACAATGTAATGCTGGCTTTGCTGAAAGATGCTGTGAGTGAAAGATGAGGCTGTGCCATTTATGCTGGACCAGACACAACCTTAAATAACCATTGTTATCCATGCAAAGACCGTTTTACAGTCTTAAAGTGACAGAAGCAAACACTGGCCTGAGGTATGTTACCAAAAGCATTGTTAGCTAACAATGACAATTTACAATGTATTAAAAGATGTTTTAAAGGATATCACTCATTTTTTTTTTTTCAACATTTAATATATGTTGAGCAGCACTTTATTTGCCAAAAATTAAAGGATATTTTTTCAAAATGTATTTGATTAAATTTTAAAAGATTCATTAAATTGTTAAAATTGTATGCATTTATTTGATTCCCCCCATATCAAACCATAAAACAAAGAATCCAGAAAATTGGGAACAATTATTATGATTTTAATAAATCATTAAATTGTTAAAATTTAATGAATTCAATTTTTTGATCAATGAAATTGAATTAAAATGTAAAAGGTCTTTACATGCAAATAGGATGCACATTATAATGGAATTACATATTTTATTATTTATTTTGAATAGTATTATATAATTAATTTACAATTAAATATAATTCATATTTAAATTATTTTCAAGTTGTTGAATTTGAGGCCGTTCAAATAAGTAGGCTACTTTTGATGTTTTGGGTTGCATGACTATAGTCTGCAGATGAGAGAATTCATGTTTACAGAGACATCTATTAGCAGTGGTACAGAGCAGATGTCTTGTACAGTCTGGTCTCTTATCCCACATAGACAAACACAAAACAACCCTTATATCCCCTTCAAAGAAAAACAAGAAATCTCAGACATTGCATAAAAGCCCCATCTGTGTGCGCAGTGTGTGTGTGCGTGTGTGTGCGTAAAAGGCAAAAGCGGTGTGTGTGTGTGTGTGTGTGTAGAGTGTGCGGTGTGTGCATGTGCGTGTGAAGTTGTGTGTGTGTGTGTGTGTGTGTGTGTGTGTGTGTGTGTGTGTGTGTGTGAAAACCATGGAAACAAACAACAGAATGATAAATGTATACAGAATGGACAAAAACATCCCTTTCAAATATGTTTAATCAAATATATAATATAACCCTTTATAATCCACAAGTAATCCATACCACTCCGTCTTGAGACATGAAAAGCTATCTGTTTGTAAGAAACAAATACATCAAGATGGTCTCCAAATAGAAAGAAAAACCGGCGTCAACACCGTCCAAGAGTTAAGACTGATTTCAATCTGAACAGGAGACAAGGCTTGCTTGTTCAGACCAGATACATTTCACTCCTTCAAATTGAGCCTACATCAACATACAGACATTTAGAAACCACAAAGAAGCCCAGAATTAGAATTCTTTTAAAAGTGAACTACATATAGCATTGAAAAAGTAGATCAGATTTATATCCGTTTTGCAGAGACACATTCATGAGGCCAAGTGTACATAAAATGTACATGCTCAATAATAAAGCTAGCTATCAAGATGCCTATAAGAGGTTCAAGCTGCTTGTTAGTATACCATTTACAGCCCTGTTATCATTATGCATACATCATTTTGTGCCTCGGAAGCTATTATGTAAAAACACAACTACAAGTTGCACCTAATATAAAACGAAAGCCAATATTCTGTGAATATTTAATGGAGCTTTAGGTTACGCAGCCTCAGCAGTTCAGGTGTAGCTGCAGCCTGTCACAGAGGCAATTGTTAATGGGGTGCAGAAGCATAAAATCTTAAAATATGTCACAGCGCTATAGATAGACGGCAGACGGCACGTCGCCTCAGGCGGGATCCGTTAAGACTTTGTGTGGCGTCTTCGTGGCAGTACAGCAGAAGCGTTGGAGATCTTGACAACTGAGTGACATCTGTATTCATATTCCTCCTCGGCCTGTAGCTGGTGTGAAATATTCATCGGCTGCTTAGGGTGTGTAATCGGCTGGATATACTCTTGAGCGGGCGGGTGACATGAAACTGTGAGGCAAAAATTGAAGAAATATACAGAATAATGAAAGAGCTGAAGTAAATATACACTTTCTCATGATTTTCCCATATAATAAAATACCATAGTTGCTTAAAATACCATAGTTGCTTGACTTCTTGCCTGCTTGGCTTCTTAACTAGCTTAAGGCTTTTCTGGTAAAAAAGATTTTTTGTTGTAAGTTTTGATGAAAACATACCCCTGGGAACTTCTTGCAAGACGCGAAATACGTACCAATAAGTACATTTCATTGCAGTTTCAAACAAAAATGAACACTAGAGGCAGTAAAACAGCGAACACTTGCAATTGTTTTCGTGAACAGTTATGATTATAGCTCCATATGTTTCACTTTCCAGAGGTAACACGCTTAGGCTTAGGATGCCGAATCCTTGGGTACGAATCCCGACAAAAACATGACTCAGGATGAAAGATGAGATCGAAAAACAAGCTAAATTGGCATGCTTGTGATTGCGTTTTTATGTCACATTTGCTTTTGTCCATACTATTGGGTAAGTGTAGATGTAGTGCAGATGGTACGTTATTTTAAATCGTCACGGAGCAATAGAGTTATAGGTCCACTCAGTGGACATTTCACATCGAATATGTCACAAAATATGTATTGCGAAAAAGTTCCCAGAGGTATGTTTTTTGTCAGGAGACCACACTGTTAGACTTTGCTGTAATTTTACAGTTACTTACTGTAAAAAAGTACAGTAAAATACCATATATATGATTTACGGTTAACTACTGTAATACACACTGCATTATGGGTATTTCTGTATTAATTTTACAGTAATTTACTGTATATGGGAATTTACAGTATTTTGCTGTAATTTTACAGTTATTTACTGTAAAAAAGTCCAGTAAAATACCATATATATGATTTACGGTTAACTACTGTAATACACACTGCATTATGGGTATTTTTATTAAGTTTACAGTAATTTACTGTATATGTGAATTTGCAGTATTTTACTGTTTACACAAAAGCAGTAGTGCTACTGTAAATGAAGAAGACAGGTTTCTTGAATGTGCTGGACATTTTAATAGGCCTAAAACATACATTTACATTTAGTCATTTAGCAGACACTTTTATCCAAAGCGACTTACAAATGAGGACAATGGAAGCAATCAACAAAATAGCAATGATATACAAGAGCTATGACAAGTCTCAGTTAGCTTTAGGCAGTACACTAACAAGGTTTTTTTATATATAATAAATAAAAAGAAAACCGATAGAGCAGAAAAGAATAGAGCAAGCTAGTGTTAGAGGCATTTTTTGCTTTTGTTAATTGTATGATAAACAAAAAGAAAACAGAATACAAAAATATTAGAAATGCTACTGTTAGTTTTTTTAAAGCATAGAATTAGAATAGAGATTGCTAGAGTTAGAGGGTCAAATAAAGATAGAAGAGATGTGTTTTTAGGCGATTCTTTAATTCGATCCAATTCGATTTCAATTGATTCTTGAAAACATCAAGACAATATGCACATATAGGCCTATTAAAATGTCATATGATAATGTTTTATAGTTTATAATCTTGTTCGAAAGAAAATCATGAATCTGCATTCATTTTCTCATTTTAAAATTTATTTAAAAATCACACACCCATACGCATGTTCTATTAGTATTTATAATAAATAACGAAATAATAATAAACAATAATAATAATAATAAATAATAATAAATCCACAATTGGGTTCCCACCGTTTTTCAAAATAGGCTATCAGAAAAAATACAGACTGGTATAATTTAATTTTATTATTATTTGTGTAATGTCATGGTAATATACAAGTGGTGATACAAATGTAATTTGTAAATTATTACAAACAAAATATATATATATAAACTTTACTTACACATCACACAATTTAAACTGTTACTCGCGTGCAAAGCCCGCGCAACAACCTGGCAGAGGTTATATAAACTGAGGTTTGTGTCCAGTGCGCATAACGGACGTCCCTTATGAATGGATCGCCAGAGCGCCAGCTGCAGATTTTCCTGAGGTAAGTAGGCTACTTTTATTTATGTTTACAAACTTTCAACAAATGTATTTTATTAGTTATTTTTGATCGTAAGCATTACCAATATCAATTCAATAAAAATATATGAAGAAAGCAAATAATAAAATCGAATTATTGGCTATGACAAGCAGGACTGTTCGTTTTCCTCAAAAACTGCTGCTTTGACTGCCATTTCCAGTTGACGATCAATGTAATATTTACACGAATAATGGTTTTCCGTCTTTTTTACGGCCAGTTATGGTGTAGGCCTATTTTACTCGTCAATTAAACGAATAACGTTACCGTTAAATGCCGTTAAATGCGTGTGACGTCATTTGAAGTAGCGCGTCTCAAAGGCTCTCTCTCGTGCGCTCTTAACCCCTTGCGCGCGCGCTCTCTCGTACGCTCGTAACCCTTGCTCTCTCTCTCTCTCTCTCTTCCTCTCTCTCTCTCTCTCTCTCTCTCTCTGTGCGTCTGCTCTATTCACACAAAGTTCAAGTTGCTTTACTGGCATTACATTTTAATTAAAGTATTGCCAAAGCATTTGAAGTATGTGTAAAATACAGAATATATTTACACCATCAAAGTAATAAAGGAGATAATAAATGAGTACAAAATAAGAGAGAGAAAAAACAGCAGACAGTATCTCTAACATATACATTACTTATAGCAATTCCAATTAAATGTAATTTCATGAAAATTACAAATCATTAAATAATTAAGAATCGTTCTTTATTATGGCTTCTTATTTGTTAATAGAAGGAAGGTCTCAAAGTCAGTGCATTTAAATTTTCATAGTACCAGTAATTACATTTTACATGCTGTTGTATGCTAAATATTCTCTTCTATCTTTTCTTTCAGTGTTGACTGTCATCTTATTGTGTAAGTGATACATTTAGCAGTCAGCCTAGATCTGTGATTTATCATGTTCATAACATATGGTGATAGTCAATAATCACTGATGAAAATTATGTTTATTCTTTCTCTCTCTTTTGCTTTTGTGTCAGGCAGGCACTACACCTAAATACTCTTTTAAGGGCCACACCACTGAGCATCTTTGGCTTTGTAAGTATATGTTTTGACTTACTATCAGATACAGTATTTGACATTAGATTAACTGCATGTTATGCAACAACTAGAGTCATCAGAAATGTATTGTAAAGACAGATGATCAAACATCCCACATCTGTGATTTTCCATGTTCATAACATACAGATTAGTAAATAGTCATTGATGGAAAAAGTTTTACACAAACATATACAACATCTCTCCCATGTTCAGTGAAGTTTCCTCATTTCCTCTCTTTTGCTTTTGTGTCCGCAGGCACTACCTACGAACCCAAAGGCTCTTTTAAGGGCCACACCAGAAAACAGAGAGAGAGAGAGAGAGAGAGAGAGAGAGTAAGGAATAGTTTGAGAAACGGACAAAGGTGGACCAACACATCCACAACACGTCGCAAAGCCACCAGGAAAAAATTTAACAAAAAAAACAGAGCACATGCAAGTATGTACAGGTGCAAGTATTGCAGCTTGTGTGTTTCAGATTTAAGAATTTTCTGCAGTCATATTGTCACGGTCCTGCTGGTGTGCCCAGGCTGGCCACCAGATGTCTCTGTGTTGAGCACATGGCTTGTTGTTTGTTGGTGCCATGTGCTCCCATGTCGATTGTCTGTCCCTCCCATCTTGTTACTTAATCATTGTTTCAGTGGCTCCAGCTGTGTCTCCCTCGTTACCCTCGCTTTGTCTCCCTATATAGTTCTCCTTGTGTCTGCAGTCCTGTGCTGATCCGTTGTCTTCGTGTGTCTAATGTCGTGTGAGTGTTTCATGTCTGACTGTGCCCCAGTCTTCTGCCTGCCTGCTTGTTTTTCCCCTTCGGGTGGTTTTTGTTCTTCATTGTTTTATTTTATTATTAAGAAGAACTTTTTCCCCTGCATTTGAGTCCTCGACCTCATCTCACGTGACAGAACGGATCAGCCAAGATGAGGACTCAGCAGAGGAGGTTTGGACCACCACCACCCGCCACTATCTCCAGCCCCTATACCAACGCATCCTCCAGTTTGAGGCCCTGAGCTCCTGCCGCCAGCAGGGCAATGACGTGAGGAGGTTTGCCGTGGAGTTCAGTGGTGCAGCTGAGGGCTAGATTACAATGATGAGGCCCTCAAGGACCTCTTCAACAGCGCCCTTGACAAGCCCCTCAGCTGGTGGAGGATGAGGGGCTGGACCACCTCACATTTGGGGAATTTGTTGAGGCTTTGGCACGTTCCCCAGCTAAGGTGGCTGGTGTGCCTCAGGTGGTGGGCGACAAGGCTGCAGCTCCTCCAGTGGCGGCAGATGGCGCTGGCCCCTATTGGTGGCCGTCAAAGCTGCAGCGCACCCTAGGATCCCGAGGCGGGTATGTAAGCTGGAGGATCCCCATGAGGTCTGTCACGGGCAGCGGCATGTCTCCAGTAAACTCCAGCCCGCTGGTCACAGAGTCCGCTCCAGAGCCGCTCCGCCCGTGAGCCGACAGAATCCGCTCCAGAGCCCGCTCTGTTCCGGGAGCCGACAGAGTCCGCTCCAGAGCCCGCTCCGTTCAGCCGATGCAGTCGCTCCAAAGCCCGCTCCGTTCCGGGAGCGACGCAGTCCGCTCCAGAGCCCGCTCCGTTCCTGGAGCCACGGAGTCCCTCCAGAGTCCGCTCCGTTCCGAGCCGCAGTCCACTCCGTTCCGGGGCCACGCAGTCCACTCCCGAGCCCGCTCCGTTCTGGGAGCCGGCGCAGTCACTCCAGAGCCCGCTCCGCCCGTGAGCAGACAGAGTCCGCTCCAGAGCCCGCTCCGCCCGTGAGCCCACGCAGTCCGCTCCAGGGCCCGCTCCGTTCCGGGAGCCACGCACTCCGCTCCGTTCCAGGAGCCGCGCATTCCGCTCCGGTCTGGAAGCAGCGTTCCGCTCCGGTCCGGGAGCCCACGTACTCGCTCCAGAGCCCGCTCCGTTCCGGGGAGCCGACAGAGTCCGCTCAGAGCCCGCTCCGTTCCTGGAGCCCATGGAATCTGCTCCAGAGCCCGCTCCGTTCCGGGAGCCAAAGGAGTCCGCTTCAGGGCCGCTCCGTTCCGGGAGCGGCGGAATCTGCTCCAGGGCCCGCTCTGTTCCGGGAGCCACGCAGTCCGCTCCAGAGCCCGCTCCGTTCCGGGAGCCGCAGTCCGCTCCAGAGCCGCTCCGTTCGAGCCGACAGAGTCCGCTCCAGAGCCCGCTCCGTTCCGGGAACCGACAAGTCCGCTCAGAGCCGCTCCGTTCCGGGGAGCCGACAGAGTCCGCTCCAGAGCCCGCTCCGCCCCGTGAGCCGACAGAGTCCGCTCCAGAGCCCACTCCGTTCCGGGAGCCAACAGAGTCTGCTCCAGAGCCCGCTCCGTTCCTGGAGCCCATGGAATCTGCTCCAGAGCCCGCTCCGTTCCGGGAGCCAGCGGAGTCGCTTCAGGGCCCGCTCCGTTCCGGGGAGCAGCGGAATCTGCTCCATGGCCCGCTCTGTTCCAGGAGCCGCAGTCGCTCCAGAGCACGCTCCATACGGGAGCCAGCGGAGTCCGCTCCAGGGTCCGCTCCGTTCCCGGGAGCCCACGCAGTCGCTCCGTTCCGGGAGCCCACGCAGTCCGCTCCGTTTGAGCCCACGCAGTCGCTCCAGAGCCCGCTCCGTTCCGGAGCCGACAGAGTCCGCTCAGAGCCCGCTCCGTTCCGGGAGCCGACAGAGTCCGCTCAGAGCCGCTCCATTCCGGGGAGCCAACAGAGTCCGCTCAGAGCCCGCTCCGCCCGTGAGCCGACAGAGTCCGCTCCAGAGCCCGCTCCGCCCCGTGAGCCGACAGAGTCCGCTCCAGAGCCCGCTCCGTTCCGGGAGCCGACAGAGTCCGCTCAGAGCCCGCTCCGCCCGTGAGCCGACAGAGTCCGCTCAGAGCCCGCTCCGCCCGTGAGCCCACGCAGTCGCTCCGTTCCGGGGAGCCCACGCATGCGCTCCGTTCCGGGAGCCCACGCAGTCGCTCCGATCCGGGAGCCCGCAGTGCGCTCCGTTCCGGGAGCACGCAGTCCGCTCCGATCCGGGAGACCACAGAGTCCGCTCCAGGGCCAGCCCCACCTTGGCACCCCTGTGTGCCCATTGCTCCAGGCCCTCTTCCACTCCACGGGCCTGGCCCACCTCCCTCCTAGACATTTTTCTGTTTAGTGTGTGTGGAGCGTCTGGGATCCGCTCCTTAAAGGGGGGGTTATGTCACGGTCCTGCTGGTGTGCCCAGGCTGGCCACCAGATGTCTCTGTGTTGAGCACATGGCTTGTTGTTTGTTGGTGCCATGTGCTCCCATGTCGATTGTCTGTCCCTCCCATCTTGTTACTTAATCATTGTTTCAGTGGCTCCAGCTGTGTCTCCCTCGTTACCCTCGTTTGTCTCCTATATAGTTCTCCTTGTGTCTGCAGTCCTGTGCTGATCCGTTGTCTTCGTGTGTCTAATGTCGTGAGTGTTTCATGTCTGACTGTGCCCCAGTCTTCTGCCTGCCTGCTTGTTTTTCCCCTTCGGGCTGGTTTTTGTTCTTCTTTGTTTTATTTTATTATTAAAAGAACTTTTCCCCTGCATTTGAGTCCTCGACCTCATCTCACGTGACACATGTGAAAAACATCAGCACACAGCAAACCATAGGTTTGCTTGTGGAAATGAGCAATGTCCTGCTTCCTTTAAAACTTTTTGGCATTTAGATCCCACATGCACGAAAACACAGACATTGTTATATATAGTCAACAGAATGTCTAACCATCAAAATACAGTTACAATGTTACTGAAAGCAAAAACACTTTTACTTAGTGTACCTTTAACGTCATTGTACATTCAGGCAATTAATGGCGTTTTCTGACAAGGATGTGCAAAAACTATACTATTTAAACAGAAACAATACTGGCAATAACTGCTGTTGCACAAGTTGTTACCTAAGTTGTTACGTAAAGTATAACATAACAAGATAAACTAATTTCTCCCTCATTTTCCCTCTGTTTTGTTTCAGATCAGCCATCAGTGTTTTACCCGTATGGTGGCCAGCCAACTGGGATGCTTTGTTCATGTTTTTGTTTAGATATTGTCATGATTTGTTGTTATGAATTCAGTTATATAGCCATCAGTGGCTTACCAGCATGGAGGCCAGCCAACTGGGATGCTTTACATGTTTGTTTTTGTTGTAGTTTTTTTTATTTTTATGTATTGTTAACACATTGTTATGATTTAAATTATATAAATTCAGTTCTATATGCGATTTGTTATGAATTTAGACCTATATATTAATATATATATATATATATATATATATATATATATATATATATTTGTAATGTTGCATCACAATGATTAAATAAATAAGTAAATAAAATAAATGTAATTGACAGTGACAGTGAATAAAAATTTACTGCTGTGCATTGACTCAAGTTACTTCTTTGGAATTTATTAAATTCAATAGCATTCATGTAAAATATTCAAAATAAAGATATAGTATAATAAATAGTGTAAAATAAATTATAGTAAAATTGCTGTAGCAATATACTGTAAAACTAAGTTGGTAAGGGTTTTGTACTGTAAAATGATACTGCGGTAAGAGCATCATACTGCAAAATGAAACTGCGGTAAGGGCATCATACTGTAAAACACATTTACAGTTAAAG
The DNA here is from genome assembly GCA_027564155.1 of Gymnocypris eckloni scoliostomus. Lineage (NCBI taxonomy): Eukaryota > Metazoa > Chordata > Actinopteri > Cypriniformes > Cyprinidae > Gymnocypris > Gymnocypris eckloni. The sequence continues at coordinate 15,374,834 of CM050435.1, forward strand.
TACTGTAAAGGGACAGTTACAGTAACTTACTGGCAACAGTGCTGCCAGTAAGTTACCGCAAAAATACAATAAAAAGTCTAACAGTGCAGGTTGAATATGTATGTCTCACTAAACCAGTATAAACCAGCCTAGGCCATCAAGGATATAAATGCTAGTCTAACAAACAATCTTTAGAATAGGACACAAAAAAGTTAAAGCTTTTTGTGTGTGATAATTCACTTTTTTTGTGAGTATCTCAGCTTGGGTTCTGTCAGATTCATCATAATGACAGTTTGAATCGCATTTCCACATTCTGTGTAACCTTCTGCTTAATAGTCTAACAGCAGAAAACAGTAGACACTTTAGAGTGCCAAAAGTGTTGCGTAACTTCACTTTTTTTTTGCTTGCAAATTTCGATGATACATATTGAAGATTATGAAGAACAGTCTAAAGAGGATGACAAGTGACAAGTGTTGGCACAAGTGAACACAAAAACAGCATTTGAAGTCAGCATGAAGTGGATCTTTCATCCCATTTTACATGCATCATTTTACATTTCTAAGTGCAACAGAGAACCGGACAAGACTTATCCATCATGAATTGATTGGAGTGGGCATTTAAAAGTAAACTATCATTTTTTTCTTTGTCTGGGAATACTATGCAATTATGTATCATGCATTAAAGTAATAGTTTACTTTAAAAGTGACTTTAGGCCATCCAAGATGGATGAATTTGTTTATTCATCAGAACAGATTTGGATAAATTTAGCATTACATAACTTGCTTACCAATGGATCTTCTGCAGTGAATGGGTGCCAGAATGAGAGTCCAAACAGCTGATAAAAACATCTCAATAACCCACAAGTAATCCACACCAATTAACATCTTGTGAAGCAAAAATCTGCAAGTTTGTAAGAAACAAACTCATCATCAAGACATGTTTAGCTTCAACACATTGCTTCCAACTAAAATATCAGTCTATAGTCCATAAGAAAAGTCATCTTGTCTGAATCAGGAGAAACATATGCACAGATCAAACGACGTTTACAAGTGAAAACAGCACAAAACGCCTCTAGACAAATGAGTCTGATGTGAGAGGACAACAGTGGATGGACTTTTTTCACTGGAGGAAACATTATTATGAACTATGCATTCTTAAAAATAAAGGTTCCAAAAGAGGGTTTTCACAGCAATACCATAAAAGAACCAGTTTTGCTTCCCCAAGTAACTTTTCAGTGAAACTTTCTTATTTTCTTAGTGTGAAGAACTTTGTAAGTATCTAAAGAACCTTTTTTCCCACTGTAAATAACCTTTTGTGGAATGAAAAGGTTCCATGGATGGTAAAGGTTCATCGTGGAACCATTGATGCCAATAAAGAACCTTTATTTACAAGAGTGTGGATTTAGACCAGAATGACAGTTTAAAGATAAAACGCCTTGATGGATTTGTTTCATAGCTGACAGAGCATTTAGCACAATTAATGCATGATATTGTAATCGACTGTATGAAGTTTATTACCTGTCAATATTCAGAGCGATGAGGCTGAGCATAACAGAATATAATACATACACAAATCTATTCCTTCATGTAGTTAATTACAAAGATAAATCCTTTTTTATTATTATGATAGAAAAAAAGAAGGACTTTAAAACAAAATTAACAAAACACCTCAGTGCCCTTCTGGTTTATATCTCAAACCCTGGCAATACGGGGCCACCGGGAGCTCTGTTCAGCTGTTTGGTCCAGCGGTTTGTCTGATTTCTGTCACCGTTATCCCAAGTGTTTTTGCTACTGGCCAGCTGAAGGGTAGTTAATGACGGTGACCCTGCATGTGGCAGAGGAAGGCCAGATACATGATTAAACATGAGGAATTGGTTGAGGTCTGCTGAGGAATCGAACAGGCTTATACGGACGTCAGCCCACAGGTATCGATATATTTCATTCCGGGGCCACAGACGTGAACTGCTTCCCTGAGAGGCCGAGTGAAGTGAGGCGTTAAAACAGAAAGCTCATGGCCTGGGCCTCAAAGGGCCACTGCTTCATCTGACAAGTCTTCAGGCAAAACAGTAAGTGTGGGAGAAACAGCGCTTAAAGATGCTATTAATGCATGAAATCGCAATTGACTGAATGAAGATGATTTGGCATGAAGGGCAACAGCTTGATGTGAATCTGCTGTACTATTCGAAGAACAGTGTGTACTATTAACAGTTAAGTTCAACTAAAAATAAAAATGATGTTGTTATTGACTCACGATTCATTCTAAGGATGATTATGATGAAGGTTCAAATAACAACAGTCTTTATTAAAATAAAGCAAACACAGGTCGATCTAAAAGGTAATCACAATGAAACCAGTACTGGACAATGAAGGAACAAACTGAGGGAATACATACACAAAGATAACTAACTACATGTAGACATCTGTGTTTGTTAAATTAATCTCAATAACAAACAGAAAGTGGCGGTAAACTAGAAGAAGGAAACACGTAACTGAGGAGAAACAAACCACATAAAATTCAGTGAAAATGAAACAAAAAAGCCTAACTGTGACACCCTGATGTTATTTAAAATCCACACACTTACATTTTTTCAGTGGAAATCAAAAGGACAAATCTGGAGCAAATCCACAGTAACCAGGGGTGTCCAAAAATAAATAAATACAATATTTTTTTATTATAAATAAGTAAATTCTCATAGTTTGTTTTAAAAGGAATTGAAAATGAAACAAACATTGAAATTCAATTAGGTCTTTGTGTACTACTATTTATGTAGTATTTGCAAAGCATATATATTAGTTAAATAAATATTACATTTTTATTTAAATGTTACATTTTAATAATTATTTTACATTTAATATGATATGCTTTTGTCACTTTTATTAGTTTTGTTTAAACATTACATATTTTTAACATTCATTTTAAATATGAAAACATTAGACTCCATTTAGTTTCTGAGGCAAGGTCTCTCATTTGATTTAAGTTATATAAGTATATTATTTAAGTTGATCCAAAATTTATATTTGATTTGATTTCAACTTTACAATTAACTATAGCTATTTTTAATAGTTTCAGTTTCAGTTAATAATAACAACACTGTTTGTCAACAACAACATACACCATTTTTTTAAAGATGCATCTTATAAAATTGAAACAAATTAGAAATGTAACTAACTATTATAATAACTTAATAATGTATCATTTTAAAATAATAGTAATAAGCAACATTATAATAAGTCTAATTATTAGCATATTTTAATGATTAATACATTAAACAATTTTAATAAAAATGTAAATTAAAAAAATCTAATAAAAACCACAATGACAAAAACTGGTGTGGATACAATTTTTTGAAATTTGCAAGTTAATTCCACCAGAATAAAATAGTATTTTCTAGTACAATGTACTCTGACTCTTTATTCATTAACAACTTCAAAAAAAAAAAAAACGTTTTACGGTGTATAAATATTCAGCTATGAGAAACTTTACTTATTCATATAGATATAATTCTTTGCCCTGAACAGTAATTCTGCACACCTGGACACGGCCATTAATCAAGCAGCGCTGCAGATTACCTAGTCTGCAACCTGTCTGTTCACACCTAACTTTTCTTTTCTGCTTCATTTCAGACGAGGGGACTGGGGTTCAAATATTAACACAGACACTCATTCATGTGTCACTGGTGTGTGTGTGTGTGTGTGTCGTTGAGATGGACAGGAGGAGCAGATGGCGCACAACTCTCAAGAATTCTTCGGAGGAGCTGTGGCTTTACGGCTCATATAATGCTCTAATTATCAGCCTAAGTGAGGGAAAAGAACTGAATAAAATCCATTAAGCTCAAAATCTCACGTCAGAGAGTGAAAAATAATGCTAACTTCACACTGAACTGAGTTTTCATCATCGCCGGGCGAAAATAGGCTGGATTCACGAAGACTTGACGGATTTTCTCTTCTCTGTGATCTAAATAAACTTTTCTGAAGATCGTATCAGATATAACTTGAATTGTTCTACATTATATTAGATATATCTTTACTGTCATGACTCTACTAGATGAGAGTTTAAATTGGCCTGAATAAATCTGTCAGTACAATTGTCCAGCTTCAGACATATTAAATGTCATAAAGGGCTATGTCCAGTTCTTCTCATTTTTAAGCAAGGATATCACATAGAGACAAAACAAACTGAGAGTAGATGAATCAGTCAGGAACACATCAAACCGTTCTTGGCTTCTGTGAAGGGTTTGATGGATGGCCAGCAGACAGTGTGACGCATTATACACATTATAATGGGAGTGTGAATCAGTGCATTAAGAGAAATCGAAAATTCTCCACATTTCGTCTAATCTAATGTAATGCTCTACAATGTAGAAATCATATTCTAATTGTGATGGCCATATTTCACCATGGCAACTAGACTCTGTTGTGCATTGGCAGCAGCATGCTGTGAAATCTTCATTATCGATTTGCAAGGCATGAAAATATGGCTCATGTCTTTAATTAGAGTTAATCAACAGTCAGCTTGACCTTTGTGTGTTTCATATGATGTTGAGGATTAAAACAGAACATGTCAGTGAAAAGAAAATCATTTTATGAAAAGAAAATCAATAATTATTAATAGACAATCCTAGCATAAATATGAATAATATTGAATATTTGGAATATTACATATAATATATATATATATATATATAGTTATATTCCATATTAATAATTATTAATATTAGAATAATTTATTTATTTATTATATTATATAATAAATCAAATTAATGAATTCATTCATTTAATTTGGCATTTTCTTTTCTTTCTTTCTTTCTTTCTTTCTTTCTTTCTTTCTTTCTTTCTTTCAACATACCAACCAATGCAATCGCAAGCACCCAGAAGACCTTAGCAACTGCATAGCAACACCCTGACAACCACTCAAACAACCCCTTCATGGCGGTGGTTTTTCACAGGTAAGCATTGCTCACATTTACTTCAGAATCCAGTAGAATACATTCAGGAAGGACATTCATCTTCCTGGGAACTTTATTTCCGTCCTTTACTTTTATTGTAGCACTTGCCATAGGAATTGAATTCCACCTACAATATTACAGCATAGTAAATGGTGTCCCTTTGCTCAAACGTAATGCCATTCTAAACACTTTCTGAAAGCACTTTAGTCAGAACAGATCAGAGCACTTTATCACCTTGGGGATCAAACGCAGCCGCCTCAATTTACACTTTCACTCAGTTAACAACGTCCTAAACATTATGTTCTCCAGCATCGTTGAGCTGCTTCTTAACAGCAGGATTCCAGACCTATTTCCTTTAGGCTCTCTCAAATACACTTTTAAAAAGAGTTTCGCTATTCTGGAGGCCAATGAAGATATCATAATCTTGGGAAAAGGTTTTTATATGTGCATTTGTCCACATAAAATGGACTGGAGTCATCGGCAGAAGTAGAAATCCAGGGAAAAATATCAGCTGGTTGTTTCGTCTGTTTCACTCCTAAGAGAAATATATGCGATGGAAGATCTCTGGGAGGTAAATTCCTCTCTTTAATGTACAGATATAAAGGTCACTTTTGCTGGTGCGATAAATAAAAGAACACCTGGCATGGAGCCGATCGTGTGGCTTTTTGCCAGACGATAAATAGAAACGCAATTCCCAGAGTAGTGCTCTGTGGAGAATTCAGGTGGCTTATGAAGCGACTACATCATTAGCCTCAGTCAGACGGTGTTTGTGGTCCTATTTTGATTCAGGCTTCAGCTATCGCACCGCCAGCCTCGGTGAAACATGAGCTGATATAGCAGCGTCATGATCGTTTCGCAAACAATGGGCCCATCAAATGCAAGGCGGGATATAAAGAGGTTTTCTTACTGTAATGAAACGTGCTTTCATGGAAAACTGGCATGAGACCTCCTGGGAAAAACTAGGTTGCTACTGGAATAGGTGTTAGTGAGACCAGCAGGGGTGCTCACCCTGTGGTCTGTGTGGGTGCTATCGCCCCAGTATAGTGACAGGGACACTATACTGTGAAAAGCACCGTCCTTCGGATGAGACGTTAAACCGAGGTCCTGACTCTCTGTGGTCATTAAAAATCCCATGGCACTTCTCGTAAAGAATAGGGGTGTAACCCTGGTGTCCTGGCTAAATTCCCACCACTGGCCCTTGTCAATCATGGCCTCCTAATAATCCCCATCCACTTGATTGGCTCTATGACTCTCTCTCCTCTCCACCTGTAGCTGGTGTGTGGTGAGCGCACTGGTGCCGTTGTCCTGTGGCAGCCGTCATATCATCGAAGTGGATGCTGCACACTGGTGGTGGTTGAGGAGTGACCCCCCCCCGACATGATTGTAAAGCGCTTTGGGTGTACAAAAATACACAGTAAAGCACTATATAAATGCATCATTCATTCATTCATTCATTCATTCATCAAAAATACAATAAAAAAGTAAACCAGTCATTCCCAGTTGGAGTGACTTTCTGTTATATGTTTGAACGCTTGATTCTGATTGGGTGAGAGACATTTCATGGTTCCAGTCTTGTTTCTTCCACGACTGAGGTTTTAGGGGGCTCTGGGATCCGCAGAAAAATTGAGAAAAATAAATAAATAAATAAATTAAAGACAGATCAAAATAATTGTATTATTTGTTACAATATTTAATTGTATCAAATGCTGTACAAATAAATGTATATGTTTCCCTTTAAATAAAAGTATAAATGTTTCTCTTCAGGTTTATAATATCTAATATTATTTAGAATACATCACTAATAAATGAAAAACTTAATATAAACAAAAATAAGTCATGTGGTAACCATTTTAAAACCAAAATAATTACAATTAATCAAATATAATTTATTTTAATTAATAATATTGTAATACATTAAATTAATTAAAATACTGTTTCCTTTATTGAAAATTACACTGCGTTAATCTGTTGAATTACTACTACTACTACAGTTATTTGAAATTAATAATATCATACTAAATTGTATTAATCAAATTAATAATATATTTATTAAACAATGTTGTCAACAACATCGACAATAATAATAATAATAATGCTTTAAATGTAATGAATAATATTATAATAAATATTATTCAAAATAATAATAATACATTGATTAAATTATCGTATTATTATAATTGACAGATTAATAATAATGATACATTATTTTAAAATAATGATATAATAATAAATTGTATTATGACAAATGGTGTACTACTACTATTACTACTACTACTACTACTACTACTACTACTACTACTACTACTGATACTTGTATGCTACTATTACTGTTTACTAAATCGTTTTCATCATCAGCTATTTAAATGACTGGTTGACTTTACATTATCCTGCTAATTAAATAGCTGCTTACGAAATAAACAAATACTTGGGCATGAAATATTGATTGGAGTTAAGAAGAAAGAGAGCACAGCTATGGAGGAAATTGGTTGCCGGGGACAACAGCCAATTCAGGGCTCATTATGCAAAAATAGAATGGCACACATGACCTATCGGAATCAAGTATTCAACATTTAAATAAGATATAACAATAGGCAGCTTGTATGGGGCATTTTGCATTGATTATATCCTTTGCCCTTTCTGGTGTTTATTAATACTTGCTGCTTCTTAATAGCCCTAAATATATAAAACATTTACATGAACTATAAGTCAATGGCTGCAGGTTATGCGATTCATTGAAAGGAAAATCAGCAGCTTGCCCCCTACAGAGAGTAAATGGCTATGGGTTTAATGGGAGAATTTATGGCACACACACGCACACATTCACACTCACAAACAACGGCCTTGCTAAACACATCACACTACCTGAGATCTGAATGTGAAGTTAAGTTAATATGGGTGGAGGAAGAATGCATGTCTGTTCAAAGGAGAAGGTGTAGGTGTGCGTGTGTGTGTGTGTGTGCATATGCATTAGCTGATTATGACTATGTGTGTGTACTTTGAGTGTGTGCTTACACACTTTTCTGATATCTTGTATGCGCATTCCGGGGGTGGTTGGCCAGTGTTAGCGTTAGCAGCTGTTATCGGGATAATGAGCGTGTCCCTCCTCTCTGTCATAATTAACACTGTTTAATTAAAGCTAGACTGCTCCTGTAGCTGGTTAGGGTGCCACTTGTTAAGTGGGAGGGTGAGAAGACACTAGGCTAAGAGACCAAATTAGTTATGGGGACGAGTGCTGGATCCCTTACAATGCTTTCAAACGACATATATACCTTCATTATTTTCGTCTTGTAAAATCTTAAGAATGGTGTAGTAAGTATAGGCTGTTATATGGTGTAGTAAGTATAGGCTGATATCTCCCTCTGCTTGTGTGTTGTTTAGAAAATAAGTTAACAAATAAGTTACCATAGTAACAATAGGCATATATACCATTAAAACTGAAGTTGTTGTTTCAACTGCTAAACGTGCAAAACAAACAAAAACAAACAAACAAACAGTAAATAAAAAAAATCAATAAAAGTAATTCCTCACTTTCATTAATGTATTTTTGGCCCATGGCTAATACTAAGGAGGTTGACTTCCAAGATGGCGCCGAGCATGGCAGCCGTGTTGTGAGCTCCGAGAAAACTCTGCAGTTATTTGTGTTTTATTTGTTATTTTTTTCTGTTACGTCTTGGATGTTGTTAGTATAACTGTCTATAATAGACACGCTTTTAAACATTGGTTCCTCCGTCGCACAACTCAAACCTGACTTACGGGGTTCTCCGTGCATCGCTCGGACAGAACGAAAGAGCTCACAGGGAAAAGCAGAGGCGGGGGTGTTTGTTTCTATATCAACAACTCGTGGTGTGATGAAAGGTACATACACTCTATTAAATCCTTCTGCTCCCCTGATCTGGAATTTCATATACTTCTGTGTCGACCATTCTGGTTACCGAGGGAATTTACAGCGATCATAATCACGGCTGTTTATATTCCTCCTCAAGCCAACACAGACCAGGCACTCAGGGAACTGTATTGGAATATGAGTGAGCAGGAAACCGCGTACCCAGATGCAGCTTTTATTATCACGGGGGACTTTAATAAAGCCAACTTCAGAACAATAGCTCCAAAATACTTTCAACACATCACCATCAACACGCGTGGCGATTGTGCACTGGACCACTGCTACTCTCCTTTCTGGGACGCCTACAAATCCCTCCCCGCCCACCTTTTGGCAAATCGGATCACTCTTCCGTTCTGCTCCTGCCTGCATATAGGTAGAAACTGTATGAGAAGCACCCGCCCTCAGGACAATTCAATGCTGGTCGGACCAATCGGACGCTATACTACAGGACTGTTTTGATCACGTGGACTGTGACATGTTCCGGGCAACGCCTGATGACGACAGAGGCATACTCAGATACTGTAACATGTTTCATCAGGAAGTGTGTAGAGGACGTAATATCAAGCACAGAGATGGCTGCTGTTCCCACGTCTGGCCCAGGGAGGGCCTAAGATCCCAAGTCAAGCCCAGAGAGGGCCTAAGATCCCAAGTCAAGCCCAGAGGGCTTCTGTTCCTGAGTCCAGCCCAGAAAGGGCTCCTGTCTCAGAGTCCAGCCCAGAGGGAGCTTCTGTACCTCATCATAAAATGACTCCGCTGGACGTGCCCTCCGGGAGGGGGAGGTGACCCCAGGACTGTTGGTGTGTGTTCTTTCCCCATGTGCTCAGTGTGACCTAGTTTCTGTCTCCCGTTAATTATGCCATTTGCTTCAGGTGTGTCTTATCTATTGTCCTTGTTTACCTGTGTATTTAAATTCCTGTCTGTTCAGTTAGTGTTTATCAGGTCTTAAACGTTATGTACTTGTGTCTCCAGCCATTTCCTGTGTGTATTACCCGTTATGTGGATTGCATTAAAGACTGTTCCTTTGATCTACGTCTCTGCATCCGTTTCTCCGGCACAGTACCATGACAATATAATATAATATAAAAATAAGTTGATGATGATTAATATTAATATACTAATATTCATTGGCATTCTCATTCATATAATGACTCATTCGTAACATTATGGACCCTATTTTAACGATCTAAGCACATGGTCTAAAGCACAAGGCGCAAGTGCACTCAGGACGTGTCCGAATCCACTTTTGCTAGTTTAACGATGGAAAAACGGTCAGCGTGCCAGGGCGCATGGGCTAAACGGTTTATCCCTATTCTCTTAATGAGTAATGAGTGTGTTTTGGGCGTGACATTCATCTCCCATTCCCATTAAGAGCGAGTTGCGCTCGTGCCAGGGCGGATTCGCTATATTAAAAGGTGGAATTTTAAAGAGCGCAGACTGAACGCGTCTCCAGAGAGCAAACGAATCTGCTCATGCGCGAGAAAATAGGTAGGCTAATTCTTATACACGCAATGACAATCTATTATGACATGTATGACATTTTTATATTTATGTAGCCAACACAATAATATTATTTTACACAGTAATGCTGCATTATTCTGTCAATTTTAATATTTGGCATGTTTGTGTGCTACTGCGCGTCCCTCTGTGTAATAAACAAAGTGAACGTGCATTGTGGACTTGCCTAGAGGCGCATATTCTACTAACGCGCTCTTTAAATAAAAAATATATATATATTGCGCCAGTCTATTTTCAGTTCCTCAAAATAGCAACGTGCCAACAATGCGCCTAAACACACCTTGTTTTCAGACCAGCACGGCCATGAGTACACTAATGGACGCAAATGCATTTGCTATTTAAACAATGTGACGCAAGACATGAAAATGAGAACTGCGTCGTGGTGAAACTAGCAAAAACACTTGCGCCATGCCTTGCGCCGGGTGTATGATAGGACCCTATGTGGTAAATATAACAATAAAATATAACATTAACATAACATGCTGATATATATATATATATATAGTATTATTTCTATAATATATTTCAATTATATGTTATTATCAGCATATCAGCATTCTCATTCATATTATAAAGTGACAAGACATTTGTTAAATATAACAATGTAATTATCACACACACACACACACACACACACGTTTGTTTTTGTTAATTATGGGGACTTTCCAAAGACTTCTATTACTTTTACTCTGACCAAACAATATTTTCTATCCCCTAGCCCTAAACCTACCCCTTACAGAAAACCTGTTTGCATTGTTACACTTTCAGATAAACATTTAAAACATTTACTTTTGGTATTTTTTTTCCTTCACAATGTAAAAAAAAATTGGTTTTAATATTCTTGTGGGGATATTTTGGGGTCCACACTAAATGTGACATAATATGTGACAAGTATAATATAACATAATAATCCAAATTATATTTTCTATGTAAAGAACTTTTGTGGAGTGAAAAGGTTCCATGGATGGTAAAGGTTATTTGTGGAACCACTGATGCCAATAAATAATCTTAATTTTTAAGAGTTTATATACTCATTTGTATAATAAAGTACTTGTGACATAAAATGTGGTAAATTTAACAATAAAATATATAATATAAATGTAATATAACATAATAGAAATGTCTGAATGTAATATTGAATTTAACCAAACATTCTGAGGTGTTACACACTAACCAATATATGTCTCTGTCCACTTCCTGTTAAGCAATATATATATATATATATTTAGACTGAGTGTTCATGCTCCCTATTATTAGAGTTACTAGGATGGCCGAACATCTGTGAAGTACACTTTGCAGATCAATACAGGGTGACTGTAAGAGACGCAATATGACTGACTTATCTGCCTTGCAACATGCCTTTTCAGACACCATTCTCATTGGCTGTTATCAGCAGCGCTGTAATAAGGGTGCAGATGAGAGAGGCAGAGAGTTCGGATGAGGTGAGAAAGAGACACTAGAGTTTGTGTGCTCGCTATTATGAATATGCCGGGAACTTTTGTAACCTTGATACAGCGAGTGTATCTGGCTCTGGCAGAACAGCTGTATTTAAAGTAGCTGGAATGACTCCAGCTCCCTGGGCCCGGCTGATACAGGGCCAACCTATCTGCTGTGACAACACCTTATTAAAATCAAGTGAGTTTGTCCTTTACCCTATTTCATCACAGCCTCTATTTCAACCCTGCTGGCACCCGGGAGACGGAGTCATTCCACCACGTCGAGCATAAATCCAGGAAAGCACCATGGGCAAGGTCTTCAGCGGAGGACTATTCCTCAGCACTTACACATGAGGTCAGCAAATCGTCTGTAGTATTACTCTGAGCTTCTCCTGCGGTGCGATGAGAAACCTGCAGTGGAAGGGGGACACCGTGAGTAACAGGTGGACCACTATTCATGACCTGCAAACTAGGCTTTAAAGGGACAGTTCACCCCCAAATGAACATTATGTCATCGTTTACTCATCCTCATGTTGATCCAAACCTGTATGGTTTCTTTCATCTGTGGAAAGACAAAAGAAGAGGTTTTAAAGAGGACATCGGAAAGTATTCTTTAGGGTCTTCATGAAATGCCTGCAACATACCTTTGATTAAAATGTCTCAATGATCTTGTCAAAAACAGCTCTGTTCACAGTGAGCCATTTTGGTGCTTGTCACTTTAATGATAATAAGCTACTGCTTCTTTATCTTTCTTTACATGTAGGACTTATTAACTTCTTTTTGTTTTTGAAATTTGAAAACTGTCATTATTGATTTTTTGGAGCTTATCCATCCAACTACACAGACTGTCAACATGCTCTCACAAGGTAAGTGATTTCATTTAGTCAAAGTTTAGATAGGTGCATGCATGAATAATGTTTGATTAAACCTTTGTGTGTGGAATATAACCATATGATTTCCCACCCCAACAACATATCCTGTTGTGTTCCACAGATTAAAAAGTCCCAAGGGTTTGAAACGATTTGAGGTTGAGTAAAGGATAACAAAATTATAATTTTCCGTTGATCTTCTTTAGTATCGTCCTAATGGAATTGAGCAAGAAAACAATTGTGTGAAAACAGCACGAACAACCAGAGTACAAGCTTGAGAGGACAGAAAAGCGTGTTTTTTGTTGTTGTTGTTATTTTTCTGATGATTCTGCTGTTTCGTCCTGCGCTGTTTAATTACTTCATTAATTATCCTACAGATGCAAAATAGGGGAACGTTTAACAAGAAGCTATTAGTTAAACTTTTCCTACAATGTGTAGGTGCAAGGTCAATGGCAAAAGGCGTTTAGAATGAAATAAACATTTGGATACAATAGGCTGTGAAAGACAGTGCTCAATGGACTCTCGCTGGGTAATAAGTCATTTCTAACAGCTGCGAGATTCAACAGCTTCAGTGCTCTTGAGTTTGGTATAAACCAAATACTCCTGGGAAATTGTACTGCAGACAACCCTCCCCAATGTAATACAGTTTTTCAAACATATTTAAAAATTTAGGCTTTGGGAATAACCTTATAAAATATTTTAACGGCTGCTGCGTTTAAGGACTGTGTCGGGGGGTATTTGCACTTGTACTATTTTATAAGCTACTCAGACTCCAAAAGGCTGTGTGTACTGGTACAATACAGGGACTGTAATGTTGTACTGACCCAGGGTCAGTGCTTTGCCAAGGCCATGTGATGTGAACAGAGAAGACAGATTGCCAAGGTGAGACAATTTCAGTCCCTTCAACAGTGATTGACACTTTTTCTTTCTTTACCAGACTTTGATATTTCAAGCAAGAGTTTTTGTTCATGCAGAACCACAAAAATGGTTGATAAAGGATGTTTGCCCCAAATAACCTGATCTTAAAAGAATAGTCCACCCACAAATGAAAAACCTGTCAATCTTTACTCCATTCATGTCATTCCAAACTTGAATAACTTTATTTCTTCTGCTAAACACAAAATAAGATATTTTGAAGATTGTTGGTAGAGTTTCATTTCCCATTGACTTCCAATAAATGGACAAAATACAATGGAAGTCAATGGGAAAAGAAAACATTTGGGTATCAACTACAAAAACAACATTTTTCAGAATTGTTGATAACTGAAATTCTACTCACTACCAACATCCTTCAAAATATCTTCAACAAAAGAAAGAAAATCATACAGGTTTGGAACGACATTAACTATCCCTTCAAAAGGTATCCCAACTAAAATGTCACAGCCGATATATCGCTTACAAATTACGGTTAATAATTTAACACATTAATTTAGTACAATTAATAAAATGATAATGAAAAACATAAAAGATTTAGTGTTTAGATATGCTCCTGAACCACAAAAGCAAATGATGCTTTTAAACATGCATGAAATGATTTATAATGATAACGGTTAACTAAATATTAACAATACCGACTAAATGAATGAAAATGTTGTACATTGGTACAATTCATTGAGGTGATGTAATTAATTATATGGTTAAATACATTACTATTTAATGTTTTTAAATGGCGACTTTTGAGGTGTCTAGGCCAGTGATCCTCAAATCTGGACCATTCCTGCAGAGTTTAGCTCTAACCCTAATCAAACACACCTGAACATGTTAATCAGATCTTCAAGATCATTAGAAAATCACAGGTTGGTGAGTTTGATCAGGGTTGGAGCTAAACTCTGCAGCAGATTGGACCTCCAGGGAAAGATCTGAGGAACCCTGGTCTAGGCTATTTGTTTTTGTGGCTATTTGTTTTTGTGCATCGTTTCATTCCCCAAAAAATGTTAAGATTGAAATTGCAGGCTGTTGCTTGTTTACTTGTATAGCTGCAATGACCTTACTGAGTGTATTTACCTTGCTGAATAATTCTGATTTCAGAGCATGAATTTAAATCTAAAATTTCAAACAAACAGTGGGTAACAGAAATCCAACTGTCAGGTAAAATGGCACAAAACTTCCCTGCTGACACATTGGCGGCATCCTCAGGTACCTCATTCCCCCTGGTAATGGAATGGTAGCATAGATAAATGAGTATATAAGCATATGGATGAAAGTTGAGCAAGTTAAAGATCATCAATCCCAGGAGGCGAGCTGCATTATTCATGAAAGTACAAAGATAAATACCTACTGCTTTAGGCAATAAACAAAACAATAAACAAATAAATAAACACAATGCGGATGAGTAAAATCATCCTCATGGCGGTGGTTGGCATCATCTGTTTGTTCTGATAAAGCAGTGTTTAGACACGAGACGCTGGTGGAAAATGGCTTTTTTCATGAAAGACTCTGCTGAACGAAGCTCCCTGAACTTCTACAGACCTCAGACCTTTAACAGTGAAACCTTTTCTCTGTTTTGCCGATGTACGTGGATTTGGATTCTCAAAGCGTCTGAAATAACCGCTTTTATAAAGTATCCTGACATCCAATGACATACCTATGGAGAAAATACGACATCCCATAGGGCTCTGCTGTGCAGCTAGGGTCCCTCACATATCCCTTCTCCACAGGGCCCAACCGTCATGTTGGCCGATTTAAAGATCAGAAGCACCCTCCGGTTTCCCTATAGCATACAACTAAGCTGTTGGGCATATATCTTACAGGTTGACATTCCCCACCAGCTCCCAGCAGGATCCACCAACAACAACATGTGTCGCACCATAGGGCTTAAACACAGCATCTCCCAAAAGCAACAAATGAAATGATGACAACAACAACACCTACGACAAGTAATAATTCCTGCTGGCGACAGGCATCCTCCTTAAAGTAGTTTACCTGAAAAAAAAATGTACTGAACATGTATTCACCCTTAGGCCATAAGATGTAGATGAGTTTGTTTCTTCATCAGAACAGATTTGGAGAAATCTAGCAGTGCATCACTTGCTCACCAATGGATCCTCTGCAGTGAATGGGTGCCGTCAGAATGAGAGTCCAAATAGCTGTTTAAAACATCACAATAATTTGCGAGTAATCCACAAAACTCCAGTCCATCAATTAACATCTTGTGAAGAGAAATGTTTCATTTTTGTAATAAATACATCCATCATTGCAGCGTTTGAACTTGTTGCTTCCAGCTAAAGCAAGAGTCCATAATGCATAATAACACTTTCTCCTGTGAATAAGTCCATGCCCTGTTGTCTTCTCGCATCAAAATCCACCAACATCTTTCTATAATATAACTGTTTAGTAAATGGTACTTGATCTGTGCATATTTCTCTCCTGTTTCAGACAAGACAACTTTTCCAGTGGAGAAATCAATATTAGGAGAGAGGACTCTTACTTTAGCCAGAAGCAATGGTTTTGAGTTAAAAACATATTAAAGATTGCTTTTGCTTCACAAGAAGTTAATTGATAAACTGGAATCATGTGGATTACTTGCAGATTATTGGGATGTTTTATCAGCTCTCATTCTGACGGCACCCATTCACTGCCAGATTTGGGGAGTAACTAGTTACATGTAACGTAATTACGTAATTACAAGTTAAATATAACCGTAATCTGTTACAGTTACTGAGAATAAACCATTTAATTAAATTACATTTACTTATGAAAATGTTAACAATTGTTACATCTGATTAGTTTTACACATCTCAGTGTGGTATGGTAATTCCTCAAACCAGGACTGCAAAGCTCTACAGAGAGTCGTGCGCTTAGCTGAACGCATCTCAGGGTCTGCTCTCCCTTCTCTGCAGGACATCTACCTCAAACGCTGCAGAAGCAGAGCTGCTAAAATCATCAAAGACTCAACTCACCCCGGTAACCATCTTTTCTGTTTACTGCCATCTGGCAGGCGCTTCAGGAGCATGATGGCAAAGACTGAGAGACTGAGGAGGAGCTTCTTCCCTCAGGCCATCAGGCTCCTAAACACAAACCCAGTCTCATAAACACTTACAAGACCCATTGTTAACTGTAAATATTCTCATATTCTCAAATATTGCTGCTTTATGTACAATACCCTGAACAACCCGTCTGCACATCCCTCTTATTCACATTACTATTTATTAAGTCCCAGTACACTGTTTTTTTTTGCACATCTTATTGTTTTTTGCACATCTTATTGTTTTGCACATCTTATTGTTTTGCACTTTTTATTTCATAGCACATTTTACTCTTATTTCTTTTTTTTACCATATATATGCTCTTGTGTTGTGTTACTTTATATAATTTTTATTTTTATTATTTTGCACTGTCCACTGAGCGGACCTGATTCGATTACATTTCACTTCTGATTATTCTGATTATATAATTTATTATGTGACAAATAAAGAAACCTTGACCTTGACATATACAGATTAAATTTATTTTTTTCCCAAAATGCATTGACTGTTCTAATATATGAGACACCAATGTTTCAGGAGTTGAGGACACAGAATAGGACATGCTTATTTGATAACTGTTTTATTTCCTTTTTGGGTTCATGTACAGGTGCATCTCAATAAATTTGAATGTCGTGGAGAAGTTCATTTATTTAAAAAGACTTAAACTAACTTCAGTCTGTGTGCATTGAATTTATTTAATACACGAGTTTC
The DNA here is from genome assembly GCA_027564155.1 of Gymnocypris eckloni scoliostomus. Taxonomy (NCBI): domain Eukaryota; kingdom Metazoa; phylum Chordata; class Actinopteri; order Cypriniformes; family Cyprinidae; genus Gymnocypris; species Gymnocypris eckloni. Next base: position 15,392,137 of record CM050435.1, read on the forward strand.
ACAATTTTAGTTGAATTACTGAAATAAATGAACTTTTCCACGACATTCTAATTTATTGAGATGCACCTGTACATGTATTTTATTAACTGTTTTTTCAAGGCATTGTTAGATGCCAGTGTTTCCTGTCATAGCTATGCAAATATTTGATTTCAAAAACAGTATCATAGCTATTAAACTATATATTGTAGTGATTTTATATCTGCATTTAATCTCAGAACAATCTGAAAGTAAAAAGGGGTGCTAAAGTCTGATTTTATGGTGGCTGTGCTGTAAAATGTAATTAGTATAATCTCAGTTCAAGTGATGAAGGATTTTAAATGTTGATAGTAATCAGTGTTGAGTACTAATGTAAAGTTAAACCTGCCTGCTTTAATGTTTCAAAATGATTAACAGTTTAGAAAAATAAGTATAAATGTATATTTAGAAATGTAATCAAAAAGTAATCAAATGTAAGCAGTTAATAAAGTAATTAAAATAATTACACTACTTATTACATTTTGAATTGTGTCACTTGTAATCTGTAATAATTACATTTCCAAAGTCACCTTCCCAGCACTGTTCACTGCAGAGGATTCATTAGTGAGCAAGTGATTTAATTCTACATTTCTCCAAATCTGTTCCTACGGAGAAACAAACACATCCACGTCTTGGATGACCTGAGTGTAATTTGTTGTCAAATGTTCATTTTTTGGGGGTGAATTATTCTTTTAACATTTTATATACTATAAAATGTTCTTTTTAACAATCCTTCTTAGATCTCTTTTGAGATGCAAATATTGTCAGAAACGTTCCTTCAGAATTTGATGTGATTTGCCACATGAGAAGGGAGGGGGATGGAGAAACATTTGTGAAGAAGAGCAGGTTTGTGAACTATTAAAATGAGCATGTCTGCAGATCATCCAGAAGGTTTGTGTTAATTTCTCCTCTGCCCCACCCCGACTCAAAAAATCCAATCAAAGGCTATTGTGAGTCAGCCGAACTCATCTCACCTTGCTGTTTTGTCATAGAGCCCAAGAGATGAAGGGATTCCAATTTAGATTAGTTTTGACCCCTGAGTCGCACATTATTCAGCTTATCTCCATATAATCACATTTCATGCATTGTTAGGAGAACACAGATGTTCACGTTTTATCAGTTTGGTCAACGTTATGGCCGATCAGTTCCGACCGATACAATGTTTGTTCTGAAAATATTAATGTGTAAAAATGATGTTAGTTGTCTAGTTTTTATTAGGGTCTTTAAGCAACGGCTGTAGACGGGACGACCAAAATTATGCTCTCAGTGCATTTAACTCGCTGCTTCCCGGGAATCGCTACTGTATCCTAAACAATACCAGATGACAGATACGTTCATATATAATACATGGTACGTGTTATTGTAACTATCTATAATAGCACTTTTAATTAGTTAAAAATATATAATTTAATAATAATAATTAAAAAACTAATTTTAAAAATTAAATAATAATAATAGTGAAAAACAAGTGATAAGACAATAATACAATAATAATCAACATTTCAAATACATAATAATGTAATAAATCATAATATGTATAATATGTACTTAAAATATAATTAAAATATAATAAAATTAACAATAATGGTTTTATGACAATAACAGCAACTGTAATAACTATTAATAAAAAAGTAAAACAAAACAAACAATCAAATAAATGACAAATAAATATTATTTTTTTTTAGATAACATTTTCATAATATTTATACTTGAATTAAATTGTTATAAAACAAACAATATATGTTTAACAACAATACTAATACTAATGCTAATTATTGTTATTATTAATAAATCATACAAAATAGATATCAAATAACAATAACTAGTATTGCAAATGTTTAATAATATTATTGTTTTTTATAATATTTATAAATGTAATATCATTCAGGTATCAAATGCTCAAGCTGTTCAGTCAATCAATCAATCAATCAATCAATCAATCAATCAATCAATCAATCAATCAATCAATCAATCAATCAATCAATCAATAACATATTGATTAACATAAAAATTGTTCATAATATTTATACTTCTAATTTAATTATTATAAAATAAGCAATACATGTGTAACAACAAAAATAATATAATAATAATAATATGATTATAATAATAATTATTGTTGTTGTCAATGTTATTATTATTATTATTATTAAATTCAACACAATGTGATAATTAATAAAATAATACAATAACTAGTAATGCAAATATATAATAATTGTATTGTTGTTTATAACATTTATAAATGTAATATAATACAATTATTATTATCCTCAAGCTGTTAAATAAATAAATACATTCATGGATTAATAAAACTTATTAATGTTACAAATATACAAGCATAATGTTTATACTTGTAATGCAATTATTATAAAACAAACAATACATTTTTAACAACATCATCATCATAATCAAAAAACAACAACAACAACAACTAATTATTGTTAATATTACTAAATAATACAAAATAGATGGTCTAATATGAAATGTGATCAACAACCCAATTAAATTATTAATAAAATAATAACAATAACTCGCATTGAAAATATATAATAATAATATTTGTATTTATAATATTTATAAAATATAATAATGTATTTACTATTATTAAATGCTTAAGCTGTTCAACAAACAAACAAATAAACAAACAAACATAATATGATGCTCCGGTCTCTAATGTTATTTCTTTAATGTAAGAACTTTTTGCACATTTTATTGAGTGTCAGGAAAAATTGCAAGTCACTTAGAAAGACAATACCACACCATTTCTCCACAATTTACACGTTTGAGGTGTTATTCATGTGTTTAGTACAAATGATGCCGGACAACTAAGTGATTTGAGCAGTAGAATAGTGATGATTGTCTTAGTAACCAACACATGCTTTTCTTGAGGCTGTAACACCAATGAACAACACACGCCATTAACTCGCTGTTGGAGGAAGGGTAGCAGGTGTCCTTGTGTGATAGCGCTTCAGGGACACAAACACATATAAACTAGGATTTTAGGAAATATCCTGGCTTGTTAGATTGAATTGTTAGGTCAGTATTTCATTCTCGCTCTTTCAAAACAAATCTGACATATTTGTGTCGCTCCATGCTCTCAGACGTGAGGTGCCGTGACAATCTATAGTACATTCAAAACTCATTTTCTCAGAAATGGAAGTCACCTTCACAAGCAGTAGACTGTAATGTGCTTGTTAAAGAATCTCCAACTGCTGTCCTCTCCGTCCTGTTGGAATTAAGAAAACAGAAGAAGAATGATTTACAGATGTCTACACCGGTAGACACTGGACTATATATGAAATACTGAAATAAATCAACTCTCTTTGAAAGTATAACATCCATTTTTAATCAAGCTGTTTTTTTAAAGCACAGGAACGTGAAGTCGCTAGAAAATAATGCAGTTTGTCACTTTTTTTCTTATTTTTTTCTGTTGAAAAGAGAGCAAACAATAGAAAGAAGAAGAAGAAACATTGTTTGCCTTGCCATATGTTGTCACATTATCTCTTTCCTGAAAAAATATCCTTTAGTCAATATTTCATCGTGTCACATTCTTTACTTTAGTCCATTTCACTCTGACAGAAATGTCATATAATTTTAGTCCTTTTAGTTGACAACATGATGAAAGAATATGTCAAACTACATTTATCAACAAACATTTTCATCTGTAATTTGGCTTACAAGAATAACACTGCTAGAGTTAGATATTGTATGCAACATATTTATTCATAAGAGAATGTATTTATTATGAATTAGTATTATGATATAAATAATATTATAATATAATAAAATATTTTTTTATGGAATAATATATAGTTTATGAGAATAACACTGCCAGACACACACACACACACACACACACACACACACACACACACACACACACACACATATATATAAATATACATATATATGTTATATATATATATATATGTGATATACAGAATATTTGTGATATAATGTGATTATTAAATTATTAAATAACAGCGTTTTATAATATTTTTAGATTCATAAATTATTTTTATTAATTAATACATTTTCATACAATGCACCCATACATATTACGGGAATGACACTGCTAGACTATTATGTACAAAATATTTGTTTATAGTGGAATATAAGTATTACATAATATAATAACATTTATTTATTATTCAATTTTTTTATAGAATGTTAATGGAAATTTTAAATTTGTACTTTAACAGAATTAATGATTATAATTTTCTGATCATTTCATACTATATGGCTGGATATGACTGGTGTCCGTCCGTGTGGGGTTTTTCTGGCATTTTCTCTTCCTTCAGGCAAAAGGTTTGATCATTCAGCGATGGACTGCTAACACTGCTAGAGAGTAAACCTGCCTGACCCAGAAGAACAAAACAAATCATACTGGTTCCATGTTAGAGTTCTTCCTCTTAATAATTATCAGCATTCTGTTTCAGATGGCCTGGATTTTAAAGTCGAAATATGAACAGGAGTATTTCACTTTGGCCGGTTAATTGATTAACGCTGGCTTTGAAGATAAAACCCACATCATTTTCCTAAAAATGAATCCTGATCAAAAACACACTACACTCAATACAGTCCCTTCCATTATTGTAATTACTTTAGATGTCGTAAGCCAGAAAGCGAGGCACTTGTTAATGAATGGGGTGTTTAGAAAATAGAAGCACTCTACTTTCATATTAGCACTCCATTTTCCATCTCTTCTTTACAGTATCCTCAACTGAACTCGGTTAAAGGCACAAGAAAGAGGACTGTTTGCTGGAGCAGTTATCTGTGTTCAAGCTAAATACATTAGGTAGATAAATTCTGTGCAAGGGGAAGATCTTTTACCCCAAAAGCCATTTCCAAACCTCATGGCTGTAGAATCTCTTTCATAATAGTTGATTGTTGATGCAGAAAGTTTTCATTACGCCCACAGACGCATTAGCGACCAGGCCGCCAGCGAGCTGTCTCTGTTAAAGCCAGAATGGAAATGCGGTAGCGCCACTGCAGTCATTAGTCATTAGATCACAGCTCTTCAAGCAGCGTTAATAAGGAAGTGAAGATAATCATGGCGATGGAAGCTCCTCCAGATGCCTGAAAGACCCGGAATATTCTCTGGCTCGCTCGATCTCTTCAATTAGCCTTTCCGACGTCGCCCTAAACCACTGGACACACAGAGGGTAATTAGAGAGTGGCGGCTGTTATCGGTTATCTGCAGTGTCCGTGAGATAAGACAAAGAAACAAGACGCTGTCATGCCAAAAAACTAATTAACTGTGTTCCTAGAAGGAGCTTTGAAATTAGTCTTGGTGTCAAAACTTTGTGGAGATTAGCTAATCTTGGGCAGCATTCAGGGCCTGGCTAAAATTCAAGGGCTGGGACAAACGGTTTTTGGGTCGACCCGCTCTACCGCAGACTCACTGAATAGGCTACAAGATAGAGGACCTCAGTGGAGCCTCCTTATCACAGGATCTGGACAAAGTTTCTGGCTGTTGCACCCTGATGAACATCCCATTTCCAGTGGCTTAAAAGCTAAATAAAGACATGCATAAGCTATTTAAATAACTATGTTTAAATATTTACTAAATAAATATGTTTAAACTAAATATCTGACTAAATATTTTGTAATAATACAAAATATTTGTCTTTTTGTTTTACTGCTAGTTTTGAGAACTTATTCTAACTATAATTAATATAATTATTTTATTCAATTAAATTACATTTAAGATACAATTTTAACCAAATTAAAGGTATAAAATACTTGCAATTTGATAGGTACAATAAGTTCTCAAAACTGGGTGTGGGATGTAAACAAATACTCCATTATTTCTGTCTGAAAAATTATTGTACATACACACATATATACATATATGGGATGTAAACAAAGACTACTTTGTCTAAATTATTCCATATAATTATTACCTCTCTCTCTCTCTCTCTCTCTCTCTCTATATATATATATATATATAAATGAATATAAAAATGAATTTGTGAATTGATTGCTATATGTTATTGTTGTGATTATTAATAAAATGAAATAAACTTAAATTAAATTAATATATTTTATAAAATAGTGTAATTCACATAATGGTCAGATATTTGCATTTATAAAATTAAATAAATTGGTCTAAAAAACTGCAATCAATTTCCACATACATCTTTACATCCCGTGGTAACTAGGAATTACACAAGCTTCAGTCTGGATCCAACCCTTAAATGATCTGAGTTGACCAAACACCTGAGAAGAGATGCTGCCGACCCCTCAGAGGACCTCAGAGGAAGCCAACCCTCAGGCAGTATACTGAATTAACCAAATTTTGCCATAAGTTAAATATATTAGGTTTCTGCAATATATAAATCTATTTTAGAAACGTAATTTCCTGGGAAGTAGCTTTGCAATGATTGTATCGTAAAAAGCGCTATGCAAATAATCTTGAATTTAATTTAATTTAATCATTAAAAAAAAAACGTATTTCTGTCAAAAACATAAAGCAGCTGGAGTAGCCTAGCATCAAAACAAAAGCAGGAACTGAAATGTCCATCAACTGAATGTGTGCTACATCAGGCTTTTGAAGTTCAGACAGATTCATTAAAATAATCGGAGCCATTGGCTCCTGGTTTGAGACCAGCAGGTTTTACTCAATTTATCCGGCCCCAAACCACCATTTAGTAGGTGAAAACGTGCAGAAAGGTTCCGGACTGGGTGCCAAGACCTGTCAGTGGGCATCAATGTACTAATCACCACCAAGAGAGCGAGTCTGACCTGAAGGACAGTCAATTAAACCAAGGATTTTATCCGTAACACTCGCGCTTGCTGGCTTATCCAAAGTCAACCTCTGCAAATGAGGGTGATGGTTCCCATGGACTGTTTCTCACAGTCTACCACAGGCAAGCAGTTTCATTTGGCGCCTGGCATAATGATTAATCATCTGCTAGATTCGCCACCCGCCTTTCCCAAAATCATTGTACATTTCCCTTACCCTGCCATCTTATGTATCTCTTGATTTGGTTTCATTTGGATTATTAATGAGACCGCCTTTAACAGTCATGCTCCGCTGTTCTGCCATGAATCCCGCTGTACCTGTTCTCATGGCTTTCTTCTGGTTTCTCTGCCTCTGCATTATGTTGCTATCACTGCGCTTCTCTCCCACACTTCTGCTGACACTCTGGGCATCGAGTCTTAATTCATCTTCAGGGTATCCAGAAACAGCCATAAGCCAAATATGATTTTCAGCACATAATAGCCAGTCAGATGCATACATGAATAGCAGTACAGCTTGTTCTGGGATGATTGCACCTCTGTAAATAGAACGGGCATGATTTCAAGCTGCTGCTGCACGAGAATCATGTCAAATATACACTAGCTCTTGAATTAAATTATGCTCTTATGAATTTAAATTTGAAAAAATAAAGATAAAAGACTGTTGAGGTAGGAAAAATGCAACTTAAACTTACTTAAGTTACTAATCTTCGTGTCATTCGGAATCTGTGGGACCGTTTATTTTTTTCTTTCTGTGGAAGACAAAAGAATACATTTAATAATGTGCTGGTCAACTAACTAACTAACTAACTAACTAACTAACTAACTAAAATCTCATAACCTGTACACCATATATTTCAAGTCTTTTGAAGCCATATGAAAGTTTTGAGTAAATTTAAGTTTGTTGAAAATCACTGAATCAGTCTGTTTAATGACTCAATCTGATTCAAGAATGAATCATTCAGACTGGTTCTGTGCACTGAATCAGTGGATTAATTAATACGAAACGATTCAAACAAACAAATATTTCATAAATTGGACATTTAACTCTTTTTAATGACTTCAATTTAAACCTTTATCACATAATGTACAAGCCATCTGAACCATTTTTATGATAATTTTATATAACTTTTTTGTCATTTTATAATTAATTTTCAATATAAGGTAAAGACTAACCAGGATATTCGGCAAAACTTCACTTAAAACAAGATAGATATACACACAAATATAAATATGCTGTTTAAATGTGGGATTGGTTATGTATAAATATATATATATATACAGTATATATTGAGGCTATATGTAGTTGATCAGAAATACAGCAATTCTTTGAAGTACTATTACAAGTTTAAATTTATATTTATGCATTTAGCAGACGCTTTTATTCAGGTTATACATTTAAGTTAAAATAATATTTAATTGTAAAATGTAATTTATTCTTGTGATGGAATTGGTAAAGCTGAATTTTGAAGCAGTCCATACTCTTATGAAAATGAAATTAAATAAATAATAACTAAAATAATATTAAAAATCATGTTGACCCCAAACATTTGACCTCAAAATTAGTGCATGTGAGAAGCAAAATTGCCAATGAAAGGTTTCTATAGCTTATCTACTCATAGGAAATATTCCTTCTCATGTGCATTTATCTTATTTTAAGAATAACAGACATTTTTACAAGCAAAAACATTTTTTAGTTTATTTTCACATGTAGTTGACGGTTATGGTAGAAAACGAGACGAGGAGGGATTGGCGCTACGCCAGAATAACATCTGCCCCTACAGGGCTTTTTGGCAGCCATTATGCATTTAGTGACACGGTACCTGGAAAACCTCTCTCCTCAGATGTACTCTTCATCTCTGTCCAAGCAAGTGTGGCAGGAGGGCCTACACCTGCTTTCCCTCACCCGGCAATGGAGGAAAAAAGGACTAAGGAGTAGAGTGTGCACAAGAGTGCTTGATTTACTGTATGTCAGGCGTGTCGAGCCTCTCCATGCATCAAACGGCCTGAGCCATGGAGGGGTATCAGGATGTTGCATCCACGATGTCTTCCCATTTCCCACAAATCTACAGCATCGACTATATGATCTATCCTTCCTATCCCTCCAAGGGGAACGGCTCCGGGTGAAATATGGCTTTGTGTCAGTGCTGGGGAGGGGAGGCTTATTATACTGTAGGATATAGATAATGCAGCAGTGCATTAGGGAAGAGGAAAAAATCAAAACAGCACATAAACAGGCAGAGCGAAGCAAAATCAGAATATGCCCCATTAGGTAGAGAAAAAAAGAAAGAGTGGTGGAAAAGCAACCAATATTTCATGACATTGATGTTTGTATTGTTAAAGGTCAATAGCATATTAGAGTGTCTATGAGAAAGGCAAGGAAAATCTAGTTTAACGCATGAAAGGTTCTAAGAAATGTGCTCTTTGCATGTATATTCTGGTTTTGAACAGTTTATGCAATTTTCAAGAAAGGTTTCAATTTAATGAATCTAGAAATGCCATGTGATGCAACCATCGAGGAAAAAGTAATAACACACACACACACACACACACACACACACACACACACACACACACACAATGACTTATTGACATAAGACGGCAGGTTGTAACAAGTTAGGGAAAAAATAAAATAGGGAATAAACAATACAAATTTTCAAGCATGAAATTAGTTTTTTAAAATATGTTTGTTGGTTTGTTATTCTTTGGTTGCAACAAATTACTTTGATTTGTTGGAATAAATAATAATGATTAATAAGCAATAAATAAGTTATATTAAAATATTTTGTTGTTGGTTTGTTCTTTGGCTGCAACACATTGCTTTGATTTGGTGGAACAATCAATAATTATTCATAAGCAGTAAATAATTTAGTTAAAATATTTTAGTTAGTTTGTTTGTTTGTTCTTTGGATGCAAAGGAAATGACTTTTGGTGGAACAAACAATAATTATTAATTAAGCAGAAAATCAGTTTTGTTAAAATATTTTTGGTTTATTTTTTGGTTGTGACAGATTACTTTGATTTGGAACAATCAATAACTGAAAAAAGCTCTTAAAAATCAATTGTGTAGATTATATTTTCTTATTAGTAACAAAACATTGTTTTAATAAAAGATAGTTGATCCATTCCCTCCACCATGATAGCAGACTGAACCAAGGGTAATTATCATAGAAGGAACCCCTTGCATACTCACAACAAGACAATCCAGTGGCAAATTTGTGTCTGTTTAATAAAAGTTTATGTTGTATCTCTGGAGGCGGCATGAGAACAAACAAGCATATTTTGCAGCATTATTGTCTATTCTGTGTTGTCTATGGCAGATAGTGAATAATATCACCGGTGCACACTAATAATATTTGTTCTGTGCTGCTGAGTCGCCTCTGTTGAGCGAGGGCGACGGCTGCAGGGCAGAGATAGGGCGGCACTTCTCCATTGTGGGTTGTCAGTTCGCATTACACTGGGATTAAACCTTCATTTGAGTTTATTCCTGATGCACTTTTTCTTGTGAACACCTTCTTTGGATGTTCTGCTTGCCTGTGATTGGTAAGGGGTGGCCAGATAAAATCCTACAATTCCTCAAAACTCCATAAATAGATATAAGTTCACTTTCTGGTGAATATTTGTGCTGAAGTCATCGCAGGGCTCGAGTGCTGTGAGTGGCTGCCAAAATGTTGCTTTGTGGTCACTTGTGTTCCGTGGGGTTTAGCACATTGCTTATGTGGTTGCTAGGGGGTTTGGGACAGCTGAAAGTCCAAAGTTTTGATAGCTGCTAGACCAGTTTTGGAGGTTGCTTGATGTGTTTTAGGCTGATGTGGTGTACTGATGGTCCCTAGAGCGCTCATTGGATGTAAGGCCAGTTTTAGTGGTTGATAGGGTTCTAGGCTGATCTGGTTTTCTAATAGTTCCTAGGGTGTTCTGGTGAATGCTAGACCAGTTTTTGGTAGTTGCTATTCTGGTTTTAAGTGATCTGTTGGTTCCTGGGGTGTTCTAATGGATGTTAGATTAGTTTTGATGGTTGCCTGGGTTCTAGGCTGATATGGTTTTCTAATGGTTCCTAAGGTGTTTTAATGGATGCTAAACCAGTTTTGGTCATTGACAGTGTTATAGGTTGATATGACCTTCTAATGTTTCATCGGGTGTTCTCGACTAGTTTTGGTGGTTCCTTTGGTACTCTGATTGATGTTAAGCTAGACCAGTATTGAAGGTGGAAGAGAGCACATGTTGTTCACTCTCCCCATGACCTGAGACTCAAACCCACAACCTTCAGGTTACAAGTCCACCTCTCTAACCATTAGGCCACGACTGCCCCTCCAGTGGATCCTAGGGTGTTCTGATAGATCAGGGGTGCCCAACCCTGCTCCTGGCGATCGACTGTCCTGCAAAGTTTAGCTCCAACTCTAATCAAACACACCCAAAGCAACCAATTAAGGTCTTCCGCATCGCTTGAAAATTAAAGACTGGTGTGTTTGATTAGAGTTGGAGCTAAACTTTGCAGGACAGTCGATCGCCAGGAGCAGGGTTGGGCACCCCTGTGATAGATGCTAAGCTAAGCATGATTTGAATCATAAATCATGTCCACAGTGCTGACAGTGTCCACTTTAAAAATATATAACTAGATTTATTAATTCTAAATATTTTCAGGGCAAAAAAAAAAAAAACTACAAGTAAGATGTGCTCCTTATGTTCCACTAATTATTATTTGAAAAACTAAACAGACACTGCAACAGTCCTTAATCACAATTTCTTATCTAAAGTCATGTCACGTTATTATTATTATTTTTTATGTATTTACTTTTTTGAAACGAAGTAAACAGGAATGGTGGTAATATATATATATATATATATATATATATGGTTCGGTTTAAAATGTAATATAATTACTGGCTAATATTTCCACCTAATTAAGTATGCAGTTATTTTACTCTATATAATATAATATGTTTATTCTATAACCAGTAATTACATAATTACCCATAACAATTACAGCATGTTGACAGTGTAGCAAAACTGCTTCTTGAAAAATATATTAACAAATATAATTGAATTTTGTTTTCAGTGTCACAAAAGATTTATATTCCAAATTCATTTTTTATGCTTTTTATTAACTAAAAGATCTTTAAGTTTGAATTTTAAAGACATTTTTAAAGTTGATTACTTTCTCATCCATATTTCCCCACAGCCACTTCTTCTTGATCCCAGTCACTTGTAGAAGCTTTGTGTCTCCAGACAGCAAGGATCTGGTGCGATGTTTCTTTAAGCAGTTGACACTATTTGATGACCTTTCGAGTTAATCACCGTAACGATTGAACACATATAACAATGACAGCTTGAGGGTAAAAGGTCAGCGCTATCTGTCGTTCTCAATGTGTTTGTTTAGCGCTCCCCTGTCTGTCTTCAAATAATGGGAGAGAGGAAAGAAACCTGCTCTGATGTTGGCCAATTAAGTCTTGTTTATTTTTCTCCTTTGCCTAATAAACGTCACTGCTATTTAATGGGCTGGAAGTGTAATTAAAATCCAAACCTCCGGGGCGAGGCAAACCTTCCACACGAGATGGCGCAGTATATTACATACCAAGGTCATAGGAATCATGCAGTAAAACATGAATTAAGAGCTTCAACGATGTCATGTTGGTAGATGCTGAAGAGCTGTATTTATAGACTTACATTCAATTGCTTTTTATACGCATAAACAACAGTGGCTGATTCAGGGAGCACCAAAAAGCAGGCAGGGAATAATTGAAAGCAGACTGTTTTACCACAGCACGACTTGCTCGGTGTAAACAAACAAACATGCCTGTTTCAGTACGTTGTTTTCAGATGGTGTGATTTGTGATTTGTTATATGCATCAGTTACAGCACATTTGCTTGAGAATTCGAGCTACGAATCGTAGGGGTTTCAGACCGTCGACCATGACAAATCTCATTAGGGTGAGAAAGGGTTAAGAAAGAGTCTGTGTGAATCCTTAATATTCACTTGACTCAAAAGCCCACAGGGATGTCAGGGTTAATCTCAAAATGTAAGATTAACCTTGAGGAGATGAATTGATTTAAACCTTCAGCTCAGGGATATTCAATTAAAGTTCCAAGAGGTCCAGTCTCTCAGCAAAGGCCTGAACAATCAAAGCTCTCAAAATAACTGTTTCAGGAGGCAGAGTGGTGTGTGACTATGACATTAAATAAGTAACAAGCATTTCAAGCCTTTTCAAGCTTAAAATAATAAATAATAAATGTTAGTTTTTATATAATATTCATATAATAATGTAATAGTAATATATAAAAAAATAATAATTGAATAAAAAGCACACACAACCATCCGCTATGTATGGATGCATATTATTCAGAGTACACAATATTATATTATAATCAGACAGTGCATATATTATTATATTGCATAAATGCTGAAAAATTACTTACAAACAATTTACACTAGTAAATTGCAAGTGAATTCATTACAAAAACACAATGTATTTACAATTTATTCAACAAAATTGCAAGTAACACTCAATTTAATGTGATTTATTTATGTAAAATGATTAAAAAATATATTTTTTCATGTAAAACGTACTCTAATAATCAGTTGTATTATTATTATTTGACTGACTAGGCTATATAATATTGTTTACCTTATATTTTTGTAAAATAAATGTAAATAATAATTTATACTATATAATAAATAATCATATTTTTTCACAAAATAGATTCAAATAATACTTACAATATAATGCAATGCAATGCTAATATATAATTTTATATAGGTAATTCATTAATTAATTAATAATACAATTACAATAAGTTCTCGTTTAGTTCACTATTTTAGTTATCATGACTTAAGAACTCTTGCAGTTATTTATCTTAATTATTTACAACCTTTATCAATATTTTAATTAAATAATGTATCTGTCAACACTAGTTAATGCAACTAACATAAACTGTATTTAGATTTTTAGAAAAAGATTAAGAAAATAATAAATTCTTTAAAATACATTTTAAATAAAAATAAATGTATCAAATGGTATGCATCTCTCACAGAATTATACAACAATGAACTACTCTTTCAGCAGTTCAATCCTCTCCAATCCAATCTGTGGGGTTTAAGGGGTCGATGTCAGTCCCAGCACGAGTTTTAAAGACGCTCGAGGGATTAATACACACGCTCAGCACAGTCTAACTGTCAGCACTTCTCTCCCACTAAATGATAAAATGGTTAGGTAATTTCAGATGGCAACTGACTGGCAAATACCCTGCAAGCTGTACTTGGCTCTGTGGGAGCCTTTGAATTTTCAATTATCTCCACAGACAAGAAAATATATTCTAGAATCTGCTCGCAACAAAACAATACTTTCCTAGGGTAACTAAATTTAACTTTATAGGGTACTTTCTTAGAAATGTATATTAGTCGTCACGGCTGCTGGCCTTAAAAACACCTTTTAATGGTTTATATGTGTTTATGTCTTTAAGCGGGTTTGGAAACGGATGCCAGTAGTTCTGGGTGTAAGGAGCACAGCATAAGTGAATAAGTGCACATGTCTTAATGCACCCCACTGTGTGCTGCCAACACAGCCTCTCAATCCCATCCATCGCTGTCCAACAGACTACTGTCACCACGGCAACAGCAAGTGGAATCATTTGCTTTACACCCATAAAGAACATTTCTAATTGTTCAATCTCCAGCAGGAAAAAAAGAAAAACATGATGCCATTAGCAAATGCCGATCAAACTAAACTAAATGCACTTGTGACCATTTCTAATGTCACAATCTATTTGTCACAGTGTTACAAATACAGTTATTTTGGCTGAACTTTTAATGATTATGAAAGTTGTCATGTGGAAATGCCTATTTTGGGATAATCTATTGAGTTAAATACGTTCTAACTGAAATACTTATAAAAAATGTATAATACAACAGCATTTATAACACACAAAACAACAAAAACATGGTTTATTTACTGAATAAGATTTCTTGAAAGAATTATTAATACTTTTATTCAGAAAGGATGCATTAAGTTCTCTGAAATATACAGCAAAGCCATCATAACTAGACAAGTTTTGTTTGACGAACTTTCACAATTAACAATATGTATAATTTAAACTATCATCGCCTGAACAAGTTTGCAAATGACTAATTACTATTCAAGCCTTTCAGATGTTCATTAAGCACGTCAGGAGTTCGAGATCCTGTCCCACATGTCGCCACACAACCAGCTTTTTCAACACACATGGTGGATATTGTCACAATGAATGATGCTACATCTGCCGGTCTGTTCTAATGAATAAACTCTCACCGAATAAACTTCAACATTTGAGACTTTCACGAACACATGCATTTTTTCACGGTCTCGCAGGGTGCTGTTAAAAGCCCATGAGGCTGGTGTAAATCTGATTGGAGAGGACAGTTTCACACACATGAGTGAGCTACTGATAGCCCTTAAGTGAAGGGTTTGTAGAGTATTTAATGAGAGCGATCCTGGGTATGTGTCTGTTTTAATTAGAGAGGAAAAGGTCAGCCTAGTTCGTGGAACAGAACATGGAGGGAACCGATTGTGTCTCTTTTTAATTTATGCACACCACAGTGTCACTTGCCCTTACAAACACAACAAGAGGTAAAACATCCATAGTCCATCCTGTGTAAACTTACATGAGTTCATGTGTCGCCCAGTTAGTATTGTTAACTAAAGCTATTACCAATTTGTTTTGCATAACCTCCTGTTGTGGTAAAACGAACTGGCCACAACTTTGGTGTTGCTTGTCAAATAGACCCTCATTGTTTTGGATTGTTGTGTCATGACTACTTGTGGTGACTATTTGGACACTGAGGTGCAAATAACTACAAGTAAATATAAATAATGTCTAACATTATTTGTATTTGATATAGTATTTTCAATGCTGCAACAATCTACAGTAGTAATCAATTTTCCTTGTTGATTTTTGGCAAATTTATTGCATGAAACCAATGGGGTCAGTTTGATCCGAACACAAATTTTTTACAGCCTTTCCAAGCAGTGCCGATTCTCGATTTTCAAGGCCCTGAGCAAAACTTTCAATTACTTTCGCAACTGTTTATGTTCACTTAAGATAACTGATTGCATTTAAGTGAAACATTTCTAAGATAGATATTTTGGCATATTTTGTGTTTCTTTTTTGAGCCAACTTAAAATTAAGGCAACCAGCTTCAGCAGATTTTTGAGTTTTCTCAACTTGTTGTTTTAAGTTTATACAGCAAAAAGTTGAGAATCTCCTATAAAAATAAGTTGAGAGAACTCAAAAATCTGCTGAAGCTGGCTGCCTTAAAATTTTAACTTGGCTCAACTTTCTTTTTTTTACAGTGTAGTTGTTCTTTTCTTGCTATGCTTCAATCATGCACACAGAAAGACGCCTCGTGACTGGTGACTTTTATTTTCAAAAATTAAATTGTATTAACCACATGCCTAGTCATCATATCTTTTTGAGAGCAAGTGAGTGCTGCATGGTCTCATTTAGTAATCAATTTCCTAGTATATTTTGTTAAAATGGAATCATGCAAAGTTTGGCAAATCCAGCAAATAGTAGCAATATTACAAGATCTTAATGAAATTAAGTTGATGTATCACAAATTTTACTTTGAAAGAGTACAGGAGGATTTAAGATAAATAGCAACATTTTTGATGAAGACTAAAACTACTAAATAAAGACATACAAATATTGAAATAATAAAAAAATAATAATCTGAACACCAAAACTAAATAAATTTTAAATAAAAATTAAAAACCACAACCAAATGACCAACAAAAAATAGTGATATTTCAAAACTCTCATAACTCATAGACAAACAACAGCTTTCTGTGAGTTGTAACATTAGCTGTGCTGGCTCTTATGAAAAAACTGAGCCGATCAGTAAATACTGTCTACTTGAAAACGCAAGGTTAATTGCCACGCTCAGCCGAAGGCCACCCCTACGACATTGTGATGGAGCTCACAATAGCCTGTTTCTCTAATTAAAGTGAAAAAATGCAGAAAGGCGGAGACAATATGTCCCTCACCTTGCAATTAATAACTGAGGAATGATTGCTCTGTCAAGGGAAAGGGAAAGGAATGAAGTTAAGGGAATCCATTATTTACATCCTCGTTTTATCCACCAAATACCTTGGACTGACTCTGTCATTAATTTGAAGTTTACCCACAGTCATTTAGGGTCTTTAGGATCACAGTGTGATTTTCCATGAAGACAAGTAGACATTCATCAGGATTTAATGCTAGTATTTTTCATGTTCTCATTCTTAGCGAGTGTGTTTGGATAGTTAATCCAAAAACGAACATTTTGTCATCATTTACTCACCCTCATATCGTTGCAACCCAGTATTATGCACATTGTTTTGTGAAATACAAAAGTGGACTGTTAAAATTAAATGTTACCAAATAGCTGTACTTAATAATAATCCTGTTGTGCTGAACGGGAATGCTAACTGTTAGCAACCGCATGCTAACATGGCCAACTAGGTCAGCTCATTTATCTTAAACATCTCTTAACACGTCCAGACATGTGCTTCAAACTCTTGTGCATGAATAAGTTCATCAGCAACTAATCAGTGCCACCCAGGCATAATCCAACAAGCACTTTGCCTCAGAGACAAACTTCCTGTCATGTCCCGTTAGTGGCCACCTCTGGAATGACCATTAATACCTGCTGGATCGCAGGCTGTGAGGTCTGAACAATCTGACTTGACATCTATCAACACCAGAACGTCATGCCACGGACCATCTGTCAAGCTACAAAAAGATCAGCACAATCAGACCTAATCTTAACATCCAAGGGGTGTTAGTATATGGTCCTCTAAACAACATTGCCAAGGAAAAATATGACCCATTAGGTCTGTGTAAATAACCACAATGGTTAAAGACCAGATTGAGGGAGCTTTTCATCATGCAGTAATGCTATGAATATAGCGGGTATGATGCCTTACGGTGAACATGGTTATTTTATGAGCTTTGCAATCATTGACTTCCCTCTGTAGCTTCTGTTTACTGCCCCAAAGGAAGATAACGCATCTCCATAAAGAGGACAATAAAGATCTCACTACTGTGGCCAAAGTGGCGGTGATATGTTGTAGAATGGCTGTTGTTAGCACGTTTATTGTTTCGCAAGGAAATACTGTCTCAGCCACAAGCAGTCAATATCCCATCATGCACTGAAGCCCTGAACAATTGTCAGCTTTGTGTTCGGAACATGTGCGCTTTGGTCATTATAATTTCTAAATTGTCAGTAACATGTTGAAGAAAGTCATTTTATTAAATATTTACACTTGCATTTCTGCAGTTGGAAGTGATTTGCATTTAACGACGGGGAGAGCAGGGGCGAAAGTACCACTTTTCAGAAAAACTTAATTTTAAAAGATAATATTTTAGACAGAGATTTATTTTTGCTGTGGTCAATAACTCACAAGTGTGGTCTATCAATACCAAGTGGTATTTTTTACAAATGTAAAATGACTTCGGTATAATTTAACTTTGATCATAAGTTGTACATTGTTACTTTTAACCATCTGCTGGGACGAAGGTAACACACAGGTGGGTCAAAAGTAACAATAATACAAGCTATATTTTTTGTGCTACTTTTGTTTTTGTTTTTTTATTAAATATACCTGACTATGACTTTGTTAATATGTAACTGTAAAGATATTTTTTCCTTTATCTTAAATATTAAATGGCATTTTTACATTTACAGTTTCATTAAAAATAACTGGACAGTACAAACTTTATTGGCAATGTCAATTCATTTTATAAAACAATTTTTTTCAACAGTAAGATAGTATATGATCCAAGAAACAAACAAAAACAGCCAAGAAACACCATGTATCAGTGGCAGCAGAAACAAATGTTAGACTGAGTCTTTGAGAAACCATGGCATATTCTCAGAAGACAGTGAAAAACTTTGAAACAACACTATGCGATCCGGAAGAGTCAAGTGGTAAAACGAGGTCCATTTGGATGGAAACCTGACTAATTTTAATAGGCGTTAAAAGATAAACAGTACAAACAAACAGGAACATAACAAAAGGCATTTGCCTACTCATTGTCACAGTTGTGACAGATATAATGTTCTGCACCCTCAGTGCATGCTTCATGTGACCAGAGCTGGCAAAGAGACTGCACCCACACTTCCCCTGGCAAGGATAAGTTGAATGTTTCCCCACACACAAGACATTCCTCATCCTTGTTCTGGGAAGCTGTGGGTGCAGTGTTTTCGATAGTGAGGAGCATTTTCTTTGGAGCGGGCGGTTTCTTCTGGATCGCTTTTTCTTTTGCTCCTCCTCCAGAGCTGCCCTCACTGGAGAGTCCGTGAGGATCGCCGTTGACCTGCAACATTCAAAGTAAGAAAAATTGTTGTCAAAATGTGTGTAAATTTACAGGCAATTATTGCTCAACTTCTGTCCACATGGTAGCAGCATGTATAAAGAAATTACTCAGGACAAATCAAAAACCAAATGCCACTCACCTCCTTTTGCCTTTTCGTTTTGTGTCCTTTATCGGACCAGCCTTAGGAAAGGGACATACAGCTTCTGGATTGAATGCCTGGACAAAAGTCCTGGAACTCGAGCTTAGACTAATGTGCCTGTCGGGCCCCCCTGTGACATCAAGAAAACATATTTCCCCATCTTCAGGTGGGACAGCTTAATCAGCAGACACAAACAATATTATCAATATCGTGCACAATTCTATTTTAGTTATTATTTTACTAAAATCCTTCGGGATTAACCAAGTTCTGTCTTATTTTATCTTACCTGAACAGACAGTTGGGTGGACTACATCCCTGGTTGAACTACCTGGGTATTCTGGCAGCACCCCTCCCTCAAACAGGCTCTGGGTGAGTGGCTGTATGTTGGAATGTGTTGTGGGACCACACGGTACCAGAGCGGTCGGTCACATAGACAGGAGAAAAGTCTTGCTCCTCAAAGATATTTGGGTTAAAGGGGCAGATGTCAGTGCACACAAATCCAGACGTTATGTTGCTGGATGTCGCTGCTCGTGGCAGAGCTGTGGCCACTAGGCTTGGAATATCATAGATGGTCAAAGTTTTTCCAGGGTGTGTTCTCATCCAGTGATCTGCTGCCGTGTTTATATATCGCTTCAGTGGGCCGAAGACACTCCTGTCAAGTGGCTGGAGATGATGGGAGCAGTGGGGTGGGAACGATATTAGGACTATGCCGTTTGACCAACAAAAGTCACAGATAGGTCTGACCAATGATTGTCTAGGAGGAGAAGCACTTTCGACTCCAGGGTCACATGGGTGTGTCTGACAAAGTGCTGGAGAAAGGCCAGAAAGTCTGTATCCTGTATCCAGCCTGAGCTATTTGCAGAACCAGCAGAGCCAATGGGACCATTTCTCACAAAGTGGTCCTGGAACTTTTCATGGGAAAGATTAAGTACAGGGCAATGCAATTGCCTTGTGCATTTACTGCAAGGGCAATGGTGACCGATGTCCCCCTCTCCCCAGAGGTCACTGAACCGACCTGGTGCTTCCCCTTGGTGGCGATAATTTTATCTGGCACTTGGACTGTCGTGGTACCCGAAAAGTAATTATAAACTTTGATAAGCTTTTATAAAAATGTGTAGGTGTTTATTCTTAGCTTTGTGTGTGTGTGTGTGTGTGTATGTATAGTTACATATGTATTTACATTATTTTGTATTATCTCAATATCTGTATTTATTGATTAATTTATTTGAATATGTATTTATTATAGCTAGGTGTGTGTGTCTTGTTTTTATATAATTACATATTTATTCACCTCATAGTTTCATAATCTGTATATATTTATCTGTATAGGCTACAATATGTATGTATTATCGAGGTCTATATTTTATACCTGTTATTAAATTTTATATAGCAATGAGTTTGTCTTGTGTATTTTAAACCACTGAATCACTCTAGCTTTTTAGGTTTAATGATTTGTAAACTTTACCTGTTTCATCCACGTTCCAAATGTCCTTTGCTTCAAAAAGATAGCGGGCAAGAACTGTCTGCAGGTTGTTATAAAAAGCAGTCACATTTGCTTTATTGAAGCTGGTGCAACGGGACATGCTGGTGGCTTGAGGTCGGCGAATAGACAATGTATTGTTGCGTTCAAGGAAGGAGGTGAGCCAGTCCTTTCCTGCCATCTTGGCGGCATCCCATCCATCTGGATATTTGCAGCCGTATCTGCTGGCCTATTCGTATGCGAATTTGCGCACCTAAAACATAAAAAAAATGTTTAGAGGGAGATTGTTTTTGACATGATTAAGATAAAATAAGACTTTACTGATCCTGCACTAGAGATTTGTATATGGTGCAGACAGTGGAAAATGAATCATAATTTAGAAAGATAGGACAAAAATATTAATACAAAATAAAATTAAGATTAAAAATATATATTTAAAGAATATACAAATCTCACATTTTGATAAGCATTTAAAATTGTTTTAGTATAAGCAGTGTGAGTGAGCTGCATGTTGAGTGTTTTTTTTTTTTTTTTTTACTACACTGACCTCCTTACGAGACAGGCCAAAATAAATATCAGCTGCCCTCTTAATATAAGCCTGCAGCTTCCTCTTTTGGTCCACAGAGAATACTTTAGAATCTGATCTGTACCCTGGTGGTCTGGTCTTCTCCCTACTGGTCTCTGCCCTCCTCCTGCAGTATCTGAGCAAAGTGACATGGCATATGCCATGCGACTTACCAGCTGCCATGAGACTGATGTTTCTGGGGCAGTCGTGGAGCAGTTGTGGCCTAATGGATAAAGCGTTGGACTTGTAATCTGAGGTTGTGGGTTCGAATCTCGGCTCCGGCAGGAATTGTCCACGACTGAGGTGAGACGCTTGAGCAAGGCACTGAACCCCCAACTGCTCCCGGACGCCGCAGCATTGGCTGCCCACTGCTTCAGGTGTGTGTGCACTTGGATGGTTTAAATGCAGAGAACACATTTCACTGCTGGTTGTGCTCTGTATAATTGTGTATGTGACAAATAAACAATTCTTCATCTGACAGATGTTATTATCTTCCAATATTATACCCTGTCCGATGCCCCTGTTTGCAGGTCTCATGGATCTGAGTGTATGTAGATTTTTTTATTTATTTGTGGATAATTTTGGCAAAACTGAGGTGCATATGAAAAAATCAATAAGGCCTGACAATCACTCAGTTCCAAACAGAAATACTAAACCAGTACTAATTGAAGAAAAGATTGAATCGAATATTTGTTAATAATATAGTATAACAAAAATGGTAAACAATTATGTTGGCCAGAAAACCACAGGTGTTACAAAGTGTGGGGGGCACAAAAGTTGTTACACCCTTGTGTAAACAAAGTGAGTATATATAATGTTTTAGTTTTTTAATAAGACATTTTTTTATAAAAATCCTAAACAAAATAAAAAAAAACATCGAAACAAATATAACTTATAATAACCTTGGCAGAAATGTAAATATCATGGTCTTTATAGCAAGCAAATTAGTTTGCATATTTGCGAATGCATTTGCTTGTCACTCAACAAGAGGGGTGAGCTTTCAGCGGGCGGGCAGATCAAAAGAAACCGCTCTTGGTTGTGTGGGTCTACATCCTCCTTTCATCTCGGCACTGTGTAGCCCTCAAACTGCCTGCTAGTGATGAGACCCTCTTCACAGTCTTGTCATTTTCCTCGCTCGTCTCGCTCAAGGTCAGAGGAATGGATTATTTATTGATCCAGAAAGATGCCACACCATGCCATGTGCCTGAAGGATCAGTGTTTCAATTACACACCCACACCCTTTGCACATGGTTTGTGTCTGCTGGCAACTGTATATGGTGTCTTCAGGCATACAAGAGACAGGGGATGCATGTCAAATCTTGGAGGTCTCTGATGTTAGAGAGATTTATCTACAGCTCATGTGAGAGTGGGGGTGGTGATTGTATTTTTGGTAAGGATATGGGATGTTTTAATGTAAACCTTAATGTTTGAAAACCATAAAGCGGTGAGTCCCAAAACATGGTGGATGGCGCCATATTGAAATACCTGTGTATGTTGTGATTGGGATACTGGGGACAGTCATGAAAACTAAAATAATAAATCAGAAGTTAATAAATGTATTAAGATACATTTTAAGAAGTTTGAAATAATGTCCCTGCAATATTTCGAAATCTGCTCATTCTTGAAAAACAAGTTTTACATTTTTGTCTTTATATTCTAGTCTGGTTGTGTGGAAAATTACAGATCTCTGGATTCTTTGTAAGTGGGAAACCTTGAAAAATCGGCAGTGTACCAAATACTTATTTGCCCCACTGTGGGCAGTGGGGCAAATAAGTATTTGGTACACTACCGATTCTTTATATATATTTAAACAAATTCACACAACAGAACTAGGCTAAGCTAGCCATACAAACTGTGATCTCTTAGCTTGGATCAGCATGGAAATTGCTGGTCCAATGCGCAATTCCTTACAAAGTAAGGAACATAACCAAAAGAAGACTGTTTTAGTTGGAGATGCCATCAATAATATTTCTCACAGAAATGAGGGATGATCAATTTCAGTAACTTAAGTTAGATGTACAATCTCGAGTGTCATTTCATTGGTTATTTGAAAGGATTTGGTATGAATCCAAGCTCTGGGTTGTCTGGAATTCATCATAAGTTGTTTTTTCCAGCAGGGCTGAAAACAATATCCCAGAATGTGCTTGACAACACCTGAAGCTGTGAAGAGGAAACACTTAATGGCTGTCAACGCCCTGGAGTTTCGGCAGTTGTTTTTCAGCATTGTATCTATGGTTTGCCCTTGGTCAAAATCAACATTGACTGAACGATTAATTCTCATAGCATGTGTCCTTGCTTTCCCATCCTTCCTCTCAGGTGAGATTAATAAGTGTCCAGTGTGTTTTAATGAGGAACTCTGTTGCTAAAAGTCCTCTTACAATCTCATTAACCTGTCTGCGAGGACACAGAATGAGAGCCATTCACTCTCCAACCTTTCATTTCAAACATGTTACTTGTTGAATTTTTTATAATCAGCAACTGTAATATGATCTGGATTCATGTAATTACTTTCCTTCATGGCAGAGGACCAGCAATAGCCAACAAGAAGCTACACTTGATATACCCTTATCAGAATGGTTTGAAATGATTAAATGTGTTACATTAAAAGGTTTTACTTTTTCAGTCATAATCTAAGAACATTTCAATTCAAAAGGTTGATTATAGCATAGAGGGTAAAGGACTGGGCTTGTAATCCAAAGACTTAAAGAAAAGTTGACAAGGTCCTTTGTTCATCCTTATTGATCAAGGAGCTTAAGCTAAAGTTGCTTTCAATACAAAATGTCTAGTTAAATGATGATTAAGTAAAACGGTCTGTCAGCAGAATGAAAACCAACAACATCATTTTCAGAATGAAAGGTATTCAGAATGAAAAGCAACAATATGTAGCAGTAACACCATCAATTATTTTTTTGGGAAAACCAAGTTACAACTACTTGCCTAAGTTCACTATTTGTGAGGGAATTGTCCAAGTTGACGTTGATCATTACTGATCGTATCTACAGTATTTTATATAAAGTCATAAGTAAATACAATCTCTTTTTTAACCAAATCAGATTTCCATAGAGTTCCCCATATGAGGAACCACTATTTATAAGCTATGTACCAAAGGAAGGCCTTTACTGTCTGCTGTTAGATTATGTGCCTCGGCCATCCAACACCAACTGATTTAAACTGAGTTTAAAATTAAGAATTGAAGGTAATTCATTTAGCTTCCTTGGCTAGAGTGCAGAAACCCCATTTTACAGCAGTCTTAGTAATCAGATTTTCAGTTAAAGTGACAGGCCATTCATTTCCAGATGTGATTGAATTTGACACGTATATGGGGTGAATTGCCTGTGAAAGGGAATGTTTAACTTTACTGGCTCCATATCAGGGTCATAAAACTGTATAGCACACGATGAAGAAGATATATGAAACATCTACATCTTGATTAAATAAATGTATGCCAAAAGCACTAACCACTGTTCTTGATACTCTTTGTAAAAAAAGTATAATTGGATGCTGTCTCATCATGGCATATATAACAAATACAAAGTTTAATAGCTATAAGGATGGACTTAATCATTGTTATACCCAAAAATGTGAATACATATATTTTTACAAATATTATAAATTACTGTTTTACTATACTATAAACATATATTGATAACACTTTAATAAGGCGTCACTTGTTAACATTAATGTTAAAATTAACATGAACGATCAATGATCAACACATTTATTACAGTATTTATTAATTTTTGTTAATGTTAGTTAACAAAATTCATTTTTTCATTGTTAGTTCATGTTAATTCACAGTGCATTAACTAATGTTAACAAGCACATCTTTTTTATTTTAATGATGCATTAGTAAATGCTGAAATTAACATTAACTAATAAATGCTGTAGAAGTATAGTTCAATCCAAGTTCATGTTAATGATGAACTAATTAGTTAACTACTGATGTAGTTAACGAATGTTAACCAATGAACCTTATTGTAAAGTGTTACCCATATATTATATTTTTAAAAGTACAATTCTTCATAAAAGGGAAAGTTCAACTAAACATTTTAATTGCTGGAATGCACTTTCTTGTGAACGTGAAGTTAGCAGAAGCGTCTCAGGTTACGTGATGTAACCATGGTTCCCCAGTGGGGAACGAGACACTGCGTCCCCTAGGGGTCGCTACGGGAACGCCCTCAGCGTGACTCGGTCTGAAGATACATATGAAAAACACCACCTGTTGGCGGCGACAGCCCATGGCGTCACTACCGGCGTACCACAATATAAGTGCCGCCGGGAGGATACATCATCAGCTTCTTCGTCTGAAGCTTGCGTCCGAAGCATGGCTCAAAGCCCAGGGGCGCGGTGTCTCGTTCCCCACTCGGGGAACCATGGTTATACGTAACCTGAGACGTTCCCCTTCATGGGAACTCGAACTGCGTCCCCTAGGGGTCGCTACGGGAACGTTATACCCACTTCACCATGCTGAGGGAATGCAAGCCAATTTCGCAAAAGGCGAGCACTAAGCCAACTATACCCGGCTTAAGGAAGTTTCCCGGGACGGCTGATGGCTGTCAGTGATATTATCCCCTTGACCAAAGGCCGAGCTGCGTACTCTAGTACTTACCTGTTAGGCGCCGGGATTACGGGCCTAGGGGTGAAACTCAAGGTCTTGGAATCAGAAAAGATTCCTTCAAGGGGATATGGCCAGGCACCTGGCTCACCAGGTCCTGGCCGATCACTCAGGGGTTACCACCTGCTCTCCCAAGCTTACTGAGGAACTGTCTCAACAGACCTCTTGGTAGTGTACACCCCTTTCCCTTTTTTGGACCCAACATATATGGGACAGGGGAGGCGGGGCCCAAGGCACAAACCGGGGCTTTAACCAGCTCAAAAGGGCCGCAAGCAGTGCGTAACCCTACCCTTACGGGATTTTTAGAAAGAACGCAGAATCTTTAATGTGCGGACTTACCACTAAGTGGATTTTAGAAAAGTGCCCAAAGTCTTGCGTGTGCACTTATTAGAACGTTCTATGCCTTGGGCGGAGAACTACTCATTCCTCGGAGTGAGAGGGAACTCAGCGCTCAGAAGGGGCGGCACGCTCATAGATGACCCTCTGGTTGGGGAGCAATGCTGGCTCGACCAACAGGCGGCGACCTATCACAGAGCTCTGGGGGCGGAGAAACTCGGACGCTCAGACGGGAGCGCATGCTCATAGGTGACCCTCTGGTTGAGGGAGCAGTGCTAGCTCTACCGGCGGCGAGCTCTGGAGGCGGAGAACTCATTCCTCGGAATGAGAGGAACTCAGCTACCAATGAGGAGCTCTAGGCGGAGAACTCACTCCTCAGAGTGAGACCTATGCTCTGGAGTGGAGAACTCATTCCTCAGAATGAGAAGGCACTCCGCCGCTCAGAAGGGGCGGCAAGCCCCATCATGAGCTCTGGAGGCGGGGAACTCATTCCTCAGAATGAGAGGGAAACTCCCGCTCAGCAGGGGCGGCATGCTCATAGATAACCCTCTATAGTGAGGGGAGCAATGCTAGCTCGACCAGCAGGAGAGGCGATTATCATAGAGCTCTGAGGGCGGAGAACTCATTCCTCAGAATGAGAAGACACTCCCGCCCGCTCAGAGGGAGCGTCGAGCCCAACCATGAGCTCTGGAGGCGGGGAACTCATTCCTCAGAATGAGAGGAACTCCGCCGCTCAGAAGGGAGCGGCATGCTCATAGGTGGCCCTCTGGGTGAGGGAGCAATGCTGGCTCTACCAACAGCGAGCTCTGGGAGGCGGAACACTCATTCCTCGGAATGAGTGGACATTCAGACGCTCGAAGGGGCGGCATACTCATAGGTAATGCTGGCTCTACCTATAACGAGCTCTGGAGGCGGAGAACTCATTCCTCAGAATGAGAAGGAACTCAGGACGCTCAGCAGGAGCGGCATGCTCATAGATAACCCTCTATAGTGAGGGGAGCAATGCTAGCTCGACCCGCAAGGAGGCGACCTATCACAGAGCTCTGAGGCGGAGAACTCATTCCTCAGAATGAGTGGGAACTCAGGCACGCTCGCAGGGAGCGGCATGCTCAAAGGTGACCCTCTAACGAGGGTAGCAATGCTAGCTCTACCTATAACGAGCTCTGGAGAGTGGAGAACTCATTCCTCAGAATGAAAAGACACTCAGCCGCTCAGAAGGAGCGGCATACTCATAGGTAACCCTCTTATCGTGAGGGAGTAATGCTGGCTCTACCCTTGCAGTGGTGACCAGAATGACTGAAGATCCAGGAGGATCCGCAGAAACCTCCGAGGGGACTCACGTCCAGACCATCAGTAAGGCAGTTCGAGAATACAGAACCTGCCTGAAGTCATCATAAGTCCACCTGACTGCAGTTCTAGTTGGGAACTCATTCCTCAGAATGAGAGCCTATAATGCTACCTATATCGAGCTCTGGAGGCGGAGAACTCATTCCTCAGAATGAGAAGGAACTCAGGCAGCTCAGCAGGAGCGGCATGCTCATAGATAACCCTCTATAGTGAGGGGAGCAATGCTAGCTCGACCAGCACGGAGGCGACCTATCACAGAGCTCTGAGGCGGAGAACTCATTCCTCAGAATGAGTGGGAACTCAGGACGCTCCGCAGGGAGCGGCATGCTCAAAGGTGACCCTCTAACGAGGGGAGCAATGCTGGCTCTACCTATAACGAGCTCTGGAGTGGAGAACTCATTCCTCAGAATGAAAAGACACTCAAGCCGCTCAGAAGGGAGCGGCATACTCATAGGTAACCCTCTTATCGTGAGGGAGTAATACTGGCTCTACCCTTGCAGTGGTGACCAGAATGACTGAAGATCCAGGAGGATCCAGAAACCTCCGAGGGGACTCACGTCCAGACCATCAGTAAGGCAGTTCGAGAATACAGAACCTGCCTGAAGTCATCATAAGTCCACCTGACTGCAGTTCTTAGTTGGGAACTCATTCCTCAGAATGAGAGCCTATAATGCTACCTATATCGCTCTGGAGGCGGAGAACTCATTCCTCAGAATGAGAAGGAACTCAGGACGCTCAGCAGGGAGCGGCATGCTCATAGATAACCCTCTATAGTGAGGGGAGCAATGCTAGCTCGACCAGCACGGAGGCGACCTATCACAGAGCTCTGAGGAGGCGGAGAACTCATTCCTCAGAATGAGAGGGAACTCCGCCGCTCACAAGGGAGCGCCTCTGGGCAGGAAACTTCCACCTAACCTCGGTCGGTGGAGTTTACGGTGGTTACAGGGAATTAGAGAGGAATGAGAGGGCTTGCTCTCTCTGACCCACGCCTCTGTCTCACCCTAGCCGCAGGAGGGGGAGGGGCATGAGTCGCGAGACTAGCCTTCTAAGCCCATCTCTGATCCTCAGACCGAGATGGGTTAGGACCCCTGGTTGTTCGGGCTCAGACCTGGACCTTATCCAGGACTTTTAGCAGGTCAGTCTGGTACGCCTTCGTGTGCAACGAAGCGACGGTCTGACCTGCTGCTGCTCTCTGCCATTTAAGCGAGATTCAGGGGCTTAGATGGCCAGGAGGGAGCCTTGAGAGAGGATGTCTCGCCATAGAGAGATAAGCTAGTTATCATCTCTTGCACAGGGGGCATCCCCTCATAGCCATTTTCACGCATCCCCTCAGTGTCAGCATAACTAGTATGCTGAAACCTATGAATACGAGAAAAAAAAACTAGCTTTCCTCCTTCTCAACCTCCACATCGAGATTTATGAAGAAAGGAAGGCTCACTCGAGCTGGGGTTATTTAAATTTATTTTTATAATCCATAACCTCCAAAACTCGTTCATATGCAGCGGAGCACTAGCTGCTGCATCTAATGATGTCAGAAAGATCGCATCATCATAATCCAGCAGCTCACTCTCGTTCTCGGCCGGCCGCGCGAAAGGGGCGGTCCCTTTCCAGCTGCCACCACCACCAACTGCGAACCCCACGATTTCATTCGCCTCCGTGCCTCGGCAAGCGGTGGGTCTTGAATCGCGGGAAGCAGGCGGCTGCCCTCTTTCCTCGAAAGAGGGACAGGCGAGCTGAGCTTCCTCACAGAGAGCCGCTCACAATGCACGCAAACCGCCCCTCAAGGACATCGCGTGCGTGCTCCATGCCCAAACAAAGACGCAACAGTCGTGTGTGTCATCGGGTGTCAAATAACGAGGACACGGATCCACACACTTCCTAAACGCCTTGCTAGTGCTCGCCATAGTAGAGTTAGAAAACTGTACTCTTACCAGATTCACTCTGCACGCTTCAAACAAACCAGTCAGTGAAGGCGAAAAAGCTGATGATGTATCCTCCGGCGGCACTTATATTGTGATGCGCCGGTAGTGGCGTCATGGGCTGTCGCCCAACAGGTGGTGTTTTTCATATGTATCTTCAGACCGAGTCACGCTGAGGGCGTTCCCGTAGCGACCCTAGACGCAGTTCGAGTTCCCATGAAGGGAACTAGAGATTACAGTCCATAAAGATTGAAATATGGATATTGTTCTTACAAAAAGCATCAATTCATTTCAGGAGGCCTTTATTAACCATATATAAAGCTTGGAAGAGCCAGGATATTTTTTTATGTAACTCTGATTGTATTCGTCTGAAAGAAGAAAGTCATATACATCTAGGATGGCTTGAAGAAAAAAGCTTCGTTCGTCTTCGAAAAACAAATTAAGATATTTTAGATGAAAACCGGGAGGCTTGTGACTGTCCCGTTGACTGCTAATTCTCACTGTCAAGGCACAGAAAAGTATGAAAAGCATCGTAGTCCATCTGCCATCAGTGGTTCAATCGGAATTTTATGATGCGAAGAGAATACATTTTGTATGCAAATAAAATAAAAATAATGATACATTTTTCAACAATTCGTGTCCTCTCTGTCTCTCCGCATGACCATAGTGCCATTTTAGAGATTATCCACTAAACGTAAACACAAGGACATGTTTTCTACAGTGGAGTAACCCTTTAAAATAAATGTATATCTTCTTTCCAACTTTAGTCCAACTTTAGTTTTGTTCAAATATGTATACTGTTTTTCAAAGAAATAATAATTTTGTCAAACTACTGCCAAAACTTTCTTAATCATGATATCAGGAGAGACATACCACCATTTCTGACTTTATGACCTGAAAATATAACAAAATGAATCTTATGTAAATTCAAACCACACTCCTCACTGAAGAGGTGTACTTCAAGTAATTGCATTTTTGTATGTATTTTTAAATAAATCAATAGATAGGACAAAAGTGACATCACCCAGCCCTACAAAGCAATGCTTTCCCCATGTGTAGCCATGAGGTTGCTGCTATCCATGTAAGCGCCTATTGCAAATGGTACTTTTGCAGATGGTTGAGGGAATCATGGACTCAATACACATACACTTGAGACATGAGCTTGCTTAATGATGACTCCCAGACCCAGTTTGCCCACCTGATACCTAGCCCCTTCTGAATGTCCCGTCTCATGACTAATACATAACTTCCTGAGTAGCAAATGGTTGCACCATTTTTTGAGAAGTCAGCAACCTGCTAAGGGCAATTAAACGGAAAGGGAATAAAGCTCCCCTGTGCTTGAGAGGTTACTGGTTCAACTAAAAAAAAACACCTACGCAGAACAATATCTGTACAAATGCACAACCCAAATAAGCAACAGAGGAGCGGAGGCCACAGTTTGAATTAATTCAAGGCCATGCAAGTGTGTGCTGTTTCCAAGAAGGCCAGCACCATTGCGGTGCATGTGATGAAAGCGGGCGGCTACGAAAGAGTGCCGACTTTTTGAGTCATGACTCTCATTTCCGCCTGGACTTGGAGCCAATTTGCGAGAATTTCCTGAAACGACCCCAACGAATCTTTGCCCTCCTTCACTCTGATCATTTTCTTACTGGATTTTTCTGTTTTATAGACTATAAACCTCAACCCTTCGTTACGCATTCAGTGCACAATGGACTGCATGACATAAATTATTCAGAATGGCCTGCTGTATGCTGTCAGCAAATCCCAAACTGAGATGCCGTTAAGCGATTTCAGGCTGAGCTGGATCTATTTCTAGGTGTGCAATTCACCACAAAGTGAAAAAATATCCTTCCCTCAAGATGAATGCAAACAAATGCATAAACCATTTTCAAACGAACACAAAGAAAGACATCAGAGTTAAAGGAACAGCCATCATCTATTCACCAACATTTCACTCATACTCTGTGGTTTTGTGGGGCATGAAATGAAATATATTTAGTAGAATTCCCAAATTGCTCTTTTGCATACAACCATAAATGTAGAGCGAAAAATACTGTTTACATGAAAAACATTACATACATTGATTTGAATGCACCTCTTCTTTGATTAGCATGTTTTAACTTAAGTTTTCAAATTATTTTAGATATTTTTGGGACCTAAAGTAAAAAATGTTAGGATGACACAAGTGACCTGATATAATAATGATTAAGCAAGTATTTTGGCATAATCTTTGATTATTATTTAAAAGAGAGAGAGGAGGGGGTTCTCTGCTTTTTAATATTTGTCTACCAAATCAAGGCCATGTGATATGCCTTGAACATAAAACAAGAAATTATGTCATAGAGGATCCCGCAAGCCCAAATTAAGGTGTGAAGTTAGTAAGTCTCTTAAAATATCAGAAAATCCAATGGATTTGTGAATGAACAATAAAAAAAATAATAATAATAATTCCTTGACAAATATATTTTAAAACTTTTTTAATAATTTTCAGTCAGAAACTGCTAGTAAATTTCACAAATTATTACAAAGACACATTGAATTAAACAAAGAATACACTTTATAAATAATTCGTTTTCAAATATAAAACCCCAAAGATTGCTGCAGTACATTTTGCAAGGAAATACAATCTCTACTACATTATTTATTCCCACTGTTTCCTCGTAATTATTTGTAAAATCTGCTAGCAATTGAAAAATATTAAATCCTACACAAGTAAATTCTTCATCAGTTGTTTCTTCCTTGTGTATTATGATTAACATGTGCACACACATATTATGTTTTAATTTATGGTTACACCATATTACACCATACCTGAACATTTTGTTGAAAGGTGTATAAAAGTTCCAAACTATATGAAACAAACATGAATACAAAGATTACATTTATAAGAACATATATTGTTTTAAACTGCCATGAACACTTTGTCATTGACCCTTCGTGAAATCTCATAATATTGAATGTAAGCAGATAAATATCTGTTATATGACAGGAATCTCAGATTAGTCCTGAAAAACAAAGGCGAGCTCCGGCTCTGAGTAGCTTATGTAGAATCATGTCAAAGGTCAATCTCATAGGAAGCTGCTCTTCTAAAGGGCAGAACAAACCCCCTCAGTGCAGCAATAGCACCTGCTCTGCCTGGCAATGACCTCTCTTTCAACCAGCTGCTACAGTCTTACCCTTTATAGACTACATAACCTCCAGCTATTCTAACTATCGGACACTGTGATGGATGACATCTTACATGCAAAACTAGAGCACCGACTTGCACCTTACACAAGTCATAAAAAATGCAGTTATGACAAAGCAGGCAAATGAGAAACGATGCTCTGCCCCAGAGGATGCAAACAAATGAAAGTTTTTAACTATTCTGTAAATCATTTAAAGTCAAACTTGGGGGATTAACTCCTCCTGCACCTTACGTTAGTTAACTTAGACAATGTTGCTATTCCATTCAGTGTACGACTAGGAAGAAGTCCAGCAAACTTTGTGCTGTCCCTTGCTGTGTTATAGCAGCACCTGCGGCCCTGAAGCATCCTAACTTTGGGGTAGAGTGGATAAAGTTTTAAAGGTCATTTTAGTCTAACTTCAGATTGAACAGCAGATGCCACAATGTGATGCAGGCTTTGCTAACTGTTATTGAAAATAAACTAGATTCGACTCAACAGCAAAACTGCATTCTTTTCAAATAAATAAATAGCATTTTTTACATAAAAAGAGGTTAACCTATAATTACAGAGGTTGTACTCTCTTGAAATTAAAGTTAAAAACTTTCATGCATAATTCTATAAAACCATAAATGGTCAGAGAAAGAGTGAGAATATTTTATTATTATTTTATTACCTTATTAATATTTTTATTTATATAAAAAATGATGGTATTAAACAGCTGTTTTTAAAACAATAGTAGTTAAGAACAAAAAATGTATACGCTGTCATTCAGAAGTTTATAGGGTCTGTTTTTTCTCTCTCTTGTGATAACCAATGCTGAATTGATCATATACATATACTTTTGGATCAAATTTAGTCATCTTTGTTGGATAAAGAAATTAATTTAAATGGCTTCTTCTTCTTCTTTTAAAAAGTTACATGCATTCATGCACTTCAATGCATATGCCCCAGTTTTATCCAAATACATAAATAAAGGTCCTTTGTCATGGCAACAGATCCAAATCCAGATAATGGCTTCACTGACACATCCTTAGAGAACCTAGCTGAAAAATATTCAATGATAAAACATTTATTTTATGATCTCTTTAATGGTTGCATGATGGCTATACAGGCCTCTTGTGTGTCTGTAATACTGTCAAGCAAGTGTTTTCCCCCATTTCGTTTCAATACAAAGTCAGACACACTTCAGAGCACAGCAACACACAGCTCTACAAAACCAGACTAATTATACCTTTCAAGTTGCTGAAAAAGTTTTAGCAATGCTTGGCATTTTCATATTTCAAAGCAGCTATTGTGACCTTCAGGCTACGTCTTGTTTTTGAGTTTGACAGAATTCAGAAAGGGATTTGTCACACTCCACTTTCTAGTCGTCTTCTCTTGTTTCGGTTCTCACTGGCATGTCTGTAGCGGAGTTCGGGCGCCGCACGGTCTGTACTACAAAACCTCAAGCTGTGTAGGCCGCTGTCCTGCAGGCAGCCGCGGCCCGTCGTGTATTCATTAGGATCTGGACTCTATAGCATATAGCAGATGACCTCCTACATCAGCGGGATGTTCTGGATCATGAGCTTGTTCAGTGCGGCACTGGACCCTTAAAGATAACCCAAGGGCTGCTCTCAGCACATGTGCTGTACATTTCAATAGTCTGGAATTGGAAAACACAGTAGGTGATTCTCAGAAAAAAATTGTGTTGAATACAAAATGTACAACAATTTGTAGAACACGGGAAGGCCTTTTTTTCTTTAGAAAGAGTTTAAAATTACACCAGCAATTACTGCTAATTTTCTAAAACTGGTCTGAGTTCTTTTTGCCTAGTTTAAAAACTACTTGAAGCCCACAGCATTCACTCGGTCTGAAGTCCTGCTGCTTTACTCACAAAGACTTCCATTTCACCCGCAAATCAGTGGCGATAAATGATTGTCGATTTAGATTGACTGACATATTTTACTGACACTTTGAGAGAAACTCACCATCTACAATGCAGAGTGGAATGTTTTAAAATTTGACTTGAGTATTTGGAAAAATTGAGAATGGGCCGTTGAATTCATAAGGGATAATACATGGTTAGCTGTACATTAAATGGTTTAAATGCAAGACGTGGAGGCCTATATATATATATATACAGTGCTCAGCGGAAATGTGTACACCCCCTTTGAAAAGTAACATTTTAAACAATATCTCAATGAACACAAAAACATTTTCCAAAATGTTGACAAGACAAAGTTTTATATAACATCTGTTTAACTTATAACATGAAAGTATGGTTAATAATATAACTTAGAGAACAAATTTTAAGTTTTACTCAAATTAGGGTGATGCAAAAATGAGTACACCCCACAACAAAAACTACTATATCTAGTACTTTGTATGGCCTCTATGATTTTTAATGACAGCACCAAGTCTTCATAGCTCCCTTGGAGCTGAACTCTGCAGTTTCCCACCCCTGCTCTAAAGTCTAAAACCATAGAGTGAGAGCACCCTGGCCATCTTGGCCTAGGTTAAGCTGTTTTATTTATCTCTTGAGCTTTTTTTATTTTTGTCTATAGAGTGAGTTTTGATCCCAGCATTTCCCGCATTGGATGGGGTTGTGATCTTGTATAGGGTCCATGGTCGGGCAAGAGACAGGTAGGAATTGAACAGTGAATAATTGAAGTGCAAGGCTAATGCTTCTTGCAACTGCTGAGTAATTCTGGGCCTGAGATGAGATGTCAAGGGTGACATGATATCCATGAAAACAAATCGGTTGAGCAGTGGTGGTCAATGCAGTACAACTACTTCGTTACTGTACTTAAGTACATTTTTCAAGTATCTGTACTTTACTGGAGTAGTTTTATTTTGAGTAACTTTTACTTTTACTTCACTACATTCCAAAGCATAAGATCGTACTTTTTACTTCACTACATTTCATAAAACATATCGTTACTCACGTGATACATCACGTGCTCCGAGACACAGAAGCGGTGTATGATTCATGAACAAACTGATTCTTTTCAATGAACCTGTTCAATCGGTTCGCAAATCGCAACAAACGATTCTTTCACGAATGGCAATGATCCGATTGCAGCTGTTCTCGAGTCGAAAACTCACTGATTCAAATGATCCGTTTAGAGCGAGTCTTCAGTGAACTGAACTCACAAGTAAAGAACCGGGAGATCTCGTGAGCGCGCGCGTCTGATGCTGTGAAAAGTACGTTACTAATGTCGAATTTTAGAATTAATTATTGTAACTGAAAATAATATTTAGGTCAAAACTGTCAGTTGTTTGTGAACTAA
The DNA here is from genome assembly GCA_027564155.1 of Gymnocypris eckloni scoliostomus. Taxonomy (NCBI): domain Eukaryota; kingdom Metazoa; phylum Chordata; class Actinopteri; order Cypriniformes; family Cyprinidae; genus Gymnocypris; species Gymnocypris eckloni. The sequence goes on from CM050435.1 coordinate 15,428,063, forward strand.
ATCTGCTGTAAAGGGTGATCTATTTAAGCCCACTGAAATGCTTGAATGCAGACAGATCAACATCAGTGTCTCTAACGTTATGTTTTAGGTCAAAAAACAAAACATTAAAATAACACCGATTAAATAATATAACTCATGCACGCGTTCATATTCCCGCTGCTGTAACGTTAGCAGTTTTATTAAAATGCTATGCATTTAGACCTATGTGACGTATGTTTTTATATTGTTTATCAACAGTATACATTTTATATTGTTTAGATCAACTAGCCGAGTAGACAGATATGAATGTTTATTCATAACCATACTGAAAATAAGTAAATATTGTTAGCTGATGCTAACTGTCTAGCTAACAAGCTTGCTGGTGCTAAGTTGAGGAAATGTTTAGATATAAAGTCCAAATATCTTTATTCAGCCACCTGAAAAAATCATTATGAAAATATAATTAGATTTTCCTTAAAATGTTCTTCCTAATTTCAGGCCTAATTCTAATGTCATATATAACTGACGTTCTGCAAAACAACAAGTTCTAAAACACTTTTTTCTTACTGGTGAAGATTAGATGGTGAAATCTGTTTTCTCTCAGGTACATGGCAGTGTAAGCTTCACAGTGAACATTACTACATCACTCTCATCAACGTAGTCCATATCAACAAAATATATATCTGACTCTATTTAGTGGTTATTTTGGGAAAAACCCAGGTATTTTGGGCAGTAGGATTATAAAAATATGTGCTAATATAAAATTAAATAAAGTAGTCTATATAAAATTGCAAAATAAATCTGTCTATCAGTACTTTTTTACTTAAGTACATAAAAAATTTAGTACTTTTGTACTTTCACTCGAGTAAAATTGAAAAAGCAGTACTTTTACTTTTACTGGAGTAATATTTTACTATACGTATCTGTACTTTTACTCAAGTACTTGATCTGTGTACTTTGTCCACCACTGCGGTTGAGTCAGAAACAACAGCTCACTCCACAGCCAAAGCATGCTAATGAAAACAGAGAGCGTGACAGCGTGGACTTGCTCACTCCTGCAGGCACAGCAAATGTAAAAGCCACACAATCAGAGTTGAATGTATCCAAGGCTTTACCTACAGCACGATGGAGTAATTATAATGAAGGACATTTCTTAGAATTGCTCTAAGAGGATAGATATTAAATTAATTATAACTGATATTTACGAAAAAGACTAATTTACACAAAAATGTAAATATTTGAATTTTGACTCAAAACACCTTAGCTACTGCGATATATTCCAATGAGACAACTAGCCCCTTGATTATATATCTTTATTAATATGAATCACTCCCCATTATTGTGAATAAAACAAGAGAGAACACTTTCAAATGAATAAACAAATCACAAATATATTATTTCACCTTTCCTTCCTACAATTATAGGTTAAGTCTAGGGACATACACTCATAAGCTCCGGAGAGAAACATATGCAAATGTCCAAAGACATGTAGAAATAAAGGCAAAATACAATAATAATATGGTAAATATGTGGCGGAATAAAAAAAAAAAAACGGGGATACATTTTTTTAGTTGCCATACCTCACTTGAAATGATTCTGCTATTAAAATTCCCCATTGTTCTATTGTTCAGAGTAGCTTGCAGCAGAATGAATAGTTTGAATAAAAAAAGGTAAAATTATTGTTGGTGCCATAGATAATTTAAATTACAAATGAATAAATGTTTGCATGCAATATAACAAACCACAGTCAGATTTTATTACTGGCTCCATCTAACACAAATTGGCCATATATTTATTTAGTTTTTCCTCTTTTAATAATTTTTGGGCTCTATAACAAATAGATTTTCATCATTTACGCACCCTCATTTTGGGTCCCTGGAGAAGTGGTATATACGTTATATGTTCTATAGAATTGGCATGAAAACATTAATGAGAAGTAAAACCTTCTCTGCCATAGTTCTCAAATCTCATGCATGTTTGCTATATTCAAATGTGGAACATCAAGACATGTCATGCCAGGTTTGAGACAGCTGTGCCAAACGATCATAACGTGATACAGGGGCGTAGAATTAGTGGGTGGACGCTAGGGACGTGTCCCTACCAATATCCAGCCACTACCAAGCTGTCCATAGCAATATTTTGATCAAATAATTAAATATATGTATGTTTTTTGTCAGTTCAGACGCATCTGAAATGTCATATCAGTGATATTACCTAAGAAGTTAAAGTAAATACGTTAGAAAACTGCACACTCTCAAAGATGGACGAGAGGCACAGCCGAGTTTATAACTCAAAGGTATTATACCCAATTCAGGACAGCAGTCCAAAACAGTTATTATAAAATCCCACTTCAGGAATGAACAAAGTTGCATCGATGAGTTTGAAGTGGTGTTTGTTTGACTAAACAGAGCAAACAGAAAGAGAAAGCCTATGGCTATTATTAGCTCCCTATATATAAAGCATACAGACAGAAAGACAAACGTTGTGCAGAAAGATACACAATATTTCAGGCTAGGATAAAGTCATGAACATCAACAATAATTTGGGACAAATATAAAGTGATTTTTATTTTTTATAAACTATGTAAGTGGCACACTGTGGTGCAGCAGGATTTGGAACAGCATCCTGAGCCGCAGCAGTCTTTAACTTTAAATTAATGTTGTTTAGCTGAATGTACAAATCAAACTGTTAGCTGAAATAGCCACAAAAAAACAACAACGCTGCTTTAAGAGCGTGCTGTTTATCTGTCAATCATATGAGCACGAGTTTCCTTACTACCGCAACAGCAGAATATTCTTTCAGAATCATCCTGAGTCCAATTCGATTAATATTAAAATAATTTGATGTGTGATTAAAGGGAAAGGTCACCCAAAAATGAAATTACTGTCATCATTTACTCACCCTCAAGTAGTAACCGAACACAAAGGAAGATATTTTGAAGAACGTTTGTAAGCAGGCTGTTTTGGGGCACCATTGACATCCATAGTAGGAAAAAAATACTGGTGCCCCAGAACTGCTCTGTTTCCCCACATTCTTCAGAATATCTTCCTTTGTGATCAGCAGAACAAAGACATTCATACAGGTTTGGAAATACTTGAGGGTTAGGAAATCATGACAGAATTTAAATTTTGGGGTGAACAATCCTTTAAGAGCTCTGACGCTGATGTTGTTGGTCCACAAAATCATAATTGTGTAATTATTGTCTGTTAGACATAATAATTTAAAAAAGTAAGCTATATGAATCACGGGGGTGGGGTGGGGGTTATGTCCCCACCAATGTCGAAAGCAAATCTATGCCCTAATAAATAAATAACATGTGCATGATCAAACTTCACAATTGAAAATTGAGGCTTACAGCACAGAACAAATAAATAAACAAAAGAATACAGATTTGGAAGGACATAAGGGAGACAATAAATACGAACTATTCCTTTAAGAAAGTAGAAATGTGTAATTATTGTTCCTTAAAATGGGAAATAAATCTTGCATAAAAAGCGACCGCAATTCACTTCAGGTTGATTTCTCGCGCACTCTACTCTTATTTATTGTCAACACTCTTCAAGAGCAGTGAGCATCTGTCACTTTAATTTAATGCCCTTAATAAAAAAAGCACAAAATCTCAGTGGAGAAAGCCCAGCTCTTTTGTAACTCAGTTACTGGAGCAGAAACTAATTAATTGTATCATTAACATCTGCCTTGTAATTAAGAAGTGGTGCTGAATGTCTTGGTTGTTGGGTCTCCAGTGGTGCACAGCACGAGTTGATGAAGCTGCTATATTGAAAGTGGAGGGAGGCTCATAACAGACATCCCAGTTCTGTGAGGGCTGTTCTCTAAGCTCTCTATCCCATCAGCCTGTCATCATGACATGAGGTGTTGCATTAAGCTGTATTAGTCTCACGGTTAACAAGCTGTTCCACTAAAACAGAGATATGTTCCCTTGTGAGCTGTTCTTTTTGTAACAAATTATATCGGTGGCTTGCAGTACACTGGTGGGTTGCAAAGCCCAGGTCTTCAATACGTTATTTGTTTGCTTATTCTGTTCTGGCACCTGAGGAATAGAATGAAACAACAACCTGACCCCACGACATCCCTGTGCGTTTCCTTGTCCAGGGAGTTAATTAGTTCCCCTATCTGGACCTGCCAGAAAGGTACTAGCAGGGTGTCCAGAGACAAGTTTGTCTGAACTGGCAGTATTGCACGCAGGGTCATTGATCAAAAAAGCCAGCATGGTAGCATACATAATTCACAGCTTTAGTGTCTGACTTCATTTCTAATATCCATGTCCAGGATGCAAGCAAGAATTAAGTACATTTGGGCCAAAATTTATAGTTGAAAAAAGAAGTACTCCCAGACAGTAATCCCAGAATTAAGTTATAAAGGCATTAACTAATATTTAAGTCTATTTTAGGGTAGTGAGTTTAGATTATACATAGCAGATGTCCGAGTACAGAGCCCTGAGGGACTCTAGTGAGGAGAGCTGTAGGGGGATTTGTAATTTTGAAGGGAAATATAGTTTTGTCAGTCAGTGAGCTACAAAGAGAGCTGCATCAACGGCACCAATATCTGAAAGTCATGAAATGACTGTATTGTGACAAACAAAATCAAAGACATAAATGAGAACCAGTAAAATAAGGATATTAAAGGAGCCCAAATCAAGGAGCCCATGAACAACAATTTAAATATCTTTTTAATCTAAGAATTTGGCAAAATGGCAGAGATGAAAACTGCAGGGAAGTATGTATAGATTATGAAGAGAACAGTTACATTTCTGCATACAGAGTCCTGAGGGAAACTGTGAGTGAGGAGGGCTGTGGGGAATTTGGAAGACACTGACAAACCTAGAAAAGCAATCTCAGTGAAAAGCACGTAAACCAGACTGAAAAGGATCATAGAGATTACTGGCAACTTGATTAGACTGTAACTGGGATTTGATATACTTATTTTTTTTACTTTTGGAAGTTCGGAAGAAATTAATCGTATTGTTAGTTTTAGAAGCATAGATACAAGTCAAAAACTTTAAAACAAACATAAAATACCTATTTTGCCATTCTAAGGAAGCAGCTCATTTGCTAACCTAAATGAAAGACAAACTCATTAGAGAGATATGTAAATTGAGAGGGAAAGCTACATACTGTGGAAAAGGCACTAGTTAACACTTGTTATACTTTGAGAAAGTACAGGATGTGGCTGAATGTGAGAAATAGCAGGTTTCTAATGTTTCATTCATACCGTATACAGAAAGCACCATTGATGAACACACCAGGTGGCTTCCATTTGGGAAATGTTCCAGGTGATAAAGTGGAATCTGGTGAGGCTAAAAATTGCATTGCATTAATTTAGTGCCTCCGTTACTCAAAGCTGACAGGCAAAAAGTCACTGCTAATCGACAGTCTGATTACTTTAACAATTAGAACAGTGACTGAAGAGTTTCCGTGAGTCATTTAATGCTCATCTCACACACTGCAAAGAACCTAAAGAAGGAAACTAAAACCTGGAACCTCTGCACATTTCAGGCCAGAGAAAAGAACAGAATGGTGTGCTTTTTGCGACATCCAAAAGATTTCTGGATATTAAGATTTTCACATGCCTGCATTGAAAATCTGATATATCCCTGATGCTTTGTGAGATAGCAGGCATTTTGTTGAAATGTTTTGCTTTTGTGTTCAATTTTTGAAATTTGTTATTACAATTAAAAGTGTAAAAGTAAAATAAGATAAACAATTGTCCAAATTACACCACTATATGGGTGTAACAAATTTAAGGAATGCTTTTTTCATAATAGAAAGTTAATTTAATTGAAGCATCAGTATCTGTATTGATTTGAGTGATACTGGCCTTACTTCATTGTACTTAGTAAATGTTTTAAACATTAAATTACTAAAATACTGTTTTTATTATATTTCCATCTTAATTACAAATTTTAATGTTAACAACTAATCAGAATTAATAAAAAATATTATTATTGTTATTATTGATTTTTTAAATCAGTTGACAGTCTTATTGCATGCATGATTTTACTTGTTTGATTTGGTCAAGACTCAAGAGTTTTTTATGTTAGATATATTATTATCCAATAAATCCAATTGCTCGTACAACAAAGAACAAGAAGGGATATGTGCCTCGAATGCTTTCAAGGAAAAAGGGTAACCAAAATGCACTGTATCCGTGAAAAGCACTATGTGACTCCATAGTAACAGACTTCTGAAAAAAGGAACTGCAGTAAAAAGGAGGGAGTCTAACTTATCTGGTCACCTGAGATAGATCCCAGTCTCTCTCTTCATCCTCAACCACAGCAACCAAGGTCTCTTTTTGCTCTGTGCAATCAATATTTGTGTCTAGCTAACACAGATCTCACTGCCATCTACCCTTAAAATGTGCGCCCAACTCTCCTTCCAAGTGGAACTGGGGAAGATAGACTACTTTAAAGTCAGAGTTGTACCACAAGTCTTACTAAACGAAATCATGTATTATGATTATGAAATAACGACTATTTTCAAGCTGGATTCTCAAACATGTCTGTCTTTTATGGGTTAGACAAGCAGATATTTTTCTTTTTTTTAGCAAATAAGATTTACGCTTTTCAGGGAAAACATATTATAAATGTTTACTTACAGTTGTCTCAGCGTATTAAGCAACAAACAATGTGGAGAAAAAATGCACTTTCTCTTTCACATTTTTTCATTTGTTTAGAAGATAAAATGGGCAAATAACATGGAATAACTCTACTGTGGGTGGTTATGAGGCAATCAAGACAAATCAGTTACTTTAGCTTCAAATAATTTAGCTATTTCTGTCACAGTAGAATCTCCTACCTCCTGCAGTTCAATGAAAGACAGAAACATGAGTACTGAAATTAGCTCTCATGGGATGTCTTGGAGTATTATATTCATATATTCATAAAGTCTATTCACCTTTCTGGTGACAAGCTTTCCTTCATAACCTTATGAAGCCAACCACACATATTTATTTTAAATGCCAGGCTTTACGGGGTTAAAATTAAAAAAAAAAAAAAGTTTTGTTTTAGTAATTTTTTGGATGAATTTTCACGATACACTTGGAAGAACTGCAATTTGTGAACAATTTAGTGGTTTTTCAGTAACCATGTAAGTTTAACAAGCTCTTAAAGGGATAGTTCAGAAAAAAAAGTTCTGGCATTAATTACTCAAAACATAAAAACACACAAAAAAGAATGACTCAATTCAACAATTTCTTCTCTTCTGTGTATTCGAAGCTTTCTGACATAGAAAGTCAATCTCTTTTGAGGCCGGGACACACCAAGCCACCTTCAAAGAACTAGCAGCAACGAAAGCAGACGGTGTTCACATCAGCAGCATCTGTTCCATGCGCCTGCCTGAGATGAATTAATTGAATATCAACAGCTATCAATAGTATATATTCATCATTCAAAAGGAGAAACCGAAACACAGATATACAAGATGTAAACAAAGCAGCAATTGCTTACCAATTTGAATATCAGTTATGTTGATAACTTTATTTTAAGCTGCTCGTGTTATGAAAATATTCACACATTGGAAAACTTGGGTAAGATACATAACATTATTTCACCCTAAACTTGAGAGAACTGCAACTTGTGAAAAATGTAGTTACTTTTCAGTAACCAAATAAATTGAACAAGCTCGTAACCCGAATAAACAGAGAGTACCAGTTGGACATCACATTCTGCATGAACAGATCTGATAATGAATGTCCCCTGTTGTAGGTTTCCTGTGTGTTAACATCCGACAGCAGCATGACTTCAGTATGGAGATGATGTGATAAAAGAGATACATGTGATTAATATGAAAGCACCCAACTGTCCAAATGTGCTATTAGATAAATCATTGTCGACGCCAAGTGACACATGAGAAAAATGTACAATAAAATCGTTATCACCAACAATGTCAGAGATACATGAATTAGATAAAACTAATCGCATTTTAATCCCCAGCGGAAAAGACCAGCATAGTGTCAAACTGCTGTCAACGCAAGATGTCTGAACCTTCGTACAAGTGTGTGTGCACTTTTCTGAATTTTAATACTATTTTAACAAGTAGAGACAACTATAGACTAGATGCAAGTCTGGCTGAAAAACTTGTTCCAGAAGATCAATAATATTCATGATCTGAAACTCATTTGACTTTAATTCATTTGTATTTTCTTTTGTCTGGCAAATGATAAAAAAAACAAAACAAAACAAGCGTTGAGATCTTTTATGTAGAGGCAATTTCCATGCCAACACTACTGACCAGAATATCAACTGATTCGGTCTCTTTTGACCTCGCAACCACAAAGAAACATAGCAACGTCTTTGCAACCATTCACAACGTCTTTCAATTCAGTCTGCTGCAGTTATTACACACTTCACCCATAACTTAAATGTGTGAAGTTAAAAGCCTGTCATTCTGCTCAGCTGAGCAAACAGATATACAAAAAAATAAAGAATATCATAGAGAATATCAAAGCATGTCTGCTATTCTACTGCTAATACACAGATGCCATGGAAAGGAAGGGTGAAAGAGATTAAGGGACCACCGTTATCAGTGTCCTTCTTCCCCAGACAGGTTAATGAGGTTGAGAGGGTAACTTTGATGTCAGGAACCCTCATTAGAGACTGAGTGAGACTGATTTATTGCAACAATGAGTCAGTTTGAAGAAGCAGGAAGCTTTGCACAAGGATTAATTGCTAGGTGAGTGTTCAGACCAAGGGTAAACCACAGCCTAGAATAATAGTTGTCTATGTGTACGATTACTACAACTAGATAGATATAGTGAACTATAGTATATTCTACTGTACTACTTTTAGAAAAAAAAAAATTATTGACATTTGTCACTTTTTTATTTGCAATGAATGAATGAATGAATAAATACTTCAGCAACTGGCATTATTATTAATACATATACAATACAATTTGGGGTCAGTAAGATTTTTTAATTATTTTTGAAAGAAATATCTTATGATTACCAAGGCAAAAAAATACAATGAAAACAGTAATATTGTGAAATATTATTGTAATTTAAAATAACTGTTTTATATTTTAATGTTTTAAAGTGCAATTTATTCCTGAGACGACAAAGCTGATATTTCAGCATCATTACTCCAGTCTTCAGTGTCACGTGATCCTTCAGAAATTATTCTAATATGATGATTTGCTGCTCAAGAATCATGTCTTATTATTATCAGTGTTGAAAACAGTTGTGCTGGTTAATATTATTGTTATAAAACTAAACAAACAATTTGAGGAATAGAAAGCTCAAAAGAAGTGCATTGATTTGAAATGTTGTAACATTATAAACTTTATGATCACTTAATGCATCCTTGTTAAAAAAAAGAATAAAATAAGTATAAATAAAACTTATATTCAAAACTTGGTAGTGTATATATAAACATTTTGAAAGTTATTTTGAAAGATATTTTCCCCCACAGCAGAAAGAAATCTATGGAGGGCTGGAGCAATATGAGAATAAGTAAATTATGAGAAAATATCAATTTTGGGCCGAACTATTTTTGAGTTGTATGTATCACTGGGTGATAGAGGCATAAAAAATAAGTGCATCTCAACTTATAAACGCAATAAGGACGTATATGGTGTTTTTGTGTGGGCCGTCATGCGAGTGTGTGTTTCTGTCTATCTTTGACTGATACACCGAGCCCTCCGAAATGAAACTCATCATGGTCGGCCCAGATCAATAAAAAAAGCTGCGACTTCAACCTTGAGTATGATTGCTGTGGAAAATGACAAGATTGCTCCAGCTGAAGAGGAGCCTCATCCAGGCCTCATAGAGCAGATGAAAGTGTAGAAGGACAGGAGTACAAGATGATGCAGACCCAACCTACCGTCACCTTTGATCTGCCATGACAAATCAAGTGCTGCAGCAATCCGTCTGTGTTCTACACTGCATTAATCCATTCACATCTACTTGTGGTGGTCACATAATGCCAGCCTGTAAGGAAATTAGAACATTTGATTGTCTCTATTTGAAATAAGATGCAATGTGAATGGGAACATGTTATTAACATGATGTTTAATGCATGCCAAATGAAAGTAATTTTTACAGTGAAGCTGCTCTTTGGAAAGGGTATTTACATAGACATATATACAACTCATGTTAATTTGAATTTAATTGACAATAGCAAAACACAATAGTATACACCCAACACAACTATAATACAACATAAATTATGCATCCAACATATCAGAACAGCAGCATTCAACTGCATATTTAGCTAAATCATAAAAGGAAGTACTTTAAGTTCTTCAAAAGAAGCATTTACTCAGAAAGTATGTGATTTCAGATGCAACCAAAGCATGCCTCATGCTTCATGAAGGGGTCTACGCAGGATTTTTAAGTTCTGTTCCCACCAAAAATAAGCTCCAGGATACATTAGTACCCACACACTTTTTCAGCATAAATATTGTCCCCCCCATAAATGTTACACAGAGGAATTTATTTAAAGTCTTTCATTGACTATTTTAACTATGTCCTTACTACATTTCTGGGCCTTGAATGTGTCAGTTGTGTTGCCGTCTATGGAGGGTTTCGTGGATTTCATCAAAATATTTTTATTTGTGTTCTGAAGATGAAAAAAGGCCTGACGGTATGAAACAACACGAGGGTGAGTATGACAGCATTTTTCATTTTTGGGTGAACTAACACTTTAATTTGTAAATGCTTTTATTGAAGCCTGTTGCATTTATCTGTTTGCATTAATTCAACTTGTTTTTGAAACGTTTGTGTTTAATAGTGAATGTTTTGGTGAAAACTGCATTGCCCATGATGCTGTACAGAGCATTCCACCAATCAAATATATGTTTAACTCCGCCCACTCCGGTGAAGCACCACAAACTATATATTTGTATATAGTAATGAACTTACAATATATTGTTTCTCTAGTTACTTTAAAGTATTATATTTCGATTTTTACTTGTTAATGCCATTCTCAATGCTTCATTTGACTGTAGTTCAACCTTTGTCTTTGTGTCTGATTTACTTTTCTGCTTCAAATAAAGTTTGTAATGGTGTGATTCACCTTGTAGCTAGTTGGTTTGGTTTAATGTTATAAAGCTACGAGAATACTTTTCGTGCACAAAGAAAATAAAATTAACACTTTCAACAATTTCTTCTCTTCTGTGTCAGTTTTCGATACGTGAGGTTAAACCACTGATGTCACATGGATTTTAGCGATGTCCTTACTAAATTTCTGGGTCTTGAACATGTCAGTTGTGTTGCTGTCTATGCAGGGTTAGAAAGCTTTCATTTTCTCATGAGAGCAGGTTGTTGACTCTCTAAAAAATGGTATAGTGAGGAGTCAAACTCCTACCACATCTCAGTGTGCTGAAGCACGTATAGGTCATGGCCGAATTTTTGCTCACATTTGAAAGTTAAGCTTTTGAAATGCAGAAGAAAACGGTTATTTCCCTTTTTATCCTGTCGTTCTCTCCAACACTCACAATCACAATACAGAAGTATTCATGCACAACACTATAAAATATTAACAATGCAATTTACCTTCCATCTGCGCTTCAGTCTGCATCTTTGATTTGTTGCAAATTCACTTTGTTCCTTTATTTGTCTACCTATCAAAGACATACAGAGGAAGTTTCATAAGAAATTTAATCTCATTTTCACAGGCCTTTTTTATAGAATACAAAATGGCAGTCCCATATTTTCCCAATCGTTATAATGTGTATGCATCACCAGTGTTTAGGACTACAAACTAGAAATTCCTTTAAGTGCATAACCCATCCATATTTTTCAGCAAAATGTCTCTAGTTCACTCGTACCAAGCTACTTTCCTAAGTGTAGCACAACAAATGCTGTCACATTTTATTGCACCATAGCCACTGTATTTTTTAATTTCTCTCCATTCACACTCCAAAATCTGGCATGAGTTTTACTATTAGCTGAACTAATTGAAGCTACACGGGTTTAGACAAGGAATCGTAACAGCTATTCTAACCATCTCATTAAGTTTGTCAGCAAAGTTGTGAGGACAAGTATTACACTCAACATTAATCTACAGGATAATAAGGACTGGGATGATCATTAAAGCGCTGATGAACAGTCAAAATTATGCGGAAATCATTTAAGAAGGACTGAAAAAAAGTGCATGCCTTCCAAGTTAATTCTTTGAAAGGGATACCCTGACTCTAAGGAAAAGCCCTTTTGAACAGAATATGTCTTTGAAAAATGGGTTAGAAACCTATTTATGTCTTTTCAGATGTGTTTCCTAGAAGGGTTTGCAATAAAGCACCTTGGAGCAAAACAAACTAACAAACACAGGGATAAGAAATTCCTTCTTTCATTATTTCCAAACCAACATTTTCAAATGCTTGAGCTTCCATTATGGAGTTGAAATGAAGTATATCAGATCATGGCTACATTTAGTATGCCATAGCATATGTACCCAGATAGCACACGTACGTCTGCAAGATGTCTGTTAAAGATCTCTTGATCTGGAAAGCATCTGCTGTCTGCACACATCTGGCAGACGTCTTTCAGATATCGGTTTTAAATACATTCTAAATCATAAACATCTTAAAGACATCTACTAGACATCTATTTTATATCTAAAAGGAAATGTCCTATAGACATATTGCAGATAAGCAAACACCCTACAAAATAAGTCTTGCAGATGTAAATGCAGATGTCAAATAGACGTCTCTGAGATGTGCGTGTGCTATCAGGGTAATGGGTTGAGAAAATGCAATTTATGAGTTTACGGAAAACAGAGACCCCCAATTTATGTTTATTTGTATTTATGGCCCAGTATTTATACCTGTCTTTTATGTATGTACTTATTTATTTATTTTTTCTAATCAAGGTAAAACACTATCTTTGTGGCATTACACCGCCATGCCAATAGATGGCACAAAAAATGATGATGGCTTGAAAGTTGCAAGAGATTAACCTCCTGCTGGTCGGGGGGCTCAGTAATAAACTCAACTGATTGCAGTTGTGAAAAGATGTAACTTATGTCTTCTCTTGTTTTTCACAGGTATGAATATTTAATTAAAATGTTAATTTCAGTGTACTTGTGTAAATCGAAATGAGTAGCACAAAGAGTGTGAGTGAGTTTTGAAGTGTATCTAATCTAAAAAAAAGTGTTTGAATTCACTGATGAATATAAAGACAGCTGAAGAGTCAGTTTAATCGTTTTCATGCCTGACTTATGTTGATTGAGATTATATATATATATTTTTTTTTTTATCAGGCTAAAATATTGAGTCTATGCCATATGTTATAGCTATTGTTTAAGAGTGTGTTATGTTCTCCGTCGCCACTTTGTTTGTTCAGCATGTGCGTTTGAATTTTTTTTTAAGTGAAATATTATAGAATGGAATGGAATCTAAATTAATTTTCTTGTGAAATCTAGTCTTTAAGACTTTTTGGTATCTTGATGTTTGCATTTTTGAAACTCTTTGCACTGTCATTGTAAACTGTTTATTATTAGAAATATATGCATCTATCTAAGATTCTCTCTCAATTTTGAATGAGTATATTATAATAATATACTCTCAAGTATATTATGATCAAAGGTATATTTTGCATACTCTTATAAAGTGTACTTATGGATTTGTTGTTTGTTTAAATTGTATTTCACAAGATGTACTTTGAGAGTGTTGAGTTTTGAAATTTATTTTGTTCAGAATTTAAAGATTAATTATTACAGTAATAAACTGACTACCGCTGTGGAAAGATGTAACTTCTGTCTTCTCGTGTTTTTTACAGTTTGTTCATCGATCCACAGTACACAACGTCTATGTATCACTTGCTGCTGGCCCAGATATCCCCTGGGTCTGAGGCGGTAACATGAACAATCCTCCATTTTTTCTCAAAACTAGCAGATTTTGGTGCTGCTTTCCAGTATTTCAAGGGTTGCAACTTTTCTTCAATCATCTTTGCAGCAAAGCCTGTCATAATTAATGATCAGCGTCATGCATTCACACATGGTTTGAGACTCTGACAGAGACAGCAACCTCTTTCTTTTCCCTGAAATTGTGTCAATCACTGCTAATAGTGACAGGACACTTCTGTGTCAACCTGTCATCTGCTCTTAGTTTGAGAGAGAACTTATGTGGCAGACACATCATTTTTGCATAATCAAGAAGTAGTCAAATTTGTATTAGTCTAAAAATGTACATACAGTATGTCAAAATGCAAAAATGTCTGTAATGATTGCCGTTATCATGCTAATGAAGCCACGGAGAGAAAATAATTAGCATTGAAAATGACTTAATTTCAATACAGTTATGTCATTGTTAACAAACTATTATAAATCATTTTCATTAACTATAAAATAAAAATGCAAATAATGAAAAACTTGAAGGAAAATTAAAATAAAATTTAAATTGCTAAAAAAAATAAACATAAGAGAAATATAAATATTGGGAAAATTTTAATAAAACATTAAAACATTTAAAACACGATAAATGGTAAAAAAAGAGAAAAATATCAAAATGATTAAATCTAAAATGAAAACTGAAAGTATAATAAAAACTACTTTTAAATGTAAATAAACATCATGAAAGTGTATCAAATTACATTGTTCAACACTAAATTCTGTGAACTGCAAATACTTTAACATCTTCCACACTTAGTTGCAGCTTTATTTAAAGCTGATTTTTATTGTTGTTGTGATGGAAATTAAATGTTGAAAGTTATTAGAATTTATTGTTTTGTCTTGCTAAGGCTAACTTAACTAACAATTTTATGTTTCTTAATTGTATACAATTACAAAATATTTACATGTTTTGCCTCATTTGACACAATGACTTGATAAGAAATGACACAAAAATCATATACAACCATAGAAATCAAGTATTAAGGGGAAAACATTTAAATACTTTTAAGACCATATACATTGTTTATTTTACTTCTTGTTTAGATTTTAGATTCAAATTTGATGATTCATATTTATATAATGGATTTTTATGTTTTAAGGCTATATGATATCTTTGCGTGATGAACAGACTGAACATGTGTTATCTATTGCTGTTTTTATAGACATTGATGAAAGCTAAAGCAGGTGGATTGATTTACCTAATCACACAGAGAGTATTCAGTTCACTCGCAAATACTGTGTGGCCCTGCCTGCAATTCCAAGGGCTCGTTCATTAGTGATTTTAATTATGCTAAACCTCCAGGTGGATTAAATCTACTCTCTAAAAGCATTACAAGCTTGCTCATTTAGTTTTTGATCATTAAAATGGTGCTTTGCACTCTCTCCCAAGGCAGCTGCTCCTTTCCAGCTTCTCAGCCAAGTAGCATCTCATTTTCTCCACGTCTAAAATGTTCTCCAATTAATCAGATATCGTACAAGTTGTTCTCAATCTCATCATGTAGCCATACATGAGAATATGTGGGTGTAGATGCGTGTGATAATGGAACACTGCATGTCATTGAAAGGCGATATATGCTAATCTAATTATGAGAGGTTTTGGGAGCTTCTTTTGTTAACTTCTCAGTAAGCATATCTCTAGAGACCCAGTTAGAAACATGAAAAGAGATATCCAAAGAATTAAATAAAAAAAGGAGTAGCTGACAGCTTTATTGTCTTTTACAGGCTAAACCATTTGTTGAACCTGAATGGGCAGGCAGTGCATCATTCTCAAATTGGTGGAGCTAAAATGATTGCCTTAAAAGAACAGAAGTCTTTGTTGCCTGCATTCTCAAGAGCCTTTCAATTGAAAAGACATCTTGCATGCAGCATTATTAGCGTTGCTTGATGAGGCTAGCAGGGTTTAGAATAGCTCTGTTCTAACAGGTTTCTAAAAGTAATCTGTGTTAGTATCACAGCCAGTCAACATATATTTGATGTTTAGAAAAGTTAATAGCGAGTCATTTGACCAATCAGATTTCACTGTGGCAACTCAACAAAAAGAAACCAAGATAATGTATCATTTGTATCATTTCATATTAAAGTGAATGAAACTATGCGAGCATGTATGTCAGATTCACATTACATTCAGCAGCGGCAGCTCTTAAAGGGGCCTATTATGCAAAAATCACTTTTATAAGGTGTTTAAAGACAGTTGTATGGCCGCAGTTTGTGAAAAAAACTAGCCTATAATGGTAAAAATTGACCCACTAATTTTTATTTTATTTTATAATCTCAATAAATCATAAACAGTCTCTCTCATCAAGAGATTTCAGATTACTCCGTACGTACATGTCATCGTAAGGAAAGCGTTTTGCCCATTTGTGACGATCTCTGCCCTATAAGCATAAACATGGCCCTGAGTGAGAAGCAGCAGTCCACCATTACTGTTTTTTGCTTTACAGGCTGAAGATATAAAGTACAATGTCAATGCCAAATAATCATTAAAAGTGTTGTGTTTTGAGATGCACTAATGAACACAGCAGCCATATTTTGATTTCCAAATTGCCCTCCTGAAAGAGCTTCTTGGAAATCTGTGTTCTAAATAGTGTTCTGTGCTCGTCTGTGCAGCCAAAGGCAGAACAGTTAGCATGTTTTGCTCAAACTTTCATCATGGCATTAGAACTGGTACACAGTCGTCGCTTGCAAAATCAAAATGACGGCGCAGCGGGTGGAAACTTACAAATTAAGGGGCGCTACTATTATAATGAGATCCGTTTGCAATGTCAACCTCATTTTTTTTTCAGAGGCTTGCAGACAAAGGCATAAAATGTAAAAAACCTGGAAAAAGTTACTGGGTTAATCTTTTTCACGTTTCCTTGGTTGGTAGATGCACTGCGGATCTGATTATATATTAATCACGATTCATTTCAGGATTTTTTTGCAATTAATTTTTTTAATCAATTGACAGCACTAGTTAATTTATCTAACAACAGCATTTTGGGGGCCTGAAAACACAAACTTTTGAAAACAGGTTTCAAAGTGCAATTTTTCACGTGGAAAAAAATTGTTTTGTGTTTTGCAACTGTAGGTCAGGCAGTCTATATTAAACTGGCCTAATGAATGTTTGCTGTGTCATCACTTGAAACTGTTTAATGATTACACCTCACCTTAATTAGCACATTGACTTTGCTGAGTCTCTTCGCTGCATCTGAGATGACCAATGTGTGACTCACCGTTAGAATGGGGTCAGAACAATGCATTAGCAAATGCCTGGCGAACAGTAAAAAGTCCCACTGTTTCAAAAACCACAGGTGTGCTTGCGCCATCAGTAATGGCGGACATTTCCAAAACAAACCCTCTCTCACTGAAGCGGCTGACCTGCTGCGTCCACACAGAAACAAAGACAACTTCATCACTTAACTTAAAACTAACCAATCACCAAATCATGATAAATGAAGAGAGAGATGCTTCTGTATCACGTACAGAGTGGACAGTTTGGCCAATTACTCAATTAGCTGATGTGACAGTGCAGTGTCTCCTTAAGATGGTGTTATCTGGCCTTGGTGTAGTGCTCCTTTGTAATTGTTGCACCATTAAATTGAATCACACATTAGCCCTTTACAACACATCTATAATGTCAGCTCAACTTCACTGATCTGAACTGTCTTAAAACAACATGTCTGCACTGAATTTAATCATTCTTAAATGTACAATATACATGAGCAACAGAAAAACAACATTTAGTAAGTTCTCCATTATGCCTTTTGTTAGGTTTGAAAAATAAAAATGTACTCTTAGGTGTTCTTTTATTTCTGACTGTTTTTAAAATGACACCATATGATGCAGTTGTTCCCCTAAACACTGAATGGAGTAAATAAAAATAGGTTAATATACTAGAGTTGGAGTACTTGGACTCGGACTGCAATTATGAGAGAGCTTGGACTGGGACAGGCTCGGGTGGACTTGAACATTTTGGACTCAATTTATTTATAGATGGATCAATGTTGTGAAACATGAAAGATTAAAATATAAGTAATAAAATGAGATTCATACATTTCTCCCACTCAGTTGGTTATAGACTAGGACTCAACCCATCACTAGCTAATACTTATCCAAAACATAAATGGGAACTCTATTATAACTCATGTAAAATCTAAATAAAATCAAAATCAAAATCAAACAAAGAGGCTCTCAAAGCCAAACTTCACTTTAATTTTACTTCAAGCTTTTGGACAAAACAACCAGTCAAATATCACAATGCCGAGTATTTAAATCAGAGAACACCAAGAGCTGTTTCCATGGAGACGCTAAGCTTGTTTTTAGATCAGAAAGTGTGGAGAGGACAGAAGGTGAGGGTCCTACGAGTGCTGTTGAGTCTTCACACAGAGTGAGTAATAATTAAACTCCCTCATTACAAAGCACTAGAGAGTCAGGTCGCCCAAGCCTCCGAGACCCTCAAGGTAATGCAGACAAATAGTGTGCAGTCAAGCGCATATTCCTGCCTTTATGACTGCATTTGCAGAAATATCCACACTCGGAAATCTAATCTACCTAGTAGGTTCAGTTTAGCTGCATGGGAAAAGCAATTTGTTACTTAATTTTCAAAGCCACTAAATGGCAACTGCATTTATTTTTAGCATGCTACCAAATTTGAGTCGCCAACGCATTTATGAAGACTGACACATCTGACAAAATGATAAAAACAGATAAAGCTGAAAAAAAGGCATCAGTTGTAAAATGTCGCTCAGAGATGGTCAACCATCAAGTTGCGTAAGCTAATTAAAACATCTGTTGGGCAGATAAGCATATATTTTTGTATCCAAAGTAACATACAAAAGAGAATTATATAAGCAGTGTTTAATACACTTTTTCGATGAGTACCAGACTAGGACTGACATTACAGCAGAAGTGCAAGGCTGCATTCGAAATCACATCACACACAAGTAGGTACTTATTTTGAATAAATAATTACTTTGTAAAACTGTATGTTCTGTAGTGTGTAAATGTGTGTAGTATGAATGAAATTCGAATGAACTGCATTTGTCTTGTCATTATCATGTGACCTACCTGCATCAGTCGCATCGCTTTACTGCCATTCATAAATCCTCTCCCAGGGCCTCATGGGATAGTACAGTGTTCAGTGGATGTGCACTTCAGAATAGATCATCCAGGCACTATTTATCGTTTTTGAATACTACGAATTTGGACTCCTCTTTTCACTTATTATATAGATAATATCTGATTACAGATGCAGCCTAAGTTTATGTTTGGAATGGAATATTAACTTACTGAATATTTTGCAGTATGTACTCTATTTTGCCTGATGCTTTTTAATCCAAAGAGTGCTGTCATTTTATCCTCATGGAAATAGCTGTTATTTTAAATGTTCAATCAATTGTTGTGCCAAAATGTAGACAATCTTCTTTATCTTTTATGTGACAAGATGCATTTCTGCCACCTGCTGGTCTGGAGGACATCTGACTCTCACATATAAAAAAGTTTCAGTTGTGCTCAAAAATCAAGTTGAGCACAATGCATTGTGGGGTACAGTATTTCATGTAGTATGCTCTGTTGTTAAGTTCTCATATCAAATTTAATATGTATTTCATCCTGAAAAAAGTGCAACAATGTTTTCCGACTTCGTTGTCGCTCTTGATTTTTTCTTAGTGATTTTTTTATACTGATTTTTTTTAATAAACATTATAAGCGAATTATGAGCAAACCAACCAGCTATAAGGTGAATCACATTACAAAGTTTGATCTGAAAAAAAGACAACGGTGCATACTTACTGGCTTTAATGAGGAAAAGAGCTACAAACCCATGATGGATCGTAAGTACGTTTTAAAATATGCATTTTAAAGAGATGTATTGTATATAAATAAGCAACATATTTTATAGTGCAACATCTGCATATTATGCATTCAAATATTTAAGCAGTGTAGAGCATAGAGACTATCTCTGTTACACCATTTGCAGTGTTTCATGGGAGTGGGGGGGCACAAAATTTTTATTTTGGTGTCATTTACTAGTTGTGATTCCTTTGATTGGTGATTGCTTTGCAGAATAATAATTAATGTAGTTTTTAACAGACAATTTCGCTGTTAAACAATTGTTTAAATAAGTTTATATAATGTGGGCTGATGGTTTCAAAAAAAGCATGTACCGTTTATCAACAACCTTGTAGCTTACAGTAGGTCTGTCTTTAAAGGTTGCAATCATTAAAAATGAATTCCCCTATAGAGAAAATAAATAGGATTTTTATTTCTGGAACCTTGAAAATGTGCCTACTTTGCACAGCGTACATGCTATACTACAGCCCTAGTAAAGTAAGGTGTTAGTTTGTGAAATGCTCTAATCATCTGTGAAGATTTCAATGGATTCTGCTGTTCAGGTGAAGGATAATAGTTTTTTCCACCACTTACGGAGTATGAAGCTTTTGAAACTGACCTTGTATCACACTGTGATGGGAACATCATCATTCGTTGAGTGGGAGGAAATGGAAATCTGAGTGAAAGTGCTTAGGCAAGAGGGTAAAGACACAGAAATGATCTTGTGTGCCAGCGTCAGAGCATTGTCTGCTAGGGGCCTGTATGTAAAATCACATATTCTGGTGAGGCGCACGTTTATGCCTGAGTGAAAACAGCACATGTTATGATATCTGGTGTTGGCTAATCAAAAATACCTTATCCAAACCACTTAGTGCTATGCTAAGCTAGCATGCTAAGTTGTTAGCTGGAAACACAATGAAATACTATTTATTAATTTGATCATTTTTTGTTTCAGTAATAAAATGTGACATGTAATGTTAAAGTTTTCATGATTAAAATTCATACAAAAGTGATTTTTCTATTATTTATATTCTGTACATCAAAATTATTGTTAACAACATCTTAAAATCAAATCAATATTTAATCAAAATGTCTAATATAATAATATAAAATATAATAGAACTAATATACATTTTTGCTTTACTTATGTGACTTAAAGGAATAGACAAAATAGAAATTCTGTCACAGTTTACTCGTTACCTCAAATTGTTCTAAACTGAAGTTTCTTCAGTTGAACACAAAAGAAGATATTTAGAAGATTTATTTTCCTCCATACTATGATACTCAATGGCAAAATTATTCAAAATATCTTCTTTTGTGTTAAAAAATATTCATACAGGTTTTGAACAACTTGAAGATATGTAAAAGATGACAGAATGTAATGAGTTTTTTTTTTAAGATTCATATATCCAAACATGCTCATTTAATAGTTGTTTGACAGCACATAACTTCTCCGGAACAACATAATAATTTACAGTTTATTGCTGAGGGTATAAATTAATTGGTTAAGTACTGTATATTGTTTAGAATTAGCCAGGTTGCTAATCTATCTGTTTAGACACACTTTCTTTTTCAGAGACACTATTTCAAAGAAGGGAAGCTGAGATCATTAATGCAATTTTACTCTGAAATGGCACATTTGGAAGTTATTTCCTCCTCTTCTAGCTGCACACTCTTTAATTATGTAGGTTTTCTTAACAAGGCTGCTGTGCTGTTGGCTTTTACGGCATTTGGATAATGAAAAGGCCGAGCCGCAGTATGTACGGCTTTATAGTGCTCTGAATAAATACAGATTTTGCAAATGGGAGCTGCAAAAAACTTGAAAATTACCCACTGGCAACACAAAGGGGAAAAATGCCTCCAGCCACAAATCTGCGCTCCCGCTGGCAGCCATTATTTTACCTGCTCACAGACAACACGTGAGCGGACACAATGATACAGAAAAGCCCTGCTGAGTTATACAAAACTGCCGAGTCTTGAATGAGCCGTGAGTGAACGCTTGCTGAACACACATGTTAGATTTGCCTGAATTTCGAGCGTAGGCAAACCTGCTCTCTAATCCAACAGGAGCTCTTGGGACTTCATTCTGCAAGCGTTCCTGGTGCTGCATCTCCAACAGCTGCTACTTGGGAAAATAGGGCACCTGAACAAGAGGCGCTATGAATGTTTGTACTAGAATGATGTTGACTCTCTAAAACAGCAGCATTAAAATTATTCATATTTATGGGATTTAACCCATGCAGCACAAGCACTTAATTTTAAAATGGATCACTTTGGATGATTGGCCAGATAGAGAACTATTTCTTGAATTTTTGTAGAAAAATACAAATAAATTATTCATTTTGAGCTTAGATGATACTAAAATTCCACCACACAATGGGCCTCATTCATGAAACATTCGTAAATATATGAGTACATTTTGTAATTTGCGCATTAAATGGACCTTCCCGAAAACTCTCCTCTGTATTCACAAACGCTTTGTAAACATCAGATTTAATAGTTAAACATGTATTGTTAATGCATTCCAATCATTAGTAAATAGGGCGCTTGTGAACGCTCATTCACAATTAGCATAATCCCCACCTATAAATTACAGCTACGCAAATTGCGTGTCCAGGAATGCAGTGGAATATTCTCGTCTACTTTCTCAGGTTTGAATCCAGTATATTGCATAAATGCAAAAAAGGCTAATAGGCCATATGCCTAACAATAAATATTCAATTAACGTTTGTCTACCAAAATTTTGCTGAAATGCTTTGATTGCTATAATTTGGAATATCCACAGTGGCAATGCATTACTAGCATCTCATTTTGAAGAATGTCACTGAATATAAAAATGCAGTAACCAGCAATATCAACTTCTCTATTATTGTTCAGTTGTTGTACAAGTAGGATGATTGGTCGGTGTAGTATTTGTCCCGTCCCTCCTCCATTGATTGGACGGCTGGGTAAAAAGTGACTGTGACAAGCGCTGCATTTACCCAAAGCTAAGCTATCAACTCTCAGCTACAAAACTTGTAAAATATTAGGATGATAATATAGAACACAGAAAACAGTACGCTTTACGCACCATTTACACACGGTAGAGAGCTGGTGTACATTTCTTTCCTAGCAACTAACATTTTGAAAATACAAACTCTTTCATGAATCTGAAAATTTACGTCAGAACAGATTTATGAACAATTTACACAAACATTTGTTCTGCTCGTGTTTCATGATTGAGGCCCAATGAGTGCAAATGGTTGTTATTTTGTTAGACCAATTATCCAGTTTGGTAAAGGTGTTAAAGAACACATTCAACAAATCACATGTTAGAGCTATTGTACCACACTACCACACAAGTGCCACGTTAATCCTTCGCATTTATTTACATGCTAAATAGACGTATCTTTTTTTAACAAGTAGGAAGTAGGGGAAACAAGGCAGTTAAGTCCATACTGATTGCTTTAACTGCATCTATTTGGAAAGCTGGTGACTGATCATTAAATCTAAAGGAGACAAAGGCTTGGTACACAGACTCAAACACAAAGGGCATTGCTTACTGCGTTATCTGACTCTCACAGTGTAACAACACAGTCCATTAATCACCAGCAAACCCAACAGCACTACTCCGTCATTCTCTTCTCAGTAGGTAGGATAGCAACTGAAGCGCCAGGCATCTCTTTTTGACCGACCGCCATAGTTAGCTTGTTTGCACAATGTTCGAAGGTGAACTCTGAAAGAGAGACTGCTTTTGTGTGATGTATGTGGAACTGCAAATTTGATTAAATTGTCGGAAAATGAGCACAGGAGACTTTTTCGAATAGTAATTGTTTCTAGGCTGACGTCTGTAAAAGGGCATTTGATTGGGTCCTCTGTGATCAAACTCATGCATTCAGATGGCAAATAATTAATGTAGAAATGAGGGAGCTGGGACGTTACTTCATAGACCAGCCATCCTCAAATCTGGCCCACTCCTGCAGAGTTTGGCTCTAACCCTAATCAAACACACCTGAGCATGCTGTCTTCAAGATCATTAGAAACTCACAATTAGGTGAGTTTGATCAGGGTTGGAGCTAAACTCTGCAGCAGATTGGCCCTCCAGGGAAAGATTTGAGGAACCCTGTCAAAGACTATGACACATACACATGCAATTACAAACTGGATTAAATCAGATTGAAATCATTGGAATTTTTCACCTGGAAAGTTAGTGGTTTACAAAAAAGTCAGACTATAATATCTACTTCAGTAAAATTACATTCTTTGTTTCACAGTTGAGACACCAAAGCAGGAAGCCATGGCTTTATTCAAGTATTTATAACTGCCAAAATGTGTGTATGTGGCTAACAATTTGATGCAAAAGAGTCAAATAACAGATTTTTAAAAGGTCAGTTCTTTCACATAATCTCATAAAACTGATTAAACTTACTCTCATTAAACTGAAAAAAAGAAGGCAATTTGGCTTAGAATTTTCTCCAGGTGGCAGGAGAACAAGACCAAGATTTTTTATTCAGACGGTTGTAAAAATCACAGATTAGCACCAGTAAATGCTGATTATTACAAGGTCTCCGTGTAAAACAGTTACTTTCTGAATAGGGTTGTATACTCTATGTGTGGATAAAAAGTGAAGCTGCTTCTTCTACAGGTTCTTTGAACAACTCTTCAGTCAGTTGAAACCGAATCATTCCCGCCACCTGACAGACACAAACACTCCAGATGCAAAGGTTATTTCTGTTGGTGTGATAAATAAAATAACACCTGGTCCAAAGAAAACTGGATGCTGGGTGCAAACATGAGCGCATTAAAACAATTCCCCAGTGCACAAGCCTCTACACCCCTTTCAGACAAAGAGAAAAAGCAAAGGTTGCTTCCTCAACTGACTTCTCTGAAAACTGAAAGCTTAGAAGAACCCCCTTTTGATGACAGGTTAAGCGTGAAATGTGACGGACCTCCATGAAAATGTTGTCTCATTTTCTACCTTCTGGAATTTTATAGACACAAATGAATGTAGAGCACAAACAATTGTTTTTTCTTAAACATTTGCTGAATACGATAAGACACATGCAACAAAAATACTATGAAATTAACAGTAAATTATTGACACTGCAATGCTAAATTTACTGGCAGTTTAATTTAAATATTTAATTGGTCAAAGTGTGTTAAATATTTGAAAGATATTGCTTTTGTTTTGACACACTAAGCAGCAATTCAATTAGATATTTATGAGCAGAATTGTAATTCTGATATGTTTTATTTTGGTGAAATAATCAGTATGTATGAAGTTTTGACATGTTTTGACCACAAAATCCACACACACACATTATCTCTGTTGTTCGTATAATGGTTTGCAGTCAACAGCAATAATTGAATGGGCTGTTTTCAATGCCATTTTATAACTGGGGTATCATATATTTAGTTTACCATTTACACACCTAAACGGCATGTAAAAATTAAAACATTAATTACTGTAGCTGGTAATTTTTCAAATTTTTTATATTTTTTCAGTTCACTGTGTGAACTATGCGGAAATGTTCTGCAAATATGGCTCATTAATGCAGCAACAAATCTCATGAATCAAGACGAAAACAGTACTCTAAAAAAGTAGTACCTTTGAAAGTCACATTATCAATTCTGTATCTTACCCGCTGTGATAACTGCACTACTTTTGTTAAAGAATCCACCCTTATTTGGACTCAAAGTGCTCAACTGCAAAAGTGCATTATTGAAAAAAGAAGGCCGTGTTGGTCTTGAAGATAGAATGAGTGTCAGCTCGGTGCAGACAGGTCGTTTCCCACCCATGCGGGAGGCCCCCTGTGCACAGTAAGTCTTCTGTCCCCAGGCAGATATGGATGCTAACGCCAGTCTCTGCTGCTGTTGCTCATCTGCTTCTCAGAGAGTTTGGCTGAGTCAGCGCCCCGCTCAGCATCACGCCCTCCATGTGGGGCCTTCCATTTGCATTTCCATTATTCATTTTGTATGTACTATTCCCATCTATGTTAGGGGACAGAGAGGGTAGCTTTCCTGACCAAGTCATGTCTTGCATCAGTATTTGCTTCATTTTTACACTTCAAAATAAGCTTGCTAACAAAGTCCTTTTAAAAAACATTGACTTTTGACAGTTTCCATAGAGTCTGGTACAGTTTGCTGCTTTGTCTAGCCAAGAATCGCCCACTTAGAAAGGAGAGGTCTGTCTGACCAACATGGAAAGAGTCCAACCACAATTATACAGAAGTGTCATTCTGTGACCGGCTGTACAGAAAGTACTGAAGAATATTCTCATTTATTTCTCAGAAGTACCTCAAAAGCAAAATAAATACACTGATTTTTTCCTGTTGAAATGTAGTATATGTGCAACAAAACACATTAAACAACCTTAAAGTTGAGATTAAATGAGAGTAGTACAAAAAAGAAAAAGTGGCCTTTGCAATCAAAAAAATAATGCAAGCTTGCAGTCAATTGTGGATGACCGAGGTATATGTAGACAAAAAAAATAAATACAAATACTGTTCATTACATTTAAAGATAATGTAGACTATTTCAGAGAGGCTAGCAATATCACACTAGCTTTGAAAGCATAAGATCCCACCCTCCCCGAAAATCACTCTCCAAAGCCTCCTCCAAAACAAATGCCCGCACACATGCATACCAGATGCTAACCAGTGACATTACAGTACAAAGCACATAATATTTCAATAATAACACCTTCTATTCTTGCTTGGTCTGCAATAGCGTTACGGACCGTGCTGATGATGTATCATGTCTGCGTGAACAGGTTGTGCAAATACATATGTTGTCAGGCAGGTAGGACAACCTATTGTAGACCTCAGAACATTTTATGGTCCTACGCCTCCCACAGATACATTTTGACCACTTAAAGGGATAGTTCACCCAAAAATGAAAGTTCTGTCATTAATTACTCACCCTCATGTTGTTCCAAACCCTAATGACTTTCGTTCATCTTAGGAACACAAAAACAAAAATATTTACTTTATTCAAAAATTATCTTCCGTGCTAGTTTTTGATGTGCGTTCACGCAGAATAGATGAAAAAGCAATACAGGTTTGGAACAACATGGTGAGCAAATTACAGAATTGAGCAAATGACAAATGTTTCAATTTGGAGTGAGATTATCCCTTTAATTAAGGTTTACAGTAACTGCATTAACTGTGAAATCTTGGATGAAAATTATAGTTACAGCGAATGTTACATTGGAAAAATCTTGAGTAAGCAGTTACCTAAAATTCCCTCTCACATTGTCATAAAACGGTATGAACTACTACTACCATTGCCTTTATGCATTAGAGACAGGCTCACATGACGAAAGCCTCATGTCCTCTTGTCATCCCGGATGCAGACATTGGGCACAGATTTGGCTCAGAGCCAGGACCCACACTTCACATCCACTCGGTCTCTTAACTATTTCTATGGCGACGGAATGAGAGAAATGCTCGGGAATATGAAGCCAGGCAGAAGTAATAAACTTCCTCAGCTTTTAGAGCTCTATAAACTATTCCATCTGCCAAAAACGGTTTAAAACTGTTTGTAGATTTTGGGGAGCGCATAGAGGAGTGGGTAAGATGTGTAAGCTGCATAACCCTATTAGTGTATCACATGCTGCCTATTTTTATCATTACCATATATTTACCATGGTCTCATTAATATGCACATGATAAAAGTGATAAGCAATTTTATGCTAAAACTTTTAAAATTGCATTATTTTAGTATTTTAAAGCTATATCACACTTTCTAGAGTGTGTTATAGTTGTTTATCAATATGGCATGCTGTAGGTACCAGGCCACAGGTAATCACAGTGCTCCTGTAAGAGCACAGAAACACTCATGAGAGAGTCATATAGCTTTTATACAACAGTTGAACGAGTAGGAAAAACAAGACGTAACCTACACATCACACACTTGTGTGGGGACATACCTTTATGATGTAGTTCATAAGGCTAAGCGATTGTTCGGAGACGTGCACATTAGAACGACAGGCTTTTATGAAACAGTTAAATAAACTCTAAGTTTAAATAGAGTAACTTACATTTTAAATTCAATTTGCATCTGTCTTTGCTCCTCCAATTTAAACAGTTCAAAGCAACATTTCACATTTTCAAACAAATTAGCTGACTGAATGATGATTCAAATGATTCACTCCTAAAGGGAGTCATTTTTATCAAATCGACTGAATCACTGATTTAGTAAATCACTAATAAACTCTTGGCTATGTTCAGAATATGATACTGTCTTATTTATGTTATAATGTATACTTAAACGGCATAAATAGTAAAAAGTGGTAGTGTATGTGTTATTTTGAAATCAGTCACTTGTTTCGTTCCAGAATGAAGCAGTACGTCGTTGAACGAATCGGTTGAAAGAATCATGATTCAGTGACTCATAAAGCCAGTCACTTCTTGTGTTATTTAAGTCAGTTAAATAAAATATGCAACTATTCACTAGGCTCCTAGTTGTATAATTTCTGTCAGTTTTAATGATTCTGTTGAAAATAAAGATTCAATGAGTCACTCATAAAGCCAGTGACTAGTTTCAATCTTGAATGAATCCTCTTTTGAAATAATCAGTTTTTGAAATAATTTATTTTTCTAAAATAATAAATGCGATACTGTGAACCATAGCCTATGCTTCAGGGAAAGATATGTGCCAGTGTCTCTGCATTTGTCGTTGCTCCTCCAATAAAAACAGTCTAAAGTAGGCTACATTTCACTCTTCTGAACAAATCAGTTGACTGAATGATGATTCAAATGAATCGCTCATAAAGGGAGTCTTTTTTTTGTACAAATCGTTTTTTTTTCACACATATGATACGCATCTACACCACAACCGTAATCCTACCCATTGTGTAGCATATACACGCCAAATTCAATTTTGCGTATCAATTCCACAAGTTTAATTTTTTATTTGGCATACTATTTATACTCACTTTAATGAGATCAGGTTGTAAATGCGATACTGTGAACCTTAGCCTATGCTTCGGGGTAAGATGTGCCAGTGGCTTAGCATTTCAATGTGTGACTGGGCTAGATCATATTTGAGAGGATATATCTCTATGGTCCTGACCTATAAACTCTTTCTTTTAATTACAGTTATTAGCAGATATCTTAAACAGACATTATATTTTTACATCTAATAAGGCCTCTTTATCTCATAATCCTACTTAAAGTAGCACAAGTCCCCTATTGTTTAACATTTTGCCAATCAAAGCACATTTAAACTGAATTTCTACAAGAAGACATCCTAGAATCCATGTTTATGTTTGACAAGAACATCGCTCGGAGTGTTTACCGTCTGTTTACACTTTTGGGAAATCACAGTCTTCGTATCTACCGCCTCAGCAAGCAGCGGGAAATGTTTATTAATGTTGTCCGCATGATTTAAGGATGCAGAGCATTTAACGTGAGTAATAACTTTTGGGTACCTAAATGTCTTGGCCACAGCTGTATTCATTAGAGTGTACCCAGATTGATTACTTTTAATGAATGAGCAAGCTCTCTACAATCAGGTAAGAACTTTTGAGTGTGATACTGACATCAAAATAAATATTTGTTTCAGGTTTCCATTTCATACTTGAACCAAAGTTTGCTCATGCACTATGACTAATAATCATTGTTTGGGTATCGGAAACAATAGAGCGAAACGGATATGCTATGATAAACCATAAACTCTAATCTGCATGGTAAGATTTTTTGTAAAAGGATGAGAATGCAAATAGCTTAAATATTCTCATATGACTTCAACACCCATTTTGATTAGATTTTTGGCTAACATAGAAGATAGGGCAAAATGTGTTCCACAGAAGAAAGACAGTTTTTTGTATTTTTAATGGCAAAATAATTTTAATTTTTCTCCTAACATTAGTTGCCTACGTCACATATCCCAGTGCCCACCCCAGATGGCATCCACTATCGCCAAATATGTGGATCCATTATCCAAGCCGCTTTACAACACTGACTACACCTACACAAGTGATACAGCCTCCCTTGGCTACATATAATTGATAAGGCTCTTGAGAAAGAAACCTAGGGACAAGATGAAGATCAGGCTGAAGGAAATTGATTGAGCTCATAAATCCTGTCCAGAGCAGAACCACATTTTATAAGTGCTACGCTAGAGGAGTGGGATCCTGCTGTGATTTAAAAAACGGGCTATGTGTGTGTGTGTCATGCCTCTGGTTTTGTTTGTCTGCATCTATATGGATGCATTTTACACAGACACTAGACATTTGCTTAATTCCCCATGAATAACGGAATTATATTCACTGATTGATACATATGCATGATACATATGTGCCATTATCAAAACAAGAAAAGAATATCTTAAAACACAACAACTTAATTTTATAATCATATTGCCCTCAACCATACCTCAACCAGCTTTTGTCTTGCAATCTCACGTTTTCCCCCAAACATTTGGTTCAAATAGACCTTTTTTAATCCTGGCATCATCTGTCTGTGTGTAATCTAGTACTTGACTACACACTCCAAGAGATCAGTGTTGTGCGCACAACAATACAATACAAAAAAAAAAAACGTGGAGCTGAACAGATGTGTTTTTTTGCTGGAGGGATATGCAGCATATAAACAATAGTAACATTGTGAAACAAACTGTCTGTGTTAAAAGCTGGGAGATTTCTGCGAGGATCCAAATTGAATTAATGACCCATCCCTGAAGCTGAACTCCTGCTCCGAACCCTTTTATTTGCTTTCAGGAAATTGATGAGTCCTCTAGGTTTTAATATTTAGGTTACCTCACGGCTCACTGCATTCAGTCTTATAAGCATAATGAGATTGCCCTAGCTTGCAAGACACTAAGTATTCACATATTTACCCTGATGGAGAAAGAAATGTGCAGACATAGTCTCTCAGCTGTAAGACAAATTCAAATCAGTTTGCAAGGTTTGTTTTTGTTTATATTGGACACATAGAAGGTTTGATATGGATTTTCTAGCCTGTTTATCACAACTTGCTGTTCTACAAGATTGAGAAAAAACATGACTTAAGGATTGCAATATATATTGAAATTGCAATGGGACGATCTTATGATCAGATGAAGATCAGGCTGAAGGAAATTGATTGAGCTCATAAATCCTGTCCAGAGCAGAACCACATTTTATAAGTGCTACGCTAGAGGAGTGGGATCCTGCTGTGATTTAAAAACCGGGCTATGTGTGTGTGTCATGCCTCTGGTTTTGTTTGTCTGCATCTATATGGATGCATTTTACACAGACACTAGACATTTGCTTAATTCCCCATGAATAACGGAATTATATTCACTGATTGATACATATGCATGATACATATGTGCCATTATCAAAACAAGAAAAGAATATCTTAAAACACAACAACTTAATTTTATAATCATATTGCCCTCAACCATACCTCAACCAGCTTTTGTCTTGCAATCTCACGTTTTCAACCCAAACATTTGGTTCAAATAGACCTTTTTTAATCCTGGCATCATCTGTCTGTGTGTAATCTAGTACTTGACTACACACTCCAAGAGATCAGTGTTGTGCGCACAACAATAGAAAAAAAAAAAAACACTTGGAGCTGAACAGATGTGTTTTTTTGTTGGAGGGATATGCAGCATATAAACAATAGTAACATCGTGAAACAAACTGCCTGTGTTAAAAGCTGGGAGATTTCTGCGAGGATCACCGAAGCTAAAAAATGTGGCATCCAAATTGAATTAATGACCCATCCCTGAAGCTGAACTCCTGCTCCAAACCCTTTTATTTGCTTTCAGGAAATTGATGAGTCCTCTAGGTTTTAATATTTAGGTTACCTCACGGCTCACTGCATTCAGTCTTATAAGCATAATGAGATAGCCCTAGCTTGCAAGACACTAAGTATTCACATATTTACCCTGATGGAGAAAGAAGTGTGCAGACATAGTCTCTCAGCTGTAAGACAAATTCAAATCAGTTTGCAAGGTTTGTTTTTGTTTATATTGGACACATAGAAGATTTGATATTGATTTTCTAGCTGTTTATCACAACTTGCTGTTCTACAAGATTGAGAAAAAACATGACTTCAGGATTGCAATATATATTGAAATTGCAATGGGACGTATATCGAAGGGCTTACTTCAAAGACATGCACTATGAATTGCTATGATAGTAGGTTGAAGGTTGCATTAGAGGGAGGGACATTCATATTCTAGAGAGCATTTTGATTGGTCAGACATCTGTGGTGCAAGATCACATCAATGTTTTTGGTCCATTTTCCCGGGAAAGAAAATCTTTATTTTAATGTAACAACTATACTGCATGTTGGTTTGGCTTGAAATAGGAGTTGTCATTTAAAGTCTTGGGATTCTACAAGAGGGTGCTATCTATAAGGAGAAGAAGAACACAATTAAAAAAGTATGTTTGAAGGCAAAGTATGTATGCATGGTGTGTTTTGGAATGTGCACTTAAATTAATAATTAAATATTATTTCTATACATTTCATAATACAGTATTAGTATTTCATTGTGTTTTCTAAAGATTTGCTATGATTATTCTATTCACAAAACAATTTAAATAATTAAAAAATAGATTATTTTAGAGAGACTACCTGTCTCGTTAGCCTTCCTTAAAGGGATAGTTCACCCAAAAATGAATCACACAGTTAACAGTAACCATTGACTTCCATAGTATGTGTGCCATACTATGGAAGTCAATGGCTACCGTCAACTGTTTGGAACATTCTTCAAAATATATCCTTTTGTGTTCAGCATAAGAAAGAAACTCCTGCAGACAGGGGCATAGCAACTTTTAGAAACAGGTGATTCTGTCCCCCGCTCTTCTTTGACCCACCGCCAATATTTCCACCCGCATTCTCTGATATTTTACTTAGATTTGAGTGAACTAACATTCAGCCAATCACAAGGTGCGTCATCTCTTGGGCGCGTCTTCCATGAGCTTCAAATCTCCTCGTGGTTTCATTCATTCACTTCTTTGCTCTTTGGCTGTCTGGGGTAAATTGCACCTCAGAAAAAAGCAGAGGACGATTATGAACTCTTTTTTTTCCCCAAACACACACAGTAAGAATGTGTTATGTCGCGATGACACGATTCACGCGATCAAATTCCCATGTTATGATTTAACCTACAGTAACAGCGCATCAGGGCTCTACAGTGCGTGCATTTTCGACTGAAAACTACTGTGTGCGAGTCGACTATTAAAAAATATTTATGAGCACGTGTGCGACTGACCCGATCAGCATATTTGTGTTTGCGCTGAGGGAGCTTCAAAGGTTTCTAATATATTTGTTTTTGCAATTGAGTAATGTATCACAGACAGACGTATCCTCTCATTATAACAAACAAAGCTTGTGGACAGAGTGTAGCCTAAATAAGAGATGCATTGTTCAGTGTAAGGATTGTGATGAACTAAGATGAGTGACAGATTTTAATGATACTAAGGGAGTTTGCAAATGTGATATTGTTTTAACAGTTAATTAAACAAGAAGTTAATATTAAGTGACTAATAATGTCTGACTTTAACACTATGGCCTTATTTTGCTCTATTTCGTCTTATCTTTATCTCCATTCAAACACAGCGGTGTTTCATTTATGAATGAACTGCGTTTTTAAACGAATCTAGTGAGTCAATGATTCAATTGCCCATTCATAAAGACAGTTACGTACTTTGTTCCTGAATGAATCAGCTGTTCAAACGAATCAATTGAATGAATGGGAATTTTAATGGGAAGTTTCATTTTGATCAGAATTTTTGATTATTGATTAAAAGGTGCTCCTAATTTTTTTAAAGTAGAATTATCCAGAGTATAATGATTCTTTCCCAAGTCCAAGTGTTAAGAATTAAGGTAAAAGTTATTGTTGAAGTGTAGTGTAATTTAAATATTGTCCATAAAATATATTGATTTAATAAAAAGTTTATTTTATTTCATCAGAAAATATAGATGTTCACAGTGGTCTCAAATTCCCAAGTTATTTTTCAAATTTGAGTATGAATTCACAAAATGGGTTCCTGTAAGCTATCATGGCACGTTCCCAAAATTGCAACTATGGTGCTCTAAAACGCCAATTGGTATTTTATTTAGAATTTATTATATGAACATGAATGTACTTATTTTGTACATTATGTAGGCTACATCCTTTGAGGGTCACATCACCTGACAGCTGGTGGACATTTTGGTGAAAGTGTCCCTTTATCTTCTCTTGAGGCTTCTTGTTCCTTGCCTTTGTGTGCATGTATTCAACCTAATTTTGATCAGATTAACATTGGTTAATGTACTTTTTTCCCATTAAATCCTTCACCACATCTCTTCAGTTAAATGCATAGAGTGTTGCAGTGGATATGTGACTTGGAGGTGATGAGAGATGATGCCATGTGCTTTCAGGCGCATCAGAGTGAAGCAATATTTTGACTCTTATTCGTATATTCAGATCTTATTAGAGTCAAGCATCTTATCAAATGATGATCCATTTTTAAAGCATAGACATATGTGTAGTGCTATGAAAAACTTGGCTGTTTATCAGATATTATTATTTTAGACTTGCTACTAAGCCAATTTCCACTAATCTTTAAAAAATGTGCATGCAAAATGATGAAAATATGCTTATATACAGTATTACAAGTTATTATTTCTGGTCCTCAAATCTGATTTACCTACAGCCTTGTTCAGTGGTGTGTGATATTCTAGTGATAACAGAACTCCAATATTTATCTGTTTGTATCCCTCCGCTTGCAGTATTTATCATATAGCGAGTGTCATGGCAGATATCTAAATTCACTATAATGTTATAAATAATGCTGTTTGTGTGTCACAGAATGAAGGTTTGAGAGTTTTATTTTTTTGTGAGAATGTACTTGTTTATTTATTTTAAATAAAGATCTATTTGAGAATTTGCTTCGATGTTTTCAGAGATGTGCGCTCCAGGGTGTCAGTGGCTGTTGAGTGTTCATGAACCCACTGAGAGCAGCCTTACCTCTGCCAGATCTTCTGGAATTTATCGCTGGCTCTGATGTCTCTTTTGGTTAAACATGAGATATACTGTAATTAATTTTGTGTAAATCTACTGGGCAGTCTTATTAATCTATTATTTGTTCCAGTGCAAATAGTTTTGGCTGAGGACAAAGTCTCATAATATTATATTTTATATAACTTTAATGCTGTATATCAGAGCGCTGCCTTTGTTCTTTTAAATGCATTGCCTAGCAACTTTTATGATGGCTGTTTAAATAAAGCTACATATTATTATTCAATACATAATATTTTATATAATTAATAGCAGTATTTAATAATTGTTTTTAGTATTGAGAAACAATGTTTTTGTGTGTGTGTGTGTGTGTGTGTGTGTGTGTGTGTGTGTGTGTGTGTGTGTGTGTGTGTGTGTGTGTGTTTGATGGTGATTTTAGTTACATTACTGTGTGAGTCAACAGTAAATACTTTTATATTGAAAGAGACTGAAACAGGGTTGTATGCAAGGTAGCTATTTTTTACTATAAAACACTGTTTTATTGTGAATATGATATTGAGCTGAATAATGAATGATGTATTAGATGCAGGTAATCATACCTACTGGGTCCATCTCTAATACTCTGCTCCACATAATAATAAAAAACTCCACAGAGTTTTAATACACTAATACAATACGCTTTTAATGAAGCAACTCAATGTTCCTCCGTTACTGGTTTTAAAGTGACATTTTTGAATTAGTAACGAAGGCTTGGGCTGAGCTGTCAAACTGTAAAACTGAGATTTGAATCCGTGGAAGGAGTTATGCACAAAAAAGGGTTTTAAAAGACAATCCGTTGCAGAGGCTCTTTTTTATTTTTACACTTGTGCCATCAAACTTTTGTAAAAATGAAAGCATGAAAGCAGACTAAATGAAAGCATGTCCTCGAAGCCTTGCTAGCTCTTTTTAATCAGACCTGGAATCTCATGCATGAATTTGTACCTCAGTTAATAAGAGTTCAAATTAATTTTGCACAATTACTTCTTGGAAGGCCACACAAGCAGGCTTTCAAGATTAGCCATCAATACGACTGAGACGTATGATAGCGAAGCACCCAAAATATTCTCTCATGATTGAAAGACACCGAGCAGAGAGGTTCAGGAATGAGTGATGTCGATCTTCATGGAAAAGAACATCAAGGCAAACTTGGCAAGAAGCCAGAGTTTAAATATGAAAAAGCTTGTAATGATTCTCAGAGGAGCTGCTCTCAAGCTCTAGAGAAAAAAATGGTGGGAGATTGAGCACGACACAAGGAAAGGAAACGGATATTCAGGTGGAAAAGGGATCAAGGTCTCTGCAGCATCTTCCCTGAGGCTGTACCTCCACTGAGAAAGTGTTATGAAGAGCGAGGGCGAGCAGGAGGTGTCGTGCTCTGATGGGCAGACGGATAAAGTCGGAGTGACTTCATCTACACATGGGATAATCTTACACACTGTGTGTCGAGCCCTGGACGTGAGACATTTTATCTCCCAAAATACTGGCAGTGAGCTGCTACTGTACATCTAGATTAGATTTGAACAAGGATCTTGTGTTGAAATATTCACTTTATCAAATACACGTGAATAGAGGAATCAAGTGCTCTTATAAAGAATTCATTCCTTTTGTGCTTTCAGCTGTTGCAGTTTTGATTCGTTGTTTTTTTCCTCAAATCTCGACTGCCTAATTAAAAACAAATTACCTTTGATATATGTTTAAGGTTGTGCTGTAAAAATCCAATAACTTGGACTTGTTTTATAATAACCACACATATCTAATAGGTAAAATGCATACAATGCATAATATCCATTTATTTTATAAAAGGGACAGTTCACTCAAAAATGAAAATTTTCATTATTTATTCCTGGTCTCAAGGCATTTATGAATTTTTTGCGAGACACCAAATACGTACCAATAACTACAGATTACTGCAGTTTCCAAAAGAAACAAACACTACAGAGGCAGTAAAACTCTGACATCTTTTACTCCTTTTCACACAAATGTACAGAGTTTTGATTAACAAAGCGTAATTTTCGCACAATTACTTGAACGATATCATGTTACGACTTCAAAATAATATTGAAAAGCTGGGAG
The DNA here is from genome assembly GCA_027564155.1 of Gymnocypris eckloni scoliostomus. Taxonomy (NCBI): domain Eukaryota; kingdom Metazoa; phylum Chordata; class Actinopteri; order Cypriniformes; family Cyprinidae; genus Gymnocypris; species Gymnocypris eckloni. The sequence goes on from CM050435.1 coordinate 15,464,724, forward strand.
ATTTGAAAACGGATGCTTTTGAAGGTTAGCATCACACATATCCAGCTCGTATCTATGGGTTTTCATACGCTCTAAAACATCCTGGGTTATTGTTTTAACCCAAATGCTGGGTTGAGCCTTTTGGGTAATTCTTTGGGGTAATTTTTTTCAGCTTTTGTGTAGTTTTAGTGTTACCCAGCCCCTGGGTCAAATGTAACAACCCAATGTTTGTGTAGTTTTTTAGTGTTACTCAGATCCTGGGTCAGAGTAACACAGCGGTTGGGTTATTTATCGCGGGGATTTTGCGTCATCTTCTGGAGAGAGAAGTTCTAAGCGCCATCGAATTGAAGCATTTATTCGGTAAATACAGGTTTGTGTACATTTTATTTTATTGATAAAATTGTTTCTGTGCTGTATATCATAAAATTTTATGCAGAGAAACATACAGGCGCACGGTGTGAATCACTAAACAAACGTCGCTCGCATCGCGTTGGTCTTATTGCGTGATGAAGAGTCTGATACTTTGCATAAAATGAACGATTATATTTATAAAGGATACAAATACATTGGATGTTAAAATATGTCCTCAGAGCTTTTTACTGTTTGTTTTTGGGAAGGTTATGAAGGCAATTGCAGTACATTTCGTCCATGATGAGTGAAACGCAGGGCAGCGGTCTTATCCGTGATCAGTTCCCGCCGAACACGACTCCAGCTCGGCACCAGAGCCAGCGCCGTAACGTCTGTTTAATGTTTAATCTTTACTTCTAATATTTGTTCAACGAGATTAAATGGGCAATGTGTATAGCTTGCATAAAAACGAGATAAACATTCCTGTTATTACCCCAATTTGCTGGGTAATATTAACCCAAAATGTGTTCTGTCCTATATTTACCCAGCTCTTGGCTTAAAAACAAGGGTTTTTAACACAGTGTTTTTTAGAGTGTAGACGGAAAGTTTGTTCGATAACTCACGGAGTAAGGAGACGTACTAAGGAGGCGAGGAGCTCTGGTTCGAATCCCTTGTAACCACGGTTTATGGTTGGGTTTGGTGTAGGGCATATTTCCAACATGACAGAGCATTAACTTTTAGGGACAGACCCGAATATTTGAATTCTGAACCGCCGAAATACAATATGTACCTATATCTACGAAATAAAAACGTGCCAGTGTTCACATATTTAACCTGTGTTTTATCGCCACTCAGTGGACATTTCTCTTTTGAACTGGCGAAACGTGCTGCAAGGTACGTAAAACGGCGTCGCACAGAAAATGCACAGATGTATGTATTTTTATGAGACCATGTTGATTTATTTACTCTCATATTGCCCCAAACCTGTATGCTGTTATTTTTGTTTCATTAATCTTTAAGCAGATATTCTTTTCAGTAAATAGTATTAAAAAAATATACATTTTCATTTTTGGGTGTTTATATAATACCCAAATAGATACTATAATTTTCTAATGATTATTTTAGGCCTTTAATAATAATAATTGTTATTATTATTATTACATAATTTAAATGTATCATTTTTTATATGATTTTTATAAAGTTTTTTTCCATATATTATATGAGATTCAACGTGATTTGAATGTAATATAATTATATAAATATATGATTAATACAATTTAAGGTAAAATGACAGCCAATTTGATTCAACTAAACTTTTTTTAACAGTTTTTCAAAACCTCTTTTCTGTGTATTTGTTCTACCAAAACACACCATATGTGTTTTGAACACCATTAAGTGAATAAATGAATCATTTTCATTCCTAGGTGAACTATTATTTTAAATAAAATGAAGATTTAGGCAACTGCAATGAGAAATTGAGGGTGACATTGTTGGGATCTCCTTTTTGCACACGTCACCAAACCTTTGCCTTCACATGTCTCTTATTTTTCAACCTTTTTCTTCTACCATCTGTTGCTGGCCTTATTCCTCTCTGCCCGACATGCACACAGAAACACACATACATCCACACGTTCAACAATGCTATCAGCCATTCCAGGCACGCAGGCCTCAGCACAATGTAAATTATTCAGCTGGGCTTGCTGGAGGCTGCAAGCAAATCATAAATCGAGACAATCTGGGGCTATTTCGAGGGGTGACTATGGTTAAACGAAGCTAAATATCAATACAGAAAACCCTCACAACCCTAATACCATCAAAAAAATATCAAATCAAACCATTCACATTAGCTCAGATCTCGCTATCAATGTTTGGCCATCAGTTCTCTGGATCAGTGGTGCACCTATCTTTTGTGGATTGCAGGTCTTGGCAGGGCTTCAAAGGTTAAACAACACTTTATGGATGCAAACCAACCCAAAGCCTTGCTAAATGACTTTAATTATGTATGGCTGCCAGGCCAGAGGAGCCAACTGACTACCTGAAGCAGTAACTCATTCCACTCATGTTCGATGTTTTGACAAAAAATCCCAATAAATCTCTTCTTTCACGGTGTAAATGAATTAGGAATGAGGAAATAAACGCCTCAAAGAGATACTCGCTCAACACTGAGTTACCAAAGGTGCACTGAATATTATGACAATTTTCTTAATTAATTTTTTATCGAAATATGGAACCGTGGGTCATATTTCGGACATCTGTGTTTTAGCTGTTTTAGATAGTTTTTTGTCCTGAATAGCATGAGTGCAAATGTGATATTTATTTTATAGAACAGGTCAATAAATAAGAAGTTCATTTGGTGTTATTTTTTAGAAATAGAATTGTCTCTCTTCGCTCAATTTGCCATTGAAAATATTACCTTTAAAGCCACAGCAGAACTGGTGCACGTCTCAACATACAATGATGAATGAATCAGTTTTAAGCAAAACAAATGAACGATTCAATGAATGAAAAAATGAATCAGGTGAATGATTCCATGGCCCATTTATAAAAGAGAGCCATTTAATTAATTCCTGAATGATTCAGCCATTTGAGTGAATCACTCAGTGACTTACGCATTATGACATTTACTTTTACCACCTACTGACAGTTTTTGTTTCTTATAATTAATGTCTATTATGTTTCTCACATTTAACACAATGAATTTACATAAAGTTTTGGGGGTCATTTCTCAGCCAGATTTAATGTGTGATTAATTAGACTAATTAATAAGCACATCCTGTAAATAATGAAACTTTAAATTGCTTGACAGCCAGCTGTAGTTCACACACACACACACGCACACACACACACAAACAATGCTGACATTTTTATAATAATAGATAAAATATGAAAATCATATTCTTTTTTTTAAACAAAGCAGTATGAAATTTGAATCAGATGTACTATAGAATCAAATATTTGTAGAGAGATTTCATTACTTAACAGCAAAATAAAGCTTTAGTTGCATTAATATTCTGAGCGATACTCTCTGTGTGGTGTATGTCATTATTTCTCCTTCATTTAAATATTAAACGTTACATTTGCCCTTATCAAACTCTTTATAGATTCTAAATTATTCAGTTACCAGATACCTTTGAGTACCTGGCATATATTATTTAACATAAAATATAGACATGTAGCCAGTGTTGGTTCTAGACCACAGTAAATGGGTGGACCAGGTCGGGCCACTTGTGCTTTAAGGGGCACAATTTTTAATTAATCTTAAGTTACCTTCAGTATTATTAATTTAGTCATTTTTCACCATGTCATGTATCATTGTAATCTCTAGAATAAACTATAAACTCAAAGTAATCTTTAATCATGTTTCATTTATTTGACAAATAATTTTGCATTGTAGTGTCAGGGGCATCGTGCACTCATTATTTTTGAGAGGGCATGAGTGAAGGGGGCTTCACTTGTCTTGTGACACCCAGCAGCCAATATGGCGCTGTATAACTGATATAGGCTTATGTATTATTTATTTTTCCTAATGAGCCTATTAATTAGCCTATAACACTTTAATTGTACATTTACATTATCAAATAACATTTTCACTTCAGTCCAGCGAGTTCAAGCACTCCCAAAAACTCCCATTATAATCAATAAAGCTGTTTACACTGTGACTGAATCTCTTACTTATATTTGTTCATCTTCACTTTGTTGTTTCTAATGAGAGAATTCAGTCAGCCAGTGCGTGCGGTGACGAAACAGCAGTGTTTCAGCGATGACTCATCTGAACGCCTCTGATTGGTCATTGCATTCATAAGCTCAGCAGAATCGTATGTGATTGGTTATAATACACAGCGGTGTAAAAACGCATCTGGCTCTGTGCCAGCCAGAGAAAGCAGATTTGAATTTAGCAGCTGGTGATGTTTTCTTTTCTTATAGATTTCAGAAGAAACTGAGCATTGCACACAGATTTGTTTGGTGTGATATGATTCCAAATATAGGGAGGCCAAGCTTGTTGACACAGGGGACACTGCCTCCCCCCCAGAACCGCCCAAAGAGAGAGAGAGTCTTTCGTCTTTCGTTTGTCCAGCTGGTGTTAAACTCAATGCATGTGTTTTTTTCAGGTGTGTGTGTGTGTGTGTGTGTTCGTGTGGGAATGTTCTCTGCAGGACAGCCGCCATGTTTAGTGAGGCAGTTTGCTGTCTAATTATGCACTGCAGGAGTGACCTTACATAGACCTCCTCTTCTCCAACCTCAGGCATGAGAAAAACAGGAAATATTTCCTCTAAACAACTACAGTCACACTACAGTGAACTTTGATAATGGCAGCTTTGGTTTGCCATTAATATTTGAAAGTGAAGTCAGTCTCAGGAGACACCTTGATGTCCCCTGCCATGGTTTGCCATGGTTGAAAGCTTTAGCCATGATTTGATTCCTGCTAAATGACATCAGCATGTATTTCCATGCAGGTCTGGGCTGGTTCATCGTGGACCTGTATTGATAAACATTTGACAAAGGAAACTTAAATCGACCAGCATTGTCTTTCTGATGACTGTGATACCAAAAAGACTCTATGAACGCTGATTGCTTACGTTCATACGTTAATATATTCTAGATTCTAGATGTAAAGTAAAACATTTCAAACTTTTTTTTATTTTTTTATTTTGAAGATTAGAGTTTAGAGCTCATGAAAGTAAAACATAATAATTAGTTGCATTTATATAGCGCTTTTCTAAACACTCAGTGCGCTTTACAACTTGAGGAGGTATCTCCTCAACCACCACCAGTGTGCAGCATCCACCTGGATGTTGCGACGGCAGCCATATTATGCCATAACGCCCACCACACACCAGCTTATTGGTGGAGAGGAGACAAAGTGATGAAGCCAATCAGTGTATTGGGATGATTAGGAGGCCATGATGGTCAAAGGCCAATGGGCAAATTCACCCCTACGCTTTTTCGAAGGACATCCTGGGATTTTTAATGACCACAGAGAGTCAGGACCTTGAAGTAACGTCTCATCCGAAGGACGGTGCTTTTTCGCAGTATAGTGTCCCCATCACTATACTGGGGCATTAGGACCAACACAGACCACTTGGTGAGCACCCCTGCTGGTTATCCCAGGAGGTCTCCCATCCAGGTACTGACCAGGCTCAGCCCTGCTTAGCTTCAGTGGACTTGGGCTGCAGGGTGATATGGCTGCAAAAAAATATCAAGTATCTCAAAATATTAGAATATTTCCTATGATCAATAATAATAACAAAACATTTGCAAAATAGAAAAGTTCAAGTTCTTTAAAGTATGTTAATTTATGGACTCAATACTTGGTCTATACACTCAATACTCCTTTAGCACAAATTCCAGCATCAGTGATGTGTGGCATGGAAGCGATCAGCCTGTGGCACTGCAGAGGCACTATTGAGCCTTTAGCTCGTCTGTATTGTTGGATCGACCGTTTCTCATCCTTCCCTTGAAAATATTGCTCATACCCTTGAAAATATTGCTCATACCCTTGAAAATATTGCTCATACCCTTGATGCCCAGACGTCTTCAAATTGTTTTGAAAAGAAGAGGAGATGCTACACCATGGTAAACATGCGTCCCAACTATTTTGAGACCTGTAGCAGGCATCAAATTTGAAATGAGCTCATTTTGTGCAATTTTTTTGTTTATATTTCTCAGTTTAAACATTTGTTATGTTATCTATGTTCTATTGTGAATACAAATATTGGCTCATGTGATATGAAATTATTTTAGTTTTAATTTATTTTTATTAAAATAAAAAAATAAAAACGTCCCGACATTTACGGAAATAAGATTGTAAATAATTCACAAGATATAATAAGTACTCTGTTGGATGGCATTAAAAAATAATAATAAGTTATTGTCATATTCTGTAGCATTTTTCATATAATACCTCATTTCAAAAGGTAATTCTACCTTGAATGTTATAGACAAACATAAAGATGGGTTGCTGTTTGCTGTTGTCTTTCAGACCATGGTGGTTCATTTGTAACTCTGATCTATGCTTTTCGCTCTGCAGTTACAAAAGGATCCATATGTAATTTTCCTGTAAATCCAATCCCAGCATCCTATGATTCTCGGTTTAGATAACAGCTCTCCAGATTGGGACACAGCTTGTGGCAAAGGTTGGCTTGGGAAGCACCCCGCCCCCCCCCATACACACTCACACACATACTAAAACACACTCAAGCACAATGATGCACACACTCCTGAACTGAAGTGCCGCCACACTTCACAAGTCTTGTCAATAAACCAACAGAACATCTGTCATTTTATTTGCCACAGTTTGGCGAGTTTGATGCTACAACTTTAATGTTATTTCACGGTTTGGCGAAAGTGCATAAATCACCACCTGGTGATTGCTCAACCTTTTAATTTTTTAACAGGGATTTGTTAAGAAGACAAATAGAAGAAAACCACTGCTGCATGTCTCTAGCCTTTCATCAGTGCTGAGGCACAGGCTCCCCATCAAGCACAGAAGTACCCATATTTTCTAGGGGGCTTGGGGGTCTGGACCCCAGGGAGAAATGTTTTTATCTAAAACAGCACCAAAGCAATCTGGTTACTTTGAGAGCAGCATTTTTATATTTTCTTTAGAGCTTGTGATCTATCTTTCTATTGCATACAGGGCAAATCCCCTATATTCTACTCTGTAAAAATATATTGCACAAAATTTAAATTAAATACACTCAAAATATATTTCGCAATAAATATTTGTGGACTTGAATTGCATACACAATTCCTATTAATTTGGGTTTCACAGTTTTAACATGAAAAACTAATACACTTGTATGAACTTGTGTAAAACTAATGTGATGCATATTTAGCAGCCATACATGAAACAGACAAAAAATGGGTAGGATTTCCATGAACAGCTCATTCTATGAAAATTAATTTAACCAATTATCCATATGGCAACTGTGAAAACAGTTATTTCCCCCATAAATCATCACAATTTTCATTGGTAATTAAATTTAGGAGGCTGAACACACGCAGGCCTTTCTGTTGAGTTTAAATTGCATATATATTGAACCATTCAACCAGAGAGATGTGCTCACCTCAAAGCTTCATACTCCACACTCTATTCCTCAAAAAAAAAAAAAAAATGCTGTGAAAATAAAGTTTTTGAGATATATCAGTTTGGAAAGGGTTACAAAGCCATTTCAAAGGTTCTTGGACTCAATTGAACCACAGTGTGAGTCATTACCTTCAAATGGAGGAGGTTCGAAGTGGTGGTGAACACACAAAAGTGGCCCAACCTGCCAAAATTTCTTCAAGTGCATCGTGGCAACTCCTCTGGGAAGTTTCAAATAAATCCCAGAATATATTTTCAAAGAACTGCAGATATCTCTAGCATCAGCTATGAGGTCAGTGTTCACGACTTATAAAGAGAACAATAAGAAGAGTAGCAAGGCGAAAAACCACTGCTTGCCAAGAGGAACATCAAAGCTCATCTCACGTTTGAACCTGGATGATCTCTGGATGAAATCTGAGAAAATATTCTATGGATAGATGAGTACCGCTAATACAGCATTCTACTGCAAGAATGTCATATTTATAGTGAAACATATAGAGACAGCTTGAGTCTGTGAGGATGTGCTGCTGCCTTGGGAACTGGATAACTTGTTATCACTGCAGGAAGCACAAGTTCTGCTCTATTCCAGGCAATTCTTAAGGAGAATATCCATCCATCTGTGCGTAAGCTGAATCTTAACTGTAACTGCGTGATGCAGTCAGACATCAAACCAAAACCAAGAAGCAACTGCAGATCTGAATTGCTGAAAGGAAACAAAAATGCAAGTTTTGGAGTATTTAGTCAATGTTCTGACCTGAATCTTTTGAGATGATGCGGCAGGGCTGAAAAAAGAGCAGTTCATTTTAGAAGATCTACAGTCATTCTTGAAACATGGGACAAAAGATGTCCAGCAATTCTAACTGCTATCAGGTTTGAAAAATACAAACATTTTCAACTGCAGTTTCTAAAGTCCTTACCAGGTCCTTCTAAGGTCCTTACCAAACCTACATTTCACTTTTGATCCTACATTTCACTTTTGACCCTATATTTCACTTTTGATTATACCCTGTATAATTTATCATGTGACAAATAAAGAAACCTTGACCTTGACCTTGAGGTCAAGAAAATATGAACACTTTACTCCCAATTTTACATTCTGCACTGCATGGCTACCTATTAAGTTCCGTATTAATTACAAAATGTTACTACTTACTTTTAAGGCCATAATTGATTTAGCTCCTGCATGCCTAACTTTCTATCATGCTAAAATTCATCCCGCTCCATAAGGTTGCAAAAGATACATCTCTTTAACCAAGCATTCGCATAATGTATCTCATAACCTGTACTTCAGTTATATCTGATCAAATGCACATTTTTATTCTTTTGCTTGGGTTGAACATATTATTTTTGCTTAGTTTGAACAGCAGCTATGCTAATTTTTCTCTATTACCTTTTCTGTTTCTGCCGGGGGAATAGCATCCCGTGGCAACTAGGAATTACACAAGCTTCAAAGACTTACAAAGACCTGAGATGACTGAACACCTGAGAGGAGATGATGCCAACCCCCAAAACACCTCAGATGATGCCAACCCTCAGACAACATACAAAACTACCAAACTTAGCTATAAGTTTGATCGCAACATATAATCATTGCTGTTAATATTGTTCACCATCTGTTTGATTACATGACATTAATTAACTGATTGATTTTTACCGTACATTTCTGCCATATGGACATTAACATGAGATCACCACTGATAAGCTATTACTAAATATAATTAAACTTAAATTTTCTATAAAGTGGAAAAGCACATACAAATAAACTTGAATTGAATATTTATGAAGTCATTTTCTTCAAATACAATAGGCAATAATAGGAAATGTCATAAAGGGGCAAAAAAAAAAAAAAACACAGCACTAAAGACTTTTATAGCTGATATAGTGGAAAGTACATACTAGTTTGGAACATGTCAAAGCAACTTAATCAAAGCGCAATGCCTGGGCGAGCCTCTGAACTGTGTGTGTCTAACGCTGTCTCACCCTCACTCAAGTTTTGATGGTTGAAACTTAGTTTTTTTTACAAAAGAAGAGTTCCAGATTTAGTCCTAGCTCTGTAACTTTCTATAGACCATTAAAGTCTTTATTGCAAGATTGGATGGCTATTAAAAAAAGCATTAAAGGAATAGTTCACCCAATAATTGAAATTCTCAGGTCATACAAGATGTAGATGACGTTGTTTCTTCTTTGGAAAAGAGTTGGAGAATTTAGCATCACTTGCTCACTAGTGAATCATCTGTAGTGAATGTGTGCCATCAGAATGAGAGTCCAAACACCTGATAAAAACATCACAATAATCCACAAGTAACCCACACTACTACAGTCCATCAGTTAACATATTATGAGATGAAAAACTGTGTGTTTGTAAGAAACAAATCCATCATTTAGGTATTTTTAACTTTAAACTGTTGCTGACTACCTAATTTTCTGACCCCAAGAGCTAAAAACAATAAATAAATAAATAGTTTGGCCAGTAGATAACTGTATTTTTTCCAAGCAGTACTTATTTAATGAGCTGACTGTATGATGATATATATATGTGTGTGTATACATATATATATATATATATATATATATATATATATATATATATATATATACAGTATATATAAAAGGCTGCAGAACACCATTACACTATGACCCTGGACCACAAAACCAGTCATAAGCAATAAGGGTACATTTTTCAAAACTGAGATTTATACAAATCTGAAATCTGATTAAATAAATTGAAAGGATAGGACAATATTTGGTTGAGATACAACTATTTGAAAATCTGAAATCTGACGATGCACAAAAATCTAAATACTGAGAAAACTGCCTTTAATTTCATTTCTCCAAATGAAGTTCTAAGCATATCACTAATCAATAATTAAGTTTGGATATATTTACAGTAGGAAATGTGCTAAATATCTTCATGGAACTTGATTTTTACTTAATGTCCTAATGGTTTTTGGCATAAAAGAAAAATCAATAGTTTTGACCCATACAATGTATTTTTTGCTTTTGCTACAAATATACCCCAGCAACTTAAGACTGCTTTTGTGGTCCAGGGGTCACATATTGTTTTCTTGGACATTAAGTCAATACTTTAAAATGGTAATAACACTTGATTATTGCAGATGCCCTGGATTTAGCTCGATGTTTCCTTCTTCTCGTAATGTAAGCCCGGGCAGGTATCTTACTATAATGTCAGCATGTGAAGCAGCAAAAATAAAGATAGCACTGACACCCGAGTGAAAGCACTACATGGGACAAAGGCAGCTGCCAGCATCATAACTTCACAGGGCATTAATTGTTTCATCGCTGTCAGCAGGATTGTCTCTGCTCATTGAACCCTGGCCAAGGAGCGGCCCTTCAGCCAAGTTGGAGTCCAGTAGGTATGTAAGTAAGAGTTCCAAGGAATTATGTTTTGCACTGCAGACTGAGGTGTAAAGCTCAATTTCTAAAAAAGAGCTGAGGCCAGAAGAACTCTCAGCCTCTGGTAATATTCACAGTGGTGAATCGAATGTGCAACTGACAATTATACCCACTTACGGAATGACAGCTAGCTCAACAACTGATCAGAGTAAGTTTTTAGTGTTTATAAAAATGTATGCAAATTAATAGATTCCATTTTTGCTTGCTGAAAAAACAAAAATCTCCTATGGCTTTACATTGAAACCACAAGTGCCAGAACAACACAGAGACCTGCAAACATTCTGGGGTGCGTTTCCCGAAAGCATCGTTAGCTAACTATGGTCGTTAGTTTCATTGAACTCTATTGGTAATGACGGAACTTGCGACCATAGTTGTTTTTAGGAAACGCACCCCTGGATAGCAACCATCCGGAGTGCTCTACTAATTGCGTAGCCAACTGCTAAAAACACTCAGGATACTTAAAGAAATAGTTCACACAAAAAATGTAAATTTACTCACCATTGGGCCATCCAAGATATTACATTGTTTCTTCCCTGGAACAGATTTAGCATCACATTACTTGCTGACCAATATATCCTCTACAGTGAATAGGTGCCATCAGAATCACAGTCCAAACTCATGATAAAAACATCAGAATAATCCACAAGTAATCCACACTACTCTGTCTATAAATTAACATTTTGTGAAGGGAAAGGCTGCATTGCTTTTGACTAAAATACAAATCTAATTTATTCATAGCATTGCTTCCACTAGTGAAATCTGAATCAAGAGAGAAACATGCAAGATTAAGCAACATTTACAAGCAGTCCAAAAGAGTTCCAAACAAACATGTTGTTGGGTTCTGATGTGAGAGGACACTAGAGGATTGACTTTTTCCACTAGGTGATTTTTCACAATTATGGATTTTTTTTGCCAAAACTACAGCTTAAAGTTAAAATGTCTCAATACTTGATTTTGCTTCTTATAAATACAGTTTTGTTTTTATTTCATAAGAAGTTAACTCAGAGCCGATCCTCCCTATACGAAGAATACGCAAGCTGCGTAGAGCCCCCGAAACACCAAGGTCAAAGATGATTTCATTTTAGTTTCGTTTTGAAATTTGGCCAGCGGCTATGAAAACATGAATGATTATTTATTGTAATGTGGCGCTGTCGCCCCTTCTACGTGAAAAACAGTCAAATCATGTAATGTGAATGTCGTAATGTCTCTTACTCGGGACTAATAAACGGGTTGAAAGAATAGCGAGCCACGGAAGAGACACGTTTCTCGAGCACTTTCAGCGAGCGCGATTCGATTGGGATGTTTGTATCAGTTGTTTGGACTCTCATTCTGACAGCACCCATTCACTGCAAACGACCCATTGGTGAGCAAGTGATGTTTTGGATGGCCTGAGGGTGAGTAATTTTTCAGCAAATTTAAATTTTTTGGTAAACTATTCCTTTAAGCAACAGCCGGGATTGGGAACATCTACCAAAACCAACAAAAAATATTTGTGGTCCTGAGATGGACAAACCAGCGTAGTCAGGAACACACTTTCTCCTGCCATGACCTCTTTCTGAACTGTTGTTAAAGACTGCAGCTGTCTGGCCTCGATTTCCAGGCAATTGTACAATTGTTGAGACTCAGTGCACAGGGATAAGCTGTTCTCTTTAAAGACAGGCAGGAAATGTTAGAAACACAAGCCTCTTTCATTCTTGGCAACTACATTTCTCTTATTCAGGCATTCACCTATTACATAATATTTAATATATATAAGATGGTCCGCTTCTCATTGATTGGCTTTGCTCAATCAGTTCACAGCCTTGAGAGGTTAAATGCTTTTGTTAACTGGCTTGTTAGTTTGAAGGGGACACTTGATGGACATAAATTGCAGGGCTGTTCTAATGATGAAGCAGGAAATAGCAGTGCCACTCAAACGTTTCCTTTGCAATAAGGACAACCACAGCCAATCCGATTCCAGTTCATGTGAGAACCCATAATAGTTAATTAGACTGTCATTGTGAAATTCATAAGAGCAATGTCGATCAAACTCAAGGTCTTTAGGTGAGCCTGTATCAAATAAAACCAATCTGAAATAAATAACTAAATAATTAATCACATTATATATTTAGACAAAACAATCTGGAAAACAACTTATATACAGGACTATATATCCTTTATATATATAGCGACTTACCATTTAAGCACTTCACAATTAACTTAAGTATGCTTGCACATTAATGTTATACCAAATGTGAAAATCAAAATCTAAATCAATATCTAAATGTATGAGGGAACTCATGGCTGCTGAATCCTAATTATCTTATTGGCTGTGCCTGTGTGAGGAAACTACATTTCCCACCATCCTCTTTGGCAGCACGAGAATTATCAAATACAAAGATTAATCTTCCATTAGCTACACGCGTCATATTAATAGTCTGCTGTATATTAAGTTGAAAGAAAGAGAGATATGAAATTGTTCAGTGCTTACATTTTATTTTATATACCAAAATCACTTGTGCAGGTCATGACGTATGGCAATTAATTAATAGTTATGTCCATGTGAACCAGAACTCAGGAATTACTCGAACAAAATAGTTCAGGTTTCATTTATCGTCCCATAAATCATCTAAAGCTTAAAAATGAACATAACATCAGTAAATCAAATATTTGGAGATTTCTGATAATTTCTTGTTGGGTAGAGAAATAGACATTTCTCATCAGCTGGATCGTTGTTTGTTCTTCTTTTACGTAAGTCGAGCTAACAGACTTGTGTCACCCACTCGTTTTCCAGTGGAAATATCGAGTGAGAGTGAAATGAGAGGGGAAGAGATTGCTGCTGGAGATGTCAGTTCGCCAGAAGAGGGCATTCGGATGCTGTCTGACAAAGTTATGGTGCGACAGGCGGTTGTGGTTAACCACTCACAATCCTTCTGCATCTCTGTATCCTACTGACGGGAACTGTACAGGAGAGGAGAAACATTCCCAATGGAGTAACACTTCCAAACAGTATTCTATGAGCGCGGTAATTTTGGACTGGACTGAAATCTTCCGAACATCCTAATTCTCACTGATATCATACTATCCACGGATTAATCTACGGTAAGCATCATCCTCTCGGAAAAGACAGTATTTGCGCAGTATGCTGCGATGGAATATACTGAGGCGGAAGGGGATCGCTGGGATTTCCATAAGTTTGACTTGTGGTAGATAACTTGGATTTGGAATCGCGCGTCTTCAGCTCTGCTTGTGACTTGAGGTATAATTTTAGGATGTAAATGTATTATTTCTGTCCAAGTGGATGTTTATGATGATAATATTGTTTTGATGGGAATTGAAAGATATGGTCAGTGGTCAGTCAGGAGAGACTGAAGATTTCCCGCGCCTGCTCTGCGGTGAAGGACTAGTCTACAGGCGGGCGCTCGTGGAAGAACCGAACCGAACCATCTGAAGAGAGCGCGTGCCATGCCGTTTCGGGTCTCGAGCGGCAGAAAGCTATAAAAACCTGTGGCCAGGAGTTGACTGAGACGCGGTGATGGGTAAGTTTTCGTATTCTCACTCGGTCCCGTGTGAACGTGGAAACCACGGTGGATGTATTATGGGTTGATACATTGGGGGGAAATTGCCTGCAGTTTTATTTATTTTGCAGTGTAATGCAAACTGGCTTCAGACGGCGTCCATGCAGACACTAAGATATTGAATGGACTCTGATAAAGCTCAAAATGTGCATGCGTATTTATGCTTGCATTCATTGAATGTTCTCCTTAATTTGCATTCATCGATTTATTGTGCATTTGATAATCACACACATTTCTTGCTCAGATTTGACCGTGCGTTCACTTCAGCGCACAGTGGTTTGATTCTGGTGAGGCACAGTCAAGTGTATCAGTCTGTTCGTTTATTTTATGGGCATTTTATTCAGTGTTTTTATGACCTAGGTATAGTTTTTTATGTTTGATAACTAATACCTAGAACTGATTTTGTCACAATATATAAACGATCATTGTATTACAGCAAAACGCACATTATGTATTAGCGTTTTATTTAATATTTATTCTGCTGCTAATATATAATTGTAAAATATTTAAAACGAAATTTTAAAACGTATTTATATAAAAAAACTTGATAATACATTATTGCTGTTATTAATGACATATTTAGATGATCACGATGGTAGCAAATTCATTGCGATCTGTGGTTTGGACCAGGAGCGTAGCCAGAAAGGAGACTCTGGGTGTGCATCAGAAAAACTGGGTGTGCCACATTTATTGTCAGATTAATGCGCAAAAAAAACAAAAAAACAAGCATGCTTATTGGGTATTAATATGTTAGTTTAACCATTTCATTTTTGTTTAGGCTACATGTGTCTGTTAACCTATTCTCTGTTTTGGATGTCTTTGAAAATCACTATTTTATATCTGCAACAAAGTGAGTGTGTGTGTGTGTGTGTGTGTGTGTGTGTGTGTGTGTGTGTGTGCATGCGTGCTGTATATTTAGTATTATTAAACCTTTCATTTCTGCTTATGTCTGTGTTTGTATGCTTACTGTTTATTAAGCATTTTTAAACCTTTCATTTCTGCGTGTGTGTGTGTGTGTATGTGACAGAGAGAGACAGTTTTAATGAATTCTCCATTGTGAATGTGTTCAATTGTCAGCCCTGCATTTCACATTGGCCTACCAGGGTCTCAACCCTGCTCCTGGAGAGCTACGTCCTACAGATTTCAGCTCCAACCCCAATCAAACACAGCTGAACCAGCTAATCACAGTCTTCAAGGCTACTTGGTTAAATTCAGACAGGTGGACCTGGAGCAGGGTTGTAACTGAAATCTGCAGGATGGTAGCTCCAGGAGCAGGGTTGAGATTCCTGATATAAACTCTTAAAAAGAAGACTTGCAAAGAGTATTGTCACCTGTCATTTATTTCAAATATCTATATCTGCAACAAAATATGTGTGCATGTATGTCCGTATATGAGTGTGTCTGTGTGTGTATCTGTGTAAGCAAGCTTAATGATTATTAATATGATAGTTTAACCATTTAATTTCTATTTATGTGTGTGTGTGTTTCTGTGAGCCTATTGTCCATTTTCGATGAGTTTCACTGTCAGCCATGTTGGCCTAGACCCTAAAAGCATATCACCTTAGGCCTTAAAATTCTTGAACCCTGGTTATCGCTGCTTGCAGCTATATTTTTGTTGTTGTTGTGTTTTTCCATTTTTCTCGCTCAAGAGGGTCACCGACAATCACATACAGTATAACCTACAACAGCTCTTTAACTGCGCTCTAGTCAAACGCGCTCCCTGTAGCCTAATCATTAACTACACACATCATAAACCCCTTTTAGGCAAGTACAATTTATGTCACATATTTGAATAAGACTAAACTCCTATTTAACCTGATGATCACAGGTTTAATAAAAATACATTTTAAGTTTCTAATTATAACACCGCATTTCCACGGTTATTCAAACAACGAACAAATTATACAGTGAGCAAAGCACATTTACTTTATCAAAGAATAATCATTGACTTCAGTGACTAGGCTATGTAAAATCTATTATGTAAAAACAGCTGTAGCTGCTCTACTAAATAAAACAAAATGCTTTTAAATAATCCCTCCTTTTTAAATCATTAACATTTTGCACATCCTGCAAAGTTGACTTAAACTGTAGCACATGGGCCTACATAATGTTCCTTTGAAACTACTTTTGGTGGAATAAACAATCTTGAATAGATGTCTTGCAAGACACATTAGAGAAAGCAGTAAAATATTTGTTATACATTACATTCAGGATCGCCAACAACATAGCACAGTACATTTAATGGTGCCTGTTAGCTGCTCAAAGGGCGAGACGGCGTGGTCTGGCCTTGAATGCCTCAATTATGTTATTATTATTTATTTATTTTTGAAAATAATTAAAAATTTTAATTAAATTTTAAATTAACAAATATTGTAAGCACTGCTTAAATCTGTAAATTGTGAGGTCCCGGAACAAAGCGGGGTAATGAATCCGTCCGGCAAGTTTTTTTATATTATTATTGAACTTTCAAAAATACAAAATTCAACAGCCAGTTCATATATATATATATGCTTTTATTTATGTAGGCTACACAGAGAAACAATACATAGAGAAACAAGATGTGCTTTCTGCCGTCTCATGCAGTCTCCGTGAAATGGAGCGCGTGCACAGCAATGAACCGGCTACTTTACTAAACGAACGAACGAACCAAAAAATACAAATCTTTAAATACGTAGTCGGAATGAAAAGGTGCATTTCTTTATTAAAGTCAGCGTCGCATTCTGCAACTTTATCTTTTCAGCCGACACTGACTGAGAAGAAATCACTAGTTTATTAACGAATAATTAAAATGTTTTATTTTGCCTTTCCCCAACATTCATAATCATTAGCCTACTTTTGCCGTTGCACGCTTTAGACGTGCGCTTGCGGATAGGCTATACGCCTATATATTAAAGGATGGTTAGTAGCCTAAATTATTATATTAATCAATTTATGTGTGACTAGTGAAAACTTTAGTCGGGGACAGGCCTTCTTGGCACAAGGAACCGATCATTTTTTAAATAAAATGCTGTCAATTCGAAAAGTGCGCCTGCTAATCACGTCACGTTATATTGCAATGCAGAGTTATGAATGCGTAATAATAAGTAAAATGTTTTTAATTTATTTCATTTCTTATGGGTGCAATGGCGGTGCTTTGGTCTTTCTTAGGGGTGCTGAAGCATCTGCTAGCCCCTCCTTTGCGCTGCCCATGTTTATTACGATTAAAAAAATAATAATTCTGCATCTGTTTTTAGGTGTGCCAGCTGCCACTGTGGGTGGCACCGGCACACCCTGGCACACCCGTGGCTACGCCCCTGGTTTGGACTACTATGGGGTTTAGGGATAATTGCTAAGCAACACATTTTTCAATCGAGAATGAATGATCCTTATCTACACATTTAAATATCCAAACAATATATTAACTAATTGTATTACTTATAAATGCTGTTGTTAGGTGCTCTTCAATTGTGATCCACCGAATGGTGCCATTCATCCATAAATCTGACAACCAATAAGGTTGAAAAGTGTGAATATTGGTAAAAATAGTGATCAGACTGGCCTATTATTGGCGTATCTCTGTTCTTCATCTCTCACTGACTTAAAGAGCAGACTGATGCCAATTCATTGATTAACACTGGAATGCTAATTGAACCTCATTTTTGGCAGCAAGGCAATTTCTCGGAGTGTGCCTGTTCATCATTGATAGTGAGATGGCACACAGATAGTTGATTATCTTTTGTAGATTTCATACTTGCATGTTGTGTTGGAAAAGATGCACATTATGTGCATGCATTGTGGTATGTGTGCACATTTTTTGCAACGCAAGTGTGCATACAATTCCGAGAGTGCTCAATGAATTGTTGTTTGGTTTGCATAATCGTCATCAAAGGCGACACAACATATTTTATATATTGACAGAAAACAATGAGGACACAATCAATATGCATTGGATCATTTTAACAGTGTCTTTAGATTAATCTATGGTCTTTAGGTTAATCTTTTTAATTTAGCGTTTGGTAAAGGATGTATACTAGTTATATTCCTTACATATTTATCGTGATTTCCAGACTCATTATTTAGCTAAGCACTGTGATTAACTGTAAGCCGCTGACCTTCTCGTGGCCACATTAGAGCTCTTGATTATAGATGTGCTTTCAATCATTTTACAGGGGCTATTTGACAGATATGTGATCTGCTCTGATTGTTATTCGTTAGCGATGTGCAGGAAGATGGCCTTCCACAGCTCATAAAATGATGAGGTACGCTTGCTGCTTTGCCGCACTGTAGTGGGAGATTTTGACAGCAAACATAAAATAACCAACCTGGCAAAAATGTTGGAGCATCACTGTGAAGGGTACGTAGGCCTTTGCAGAGGCAAAATAAGTTTTACGAGGAGTGGAAAAGATGTAGTTGCATCTAAAATAAGAAAAGTGGCTGTACAAGTTTGCTACAAATTAATTTTCATTAGACTTCTCTTAGATCATTAACTTTATCAGCATAATTTAATTAGCAAATGTCATTAAGCTGATACAGTCTGATTGTCTGGTTAGTGTGAATGGGAGCCAGTGACGTAATTACTTTATTGTACCACAGCCTGCTTGTGCATCAGTTGTTGGCAATTGTACACTCATGGACTTCGGCACCTCTTTGCTTTGTTTTTAATCACAATCAGTGGCTTCCAAAAAAAGTTTGAAGCCTGCAGACATAGGAAGGTAATTGCAATACATAAGACAATGTCAATTCAAGTGGATTTTGTTTGGAAAGGAAAGATGGCACAAACAAAAAAAAAACATCTCACCAATATACGTTTGTTATATTTGACATGATGTGATAAGGAGAGATATGCTTTTCAAAATGAAGACATTTTCTGATTATCAACTTGGTCAATCTTATCAGCTGATTAAAACTAATTGCAAAAATGGCTAAGAAATGTGTAGTTAAATCTGAGATTCTAGCATCATTTGTTGAGAAGAGGGTTTCCTATTTAGTTATCTTATGCAGTGATTTTATCCATTTGTAGGTGTAGATTGAGGTAATTTTTGAAGCCACTGTATATTATAATCACAAACAGGAGGTGCATTTATAAAGTTAATGACCATTCGAATGTTTGGTTCTTATATGCTGATAAATGGAGTAATTTATGAATATTTTTTCCTTTTCAACCTCAGAGAACATGTGGCAGAATTACTGTAACATAATACTGATTAGACCTTATATTTGTGCATATGGTTTTAAAATGTTGTTTGGATGGATCTGGAGTCATTTTGCTTTCAAGCTAAATTTATGTTTTGATATTTCATAACCGCTTTCATTAATTCTTATGACAATATTAATGTGTCATAGCCACATTCTTCATCTCGTATAGACATATAACACCGTAGGAACGTCATTTCAGAATGTAATTTTTAGCAGGCTTTGTAAAAGTTAATGCATCAGGGATATAATTGAAACCCTTTTACAGCAACACATTGTAGGCATGAAGGCCAGAAAGATGCAGCACAAATAAAATCCCATTACTGGAAAATGCCCAGGCTTTGGCCAAGACCTTCACAAAAAGAACATGTGTATTTTACCCAGACCTCTAACCTCTTGAGCCAATGTTTAGTCGGGAACTCACTGCTGATATAATGCCTCACTTCACCCCCGCCTCCCCAATTTTTTTGACAATAACAACACCTAGGCTTTCCTTTGTGTATTAAGGGAAGATGGACAAAGACTGGTAGCAGAGTCACTGAGCAGCCAGGCAAATATAACTGATTTGGTTGACTGACAATCATTTAGATTATAATTAGGGACTAATAGGATGGCAGAGGCATATCTCTCAGGACATTTCCTTTCATACTGTAGTGGGCTTGTGTCCAAGCTTATTGGAGGACTGGCTTGCTCTGATAGCATGTTTGCCATTGCCAGAGAGAAGAATTAAACAACATGGCATGACTGGATTGATTTGCACAATCACCACTGTTAATTGAGTCCTGTGTGGTATCATATTGCTGTATAAATGTAATATTTCAAGGGTTTATAATCACAGAACAATTACGATATTTCTTCTCTCATTAGTCATCTTAATCTCTAATTTGAAACTGCTCAATAATTAGGGCAGGGTATTTTCAACTACCTCACAATATGATGCGCATAATGTTGCAAATTTCACGATTCAACACTTTGCAATGCATCACAGCACCCTAATAGTATCATGATTGAATCTGCGCCAAAAAAGTGAGAGAGACACTCTGTCAGGGAGAGTGAATATGCTGTATGTGTTTCAAACTCTCTTGCTGTTTGATTTACATTTGCCCACTATTGTGACTAATACTGTATGTACACATTGAATACAAGTTTAATTAAATAAATCCCCTTTTAAGTAGCATGATTTTGGTAATACCCTATTCATTTGTGTATTTGTATAATCAGGAAGTAAGTACTTTCTTGACTCTTTTTTTATTCATTTTAGGCTTTGCCATGAGGCACCGCTGGTTCATGGTGCCACTGCTAATGCAGGCATGGCTGTCTGCCACCCCTTGCTTTGGTGAGCGTCCTTGCCCTCGGAGCTGTCGATGCGATGGCAAAATTGTATACTGTGAGTCTAGCGCATTCCGTGATGTTCCCAAGAACCTCTCAGGCGGCTGTCAAGGCCTGTCCCTGCGGTATAACAGCTTAGCAAGCCTGAAGGCTGGCCAATTTGTTGGCCTCAACCAGCTCATTTGGCTATACCTGGACCACAACTACATTGCCAATGTGGATGCAGGTGCTTTTCAAGGGATACGGAGGCTCAAAGAGCTAATATTGAGCTCCAACAAGATCACGCTGCTACATAACACCACATTTCACCTGGTACCAAACTTGAGGAACCTGGACCTTTCCTATAACAAGCTACAAGCTCTACAACCAGGGCAGTTCCAGGGACTGCGCAAGCTACTCAGCTTGCACATGCGCTCCAACTCCCTTAAGAATCTTCCCTCTCGCCTTTTTCAAGACTGCCGTAATCTTGAATTCCTTGACCTTGGCTACAACCGTCTGCGCAGCATAACTCGCAATTCAATGTCCGGCCTGATGAAGCTAACTGAGCTGCATATTGAGCATAACCAGTTCTCCAAAATCAACTTTTTCAACTTTCCACGCTTCTATAACTTGCGTGCTCTTTACCTACAGTGGAACCACATTAGGACCATGAGTGAAGGCCTTACATGGACATGGACATCATTGCAGAAGCTAGACCTTTCAGGAAATGACCTTCAGGAGATCGATGCAGAGGTGTACCGGGCCATGCCGAATCTGCAGACGCTTAACCTGGATTCAAACAAGCTTGTCAATGTGTCTCAAGAAGCTGTGGATACCTGGACCTCTCTGACAGCAATTAGTCTGGCAGGCAACATGTGGGACTGTGGACCAATTGTGTGCCCACTGGTGGCCTGGCTGAGAACCTTCCGTGGAAACAAAGAAATTAATATGATTTGCGCATCACCCAAAGAAGTTCAAGGGGAGAAGGTTATGGATGCTGTTGACGCCAATGGGGTTTGTAAGGTTGCCCCTGCTATGCTGTCAACTGTAATTGTTCCCTCTACCCCTTTTGTTGCCTTTGCCCAGACCCCAGCCAGCTCTTTCATCCCGACTCTAAAATCTGGAGACAGCAGAAGGGGCCAGGGGACGGCCTTTGAAGGTACCACCTCTTCTGCATCTTCTCAGCCCGCTGTCCCACCACCAGAGCAAGACTTTGAACCCGTATCATTCCACAAGATAGTGGCAGGAAGTGTTGCCCTCTTCCTGTCGGTTGCCATGATCCTCCTCGTAATTTATGTATCATGGAAGCGCTATCCAAGCAGTGTTAAGCAGCTACAGGAAAACTCGGCTGCTGCTCGCAAACGTCGGAAAAAGTCACGGGAGACAGAGCGCACACTCAGCACACCATTGCAGGAGTACTATGTGGACTACAAGCCTAATAACACAGAGGGCACGGATGTGCTGGTCAATGGTACCGGGCCATGCACCTACACCATCTCTGGCTCCAGAGAATGCGAGGTAAGACTCCACAAAGCTTATTATCCATTGGATTTCGTGTGAAACAAGGTAAAACTATGTTAACTGCTTTTAAGAAGGTCCTTCACTTCTTGTGCTGTTTTGATGCCCTTTTTAATGAGATTGTTATTGTTGGATAAAAGTATATGTGGGAGGGATATGTTTTTGGCAGGGATATTTTAGGAAGGACATGTTTTTGACACATTATGTGATTTGTTTAACCTTGGATGAGGTGTTCATTTACAATTGAATATTTATTGGTTACTGCATATTTGATAAGTCCTGTTAACCCAGTTGACGTATTGTCTTTTAGGAGCAGTTGTATTTTGGTGTGTGGTAGGACACTGCATTTTTACATTGATACGTCTACCTACAATACCTGTGAGGCATCTACTTGAAGGTGATTAGATGGTTTTTAGTATGCTCTGTTATGCAGGCTCTTTCTAGTTCTTTTAACCCAAATAGATTTGTGATTATTTGGACATTTTAGTTACAGTAATCACAGGGTAGCAAACTTCCTCAATAAGCTGCTGTGTCAAAATTATTTATTTGTCCTCATTAACATATGTACGCTCAGCAACTCCCAAAGCCATAATGAAATGATTTTGTCTATGGGGAACTTCAAACACATCCTGTTAATTAAAAGAATACTCCTAACCATCCTTCTAGTCCTGACTGTTATACACTAATTTTTTTTTAAACACTGTTTGATCCTTACTCATAGTTAGTATGAAACAGTGCAAAGCCTAGTGTGAACACAATGGTTCTCTGTATTTTCTCTCTTCTTTTCCTCGTGATCTTCCTGGGCCTATGAGAATGTCTTTAACGACACCCCCACTTTATTTTCCAGGGGCTCTTTTTTTGACTTCTTCCTTGTTTATCGCTTCATACCTATTCTTTAGCCTCTTATCTTTGCTTCATACTCATCCTTCCCTCTTGAATCATCTTTCCCTCATTTTAGATCACCCTCTTTTATACTTCACCACAATCTGCAGTTCCAATTTACAAAATACTAATTTTCTCAGTGTGTCACTCAGGACTCCACTGGCATCGTGTGTTGACAGCTGGGGTCAGTTGCCACTTTTTAAAGAGCCTGTTTTGTGTGTGGTTTGTATACATGGCAATATTTACATATGTTCATGCTTTTCCCAAGGGGCAGGTGCTACCTTTACTCCTTCGGACTAAGAAACCTGTCAGTAGTGCAGTAAGTTGTCATTAGAGGCAGACACTGCCTCTGGCAGGGCCATGATAGGGCGTATATGCTGGTGGCAAACAAGACAGTCCTGAGTGAAACAAGGAAGGCAGGAAGACATGCTAGCAGGCTGACTGGAATGATGTTAGACAGGTAAACAGGTATGCCAAATCAGGTCACAGGAAGAGAAGACTATAAAGGTGGGTGAGAACACAAAGGCACACACAGAATGACATCCTGACAGCGATGTTGACCTCGGCACATGGGTGCCTGGCCCTTCTCTGATCTATCACCTCAAATAATTTTCTGAGAGATCATAGGTGCACATCAGAGTCAAGCAGATTGACATGTTTTTCTCTTATAGGCTTCTCCAAGTCAAGAAACAAACTTTTTTTAATTATTACGTGCAATAAGTCTCTTGTACAGCATGTGTCCCTTTTTGCCATTATGACAGGTCTTGACAGCACAAAAGAACAACTAAAAAAGAAAACAGTTTGTCTTCCACACTATAAAGGGTCAAGGTTTGGCTTGTTAGCATGACCTTATTAGCCCTTGCTAGCAGATACCGTAATTTCACCCTCTGGCAGTAAAAGGAATTGTGTCCATTGACAGATATTCCAAAATAATACCTTGCTAGCTACTGCCTAAAGTTTAGGGTGAACCTGTCAAGTCCATAATCATCAAAAGGCCTCACATCGAGTGCACTTACTTGACCTGTTTCTATTATGTTTTCAATTAATAGTCTATAATTCTGGATTGTTTGCCTCCTTTTTTCCCCTGCCATCCTCCATACTACAGCATTGCTGCATCAACACTAATGTGGTTTGGCTTCCCTCCCGTGCAGCAAAGCGCACGTCACCCGTGATTGATGAGTTCTATTCTCTCTCCTGCGATTTGGTATTCCACATGCGCACCTGATTTACGGGCTTTTCACATCAAGCCAAAAGACTAGATTCAAACACACAGTTCAGATTGCTCCTGTCTTGAAAACCAGTGTTCTCCTCATGCCTTACATCACTTCTTTTGCAAATCACAAATGGCATAAAGGTGTGGAAGAGATTGCTAAGCAGAATTGTCCTCTGACCTCACCTTGAAAGCGGTTCTCTGTTAAACTGACATACGATTTGGCCATCTTTCAGCGTAAAATATAACGCCAAGATCTAATGTCTTCTTCGATCGATTTAGATCAACCGAGGGTCTTTGTCGTCAGAACTCATAAAGGCTCAGCTGCAGATGAAGTGCACATTCAATCCGGTGATGAACTTTATTTTACTGAGTAGTCATCATGCTATAGCAAACTAGAACTGTATAGTTTTAAATTTTTGCTCTTGTAGTCATGAATTGTTAGTTTTGATTACTAAAATGTACTTTAAAATTACATGATTGTGCCAAAAACACACACAGCTTAACACATGACATTTATATTAGTTGAAAGTCTTCCATTTCCAATATTTATTATTGTAGTTGTTGGGAGATGTCACAAAACTCATCAGTTATCTTTACATTGCAGGTTATACATTTACATTTATGCATTTAGCAGACGCTTTTATCCAAGGCTATAAATATTTTTTTTTGTATGTAAAACATACAATTCTCACATAAGTTCAGGAACGAGGGTGTCACTTTGCCAGGCCCATTGGGGCTATGGTGTGTGTGTGTATGTGTTAGTCATAGCAGCTCTGAAATCAAGCGTGTTTTTGAAGGCACCTCATTCAATATTAATTATTTTTAGTTGTGAGCAATTAGGCCAGTACCATCACAATTTGTCGTATTGTACATTATGTTGCTGTCACATTTGCATTAAAAGCTTAACCTGTCAGCCCGTGATGTGTTTTGTGGATTTAAAATTGCTCTAATTGCTTTTGTAGAAAAAAAAGAACAAGAACTTTGCTTCGTGTAACAGTGAAAGGCCTACAGCAAGGGCATTAATCATCATTAGACTCAGCAAATTTTAGTTAACAAATTGGTGTTGAACAGTACCTTTGACCCCAGCAAATAATGAAAATGGACTAATCCCCCTCCCCCTTCCTGCAAACAGACAAAAGTGCCTGCTGGAGATTAACGTTTGAACCCAAATCTGATTAGCAGTTCAGAATGGGCTCATGAATTAAAAACTGACAACTGAACTAACTAAACTAGAGAAGGAAAGGTGAAGTAGGAGGAATGGACACACAATTAAGTACACTCTGCTTGCTGATCAAAAAAGCTAACTTTATTTTTTTAGTAAACAGTCAAAATAAAAAATATATATTTTTCAGTTCAGCATTAAACATAGGAAATAAGAAATTATCACTTAAATGGCGTGACAGTAGTAACCGTTTATTTAAAATTGAAAAACATTCAGCTACCTCTAATAATGAGAAGGGGAAAAATTATATAAAAGGACATTTTTATGTTTTTTTCTATTCTGTATATCTATATATTTTTTTATATGAAATTGTCACTGGACCACTTTTTTCCTCCCTTTGTAAGAAGATTTCTCTGTATGTTTCTATTTTAGATGCATTATTCTAATTTCAGTTGATAGCATACATCCCGAAATCTAGAAGAACAGATTCATCTCACTGTGACCTGAGAGTCACAGCCCATTTAATTTAGCACCAATCATGCTTTTTAATGTCTGCAGAGTACATTATAATTTATTGGGATTATCATAAACTTGAGCTTGCAGCCTGGCACAAGGGCATTCCAGCCTCCCCCTGCAGAATGACTTTCTGATAGCAAGTCTTGACGTCAATCATCATGAAACGGCTAACCATGCTTGTTCTTCAACCCTTCTGATTATTGTTCCAGCATCTTCAGGGTGGCAAAGCTTTGGCACCTGATAAATATTTATGCCCATCAGTGCCTGTCATTTTTGGCCAAGGATCCTGCATAGTGAGCAGGACTGAAGGGTCCTCATTGTTTGCTTCATCGAACAGGGAGGAGGAACAGAACCAACGAGGGCTCTCACTGCAAAAGTGGCCCCTCATGAAAACAGCCATTGAAAAGCGAGAGTGTTTTTTTTGGGTGGGGGTATTTGGGATTGTGAGAGAGGGTTGTTTTGTGTCCCAGAAGGCCTCTTGTAACTCAATGTTATGAAAAACAGAGTTGGAGTGATTTAGTTCTTAATTGGATTGCGTGGGGGCCGGTCCAAGTCATCTGTTTAAAACATAGATGTTGTTTGGAGGCTTTTGTAAATGACAGTCTAGTGGAGTCTAGTTCACCCTTGGCTTAAACGTGACAGTAATTCAATGGTTCATTCACATTTGAACTCCCACAAATCTTTAGCATGCTTTACTGTTTTTGTGACATGAGCAAACACCACGTATCCCACTGGTACATAGTTAATGTCAACAGTTCATGCGAAGTGTCCAGGATATCAGCTCTGCAAACATCTTTATATAATTGGCTTTGTTCTGTACACTGTATAATAAAGTTTAATCACAAGGAAGAAAATATGTTTTTAATTTATGCAACTTGTTTTCATCGTGTCATTAATTTATAACCTTTTTTTGGAAGGTGGTCATATTACTAAAATATTCTGTCATAGTTTGAGACATTTCATAAAGTGGTGGTTTTGTGTCTATATTGGTGAATTTCAATTAGTTAAATATTTAAGTGAAAGATAATTCAAGCATGTGCAGTGTATCTGTACAATATTGGTTATTGGATTTTTATTTGAATAAATGTATCAGTCAATATTAGATATCAGATTATATATGCTAATTTCCTTTATTTTTGCATTTGGACTAAATCTAGTCTTTAAATATTCATTTTTGAATATCCAATGAATATCAATTTTTTATATTTAACAGAGCTGACTGGTTTTAGTTTTTAGTGTCTTGTTTTTCATATTTAATAGAATTTAAAATTGGTTATTTATGAGTTTAATTTTAATTATCAGCTTCCCAGTATCAGTCAGAATTGTAATATCTATGCCTCTCTAACTTTATTTATTTCATTTGGAAAATGTTAGATGCTATAAGGTTGGAATCGCCAACTACCTCATGGAGCGATACACAAAACCTGCTGCCTCAGGCTATAATTTTCCGCTTGGCGTCAAGTTTTTTAATTACGTTGTGGATACTTTGTGGTATAAGCGATATAGCATGTTTAACACATTTCTCCCGTTACATGTTATATACGGTAGCATCATTCCACCCAGCCTTACCTTGTATTTGCCTACACAGCAAACAAAGTTACATTCCCACTGGAAATTACAGACTCATGTACATTCCAAAGACTGGAGCTTTAAAATCCATCCAACAACAATGTGGCGTGTTTTATGAGGGGATGGAGGGTGGCACTGGCAAGAAAACACAGTGGGAGAATGAGAGGCAGGCAGACTGAAAGCCTAATTAATCCGGCCTTCCTTAATTAGCCTCTGTCCCCTCCATTATGTGCTTTCCAATGCGTCCACTCCGTTTCTCTCCTGCTCTCTTTCTCAGTATTTTTACTGTGTCCTTTCTCTCTCGCTTTATTTGCTTCTCTTTCTCTATTCATCTTTTTTACAGCCTCTATTTGTTCTGTTTCTCGTTCGTTCCCTTTTCTTGTGCCCATCTCTCTGTCTTCCTGTCTCTCTCTTTCTCTCCCTTCGCCTTGCGAGGACGTCGGCAATATGCTTCGTTGTGATAAACAAGCTCTCTCATCGCAGAGGGCAGCAGAGGCAACGACGTAGGTGTCTAAGCCTGCGTGGTGTGTCTCTGACGAATGGAGAGAGAGACAAAAGCACAGCTGTGGACTGATATCGAGGGCTTGTTTTCCTGACCGGGCATTGTTTGAAAGGCGCTCGGAGACGGCGGAATGGGAGAGCTGGTCATTGTGTTCCGTGTCTGGCCCTCGGCCCTGGGCTGGAGCCCTCCCGTGTGCTCATGTCGATTAGGATCATGTCATGGCTTGAGCAGGCAGTTGGCCCAGTAGGCACACATGAGGCTCTCACCTCTCGAGTACATGGTGCATGGAGGGCTAGAGCATGTTTCTTGTTCAGAAGCTCAGTTTTGAGCTGAAGAATACTGCTGATTATGATTATAGTGCAGCAACGCAAGGGTAGAATTAGCAGAACCTCAAATGTCAAGAGCATATCTAAGTAAAGAAAGGGTGTTGTCAGTTTAAACGGCTGTTTATTACTTTTCAGGCAGAGGTTCATTGTGCTTGAATGGATAGTTCACCCAAAAATTCAAACTGTGTCATCTTTTACTCGCCTTTATGTCATTCCAAACCGGTATGACTTTCCTTCTTTTGAGGAGCAATCCTTTGAACCTCCTTTAAAACCTACTGGCTGTTGGGAAATAGACAAATTATTTCTAACTGACGATGATAATTAAATGAAGCAGAACCCATCTACTTTCCTGCCAATGGCCCACTGTATGATAAATATACATAGTGGCTGTCTTTTTTCCCTTCTCTTTTTAAGAAGGTATATTTGCATATCAAGGTCATCTCACCTCCCTCATGACCAGGGCAGGGCGGTCGCCACATTTCTCTTTGGTTCTTTTATCGTGACCCGTTCTTTTTTATCTTTGGAGAGGGCAGATTCAGGAAAGTTGTTGAAATGAAATATGGACCATACAGCCTTCATTGTGGGAAGTCGAGGTGATGTGGGAAATTACCTTTAAAATCGTGTGTCAGAAATTCATGCACCAGTGATTATAAATGCTTTTGATGGACAGCTTGTAAAGTAGATATATTTGCCAGAATTCAGTTTTTACAAGAACTTCATCTTCTATTGGATATTGGCAATTAGAGCTGGGCGGTATGACCAAAAATTTATATCACGGTATTTTTCTAAATTATACCGGTTTCACGGTATATTACGGTATTTTTTTTTTTCATGCATGACCGGGTGTTAACCACATTTTCTACTGACTGAGGAAAAACTGCAGTAGATTGACTTAGAATGCCATATTTTAGTGTCATGACAGTGAATATTGTAAAAAAAGTCCACACTAAATACAGGGTTAAAGCAAAAAACAATATTTTGACTGAAAATATTTCTCGGCCAAACCCCATCCCACAGCCATACGGCTACAGTCACACACAGTTTAAGAGCTGTGTTTTCTTCTTGTAATTAGGAGCGCTTGTCCTCCAAACTAAAAACATTTATGAGTACCTTCTGATCAATGAAAAAAAATTCTGATAAAAAAAATTAGCCTCAATACGGTGGTGACGTTTGACTCCTTAAAGTGACTTAAAGGGGTATTTTATTTTTACCTTTGCAATAGCATAATTTTCATCTACTTCAAATTCAAAAATGTATGTTTATAAGCTTTTTAAAATTTATATTTAAAACAATATAATAAGTACAATACGACAAATAAGTTACCAATCATGAAATTAGTATTAATAAAAATTATTTGTATAATTTGGCACAGAAGAACACAAAAAGTTTAATGAGGCTCAGAGGGTGGCATGAGTGCAATTACATTCATAGATTCATGTGGACATTAATGTTTTACATATAAATTTGCTTTTAGTGATGCACAACGGCTCAGCTGTTACTTTATTTTGAACTATTTTCGTTGATGAAATAGAACAAAATCATGCAGTACTTGTTTATTGATCTTTTGTATTAAATCAATATATCACATTTGCAAACTCCTTATAATTATTAAAAGCTGTCTCCTGATCGCGATCTGTGGGCGCACAGAAATTGAGGAAGCGCGTGGTGAGCTCAAGAATCAAAAGCACGTGCAAATGTGATGCATTCTGTCGGAACCTGTGGAATGAGTATAATTATTATTAATAACCGCAATCTCCGAAATTCAAGTTCTGCTCGGTGTTCTCTGCTAAGAACCCGACTGTAAATGATCTGAGTGGCGTTACTATGTTGTTTGCCGAGGTGGTGATGATTTTGGTGTTCCAGAACAACAACAGTGTGCTACATGATTCATACATGTTTCTTTTCTCTCAGTAATCCCTGATAACGTTTAAATGGAGTGAACTCGGAGCAGTTTTTCAGTGGCGGGAATGTAAAACCGGAGTGGATCCAGAGCGGATTGATTACAGAACGCTTAGAGTGGAGAGGCGTGCTTCAATCCACTCCAGACTTTGATCACATCCCCTCAGCAGACTGAATGCACCTCCTCTTTCCTTCATTTAAGATCTAATCAAGCTGAAATCAATACATTTATAACACTATTTGAGAAATGTAAGCGTATTTACGGTCTTAAAATGATGAAAAGTGAATTTAAGAAGGCGAACCCTGCAATTGACGGGAATCCGTCGACGACGGAAAACGGTTGTGTGTGAGAGCCGCAGGAGCTGATGCAGCGGACGGTGGATATTTGTGGCGGTCAATGTGGATATTGTGGATGACTTCTCTCTCATCTCATTCTACTAGTGCTTCAGTTTCTGAACTTTCACGCTTAGTAACACATACAGCTGTATCCTCGCCAAAATGCAATAGTGAAAAGAGACCCCTCTCACTTCCCCTCTTCCCTTTTCACTCTCAGTGTCGCGTTTCAAACGTTATTTAAATGACACCGGTATTGCGGTATTTTAAAAATTCATATCGTAAGAAAAATAAACACCGGTATTCGGTATGAACCGGTATACCGCCCAGCTCTATTGGCAATGCTCATAACTACAGTGAGGAAACAAGCTGATTTTAAGATCTGAGCAAGCAGCAAGTGGCATTATACCTGTATGAGATCCCAGGTGTAGTTTATTGGTGTAACCAGAAATAACTAGATTTTTTTTTTTTTAACTACAAACAACCCCAAAATATACTGTTTTAAAATTAATTCTCGGTGTCTTACAGATAAGAGTAAATATGTTTATATGTTAATTAGGGGTGTCTAAATGAATCGTTTCTACAGTGCATCGCGATGCAGACGAGGACGATTCGGTATCAGTTCAGTAATAGACTAAACCGATTATAATGTACTGAAGCTTTTCTGATGTAATCTGTCGCATACATGCTTTGTCGCGGGAGCATACAATGGCGGAGGGAGGCGAGACGCGAGTGCGCGGTTCTCAAATCAGCGGTTCTCAATTCCAGTCCTTGCGCAAACACCCATCCACCCCCCCACCCCCCCCCCCCCGCTCTGTTCATTTAGTATGTTACTCTTATCGCTTCAGATGTTTGTTCTATTCGAACATAAGTGCCCTGCGAAGTTGACATCACAGGATTAGAGATCGACCGATATATCTTTTTATCTTTCTATATGTTTTACCGAAATTTTTTCAGATATTTAAGCATTTTACCATAATCGGTTTTGTAAAAGAAAATGTATTAATATTTTTTTTTTAAACCCACAACCTCGGGTTACAAGTCCAACGCTCTATCCATTAGGCCACGGCTGTAATATCGGATTCACCAATAAAATGCCACAATCTTGTGGTTGTTTTGAGAATGGCGTGCAGGATCGCCATTGCAGCGCATCTGAGGGGAGACGAGACAACAACAACGGCGGCATGCTCAGGTACTTGATTTGCTCTAGTTAGTAAACATTATTTAACATAACAGCCATTAATGCACAAATTGGATGTATTAAATAAATGCCTGATATGCAGTTTATGCAAATTGGCTCTAAGAAATAAAGACGAATTCATGGAGTCACGTCACTCTTTCCCAATAAAGACGTAACTTTGCCTGAATGAAATCATATGCAGCCATGAATGAGCGCATGTTGGAAATAAAAGCGCTGAATTTAATTCTCTCTCTGTTGTCTATGCTCATCATTAGTCTCATGAAGCTGCTTTCATATTGCTGTTCACTCAGCGGTTGATGCTCAGGAAAAGCTCCAGCACGGCCACCGCATGTAACTTTTAACAAGATTCACTTGTTTGAAACATGCTAAACTATATTAACATTTACTATATATCCATTATTTTACCAATAAACATCTAAATAAATACATCTCTATCTAAATTTATTATTTATTATCTCCACAAGCGATCGTAGTTTGAGTATAGTTCTGTGTAAATGCATAGATAAACTGCACTGACAGCAGTTATTTCATAATTTAGAATGACAAAAACATAACATGCCAGTTAAGAAATGCAATAAAATACGATGTTTTGTTTGTTATAGCTTATTTAAATATTCCACACAATATTATTCATTGAATTAACATTATCCAGTGAATTATTCTTCACTCTTTAGCCTATTAAACAGCTTACAAACCTAAAACTGTAGTTTAAAATGAAGTTGATATGATTCCTGTCCTTTATTTTCTCCATTTGAAAACATTAGACATTATTTTGCTTATTGTTAATATCAGTGTTGCTGAGGCTGCTTTTCATAAATAAAATGTTTTTATTGTTGTAATTTTAAGATTAAATTTCACATGAAAGAATGTTAATTTTCAACAGTTTTTTGTTGTTAAAATTACTGAAAGGAGGAAAAACCAAAGTGAAGGGGTTTACTTCACTCAGTTATTTATTTATTTTATAAGAGTAAATAAAGATCGGTTCTGAAATTTGAATTATATTCGAATTTAAAAGGCATAAATTCAATCAGGAAAAAAAAGCTTTTGGCTTCTCTCCTGAGGCCACAAGAGGGCGCCTCGAGCAAAATATTACCAAATGCACGTTTCTTCAAAGTAGGGCTGGGCAATATGAGCAAAAATGTATATCTCAGTATTTTTGGGCTGATTTGCAGTATACGGTAAATATCTCGGTATTTTGTATTTCGATTAAACAAAAAATATAGTGAATGTAACCATGTAGGCATATATAACGCAAAAGGGGTTAAAATCGCATTACATTCTAACATTGTAACATTGCGATCTAAAAACAAAAATAATGCTTTTACAGCCAAGTTAAATTTATTAAACAAAAAAATTAAATAAATTAAAAAGTACAGACTAGGCTAATTGAGTAAAAAGGCTATTTTGATTACCCCATTACAGTCACTTTACAGTTAGTGCTATCATACAAATACACTTACTTGTAGATTTAAAATGTACCGTATACTGTATCGCTTATAGAAATATATCGATATATCATACAAACTCTATATACCGCCCAGCCCTAGTGCCCAGAGAGCGATCTCAATGGCAATGAGGTCGAAAAACATTGTCCCTGGACAGAGTGGGAGGATGACATGTCTAACCCATCACTGGAAGTGTTGTTTGGCGGCCATATGATCCTTCATGCATCATTTCAATGTCTGCGATGTCTTGTCTGCCGCCAAGGCCTGTTGGGAGCATGCACTTAACTGAGCCCTGGGACTAAAGCCTGCCTCCTGTCAGAATGGTGAGATAACCAAGTGTGGTTTTGCAGGTAATGACTATTCCCTGTGACTGGGGCTCAGTGTCTTGAAGGTCTCACGGGTCTCATTGTGAACTATTCGAAGTATAGTACCCAGCTGATGTACAATTTTGCTGGCACTTGCAATTCTTTGGCCCCAGATGTAATTTAGAATTTTATTTTTATTATCTGTAGCTCTCTAAACCATCATTATCTCCAGCCAGTCTAGCTTTTAACATCTTCGTTATATTTAGGAATATGTCTCTAAATATTGAGCTTCAGTCAGTTTATTACCAAATAAAATTAGGTTAATTAAACAGTGTTATTTCAGGTGTAATTCATACAATTTTTTACAACTGGTCTCACATTCAGTTGGACAAAGGCTGTGCTTAAAACATGAGAATACGTCACATGAGATGTTGTGAATCAAATCGAGCTGGACAAAGGTGAGCATTTGGATTTTAAAAGAAAATTATTTTATTGGTCATCATGTGTATTATATTGAAGCTGCTTACATGGATTTTGGACGGTCAAAATGGTTTATATTAAGCACCATTCACTTGCATTAGAGGAAAATCCTGAAATGTTTTGTTCTAAAACCTTAAATGGATAGTTCACCCAAAAATGAAAATTATGTCATTAATTACTCACTCTCATGTCATTCCAAACCTGTAAGACCTTCGTTCATCTTTGCAACAAAAATTAAGATATATTTGATTAAATCTGAGAGCTTTTTGACACTGCACAGTAAGCAATGTAACTAAAACGTTCAAGGCCCAAAAAGGTTGTAAGGACATTGTTAAAATAGTCCAAGTGACATCAGTGGTTCAACCATAATGTTATGTAACTACTAGGGCTGGGCAGTATATCGAGTTTGTACGATACATCGATATATTTTTATAAGCGATACGGTATGAAGCAATACCTTTAATATCAAGTTTGATACGAGCACATCCAAAAAAAATATCTATAGGGCGGAGGACACAGACTGAACTGCTGCGGAGAAAGTGCATAATATACTTTATTCTAAACATGTGACAAGCTTTATATGAAGGGCTTTAAAAAAACTATTCTACCTGTAAAATATAACTGTAAGATATAGTAGCCTATAGTATATAGTTTCAGTTTAAAGCGGCTCAGCCCATCAGATGCTCTGACAGAAAGGTTGCGTGTGCCACTGATAGAGACGCGCTGTTTTGAGCTAAGTGCTCTTTTCCTAAATGCATAACTTGCATTTCACAGGTATATTCTCCATCTGTAATTGTTAGAAAGCCATGGAAATATGTCCATTTTGCTGTCAGAAGTGCATGAGCTTTTGCTTTGCGATTCTCCGCTAAACTTCACAGACTTTATTCGCACCAAATAGACGGAAATAGAAGTGCAATAACTCTGACTAAAATATACATTTAGCTGAAATATTTGTTGTTGGAAAATATAAATGTGACATGTAGAATTTTAAACCTAAAAGTGAGTGTATTTGTATGATAGCACTAACTGTAAAGTGACTGTAATGGGGTAATCAAAATAGCCTTTTTATTCAATTAGTCTGTGCTTTTTTTTTTTACTTTAATTTTTAGTTTAGTAAATTTAACTTCAGCTTTAAAAGCATTGTTTTTGTTTTTAGATTACAATGTTAGAATGGTATGTTATTTTAACCCTTTTTTGCACATAATATATGCCTACATGAAGTGCTTGAAGTGGAAAAAAAAATAAGTGCCGGTACTCACCCGACTCCCCCCCCTTATTTAATTATTTATATTAAATAAATAAGTATTTTTAATAATTCACAATGTATGTATAGTGCCACAATCAATCAATCAATAATTAAATAAAAGTTTTATATACAAATTAGCACAAGTCAAGCGGCAATACCAAACAGGACCACAGGGAAGACCACTAAATCGCCTGCCTTTAATATACGGTTCATTCAGAATCACTAAATCTCTGATCACCGCATAATCAGCGTTCATTATAAACACTTTTGCTTTTAAGCCAAATAATAATTTTTCTGACATCTGGACGTGAGTCACTATTCTCTCTGTAATCACTGATGAAATCGGCCATGTTTTCTCTGCATTAGCTCTGTTTTGAGCGTACTGTTTGAATTCGTTCACTGAGTCCTTGGAATTTCCAGGAGTTTACGTTTTAAAATGATGTGATTGCAAAAGCCTGCTTCTTTTCATTTTAAAATATGATTTTCGTTATAAAGTATTAATTATTATTCTACAACTCTGCACGTCTCCCCTGACACCGCCTTCCCTTCTGTGCACCACACAATGAAGTAGACCGACTCTGCTTGCGTTCATTCACGTGATGGGTCAAGATGAGAGGTGACCCCGCCTGGGTAGTGTGCTTTACATAGTTTCTATATCATTTCTAATCATATATTGGATCATTTAGCCTAATCACCCAGACCCTGATGATTTTAATCTGAGTACCGGCAACATGTCAGAAGTGCTGGTATGCACAAAAAAGTGCAGGTACTCTAATGGCTAAAATATAGAAGTGCGGGTACTGCGTACCGGCCCACTTCAATCACTGCCTACATGGTAATATTCACTTTATTTGTTTAATCCAAATACAAAATACAGAGATAATACCGTATACCACAAATCAGGCAAAAAATACAGAGGAATTAATTTTTGCTCATATCGTCCAGTCTTCGCAACTACTAGAATACTTTTTGTGTGCAAAGAAAACAAAAATGAAAAAACAAAAATCTGAAACCAGGGTATTACTTACACTTGGGCTGTATCCGAAAGCTGAAACGCTACTCTCGAAGACTTCATTCCTAGGTAGGTATGCACCAAGGCATGTCCGAATCCACCTCCTGTCTGCTGGGATGCCTTTATATGATACATTTTTAAGGTAGCATAGATGTGTCCTTATAGATGTCCCATAATCGTCTGCTTTTCATGCTCTGTCAGTTTATCTAAAAAGAAATATGGCATCTGAAATTTGTGATTGGTGGACAGTTTGTGTGCAAATGTGACCAACTTTTTCCACATTTGATGTTATTTCTAGCAAGAAATTAGTATTGTAGTAATTAATAATTGTTCATTTAGTTATCATCAAAGCTCTTTCTGATTTGTTGTAGATTGTTAAACCATTACGCTGCCTCAAAAATCTGTCCAAAATCAGTTTCGTAAGGTACCTTCATAGGACAGAGGCAGAAAGTCAGCTGCCTAAGCTTTCAGATGCAGCTTTTGACTGATCGGTCGTCTGCTTTTGCTTTTGGATGCAACCTGTGTGCCGAAACATGAATTAATCTATATTGCAGCACACCTGGAGCTTATAATTGTTAAGTGCCTTGCTCAAGGGTACCACAGCAGTCATCAACTGAGGAACGATGCACTTACCATTGAGCCTCTCTAGAACACCCTTTAGGATTTTCATGCAAAATGTACTAGGTAATTATTTTTGGTGCACCTCGGAAAAGCAGAGAATCTTCAGATGTGAATTTTTAGATCGTGGTGATCTTAACTGGCTCTGGCTCTTTTTCTAGTGAAGTGGCTGGCGCTCTACAGATGGCCTATTTTTTAAAGTGGTGCTCCTTAATACCTCCATCGAGGGGCTGCGGAGTGGTAAACACTCGTTTCAACACTGGCGCCTGTGACCGCCCCAAATAAAATGATCCACTTATGATTTACTTTGCCTATGCCCCTCGCATCCTCAAGAGCCCCTCACTCTTTCCATCTGTAATTCTAACATGCCCCTCCTTTGTCATATAGTTACCCCTGTATGCTAGCTCCCATGATCTCTGTTTTCTCATGGGGCCTACACATACAAGATGCTCTCTGTTTGATTTTCATATTGCATTCCTTCGCACATAATCACTGTTGTTTGCGCTTTTGCCATACCATGTTTTCAAACAAGACCCATGCTGACGTGTTTTATTCCTGAATAGGTAAGCTTTGTTTTAGTTTGAAGTGAGGGTACTATCACCTCCTACTGCATTGCTTGATTCAAGCACCAATTTTTAGATATGCTTATTTAGCATAGCACCCTTCGAGCTATCTCTGGCTGTGTCAGATAAGTCAGATGCTACCCAAACCACCCACAACTCTGCCTTGCTCTCAGAGTGAGATGATATTTTTGAGAGGAGGAAAAAAGAGGCAACAAGGACTTGTGCTTATCTAAAATTCTTGATGCAGTTGTTTTGTGAGGGGGTCATATTTTGTGAGCTTTATGTCTTGTGTATGCTTGAATTTTGCATCTGAAACAAAGCCTTTGAACATCAAAAGAGATGTGCAAGTTAATGGTCACAATTTTTCTTGTTACTTAAAAAAGGTTTAAATATGTCAAATAACTTGAATGCCTCAATATTAAATTAATAAAATGGTCAGTAAATAGAATAAATTATTATTAAAAAACATTGTACACTAATCTACACTATTTTAATATTTCTGTCGGACAATGTGAGAGACACCTATCAAATTCAATTGATTATTGTAAATATTATCAACGTTATTTTTATATCTCACTTAGCATCAGTCAGTCAAACATTATGATATGATATTATGATAATTTAGCAATTTTAGCATTATATGAATATAGAACTTTATTTATTAGAATAACCATGTATGGATGCATATTTGTCATGTTGTCTGAACTTAGGACTGGTGGTGGTGCTTAAGATATAGTTTGTCATTTAGTGTTTCTATAAAAAGGGAAAAAAACTACAAATAATGCTGATTAGATAAAAAAACTGCCACAACTTCTACTACTAATAACCAAATAAATCGCACTAAGGATTATTGAGTTGATGGGTTCATGAATATTAATCACGTTGTCTGCGTTTGCTTGAATTGATTTGCTGAAATTAAAACAGGGACAACAATAGGTGAGCGCCGGCCAATGAGATTATCCTTTGCGCATTAGCTCCGCCCACTACAGGAGAACCCGGCAGTTCTTAAAAGCTGAAGAATTCCAAAGGAACTCCATTATTTTGACAGGAAAAAACAACAAAGGATATAATTTACATGTAGCGCGTCAATTCTGCATCTTATGAAAGACCGTGGACAAGAAAACAACCCGTGGCAAACTGCGGACTTGGCAACATAGCGTACCAACTTGATGCTTCCTCTGAAGACTGCTTAGATGTGTTTGACTTGAAGCAGTGCTGCTAGACAGTTCTGTATGTCATCAAAGTACTGCGAGAGCTATAAGAGAGCGGACGTCTCCTAATGTTTTCTCTCGCCATACTTTGATGTCATACAATCGTCATGTGACAGAGTGTAATCGCAGCCTCTGCGGTTGAAAAGTCAATTTTTTTCATATTGCGATATTATCGCAAATGCAATTAATCGTTCACCCCTAGTGAAAAGATTGTTGTCACAGTTATCTTTATTGTGGGTAGAAAATTATGCACTGTTTGTCAATGGTGCACTCGAGAGAAAGTAAATATTTTCTAAATATTTATTTAATTAGTTTTGGCTTTACACAAATTTAGGAAAATATTTAGAGAATATTTAATGGCAGTTAATAAAGCATTCAAACTATGAGCTGTGTAAGATTAGATGAAACTTAGTATGTACTGTAGTCGACAAGATAGTAAAGATTAATTAGAGCAATATAAATAGATGAGAACGACAGAAAAACAAACACATTACAATGTAGGCTGAATAGTCTCAAAACAATAGTGTGGGTTCTGGTTGTCATGGCAACACAAAACACAAGATTTTGTCCTGCCACCTTTACTTTCTTCCAGCCTATTAATTCTGTATCATATTTGCTTAGTGTCCTGTGTGACTCATTCTGTGTACATCATTGTGTTTTCCTTTGTTTCATTTACAATTCAGATGCACTTTATCTGCCTGAAATCAAGTGGCAGCTATTGATGGCTTGGCAACCTATCTGACATAAAAAAAACCTGGGAGAGAATCAAGTCATAACCAGCACTGCACCTCCCTATGGATGTTGAATTTCTTCAACAGTCAAAGTTGAGACACCCCCAAGAGTTTCATTGGCAACTATTTTTTTAAACTTCATAAAAATATAAGTGCTTTCTCATCATATTATCTTGACCTTCTGGCTAAAGTGTGCCTCAAGCTTATGTTTAAATAACTGAATTTCTTACCAAATAAAAGTAGGCCTTTTATGCGGTGCAAGACATGACCCAAGTTAAAGATGTATACCTGTATATCACATATTGGGCCCATGGTATTAAATAGTTTGAAAACCCCCGATGTAGGACATTGAGATCAGGCACACAGTACCTGTCTGGAGCAAAATGAACTATTGGCGCTTTTACGACAAGGTTGCTCGGTTCGGTCGGTTTGTGTTTGGAGTTTAGTACCACTTTAGAGTGGGCAGGATTATTCACGTGTCGTTATAGTTGTGCCGCCTCTACTGCCATGACATCATCGTAAACGTGCCACAAAGGAGCATATCGACGGAATTGTATTTTTCATTCTCGGCATGTGGATGTTTTTAACAGCAATGGACAAGCCTAAGAAAATGCTTGAGATTAACCCCCAGCAGCAGAGACTGTGGTGGCAGTGCCACAGGCTGTAGAGGAGGAGGGCAGGGATGTTCGTGCAGGTGTGCTGCGTTAAGTTACTTGAATAGTGAACTATTCTTTTAGAATGTTCTGTAAAGTGAATTATCAATAAACTTTAGAATATTTCAAAATGTACAATGTATCCCTTGTTTTTGTTTTTTATGTGTTGCTTGCATCATCATGGCATTAATCATGTTTTTTTCAAGAGGTTCATTATGTGCCAGACAGCTGCCCCTCCTTCCTCGAAAGAAGGACAGACGAGAGCGGAACTTTTTCATAGAAAAAAGCTCACAGTGTACGCGGATTGCCCCCTCGAGGACATCGCGTGCTTGCTCCTCGCTCAAACAAAAGACGCAAAGATTGTGAGTATTATAGGGTGTCAAATAGCAAGGACACAGATCCACACACTTCTAAAACGCCTTGCTAGTGCTCGCCATGATAGTTGATAGAAAACTGTACTCTTACCAGAATACACGCTTCAAACAAAGCAGTCAGTGAAGACGAAATAAGTGAATGATGTATTCTCCCGGCGCCCTTTATACTGTGGTCGCGCCGGTAGTGACATAGGCTGTCGCCGGCCAACAAGTTGTGTTTTTGTATGTATGCTTCAGACACAGTTCATG
The DNA here is from genome assembly GCA_027564155.1 of Gymnocypris eckloni scoliostomus. Classification (NCBI taxonomy): domain Eukaryota; kingdom Metazoa; phylum Chordata; class Actinopteri; order Cypriniformes; family Cyprinidae; genus Gymnocypris; species Gymnocypris eckloni. The sequence goes on from CM050435.1 coordinate 15,505,594, forward strand.
CTGACGGCGTTCTCCATAGAGACCCCTAGGGGATGCAGTTCGAAGTTCCCATGAAGGGGAACATTAATTTAATTTATCTTTAAATTACTGAAAATCAAACTTTATTTATTTTGGCAAACAAAGGGGCCATTTACTATCCAAATTAAAACATGGAAGAAATGTTGAGTGATCATCACTTAAAAAAATAAAGTTGTAATCATTTTAATAGTAGCCTAGTAGAGCGCTTGTGCTCCTATTTAAAAATGTAGGAGCACGGTCAAAAATATAGGAGCACCTTCTAATCAATAATTAAAAATTCTGATAAAAAATGTACCTTCCTATTACGAGGTGATATTTGACTCCTTAAAGTGATTTACAGGAATTGTATTTTTATTTTTGTAATGGCATTTTTCTAACTTCATTAAAAGTATGTCATCTTTTGTCAAATTCAAAAAATATATATTTATAAGCATTTAATTTTTATTTTTATTAAAACAACAGAATAAAACAAGTAGAATAAGGATAAACTACCAATAAAATGTAAGAAATAAATTTGTACTACAGAAGTGGCACAGAAGAACACAAAAGTGGATTGTAGGTATATTTTCAGACATTTAATGAGGCTCAGAGGTGTCATGAGTGCAATTAAATTCATACATTCATGTTGAGGTTAATGTTTTAAATATAACAATTTTAATATAGAAATATTAAATAATTAAAATAACAGAAATATACTTTAAAATTTAAATGAAAACTACCAGCGAGTGGCGGCAAGTCACTGATTAGTCTGTCTGTAGTACACAAAACAGTGCGATATAGAGAGCAGACTGCTCCGTACGCTTTCTAATCACTCTCGCGGAAGTCAAGCACTGATCAATCTGCGCCGCATCGCTTCTAGTTGAACACACCTAGTGCTGCAGGCTTATTGCCTCACTGACATTGATGAGATTAACCCCTTAGGTATCGAAATTTGGAACCAAACGACAAGACGTCTTTCGATACTCGGTGGTATCAAAGCAATTCGGTCGGTGCAGAAGTATCGAACTCGATACCCAGCCCTAATCATATATATAGCTCTGTCACATAAGAACCTGTTTTGTGGACATTCCAGCCTGCACCATCCTCTCCCACGTTAGATCTGAAGGTTCTCCACTTTGTCGTCTCTCGCCATCTGTAAAATGAAATCCAGGCTGGCTATGCTGGTGAGTCACGCAACACATCAATTGCCTGCTACTAACCACTTGTGTGACCTGTAACTGTTTTTGAGAGTGACTCACTTACACATGAAAAATGAATGATTTGAATTTGAATGACTGATATCTGTTATTATTTATAGGTGGATGTCGTTGTAGCCAAAGGTTACAGTGGCACTGTCCAACTTGCTCATCCAGAGTGTCTGCAGCCCTGACCACTCAGAGGTCCTCTTCTTTTTTTCATATTGCAGCTACTTCTCATACAACTCTTTCCAACAGCAAGACTCATTGATGAGAGTGTGCGAGTGGACGTAAAGCAGGGAGTTAACAATATTGCCTGAAGTGAGGAGCTGTTTTCCCTTTTTGAACAATGTTCTCTCTCACCTGGAGATCTTAAACGGCACTCTAAGATTGCAAATATGGCAAACACATGCAAAAAAATATTTTACTTAATGCATATTGTAGATAAAATGTCCACAATTACAAAAAGTAAAAAATAAAATAGGTTAATTGATGCATTAGATTTAATTAAATAACAGTGAACAGTGCTTGTACAGAATTAAATAATTTTGGTTAATTTTATTTTATTTTTAACATTTTAAAGTGAGTGCATTTGTACATGAATTAATGAACAGTTGTACATTTCTAAATTATAATTATAAAATATGTTCTTCGTTGTTAGTTCATGATACTTTAACATTAATTGTACAGTAGATTTTAAAAGAGAATGAGATGTGGGAAATAGAAAACCTGGAGTGGATTAGAGTAATTACAGAATGAGGTAAGGGGGAATTGCTTTTGGTCCAATCCCCATCACACAGTAATTTATACTTCTAAATATAGGAAACTCAGAGAAGCCGCCTGGATTAGGTTTTATTTCTGGGTCCACAACCAGAAAAAATAAATAATTTACACTTATGTGAAAATTAGAATGATTTCCTTGAATTATGTCGGAGGTAGTACATTGGATGCTTTCATTGATTTCCCCATCATTGCTGGCATTTGAGTGTCGTCAAAGTCCTCTCCAGTCTCCTTCACTTAGCTTTCTGCCTAGGAGCTCTGTCAATCCCCATCTGCTCCTGCGCCTATCAATGGCTCCCCTCCACTGAGCAAGAGAGAGATAGAGACAATCCCTGTATTTGGAGTCTTTTTGCTGGAGAACGAATAAGGCTGAGGCAGTGGAATGTCAAAACTCTTCATGTCACATAAAGGAGCGTTCATAAGCAGAAACACAAAACATTTTGAGACAATTGATATACAGTTTGGTCTTTGGACCTTGAATAACAAGCAGCCCACTTCAAAAAACCCTGCTGTTTCTCATTGCCCTGGAGGTAACAGGTTCCGAATAAGTTGTGTCCGAAATCAGAGATGGAAATTGTGCTAGCTGCTGAGTCCCATGAGGGCTTGGCATCTCCAACCGGCAGGACCATATGGGCAGCCAGAGAAGACATGATGGCTCCAATTTCCATTTCAGACAAAAAAAAATTTCCCTGCTCCCGACTAGATTTAGGGAGGGGCTTTTTAGCATTGCCTGGATTTTGAAATGTCCGTGGTTATAATTCCACTGATGGCTGGACAGTTTAAGAAAGCTTATGTTTTTTCCCCTAAAGAATACATGGAGACACATAGGAAAGACACAATAAGTCTAGGATAGAAGATGATGTTGACTTTGTGGCCCTGTTTAGCTGTTTTTGCAAGACTGCTCATTTGTATTCTAGACTTTGGCTTAGTCTTAATGGGTGGTGTAATTACCAAGCAGTGGGTGAGCAACGAAATTGGCGACATTGAGATGACATGCTGAGATGTGCCGAAGAAGCGGGCGAAGAAGTGCATTATGCCACAGATAACTTTACTCCCATAGATTTATCCTTGTGTGCCCTACTTCCTGTAGTCGCCGCATACTGATTTCAGAACTTTGTAAATTCACAAATATTGTGAAAGTCCAGAATTCTGACAGGACTCTTCCGTAGTTTTATTATATACCCACAGACTAATTTGATCGAAATGCTGCAGTGTCTAGACACATATGCAGTTGTGAGACCAGCAGGTCCTTCCCTTGTGTGTTTGCTAATGCACTGTAGGCGATTCGGAAGAGTCCTGAAATGGCCCAGCAGTCTCCTTTATGATGGTCCAGACGTTCATGGCTGGTCGTAGGAAGCTAATTCACAACGGGGAGGAGAAATAACGAGCCGCTGAATAGTGGGAAGACAAATAAATAAAGTCCCAGCAGCTAGCATTGAGCAAGGTCAGATTTGACAAGAGGAACCCTTTGGAGAGGTTAAGAGTTTGGGGATATTTACCATTGTTGCATAGCCTCATTTTGGTATCGACCCCAAGAGGAGGGGTGCTACATCATTTTTGTTAAGGAAAATTTCAATATTAGCTGCAGTGTTTGAAATGTTAACAACACCAGCTCACTGGAAAAGAGAGACCAACCAGGAAATATAAAGTCAAGCAGAATGAGTCATCGAGCAGACGTAATGACCGCAGACTCCCATTACAAAGATGTGAGGTGAGTTGAAGACCCAGGACAACCAAGTTCTGTGGAGGTGTACTCTACCTTATTTTGACAGGCTGAAATCTGATGTTTGTCTAACGAGCCTCCCGATAAATCTCCTTTCCTATATTCCCCCCGTTCTTCATCCTCATGCCTTCTCTGGGTTAGAAATAAATTCCTGCTGCATTAATGTCCTTGTCAAAATAAAGCAGTCTCCAACAAATGCACCGTGGAGCACCCACATCATAGTGGAAATTACTTCATTGATGGGGCAACCTTGGTAATTTCATATGGCAGTCTTTACCTAAGGAATATATTAAAGTTTCAATGAATCAAATAGCATGTGGCAGTCTTTACCTAAGGAGTCTGTGCCAGTTAATAGGAGTCAAATAAGAAGGTATTTGCTTGTAAATTCAACTGAGATGTTCAGAGCTACATCTTTCAAGTGCCTATTCAAATATAATGTTGTAATGTATAGACCTATAATTAACATTATAAGCCCTATAATACATTTTTCACAGAAAAGAACTAAACCGAAAAGAAAAGTTTACCTCTACAAACCTCTTTCTTTTTCACTATTTGTTTTTTCGCAGTGCAATCCATTTCCCTTCCTCCTTTCTCATCCCATCACCTGCTGCAGTGCCTGGAGGGGTTAGCCCCAACTCTCCTGCTCAAACAGAGCAATTATTCCTCAGCTCATTCGGTTTGACTGGAGGGGGAAGCCTCTCTTGTTGCATACCTGCAAACTAGTCGCTTTTTGAGGAAGGGTGCTCAGAAATATGGAGAACAGATAATAGGCTTGGGGTATTGGCTCTCCTGGTACAGTACCTTACCTTTCACTAAGCTTGTTTAGATTCACAGCAACATCTCCCTTCAGCTAAGCTTTACAAATTATTGTTATTTCCCAGACAATTGTCCTATGGTTATAGTATGTTTTGTTCCAAAAAGATTGTCTTTTTTTATTTGTAAATTAACCTTTTTGATAGGAAGGTGAATTAGTTAATCCATTGGAAATATTAGTGAACAATGCTTTGTTTGCTCAGATTCATTCTCGTTTGTTGTTATTGGACTTGTGTGGAATGAGTTTTCTGACAGTTTAGTCAATAACGGCTGCATGCGGATATAGACAGTATATCTGGGCACATAGACTTCTTAACTTTTTTTAAGAAATAATGTTCAATACTGAACCATACTGAACCATTCCACGAGAACTTGTTAAAAGTTAATCCAAAAAATATATATATATGGATTTAGTTGCAGTGTTTAACAGTGGTGTGCCTGTTTTTCATTCAAAATATCTTGAATAATCTTGAAAACTCCAGTCCCCATTTACTGTAATTACATGGAAAAGAGTGACAAATACATAATTCCAAATATATATTTCTGTCTTCAGTGGAATAAAACAATTTTTGGATGGTCAACAAATAGTTTAAGAAATATTGTCCTTTGCAAAGTTGAACCTTCGCACTGATACACTTTTGCAATCCTCAACTCATTACATTGGAATGGGTTTTTGGTGTCCTTTATGGTGCATCAAGTGTGTGATGGGACGACTTGGCTCATGCCTGCAGGGAATCTCGCATAACTCATCTCAGTGGGAGATGGACTTTCGGTACAGTTGGGCAGTAACATCAGAAGCAGTAGCGCTGAAAATGAGTGAAACGGAAGGGAACTGAGTGTGACTCTGGCTTATTTCATAATTTCATATCACGGAGCTGTAGAACAGCTTGGTCCAGCCACATGCAGCTTCTCCTCTCATTCTAAACTGGTCATGCTGGCGTGGGCCCAGCAGGAGTTTTAAGGGCTTTAGGGGCTCAGCCTCCAGCTCTGTGATTGACAAGCATCAGTAATGATGTATGTGACGGGCAGCCCCTTGACAGTGCCTGCAGATATCTGAGCGCAGGAGGCTAATTAACTGTCCACCGATAAATCATTGAATGTGGTGACTAGCCCGAGGTTAGGAGGAGAGTTTCTAGCGATTGGTTAGTGTTAACACTTAGCGTATATCTTGCCTTGTGAAATCAAAAGTAAATGACAATTATTGCTGTTAGGGACTCAATCAAGCAGAAATTCATCAATGGCCTAAAATGTACATCCTACTTTGGTTATTTCTGCTGTAACACTCAGGGATTAACTGTTCACACTTGTTTTTGCTCATGTGTCTTCTTTAATGTGACTGCGTTATCACAACCTTGGGCTTCCAGATTTTTATTTGCTTTCAAAAACACCAGCACTCAAAATGGGCTTAGTTACTGTGGTCTGTGAAATAAAATGTTTTATGTGGCTAAATTATTGAACAACTGGAGATGTATACCTGCAGGGAGACTGCTACTTTGAGCGATCTCGTTTGAAAAGGGGCTGGAAATCTAGCAACATATCAAATAATCTCTTTCTTTGTCTGCCCCATGAAACGGGTTTCTTATTTTAGGGTAGTAATCAAAGTACTGGTTTGTCAGTAATGGATCTAGCGTGTCCTTTTAAAAAAAGGGTCAACTTTTATTAGAGAGACCAGTTAAAAAAGAATCCAAATATAGATGTATTATACTCTCATCTACTGCTTTAGCCATATTTTAAATGTCAAACACCATTTGGACACCACAAAAACACAGTCTTCAAGTAAGGAAACGCACACTATGATTTGTAACAGAGCCATAGTGAGTGTACAGAAAACAAAGAAGTGGTAAAATCTAATTTATTCTGCTCAATCTGTTGGCACGCATGAGCAATCAAGAGTCATATAAGCAGGAACCATAGCACCTGCTATACTGTTACACCCTATTGGTTAGTGTAGTGCAATGTTTGTTGCTATCTCTTATTCAAGAGGAAGCCTGGGGGATCTAGCCCACATCGCATGGCAAGAAGATAAGGTTAAAGGTTAATACATAAATAAGAGCTTATATAAATAAATACATGAAGGGTCTTGAGATTTAGAGATGCCACTGATATTGCGACCTAATGAAGGGTATGCAGCATTTCTCTGGAGCCAGGGCCCCAGCCTCGCAATTGACAAGCTGTCAACATCTGAGTGTAATTTAAGACCTTCCCCAAGAGAGCCCAACAGAGTTAGTACATGCCTCTCCCTTTCACTCTTCCTTATTCCCCATTTCTTCATGCCGGACCTTAGGCAACTTCTTTTACTCTCTTTCTCTATTCCATAAATGAGAGCGTCTTGCCATTTACTGCCCACATAGGCAGTCAATTTGTAAGACAGCATCATAATTGTAACAGATCCTCAAAAGTGGCTGGTTTGGGACGCTACATTTATACTCTGTTTGGAACAGTCTTTGCAATTTGAGCATACTTATGATGCCTTAAAATGCTGCTTGTGGAGGTACCTCACTAGGTTTTGGAACAGTGTAATTCTCTTCTCCATGTACACACCAAATAATCCTTCTTTAAATTCACCTGTAAGCATTCCGGCAGCTATTTATTTTCCCGACCTGACGTCTTTTCATTCTCCTCTGCTTGGCATCCATTTATCGTCCTACTCTTCTGCTTCCTTCCTATGCCTGCCTCTCCTTCCTATTTTCTTTTCTGTCTCTTCTACCTGTCTCTGCCAGCCCCTGTAGTTCCCCATTACTGCAGTCCTCCATCCATCTCGTTTTCCTCCTTACTAAGTCTTTTGTCACTGCTCACTCCTGCCCTCTCTTGGCACCCTCCCTCTGGATCATTGTGATGGGCTAAGCCATCCACGTTACAGTGCAAGGCAAACTAAGCATTGTTCCTATTCAGACTGAGGTCTAGTCTGAGGTCTAGTGCCCCTCCAGATTTTTTCATCTTTAAATTCATCTCCTTTTTTAGCACATCAAGTTAAATATGCTCCCACTTTTTAAAACAGTTTGTTAGACACCGGTTTTCTGTTCAATTTCATTGCACTTCATATTGCTGTTTTTGCAAGAAAGCATCATAGGTAAAGTCCAATCTGTGGCTCAAAACCTAACTGTACAATCTTTCCTTAAGAGCAGAGATGTCCAGACTTGGTCCTGGAGAGTTTAGCTCCAACTTGCCTCAGCACACCTGCCTGGAAGATTCTAGTATGCCTAGTAAAAGTTTGATTAGCTAGTTCAAATGTGTTTAATTGGGGTTGGGGCTAAACTTTGCAGGACAGTGTACCTCCAGGAACAGGATTGGACATCCTTGCTTAGGACCGTTTTGCCAACTAGATGGCCAGGCAAACCACGACTACTAGATTTTGAAAATATATAATTTTTGCACATCTTTAAACTGTACCACTTGGTAACATGTCTTATTACTAAGTTGGTAAAAATATTTTTGGGTGAAGTCTAATGTTGTTGTTTGTTGTCCCAAATCAAAGAGGTTTATTCCTGAAGCCTCCTCAATTAAAAATAGGTGCATGAGGCCCCGGCATTACACCAGATCCCCCCCCCCCCCCATTACACCCCATCCAATGACCAAGGAGAACTTTCTGTTCTCACCACGTTCCCCACAGTAACAGTCAGAGCAACTGTGCATCTGAAATCTTGCTCCTTATTGAATTAGCATGGGGGTCAGATTGAATTACGTGTTGTTGCGGTCCCATTTTGAGTAAATGGTATTATGACAGTTTAGATTTAAAGTGGTGATTTGTTGAACAGCAAGATAAATAAATGGCCCTGTAGAGTCCAAACTCTGGCCAGCGTAAAGCACCCTCACTACACACGAAGAGATCGAGAGAGAGGATTGTGCTCTCTTCTAACAGCACCATTTATCCACTAAGTTTAACCACCCTGTTTGGCTCACGCTGAGAGCCACAAAAGCCTTCATTACCTTTGTTTTTAATCACTTAATTTCCCCCTTTTAATGAATAAGAAATCTACAAATGCACAAACAGCACAAGGGACAGTGAGTCTGCTCCGTAATAGCTTATAAATCTTTCAAAACTGATAATTCGCTACTGTACTGTCTCTTACTGGGCTTGGCTCCACTTGCAAACAAACACGAGCCATACGCCAAGCATTCGCTTCACTTCTTCTCAAATACGCAGCCGTTGAAGAGCTTTGGTGGTGGAGGGCTGGGAAGGGTGGGGTATTAATTTGTTTGTTAGCTTGGGAGAGTTGAGTTAATCTATTTACCCGTAATGTTTTCCTTACCTCCCATAAATGATTCACTCATTTTGTCTGTAGTTCATTATCGGGCTCTGCATTTTGTAGTGGAGCCTATTTTACAAATGCACGGGGAATTGTAATAAGACTGAAGTGTTGAGTGTTACCTCTAAATATAATGCCAAGTACAAACATTGTGTGTGTGTTGCTGTTAATTTGCCATGCCTAGTTCGCCTAAGATTCCCCTCTGTACATCTGAGCTCTACTGAATGGTCTTTAAGCTGGGTTAATAGAGTTTACATTTAAACCACCACAGCTCGCTTGAATACAAATAACCTCAATGCTGTGGATGGTTCAGAAATTAGCTTAAAATAAACATGCTTTTTTAAAGGAGGTGTATTGTATTGTGTGAGTGTTATATTTGTTGCTAAAAGCATTTTGTTATTACTCTGCTCCAATTCCACTCTGGGTTTCTCCCTCTCTGTGTTTGGAATTTGCATATTACCTCTCCACTGTGAAGTGCTTAGATTAAATTTTGACATCATGTGAAATCAGTGAAATCATGTTTACTCAATTTCTAAAATATATGGTTGTGAGGTCAATGCATTTTAGAATATGTTTAATAGTGACACACTATATGGTGAGTGCACACATTGAAGTGAATGTTTGCATCGCACAACTCTAGATTACTCACAAGATGTTTTTTGCATCATTCGTGCAAATAAAAAACATAATATACAAATAAAACAATTTTTATACAACCGGACGTGTCAATAAGCTCTTCTCTGATGGGCTTGCACAAACAATGCAGTTTGTGCATAAGACATGATTGAGACAAATGTCATGCCTTCGCAGCAAATGCGTCATCCAATTGATGTCATTCGCGTCTTTGCATGTAATCTACTCGTGCAAATAATTAGATTATCTTTTGGTGTGCATACACCATTAGGGTTGTAAAGTTGCATCCCCAGCCGGGTGAAAATTGATTGAGATGTTATTTGTTCAGCCCATCTGTTTTTTTTGTTTGTTTCATGCTGATATGTTTTATGTTGTATAGTTTCACAATGTAGTATGGCATCATGAGTTAGTGAATCATTACATCCCTAGTGACCCTTGTTTTGTAAACTTGAAGGTTGTTTTTCTTGACATGCTTTTTAATTTCACCTTTCTTGTTATGCTTGTGTTAGAGCATAAATAAAAAGCTTTTTGCTCCTGAGAAAATATTTTGCTCTCCACTCCCATTTATGTCCAATTCTTCTGACATATTGAATCTGATGTTTTCAATGAATCGACTAAACTGATTCACAATTCACAAAAGTTCAAAGCCATTTGCTGTTTGTAGACTGAATCGGTCCAAGTGTTTCAAAAGATTATTGAATAGTCTTAGTAGTATTTGTTGCCTTGCTTAATTAATAGCAGATTATCTGAATGCTTGACAAAAGTAACATGTCACACTGGGATGTCAGGTATCAAATGATGAGCCTCTGAAACTGTATCAAAGAACCGGTTCAGATTAAATGACTTTCCATCATTACCCATATCCATTTTGCAGCGCTCACATACTATGATAGGTGGGGGTGTGAGGGATGGAGAAAAAGTGGGCAAGAGCTTTTCTGCTGCACTTTTTTATGCAAATAGCACCTTTCTCTCTTTGCTGGGAAATGTAACCGTACTTGTACATGGCCAATGAGCCATGAGAGCTGGAAAGAGTCAGTCACCAGGCAACAGCATAAGCACACAGCTCTCCCTATTGTTTTCCTCTTCCTTGCTCACTCTCTCTCTCTCTCTCTCTCTCTCTCTCTCTCTCTCTCTCTCTCTCTCTCTCTCTCTCTCTCTCTCTCTCTCTCTCTCTCTCTCTCTCTTTTACTGAAACAAAAAGTTCAGTTCTCTACATTAAGTAAATGCAAAGTAAAATGGCCTGATGTTTGCCTGGTTAGGTGACGCATGGGGTGTAAATTCACTAAACAGTTGTGCCACTTTAGAGAACGCGGACAGCGTGTGCCAGTAAACAAAGCGGTGAGTGACTGAAATGAATGCTTAGTTGATTCCCCTCTGTGCATTTCTCCTTGAAGAGTGATAGAGAAGGTGTCAGTCAGTGAAGGCAAGTGGCTTCAGGTTATGACAGGCGCCGGGCCTCTCATGTGACCCACATGTATGATGGGGAGATATATGATGGCAGAGTTCAGTGTCATCTTGTCACCTCCTTTAAGTGCTATAAATCACCGGAAGGAGAAGGGTTAGCAGCAAGCCTGAGTGTGTGTGAGAGAGTGCAGACATGTGTGTTCATATGGCATGACGATCAGGACATTATATAAGCGTTGGAGAGTATAGCTTGTTTGCATATGCAATGGGGAGCTCATAAATAATGTAGATGTACTTGGTAGTAATTAATGACTAAAAAACATCTGATAGTCTCTTTAAAGCTGCAGGGAAATTGCAAAAGAGTTTCTGTGGACATAATGTATGTGATCAGATACTATACCCAATTAAAGATACAATCTGTTTTTGTACAGTTTTAATGGAGCACATGTGAGGGTTTACATTCATCATTAAGGTCAGTATCATACAACATATAGTATCATACATCATGATATATATTTTTAAAAAATTGTACAAAGTGGGGGGGGAAATTCATAATTTTCATAATTTTGGTTTGTAAACTAAGCATTTATTTACACTATAAAAATAAAATAAATAAATACGTTTACAAATATTACGAAAAATGGGTAATGTCCTGACAGAAAATGACTAGTACATTTTCTTTTAATTAAGTTAACTCAAACAATGCCATGAACAATTCAAAATATGGGTAAAATATATGTTAAATAAAATTAAATCAATACAGAAAATGCCATAATATTAACACTGTACATTGTAATTACATTTAGGGGCATGTGTCACCACATAGTTAAATATATATAGATGGATCCATCTTTTCATTAATTCATAAAATATACTCAATGCTTAATTAAGCGTTAATGATATTCTTTAATATTTTATGAATTATTTCATAGATAAAAATGTGATTAAAATATTTCTCGCTATATATATCATGTATATTGATCACTAATAAGGGAGATCTGTAACACATTTTGTTTGAACATCAGTGTATCCCAAATGTTGCTATAATATTCCCATTTTAGTCTCATATTGTAGATGTAAAACATGAAATATATATGAAATATATATTTGTATACAGTGTCTTCTAGGCTGGTGGTTATACATGATGATTTCTCTCCACCTTAAGTTAATTGGTTAAACTGACATTGTTACAACACTCCCCATTCTCCCTTATGGAGCTGCAGTTAACATGTTGCATCAGCATCTCTAAAACTGAGAGCCTGACACATCTCATGCAGACTTCTTGCCGGGAAACCATAGAGACTCCCTCGAAGATTGACATATAGGTGCAGTCCATTTCCTGTTGATTGGCAGGGAAGAGCCAGAGGCTGGACAGACTCGGGGCAGTGCAGCGGCAGCCGGGCTGCTAATTAAGTGTTTAGCAGAGAGCATCTCTATGCAAGCGTGCCTTCAGTTCCGACACAACAATGCAAAGCAGTGCAAGCGGTGCAATTTAGCTACTTCACTAAAGACTGCCAAAACAAATTGGTTTGTAGAGGTTGTGACAGCAAAACACCTCTCATTTACCACCTTCACTTGCAGCGATTTTGAAGGGATTTCTTTTCTAGCTCATATTGTCAAAGTTCAACGGGTTACTCGCCGCTGATGCATTTATCTATAAAGCATGTTCTCTTTAAATCTTGTTTCCTTTCATCCTTTTCAAATAATCAATACACGTGGCAAGAAAATTGGGCTCTGGGGAGGATTACGTCTAATAGAGCGTTCGCTCAAGCACCATGCTACCTTGATTTTTTTTGGTATGGACTGTTTAACATAATCCTTCCCACTGCAGAATTTTCATTCCTGGAAAGCTATCCATCCTGGGCATTCATACCTCTCATTTACTATCATAGCCGGAGAGCTAATTGCTTTTCAGCCCTCTTGGAATGTGTGCAGAAAATCAAGCAGCAAAAGAGGGACCCCTTTTCAATTTTCTCTCTAATAAATTCCATCCCCTTTTTTTCCCCGAGCTCTTTCGAAAGTACAGGCAAATTAGAATTCATTGAATTCCGACATGTTCATTAAGCTCTGAAGTTCAGGCGTGCTTTTCTTCGAGTGACGCGGACAGTTGAAGTCGGCGGATGAGATGAGGGGAGACGGGTGAGGCTCTGATCTCACGACACAATGAGAAAGAGATTGAAAGCGCCTGCTTAAATCACTTATTCAGATGTAACCTTAGATCTTCTGGAGACATTTGGTCTTCCGGACTCAAGCCAGCTGACTTTTAAATTTGTCATGAAGCTGTTGAAAAGCTGGGTGACTGATAGCTTGCTTTAATATGCAATATTTCCAAAGCATCTTTATTTGTTTGGTGATATCTATGTTGTTTTACCATTGCTTTCTGGTGGCAAAATTCCGTCTGTTGTCTGTTTAGCAGAAGGCTTTTGCCTGCGACATCGAGGCAATAGGCAGAGTGAAATTCTCAAAGGCTGTAATTTTTCCTTAAAATCCAGACATTTGCTACCACAAAGGGAGGAGGTTTAGTGAGAGCGTATACAATTGAAGAGACCTCTGGGAACGGGCAATTGCAGGGGTGAACCTCGCGGCACTTTAGGATATGTAAGTGGAAAAATGAGGCTCTCGGGCTTCATTGAATCAGTAGGGTTGCAGCCCAAAAGGATCGTTAAATAAACATATTTTTTTAAATGTGAGAGGTGTGCCATGCAGCAGCATATCCGATTAAGATAAATGAGCATGTAAGTATGACGTCCACGGTCCGTAATGGACTCTTGTTGACCTGTTAGTGAATAATGGATGTCTGGGTGAGAATCATACCCTGTTGAAGGTCATGGGTAATATTTGTGTAGATAAAGATACAGCTCTTTGGGCAACTCGATATATATGTTGATGAAGGAATTTTTCATGTCCATGATTCATTAAACTCCATGAATGTGAATAATATTAACTGGCCCAATGCCATTTCAAACCAAGCAGTTTAAAGGTATTTCTTTACTTTAAAAAAAGTATGTTAGTTGTGATTTACTTTTTTTATAATTTCTTTATTGCTGTTTATGCCTTTGGAGAGGGTTCAATAGGTCTCGGGAAGCCCAGAGGGCAGGAGACTGGAGACAAGGACAGCCAATCCCCCATTTCCCTCCCACCTCGCTCCATCTCCCAGCACTGTTCAACCATGCTAGGACTTGCATCTAAATAAGAGGATCTGAATACCGCTGGTTCATCCCACGAGGCTAACTGGTAAAACAACCACAAACACACAGATACACCAAAAAGACACGTTCTCATACACAAAATATGTGTGAGAGCAGAGTTATATTGATGTGCACGTTCATCGACCATTTAGGCTGTCCACATACACATAAACCCCTTGGCATAAATGATTCTTAAAGATTTCTTAAAGGGACAGTACATGCAAAAATCCAGTCATTATTTTCTCACCTTACTTTCTTCTGCAGAACACAAAAGGACGACTGTTTTCCTGTTACGATGAATGAGTACTGAAGCTGTCAAGCTTTGAAAATGATATGAATACGTAATAAAAGTAGTCATAAATGCGAGTCATAAATCTGATTAGCTTTGTGCAAAGAACAGACTGAAGTTTAGGTCATTGCTAACTGGTAATTAGTGATTAATTTACTTTGATTTTGTAAACTTATAGAAACGATTCAACTAGGAATCATACTACGCTACTTGTCTCATGAAGATGCTAAAGATAGCTAGGATGGATGGTGTCAAGATTATATGTGAATAACAATGTGAATTTGGGTGGTTTTCTGACACAAATCTATTGCATAACTTCATAAACCGAGTTTCTGTGGGTCTTAAAAAGTCCTAATCTGACCTTTCACGAAACAGGGCCTTAAAAAGTCTTAAATCATAGCAGAAAGTCTTAAATTCATAGAGTTGTGGCATTCAATCTTGCTTGCATTGCAAAAAATGTATGTGTTCCTCATTATTTTTGTTTTCCAACACGAATGTCCAGACATCCTTAAATCTAAATAAATTTGCTTGAGATGCAAAAGTAAAATGTCTTGAAAAGCTAAACAAAATTAAGTTAGTTTATGCTTAATGCAAGAATAGGGTATGGAACCCTAGGGTATGAAAACATCACATTTTTGCAGTATGATCAGAAGTTCTTTAAAATTATTAAATTAACTTTTATAAAATCTGCAGAAAAACATGAAAATGTCACATGGACCGCTTATATGATATTTCAGTGGTGCCCTTTCATCCTTTTTGAAGCTTGAATGCTACAGTATATATATATATATATATATATATAATAACTTGGACAACAGTCTTCAAACCTTCTTCTTTTGTATTCCACTGAAGAAAGAAACTCATACAGGGTTGAAATGACAATCGGACAAGTAAATGACAGAATGAACTTTCCATTTTTCATTTCCATTTTCGAGTGAACTATCCCTTTAAGGATGTGCACGACACATCCTCTCACATCGCCACACACACATCAGCGTTGGCAGAAATATTCTGCGGGCTACAGATTAAATTACTGCCATGGTGAAACTATAAACGGCAAATTAAGTGGCTGGCAAAGGCTGCTACAAGGAACGGTCATCGCCAGAATCCTAATGCTGTTTCTGTCCAAAAAAAGAGCAAAAAGAAGCCTTCAAACCATCACTCTTTTCCGTTTTGTGGAAGTTAGTGTGTGGGTTTTGTGTTGGTAGAAATTGAGATTGCGGGACTCAAATTATTACTTTTTCTGCTACATCATCCACAATATGCACTGGTGAGCCATTCCCATAATTCAATATCTTGATAAGAGTATATGGATGTACTGCTCAAGAATACTTCCCTCTTGCAGAATCCGTAAAATGTTGAGGATTAAAAGAAAAATAACACTCAATATTAAGTACCGAGGGTATGCAAACTATTTTAACAGACTAATTTGTGTAAATTAGATTATAATTTAGTCTTGTGTAATATGTGTTGTTAAATGGCTTAAAGGCTGTACTAAATAAGCAAAATTCATTTTTTTTAATAAACGAATACATTTTTTTAATGTTTAACTCAAACTAGAAATTTCTCAGCAACAGCTCACTATAACCTTTGACTTTAAGATGAAGTGTGAGCACAAAATGAGCTCTGTAAAATGAAATTCAAAATAGTTATTTATTTTTCATTAGTTACAAATCCGATGCAAACTTGACGTTGTGTGTGAAAAACTGATATTGCACGAAACCTTGAGTAAATTAAAAGTCAAGCAGGAACAGAAATGCATGATGAAAAAACGTATGTTCCTGTCCACTAATGTTTTGTGTGGAATATTACATATTTATGATAAAGTGCTTCAACAAATATTCGTTCTGGGCCTTGTCAGATTGTGCTGTTCCTACTAGCCTGTAATTCTCATTTCAGACTTGGTTCCACTTCAGCCGTTGTGTGAAACAGCAGTTTTTAATGTCAAACTAAAGATGGAGATTATTTTTCATCTCATGAATTCATCAAAATACGCATCCAATTATTTTCCATGCTACTTCTCCCCATCAAGTAAGTTGGAACGAACAGTGCATTTGAAATGAGCCACCAGCATGGACGCGGGGCCCACACTAATACGGTGACCTTTTAAATTGACAAGTGTGGAATGTGATTGTGCGCGAATTGCGAGTGCGGTTTTGTCGCTGAATGTTCTGTCCTCTGCTCCTTTAACTCAGACTCGTAATAGCTTGAGAGTGGCGCTCATGCCTCACTGTGTTCTGATGTCTTTCCTCGCCTAACTAAAGCCACTCAACATCCGATATAGACGGCATTGTGGGAACTGCATGACTGCCTAATGTGGCCATTTGAAATCTTTTCACATTAACCCTTTTTGGAGTCTGACACAACGAAGCCACATATCCAGATTGTTTTATTGTGGTATTGTACATTATGGCTGTGATTAAGTTGGAGCTTAAAAATATTATAATAATTAACATAATTAGTAATACAGAATTTTCCATGTGTAATAATGGTAAGAATAATTAAATACTTTTTTAAGTATTGAAAGATCACAAATATTGTCATTCATTAATTGCAATATAATGTTAATAATTTAAGGTAACACTTTAGTATAGGGACCAATTCTCACTATTAACTAGTTGCTTATTAGCATGCCTGTTATTAACATATTGGCTGTTTATTAGTACTTATAAAGCACATATTCTGCCTGACCATATTCTACATCCCTAATCCTACCCAATACAGTACCTACACTTGACACCTAACTAACTATTAATTAGCAGCAAATTTCAGCAAGATTTATTGAGGCAAATGTCATAATTAATGGTTTGTTAATAGCAAGAATTTGGCCCAAATTATTATTAATATTATTTTTTAAATGATTGACAACTTAATTTAGGCTCATTTTTCAATCATGTTTATTTTATTTATGTATTTATTGTTTATTTAATTTAATAAATATATTTTTAAAACGCTTAATTGATTGACACATTAAAATAAGCTCATTGCCTAATGGGAAATTGCAAAAATAATAATAATATTAATTTGCAATTTATAATTATTCATTTATATATTCAGTTAAATATGTAATTAATTGAATTTAGGCTAAGTGGCAATCCTGTTTTATTTATTTATTTATTTATTTATTTTGTAAATGTAATAAATATTGTACAGTATCTCACAAAAGTGAGTACAAAAATGTGTAATTGTCTGACAGCATAATATGCTAATTTTTGCAAACATGTTTTAAGTTTTTGTTAATTTAATAAATATTAAATATGTAATTTCAGTATTCATTTATTGATTCTCATTTGAAAATCACACATGCACACATAATGATCTGCTTTGGAATTATTTTAATTTCTGTAATTATTGGCAGTTAATTGCCATTAATGAATTGCCATATATTGTTAATAATTCCACTGAAAAGGTTTCATGGATTCACAGCTCTCCTCCTTCATGGAAAACTATATATAGTAAGACATGTACTGTATACCCTATGCGTGTGCATACACAGGCTCTCCCAAGTTCTTTCACATTACTGGAATTACCCAAAGGGCATTGACAGGGGGGTTTAATGAATTAAAGTGGACAGAGCTGACTCAGAGCGATCGATTGCTTGTCCCTTATGGACCTGTGTGTGTTTAGTGCCAGCAGTTTCATTCTGGCACAGAGAACAACTGAACGAGAGGCAGGTTTGGATGTAGTGCTCTGCAGGGAGAGGACGGCACAAAGTGTTTTTAACTGGCCAATCATTTTTGATTAATGAGAGTCTCCGCTGGTACAATGTTAACAGAAGGAAAAACATATCTCTGACTCTCGCAGGGACAGAGACTTTATGATACTCTATGTCTGCATGTTTCCATCTATGTCAGTGCTTTTCAACACATTTTCACATTGGGAGATCTAGAGACAATGCAAGACAAAACCCAGCCGTTGAGAGCCGCTGTTCAGAGCAGATAGCATATCTACTGTGATGCAAAAAATGAGGCTATGAGGGACAGAGATACAAGGTCTTAAAGGGATAGTACTTAAAAATAAGAATGATGTTCCAAAGCTGAATGACTCTTTTTGTTTGTTTGTTTTAATTCATTTGTTTATTTTTGTTCCATTGTAAACACTATAGGGTCAAATAATAATCTTGTTCTGGTTTCCAAATTTTTATTCAAAATGGTATTTTCACTGCATAATTTTTTCCCAAAGCTCAACCAATTAACCCTGGTCCAACTACCCCCCCACACACACACACACTTTTTATATAT
This sequence comes from Gymnocypris eckloni scoliostomus, assembly GCA_027564155.1. Classification (NCBI taxonomy): domain Eukaryota; kingdom Metazoa; phylum Chordata; class Actinopteri; order Cypriniformes; family Cyprinidae; genus Gymnocypris; species Gymnocypris eckloni. Next base: position 15,524,105 of record CM050435.1, read on the forward strand.
ATATAATTATAATTATATAGTGTATATATAAATTATAAATTATATATATAATTTATGGGAAATATAAGTTTAACAATAATACATATAAGCCCTTTTGAGGTTTTACTTTTTATTCTCAATTTGCAACCCTCTTTTATATAATTGGTAAATTGTGTAAGTGTCCTATGCAATTTCAGTGTTTATTTATCATTTGAAAAGCATGAAATCCCTCAAATACATTTTTAAATCTCTTTTTAGAGACATTAGAGCCAAATTATGAGACATTACCGCATTTAATAAGGTAAAATTGTAAACCTCATTAGGATATAAGGGGGAAAAAATACAAAACAACTTGTGCATTTATTTATTTATTTACCTATTAATTTAACAGAAAATGATTTAAGGAAAATAATAAAATAAAAAATAAAACAGCACATAGAATATTTATGTTATATTATTTAATGTATTTATTTAATTCAGTCAGTCAGTTATTTTGACCTCCTGAGCTTAAGCACCCTCATTTTATTGAAAAAAAGGGGGAAATGCCTTCATGTCTTAGGCCCTATTTGTGTAAAGTGCCAGGTACGGGCCTTACACCAGCAGACAAGAGGTCACTGAATCTCCCCATGGAGTAGTGGATGCTAACTCTCTAGCTGAAGGTCATAAGTTCTGATGTCCGTTCCCTGTCCAGTGGTCCAGTACCCTTAAGTGAAGCACTTAACCTTAGAGCTTAGAGTCTTGGGTTTCTACAGCATGTCTGTCCCTGACCCCCGTATAGCTTCTTTACAAAGAGCAGAAGCCATTTTGCAGAACCGTAGTGAATAGCTGAAGGCTAAATCTGCACTACATCTATTGAGAAAATAGCCTCTGTGACCCACTGCTTTGAAAACATGATCAAATCTTGATGTAAGCCAACACTGCAGTGCAGATCGGAGAGGGGCATCGAAATGTGTCAGGAACTACTTAAAACTGTCATAGAGGGCTGACATTTTATTAGCATATATATCCTACCTTTGCAAATGTCACCCTCAGTTTGTGTGACTAGCCTAAAGCCTACTTAGTGTGGGATAGAGGAATATCATTAACTTTTTTTAAAGGACATTCATTACATTTGATATTTTTTCTGAGATATCCTTCTTTGGAAATACCCTGAAGACTTAAGAACGGCACATAAACCTCATTTACTGTTTATGACAACCATGCGGTTTATTTATATCCTCTTAGTGTGTGTTCAGTGTTTGTGTGTGTGTGTGTGTGTGTGTGTGTATTAGCTACTCTTGCAATTATTTCTACTCAATTTATGGGGAATATAAGTTTATCTATATTACATACCAGCCGCACTGAGAAGATGCTTAATTTACACAATTGTTTAATTTCGCTATTTATTGTTTAGCATTATAAACTCATAAAATCACACAAATATATTTTTTTAACTCTTTTTAAAGACAAGATTTTAGACATTGGAACACTGTGAAAATTGTAGATACATTTTTAAAAGGAAAACAAATGGATACAATTTATTTTATTCATTCAAACAGCTGATACAATTTATTTATTATAAATTTATTACAATTCGTTAATTAATTATATGTATGTATTTAATGGACGTGGTGTGTCTGTATGTACAAAAGCCATGTAGTGGCATAGATATTATATTATAAGTGTTTTCAAAGTCATTAAAGTTGTTGCCTTTCAGCCCTCTTTATTATTATGTTGAACACAGGGGGTTAAAGAGGATATTTACTCTATTATATAATATATTTTTTAAACAACAGGAGTATAAAATGTCACAGCTTGGGACAATTTCAGCTGCCTTAAAGTGTCAAAAAAAAATAATTTAGCGTAAGGCAGTACTCTTTGTCAAGGTGAAGCGTACAAAATTAGACCTACTGACAGTTTCAAGGTAGACTATTGCTTCTAAATTTCCTCGCTCCTCTCCTGCTCTCACTCAACATGGCTGAGTGTTGTTTTGTACTTTTGTCTTTGTTGGAAATGGAAAAGAAAAAAAGTAAAGTTCCGCTCCGTTTGAACATCACACATCAGATATTGACTGCTTAACCCCCTGTCACAGTTTCCTTTTACATCACAGTTTCATCTCATTGTGGTCTGTCTTGCATTTACCCCTTTTAGTGTCATATTCACATCTATTTCTCTCTGGAACACTCAATTCTTTCTTTTCATGCGCACATCTCTTTAGAGAGAAAGGTGAGCTGTGAGTTACCAATTATAGAGAGTAAGTTGTGCATATCTGCCAGATTCGTATGACTGAAGAGTTGGAGGCGCAATTTATAGGGCTGTCATGATTTCATATACATTTATTTTCCTAGTAGACACTTTCAGATCAAATGTCCTGTCACCATCTCAAAATATGAATACATAGATGGGGCATATCATTTATTTATTTTTTTCGCATCAGATGGAAAATAATTTTCTATATTCCTCTACTCTGTTCCAGCTTCGAAAGCTCAGGGGCCATAAAACATGTAGTGAACTTATACAATTATACTTTTTTTCATAGTAAGTATGTTATATTAATGATGAGAGTAGACTGTGATGTGCAGCTTTACAGACAGCTTTAAAAAAAACATATACAGTAGATATACATTTTTATATTGCTATATATTATAATTTAAAATATTTTACATTTAGATACATCATATTGTATAAAGTCACACTGAAATAAATATACAAAATTGCAAGAAATTGTTGCCAGTGTAAAATAAGTAGCAATTTAGAGATTCACAAATGTGTGCTATGAAGTTGCCAGTATGAAAACTAAAGTTGAAATTGCGAGAAACACAACTGAAATATGTCACAATTCAGATATATAAATTTGCAGTTGTAAGATTTTAAGTCAACAATGTTTGATCGCAATTGTGATTTTTTTATGGTAAGCCGTTTTAGACTTTTTCCTCATAATTGTAACTAATATTGCACATTTCTGACTGCTTCTGTAGTCACAATTTAAAAAAAGGGTCCCGCTTTATATTAGGTCGACTTATCGTGTATGTACATGATTTTACATTGTACTAATGTCATTACGGCTGCAATTAATTTATGTAATTACATTTATCATTACTATGTTGACCGATCCCTATCACCTTAACCTACCCATACTACCAAACCTGTCCCTAACTATACCCGTATCCCACCTAGCCACAGCAAAAGTGTTTTGCAATACAATATAAACACAATTAAGTACAACATTTTTATATATGTACATATTAGTTAAGGCCATCTAATATAATGTGGGACCAAAAAAGTCACAATTGTGAAAATTTGTCACAAATATGAGATTAAGTCACAATTGTAAGAAACTTTTCAGTCGTTATGAATGTGCGATATGAAGTTTTAAGTACGGTAACTGGAGTTGCAATTATGTGAAATATGCCACAATTCTGAGATTTGTATTTATAAAAACACAATGATTTATGAAACACAACGATTATATATAACATCACCAAAGTTAGTTATGAATTCGCAACTCAACTTTATTCTCGTAATTGTAACTTTGTATCTCACATTTGTGACCACTTCTGTAAAGAATGTTAAGAAGTCATAATTACGGAAAAATCACAAATGTAATATAAGAAGTCGCAGTTGCTAAAAATAAGGTTGCAATTGTTAGATACTGTAAACATTTGCAACTGTGATATATGGTTCAGCAGAATTGTTCTGAATGTGCACTATTAAGTTTCAGTATGTTTCAAGCTTTGTGTCCAACAAACAAACCAGAGAGGAGAGTCTGGTTTGTAAAATTGAAACAAGATACCTTCTGGTGTTCATTCATGTTTATTTTGTGCTATAACTAGTAAAGAGGAAGAGATGATCAATTCATGTGCCACTTGACCCGAGGCACTACAGTGATCTGCCACAATGCATCAAAGTGCCACAAAACAGTATTTATTGAGTGAATTTCTTAAATAAAAAATTTGAAAGCTGAGACTGTTTCATACCTAAAATAACCTGCTATGTTTTGCCTGTTGGTGCATTGGCAGTTTACTCTTTGCTTCGCAATGTTTTTTTCACTGCATGGAAAATGTGTAGTGTGAGAGTATCATGGCCTGGCTACGAAGGGTCAGTTGCGAGAAAGTCTCAAATCTGAAATATGTCACAATTCTGCAATATAAATTTGCAGTTGAGTGTCACAATGCATGCTGAGATATTGAGTCCCCATTGTTAGATAAAAACTCACAATTGCGACTTTTTCTTCATAATTGTAACTTCATATCTTACATTTATCATTACTATCTAACCACTTCTGTAAATAATTTCAAGAAGAAAGTCGCAATTGCGAAAAAGTCACAAATGTGAGAGATGAAGTTGCAGTTATGAAAAATAAGGTCGTGATTGTGAGTTAAAATGTGTAATTGCAATATAAATAGTTATGTAGAACCACGTTTCAACCATCGCAAGGTACATATCATCATACTGCTTGGTCCTGCTCTTCTTAAACATGCTAAGATAATGTTCCTGTGATGATCTCTGTTGCGGTCGCCTCATAGGCCGCAAATGCTGCATACGGATTATGATCACTACGTTGAGTAGCGCAGCGTCTTCTCTTCTTTGTATCTCGTTGTTTTCACTTACCACACCAATCACGATCCATGGTCGCCAATGACAAAGAGCTCAAATTTAGTTATGCTAAAGTGGCACAGGAGAAAAGAGCAGGTTTGAAAAGGAGGTACTGCCTAATGGAGGCCTGATTGATTGACAGAACCATTCTCTCGTGCACTTGAGTGACAGAGCTGCGGTCGCCATGGTGCAGGAAATGAGAGTGGAATTACAATATAGCCCTGTCACTTCCTCGGGGACAGAGAAAACACAATCAGGCTTTTTACCTTCACATCAAACACACAACCTAACGCCCACATGCTCTGCATACACAGCACACACACACTTTCACAGCCTCACACAATAGCACTTGCCACAATGGGCTCCACATCAAAAATACACTCGGCAGCCTTGCTTTTACCCGATATTATACCCCTGACTCTCTTTGCCTTTAATCTGTCACCTCACACACAACCCACAAAAGCCATTATGGAAATACAGAACAGGCCTTCAGTGGCTCGCTCTAAAATACGGCCCTGAGTGATTTGCACAAGGTTCTGCCCCACAAATCGGTCTATTAGCCGGGTAATACAGTGATACTGTAATCATGGGCACAGACACTGTAATAACAAATTGTTTTCCAATAGGGTTGCAGATACAAACAGGAGAGTATTACATGATCTATGTTTATCACAGAAGCCTGATGCAATTCTGTAACTCTTGAAAAAATAGCATATTTCAGTCTTTAAACAGAATAAATGATTTTTGTAAAAAAAAAAAAAAATTGTAACTAATTGGAATTTATTTTGCATTGTTACTTTTTTTTATTATTATTAAGCACAATTTTCCTCATTAATGTGGTGTGTCTAGACTCCAGAGGTTTTACTGTTTTTTAGTTCTTCTGAATAATAATTTAGTTTCAATAAACACTATCATGATGTATAAATACTTCTCCATTTAAAAAAATATATGTTAAAAAAATGTAATCCCTTTAATGAGAAAGAAGGGATTTTTATTATTTTTATTACATTAATGTGGTCTTATTTTTGTTAAGAAAATAAAGCAAATTTGTAAAACAAATAAGAATTTATTTTACATTATGACATTATTTTGCTTTAGATTATGAACAATTATTCTCATTATTGTAAAAATGCATATATATATATATATATTAATGTTTTTACTTGGGCTGGGCAAGTTAGTGTGTTATCGTGTTAACGCCGACAAATATTTGATAGCGCATTAATGCAGTTTTATATTATTATCATTGTTTTGAAAGTCCGTTGCTCACTGGCTCTGAATACACATACAGTTAAACCATGGGTCACAGGAGAGGTGGAATGTTGATCAGTACTGGCTTGGGATGAGTGTAATCATGGTACATCTCGGACCAATCTTAAGATTGCCTAAGTGTGTGTACACCCTTATTCTCCTGCATCCCGCACACACAATTCTCCTCCCGCCCGCACCCACACTCGCCCATCAGGTGTTGTCCCGCGCCGCACTCTGTTGACGTTAATACCCTGGCAGTGGCAAATAGCTTCAGTTTTATATTTAATTTGATTATATTAATAATTAATACGTTCAGATTTACAATAAATATTTCAACTGCTACTATGTAAAAGGAATACTGATGTAAAAAAACACCTTATTTGTTTAAAGTGTTTGCAATCTAAATGTTATGTGCTTTTTGTTCATATATCAGTACTTTTAAATGAAAAAAGGTGCACAATACGCTCCTTTTCAATTAATTATTGAATTTTGTGCATAACAATGTGATTAACCGCAATTAATCGCAGAAAAATTATGCGATTAATCGCGATTAAATGTTTTAATCGTTGCCCAGCACTAATTACTATAGATGCAAAATAATATTTATTTTCTATAAGCTATGTTGTTGTTTTCTATCTATCTATCTATCTATCTATCTATCTATCTATCTATCTATCTATCTATCTATCTATCTATCTATCTATCTATCTATCTATCTATCTATCTATCTATCTAATGTCTGCCCTTATTAAAATAAAGTTGTTTTTAATACATTGTGCACTTATATTAATAAAACATTTTCACATCATACTAATGAGAATGTTGTTGTTGTAATGATAATAATCATAATAGGAGACTGATCTTATTGGTCCTAAAGTAAGCTTCATTGTCTTTACGCAAAATATAAATTTGTGTAAATTAATTTGGCTCAACATGTTTTGATTATCTTTTTCAAAGGAAGTGTTCTTTTTATCTGTCTGTTTATGTCACTTTGCACTGATTACTCAGGAGGGTTTTGCCTGCAAATACATGTTTTTATTATTGTTGCATCCAGCCTCCCATAGTCCCTTCGTCATTCCCAGCATGCATCAGCTGTACCCCTAAGGCATTTACCACTTTCAATTCCATTTATTTTCTTCATTGTTAAACTTTTTACTGCACCATTCATGCTCTTGACAAACATCCTTTAATTATATTCTTGAAATGTGAATTTTTAATAAGAAGAATTATCTGTTTGGAGTGTGAATATAAAGTTGCATGTTTGATGCTCCTTGCTGCAAAAAGCTTAGGATTATGAGCTCCGGCCATGTTTTATGTCCTTTTTTATGACTTCCGAATCTTCTGTGAGTGTTTACGACCGTATGAAGAGTCTGACGTATCATCTTTAATACAATTCCGATATGCTGCTTTCTTTTGTCAACACCGCTAAACCGCTAAACACAGAGAACCGCTAAACCCTCTTAAACGCCTTTAAAGATTGGCAGCTTGGGGCCCTTACTGCAACAATAACCTCTAACTGGAAATTCATTTCAGGTGTCATTTAATATAGCCCTTTACATCAGCTACAGTTACCAGCCTTAGGGCAGATGAAACTCAAAAAACAACCACTTCAGGAGGTTGTTTTGAGAAATGCCCTCCTGCACTGATCAAGCAAGTCTCCGAAAATCTCAGATCATTGGCGCTATTAAAAAAAATCGAGTCTCAGACCAGCTTTGAAAGGTCATTTTTACCAGCGCTCCGGTCAGTGGACCATCAGGCGGTTGTGAGGGGCGGTGTGTGAGTGTCGTTTGAGACTGGGGAGCTCGCAGGCAGTCAGTGGCCCATGACCTGATATTTCGGATAGCCGAGGCAGGTGGGTCGAGGTGTGAGAGTAGAGGGTGGCACTGGGGGAACAGATACAAGTGACTTTAAGGTTAAACGCTGCCTCAGCTGGGGCTACAGCAAGCTTGATGAGGTGGTTTTGGAGCTGGCGGAGGCCAGGTGGCTGAACCACCACTGGTGGATGAGATCCAATCATGTTGCCTTGTGTGAGACCGGCTGGAAATAAGCACAGTTAGGGCTGCACAATTAATCAGTATTGCTATATGACCTTGTACGATTTTTAATAATAATAATAATAATAATAACTTAATTTTTTTTATATCATTATTAGTTTTATTATTATTATTATTAGTAGTAGTAGTAGTAGTAGTATGATGATGAATATTCTTAAGATAATAATAATTATTATTTTACTATTAAATAATGTACTGTTATTTAAACATTTTCAGTAATGTTGTTGCTTTATTTATTTGTTTGTTTGATAGTATACATTTACTAAAAGTCTGTTATTAAATATAATAGTGTGATTGAAAAGTGATCTGGGGCCTGGTAACTTTTGGGACAGATTGGTCCTTTAAAAGAGGACTCAAGTGTGAAGTCCCTGAAAGATAACTTGGAATTAGAGCATGGGCAAAATATAATTAGCTGAAAAAACATTTAAAGTACGAGACCTGCTCTTTAATTAATGCAATTTGTTTATTTATTTATTTTTTGTATGCCTTTTTGATGTTTCATCCTTCAATCAAGCAACACCAGTTTGAAATATTACACTTTTGGCCAAATTACACAGGCCTACGTACACTGCTGGGCTTTGTTTGCATAAGAAAAGTGGCTTTTAGTAAAAGCTTACCTTGCGTGACTTTGAATGACTTTATTTACAAGTACAATACTTTCAAACACTAATCCTTTTTTATAACTTATGCATAACGCTCAAGCTTAATTAATGATTTTGAATAATTGCCGGTGAGTAAGGGAGGTGGGGGGCTGCAAATTACATAACTAATCTAACATTCCACTCTTATAATCACAGCTTGATGACAATATATGCTTGTATTATCAATCAAAGCATTTAATTAAGTTATTAAGCTCATCAGAACACCGTGGATATCATTCTCAGTCGACTGTGTAATGGGCAGTAATGACTTTCACCTAGAGAGACCTATTAAGGCGTCCTCCTGTTTGTCACACGCACATCTGCCCGAGCTCCAGATGTTAGCAGCCATAAAACACCTCCTTAAGCAACTCCCAACAAAAACACTCCTCAGTGTCAACGTTTTCCATTCAGCTGTTTGGAAGACCCATTGATCGTCTTTACTATCACCACACCGTCAGCGCCAGTGCCTTAGCATTAGCACGTGCAGCGGGACAGCCGTATATCAAGCTGTGACGATTCTCACCGCTAATGCACTTAGTATCAATGGCTAATTAAACCGTGAGATCGCTTTGCTAAAACATCTGCTCTGCTCTAAACAGCACTGGGTTTGTCTTAAAGCGATTGCGTTAAGCATCATTAACCACTGATCAAATGGTGCGGCCCGGTCAATGGCTGTAAATGCTGCTGACTGCTAAAAAATACTGGGGTGGGGAATGGTAAGGCTACGTTCACAAAGTAAATGTTTGGGAGTGTTTGCTAACAGGTGTGACTCTTGAATATCCTTTGTGAAAAAGTAGTGTGCTTAATTATACGTAATGTGCATTTATAGTGTACATCAAGTCTTAAAGTATATTTTAAAATAATCTCAATTTACAGATAACATAAAATGATGGGAATAAAAGTCCACTTAAGTGTACTTAGAGTACACTTTTAAAACTTAACACAATCTAAGTCCACTTTTAAAAGTCATAGTCATATTCATAGTTTTACTCTAAAGTACTTTTTAAATAATTGTTTTAATAATATTCTGGCATGTGTTAACAACATACACATTTTGATTTTTGACTAAAATACTAGAGAACTGTAGTGTGCTACTCAATATTATAAAATTACAAATGCATTAATTACAAATATCTGTAAATAAATGACAGATCTACAGTTTTCAGTAAAAAATGGCATTGAAGTATATTTCAGTTTACCGGTACATTCAACAATACATTTCAACCATATTTAAAAGACAACATAAGTAATTATGAAATTACAAAATAGCATAAAATATATAATTACATAAAGATTTAAGATCCTACTTTGGTGGGTAAAAAAAACAATACATTTCAGCTAATTGCTTTAAATGTTAATTTAAAATATTATTATGCGGACTGTTGTAGATGACTCTACTATGCAAGATTTCCTGTGTGCGGTTGCTAGATATCAAAAGTCCAAATCCCCAAATCAGAGATTCTCAGTTAAATATATTTTCTGCCCAATTCTGTTTTGTTCGAATTTTTGCAATCTTACAACAGAAGCACTGACGATGATCTGAAAACACAGACACACAAATAAGGTGATATTTAGCAATCTAGGCATTAAAGTGTTATTCAGCCAGACAGTGTTCTGTCATGACTCATGAGATCTCAACTATATTGTTTGCCATTGTGGCCACTGAATAAATGCTCTTACTCAACCATGGTTGTTTTAATAGAGAAGCATTATTGCAATTTGGGATGATTAGAATTACAAAAATTCCATGGTTATAATATTTTTTGTTTGTTTTACCAGTTTTTGTAATGTAGACAGATAGAGTGTATATCTAAGTTTTTGATGTTAATTTATATAATAAATAGCCTATAATAAATCAATCCAGTAGATGTGGTAAAAATAAACCATGTGTATGCTTCAACATTCTATTGGTTTGTGCTTATTGGTAAAAGTGCAATCAATACCTGAAATGCAAAAGACATTTCTCATGTCATGACAACATTCATTTTGATTATAATTTTGAGCAAAAATAACTTATCAGTTTAACCATACAGCATGATGAAAATGTGATGTGAAGATTTCATTGACTAGAAAAATTTTAGACATTCATTTGACTAAAACTTGACTAAACAAAAACAAGACAAGGTTGACTAATTATGATAATAACTTAAACGTACACATAACTAAGACAAATTTGAAAAAAGACAAAATGTAAACATTTTTGCTGAAAAAATTAACACAACTTGGTGTTTATTATAATACTGAGAATGAGAGGAGAATGAGCTTTATTGGTCAGGGATGTTTACACATACGATGAATTTGTTATAGTGACAGAAGCTCCACAGTGCAGTATCCAGTGTTGCTAGATATAGTCTTAGGAAAATCAACATTTTCATGGTATCTTCTTCAGATTTGAAATATAAACTCATGAGACATGTGACTTTCAATCCATTACTTTTTTGGATTGCTCCAGGACTTATTTCATGCATTTTTATATGAAATCATTTAAAAAATGTATTCAGTGTGGTACACTTTTTTTCAAGGCATTTCAGTCTCTATAACTTTTTATCTTTTTGAGCATCGTCAACTCTGGATGATGGATAGTAAAGCCCAAATGTTCTTCTTTCCAAAGACACCAATATTGTGTGTGTAGCACACTGAAGTCAGCAACTGTTATCATTTTAATTTAGGTAGGTCTTTTTCAGCTTTGAGTCCCAATAGGGGGTGATGGCTAACAGGTTAACCTCCTGTCTGTAAGCAGACTCGTCACTGTCCTGAATGAGGCCAAACAGTGTGGCGTTCTCTGCAAACTTCAGGAGCTTGACAGAGGGGTCTTTAGATGTGCAGTCGTTTGTGTACAGGGAGAAGAGCAGTGGGGAGAGAACACATCCCTGAGGAACTCCAGTGCTGATCGTACGGATGCTGGATGAGAATTGTCTGTCAGGAAACTGTTGATCCACTGTCTGTCAGGAAACTGTTGATCCACTGACAGATGGAGGTGGGGACGGAGAGCTGTGTCAGTTTATTCTGAAGGGTGTCCGGGATGATGGTGTTAAAAGCGGAGCTGAAGTCTACAAACAGGATCCTCACATAAGTACCTGTTCTGTCCAGATGCTGCAGGATGAAGTGTAGTGCCATGTTGACTGCATCATCCACAGACCTGTTTTCTCTGTAGGCAAACTGCAGGGTGTCCAGTAAGGGTCCAGTGGTGTCCTTCAAATAAGCCAAAACAAGTCTTTCAAATGATTCCATGGCCACAGACGTTAGAGTTGATAGTGAAATAATGGCTCTATAATGTGTTTTGTACTTATATTTTGATTCCACTATAAATATATGTTGATATTGTTTATGTAAACATATGGTTTTATTTACCATTATTTTACATATTAAAAAATATATATATATATATATATACAGTATAAATGACTGCTTTTCCTTGCAACGATACTCTGACTCTGTCCAAGTTATTGTCAGGTGTGATTTGCAGAAAAACAGTACTCTTAAGATTTTCTTTATGCTAAAGTGTATGTCTTATTCACGAAGGGTATCATGAAAAAGCTGTCCATTAGCATTCACATTCATCATGTACATAGCCGTATAGCACTCTAAACAGGGCTGACAGGTATATTCTGCTGCAGTCTTAATGTAGCGAAAGAGTAGCAATGCTAATGCCTAATGGACCAAGAGCAGGCTCTCTTAGACATGTAAGCTGTTAACCTCCCTGGCCTGTTGCTAACAGGTCTTGCAAGTCAGTGTAAAGTTTGTAATCCTAAATCACTCTTGCAAACAAGTTTTAGCTTTGTGGCTAATAAGGTTGCAAGGAGCAGATTCAAACGGCATATCACATCCTGAGTTTAATTAATCATAAAAGGAAAATAAAATTAAGTTATCTTCCTAGCCTAGCCTAGACTTGTTCTTTGAAGAAAGATAATGAGGGTAGTTAAAGATAAAGTGCGCTAGCACAACACTAGCTCTGATAAAGAAAGATTTTAGAAGATTCTGCAATGATGGACTGTGTTGCATAGCAGGGATATTCAAATTACACAGCCAGGGGCCACTTTTGAAAAATGCAAGGGCCAGTGATTCAATATGACCTTGTCAATTGTAATGGTACTTGGTTTGTATTAGTTTTCAACAGTCACAGAACCTTATTTTGATCACCTCACCCTCAGGCCAGCCAATATATAGATGAGTTTGTTTCTTAATTGGAACAGATTTGGTGAAATTTTTACAATTACATCACTTGCTCACCAATGAATCCTCTCAAGTGAATGGGTGCCATCAGAATGAGAGTCCAAACAGCTGATAAAAAAATAGAACAAAAACAATCAATAACCCACAAATACCTTTCACTTCACAAAACATTAACTGATGAACTCTCATTCTGACGGCACCCATTCACTGCAGATGTAAAGAAACAAACTCATCTAAATCTTGGATGGCCTGAGGGTGAGTAAGTTTTCAAACTTCCATTACAAGCACTTGGAGTGTAGTCGGCTTCATTTGTAATAATGGATACATGCATCAACTTTTGACGCTGTCCTCTTGTTTGCAGTGTAGACAACATTACAATCATCAAACTCTCTATAAGTGCAGACAAGTTTGTTCAGTATAACGGGAGAGTTCTGATTTGTTGTGTTGCATCATTCAGTCGCAGTGCACAAGTGACAAGTTAATTTTCTGAAAATGTCTGGATTGTGGTAAACTGAGACTGATAACATGCGGTGGGGCAGATTTTGTCCCATGGGTCGCACTTTGCATCTCCCTGCAGTGTAGTCCTCTCTTTTTAATAAGACAATGTCTATATAATGAATTTCATAGCACAACTAGGGCGCGTCCACTTATAAATGAGACTGGAACCAAGTATCATTTCTTATTCAGAAATGGTTCCATAAAAAAGAGTTTCATGTATTCTCATGACAATTTGCAGACATAACGGCTTACCATGTCAAGACTCTTTTGAGCCTTAATTGAGCTTTATTCTAAATTATGTTGGTTGTTTTGTTGCAATATTTTATTTTTTACTAAAGAAACTATATAATAATAAAACAAATAATAATAATAATATAAAAAAATTATGTGACACTTTAAATTGTAATAATATTTCACAATATTTCAGTTGTATTGTATTTTTGATTTTTTTTTAAATGCTCCTTTGTCCGCATAAGACTTCTTCCAGAAATACTTAGTGCAGTTAGTGCGAGATATTGGATTCCATTTGCATTGGACTGCTTCTGAAAACATGAAAACACACTGAAAATCTGAAATGATCTCATCATGTGTCATCAGACTGCTTAGGGCTGTAAATGTAATAAAAACAGTGTTTTGTGTTTGCGCATATTTCTTTTTCAAAAGTACTAAAACAGTCGCTGTTGGAAACGGAATCTAAATCGGAATTTTCAAATTCCTTCCAAATCTCATCACTGCTTATCAATAATTCACACCTCCACACTTCTCAGGAGCCGGTTTCTTTTGAGGACACTTACAGAGGTTTGGTGTATTTTTTCCCACATGTTCTCACACCGTGGGATGCCACGGCTTTTATGAGCTGTACCGTTGAAAATTATATGATGAAGTGTTGAGATTAGACGTATAATCCCTGTGAATACACCAGTAGGTGCTTTACACTTTTATCTAGGGCAGTCATTTACATACTGGGGAAACGGATAGACATAGGAAGAGACAAATGGAAATTATTTCTTTAAAGTGGGGAAAAACAGGAAAGACACAGAGCCTCAAGAGAAAGGTGAATTTAGTAGAGTGCTATAAAGGCGTTCAGTTTGGGTTATGAAGACCGATAACACAGGCTTTAAGTAGGGCACAGAGACCAAGAGTAAAGATTCGACTCACCTTTAAGTGGAACATTTTGTAAGGTACACCAAGATACATTCACCTCAATGTCTGCAAACAAGAAATACTGTGTTCTTGCTTTATTGGCTGCAATTAATGTGGATGACCTTGCTTCTGTGCCTGTTAATTAATGTTTTATGTTGTTGAGGGCGGCTGTATTTTTTCAGTTAAATGTGAAGAGACAAGTAGAAGTAAACAGTTCATAGGTTGATTCCTCTGGAAAGTGAAAACACTGATTTTGCTGCTGTCAAAATGTGCAAGATGTAACCATCAAGTAAAATGTAATATATATATATATTTATATATTAGTATCTGATATTTACAAGACCTATTGACCTTCACATACAGTCACATGGGTCATATGGAGTCTTTTCTATAATTGAATTGCATATTTCTCTGTTTCATTTTTGTCACACTGCATTACTATATAAAATACATAATATATATATATATATATATAGTACATTTCACAATGAATTATAAAGAAATAGCAAGTAACACATTGCAGTAAATGTTACATTTAGTAGACTGAAGTAGTATTTACATGTATAACTTAACATATTTTGTAAATCTCATGTAAAATCTAATTTAGATATTATTATACAGTGTAGAGGTGTTTTCAAGAGCTGTATGTCCTGTAAATGGTTATAGAGGTTTTCACCATTTATAATCGCCTTTTTTGTCCCTCTTTTTAATAGTCTGTTTGGTGAACGTCTGTTTGCTGACCCTAGTGTCGTAAAAATGACACACCTCACTTTGAAATGCCGTCTGTTGCGGCTACTAAAACAGAAGCACTTTTTAAATACAACATAACCTTGAGCGAGGAATCAATAGTTTTTACAGGTCCCGATCATTGAAGTGAGAGCACGGATCTGACGAGGTCTCCCAACATTGACATCCTCACCTGACAGTGCATCATAGAGAGCGCGTGGCAGGATAAAAAGGGAATTTGACGTTGTAGCTCCATGGACTGTGTCCAAAAGATGTCACCCTCCTTGCAAAAAATTTAATAAATAAAAAACCCGCCGACAGTTATTTGAAAAGGATCCAGTCGAAGCATTCCCTTGTCCTTCAGAGCCGCAGAATGCTTGTTGTGACTTACCATTCAAAACACAGCCTTTGCCATTTGTTCTGCCACATCCACCTGTACCAGCCCGGCTTCTGAAAAGTCTCCCAGAGGACCGGTAATGTCTCCTTTCTCCTGCCTGTCTCGTTTTCCTGTGTTTGGCAGGCTGGCAGCAGATTGACTTCATCTCCAGCTACATTTCCCCACGCTCGCCTAGAGCGGCCTCCCCAGAGAGCTTCCAACCCAGGACGCAGACTCCTTCTAAGGCCATCTGAGACGGGTCCCAAAACCCCATGTTTCAGAAGGCAGAGCTGAGGAGAAAAATCCCTCTGATGGCCTTTTCTTCGCCTCTAAAACTCTGCCAGACAGTCAGAAGATAAATCTGAGCTCTGCAGGGGTTACCCGCAGCTAGAATGCCACACTATCTTCGATTTGGTGGCCCCCCGCTAACGATTCGGTTAACAGAGACTAAAAATGACAAAGATGAGTTTCCATTTCTTTATCTTTGCTCTTTGAATGAAGTGGCACCCCGCGGAAAGCGCTAGGTATGCGATCTGAAGATAAATGCCCTCTTTATATCCCATCCACTATTAGAATTTTGTTTGCTAGATGTAGTCCCCTGACAATTGTGACAGTCTGGTTTCATCAGATACAGAATAATTTGTCCGTCGTTCTTGGATTTGACACGTCCTTTTATCTGAAAAATGGGTTAGATGTATATTGCAAACTTTTCTTACACCTGAGGTGGTTCTTAGTCAAAATCGCAACTCTGGCTTTGAGCCTGAACAATAAAGTGCCAGACTGAAAAAGCATTATTTTTTAGACTACTGACAGTTTTGCTGCTACAGGGTTTGTCAGGCTGTAGTATTTCGAAAATATTCTCTAACATTTACCGTTTTACCAATTCATCATTTCTATATCGGAAACAACTGTCATCTGATTCCCAGTATTTTTTTTTTTTTTAAAGATGATGTTGTATGCAAAATCTCTGGTGCGGATACTATTCTTAAAACTAAACTCCCATTCACCAGGTGCCCGACGGAATTTTATAAAGGTCAGTGCGATAGATATGCATATATTATTTTATGGCCCCCATAGCCTCTAATATATATAATGCATCGATGGGCAGGTACTGAGGAAGCAAGTGCAAATGTCACTGCACCCCTTAGTTTTGTAATTAATGGAAGCCAAATTTAAATAATGGCTAAATATCATTTATAAACTCAAATTAAAGGTTAAATCTGTAGTTCCCGTGGATGTCTAATATGCCTTTAATCCTGTTTGGTAGCTGTAGCTGATGGAGGGTTTGTAAAGGCCTCAAATGGCTGTAATAACTCAAGCAGAAGTGGAGTGGATGTTGGCCGGACTATATTCCTGCGTCTGTCTGCTGGGGTTTCGGTAAGATAGTTCTTCTTGAGTTCCTGATGAATGTGTATACATTCAGGCACCTGCTTGTTAATGCAAATATCTAATCAACTTATCAGCTTTACCTAATATATTAGCTTAGTATGTAAAAATGGAAAAAATTAATGCATGCAAATATCTAACCAGCCAATGTGGCAGCCACTCGACTTGAGCAGCAGAAATTAGTGATGATCATTTCGATTAATCTTTGTGAATTGGAATCTTTAAATCAGTTTGGCAAAAAGATTAGTTCAGATTCATTTACTGATTCATGTGGTGATGTTTTCTGCAGGTAAAAAATTGTTACTCCAGTAGGTGAACAAAGAGTATTTTTTTGTTTTATATCAATGTTTTTAACAAATCGGTTGAGTCAGTGATTCCTAGCTGACTTATAGAAGAATAGTTATTGTTGATTAATTTGTTTATTTCTAAGTGATAATAGCATATTTTCTTAGTATAGATGCTATTTATAAATGCTAGTATGTAAAAAATAAGAGTATTGTTGCAATTAATGAACATATTTTACAAATCTAAATAATTATAGGCAGTATTTGCAATAAATGTATACCAACTAACCCTAACCAATAAACAACAGTGAGGCATGTTATTTTCAACTTTTCTATTATTTTCTTCATTTTTATTGAAAATAAATAACCTTTCTGATGTGATATGTGACGTGAGTTCAGGCGGATTTGAATTGTGGTATATTATAAAATGTATAAAGTATATGTACATTATAATTTTTATAAAATAAAAAAAAAATTATATATATGTATAATATTCTCCACATTTACCACGAGCTGAAGCCTAAACCGGTTTTGTCAAAAAAGCCGGTATTGTCCACTTTCAAGGCATCGCGAGTTCACGTTTTACTGCAGAAGCCAACAAACGCCCTTGTTATTTTTTAACAGAAGCCGATAAGTCCATTTTAGCAAATCAGCGTGCTGTATTCAGATCAGGTGACATGGCTACTTTCACTTTGAAAAGACATGCTAGCTGAGAGGAGTTTCATCAAAGCTGACTAAAAGTGATCGAGGATGGATCATTTCGACAAACTTGATGAACCTGTGATATCTTCTTCAGGGTGAAAAAGGAAAATAAAAGCTGAAATGTTTTCACGGAGCCTTGCAAAAACAGAGCGTTACAATGGAGGGAAATGCTCTGTGTAATCACATCCATACAGTTTATGATCACAACAACAATGTTTGCCAGGCATCTACATTGTCATCTAACACATGAAATGTGGAGTTGTCTCCTTTTGCCTCTCATTAAAGTTGAATCTCATAACTAAAAATATTAGTGATAGATTTAATGTATAAAATGTATATGTCTAAGTGTTATGACCGTTTTTCTTATCTTTGAGTAATCAGTCGAGTCAACAATTTAAAGTTGTTGATTACAATTTCTCAAATTTAATTTATCATGCTTTCATGTATAAATATAATGTGCATACAAAATAACATATCTCTCTTTATATATGGGGGGAATTGCAATACAAATTTAAATGCTTTGTTTAAAACACTACATGCATTACATAATATATAAATTATAATAACCGTAATCTAAAGAAAAAAAAAGATTATTTATTTACAGTGATTTATTTGCAGTATATGTGTCAGCTCAACTGTTATGATCACGCCAGTGGCATGGTTTACATATTTGGTGCACTTTATCCTGACAACTGCCTACTAACTGTTTCTAAAAATTGCAGAGTTCAATTCACAGGAAACTAGAGGTGACTGGAATGTACGTGTGATCAAGTACTTTGGTTATTGTTCAAACTAAACATCAGAATTGGGACAAAATGGGATCTCAGTATCTCAGAAACTGCTGATCGCTGGGGATTTTTCATGCACAGGAGTCTCTAGGGATTGCAGAGATTGTTGCGAACAACAGAAAGCATCCAGTGAGCAGCAGTTCTGTGGGCGAAGATGCCTTGGTAATGAGAGGTCAGAGGAGAACGGCCAGCCTGCTTCAAGCTGACAGGAAGGCGACAGGAAGCAAGCTTTACCACATGCTACTGTATGCAGAAGTGAATCTCTGAATCAACCTAAGATGATGAGCTACAGCAGCAAATGACCACCCCAGGTTGTCCCTCTGTCAGTTAAAAATGTATATGGTTTGGTAGGGTCTGAATTTGACATCATCTATGAATCCATGCATCCGTTCTGCCCTGTCTCAGCCGTTCAGGCTCGTAGTGTTGGGGTAATGATGTTGGAAATATTTTCTTGGCATGGATTAGGCCCTTAACACCAGTTGAGCATTGTTTAAATGTCACAGCATACCTGAGTATTGTTACAGAACATGTGCACCCTTTTATAGCCTCATTCTGTCTCTCTTGTCAGTGCCGTTTGCAGTTGGATAACACACCATGTTACAAAGCACTAGACTAGATGTATCAGACCTAGTATTAGAAAAGTGAACCTATAAAGTGGCCAATGAGTGGAAGCTCGTAACACAACCAATTATAATCACAAATGTTAGGGAGGATAATTATTTTCTGGTAATGTTTAGCAAATAACAGGGTTAGGAGGGTCAACTAGTTATTGAGGTGAGCTTTTTTATTTTATTTTTAGTAATTTATTAATTGTTTTCAGCAGCAGAGAATGTGTTATTAAAATGACAAAACAGTTGAACAAAAACATTTATAACAGAAAAAATATGTGTTTTGAAAAAATTACATAATTGAAATAACATGAAACATTTTAACAGAAACAAATAAAAAATGGCATATAGTGTTCTAAACAGCATATTGTTTTATATTTATCAGCAGAGTTTATCATTCACTTATTGGTATTATGGCTACTTATGTATTGTTAAAAGTATGTATGTATTGCTCTAGAAATATGTTTGTGCTGAAAATGGTTTTGTTTTTGTAGAAAAAAAATAGAAATGGTTATCTGGGGAATATTTACTTTAAATAATTATCATGTGTTAAGTGTATATTATATTTGGCTTTACAGTGACAAATAAAAGCCAACTACTTAATTAATAATATTGTTTGAAATAATGATATTTATTATTACTCTTTTTTTACATGGTGTATATTATTATTATTATTATGTATACATTTTCAGTTTGGGGGACAGTACGATTTATTTATTTATTTATTGTATTTTATTTTATTGATTTAATTCAAGAAAAAGGACACATTGATCAAAACAACTAAATCTTTAGCAAATGTAGTACATGCTGTTCATGTTGTACTTTATATGAATCATAAGCGAAAATCTACATTAAAGTCCTACCCCACCCCAAACTTTTGACCAATATGTTTTATACATGAAAATATATAGCCATAATTTTACCTTTGCAATGTAATTTTGTTTAGGAGTCCTTTGAATTAAAACGTCTGACAAACCACTGATTCATTGACATCAGTATGTAACTCCTTCACTGCACCGCAGACTTCATCTATTTCTTCTCTGTCCACAGATCTAAAACTGCATTTGTCACAATAATTAACACTTTAGCATTATTAATGCCGCTGTCATGTCAAAAGAGCCCTGTCAGAAACCCATCGATCTTCTGTCTGTCTGTCACCTCTATCTGTCAGTTTTGACAAGTTTAGTCAGTTTTCTCTTCCAGAATTTCCTTTGCTCGTTTCTCCAACGCTATTATTTTTCGTCACCTGTTTATCCACAGGAAGCCCGAGATGGTGGAGTAAATGGTGTGTAGCTCAGACGGGAACCATTTGAACTGCAGACTTCAAGGTTATGTTGTTTTGATGGAGCGATCCTCGCTGCATCCCGTTTCAGTCACAAGTCGCTTCGCACCTTTGAAAATTGACACATGTTGGAGAGAAAACCATGTCTATCAGTTTGTCATTTTTGCTAGTGTGTATGCTCGCGCCCTTGAATATGTGGGTGAGCAACTATCTTAGTTACAAAAAACACTGACTACAGTCAAGGCCGTTTTTCATGTTGCTATATGTCATCATATGTCTCGTTTACATTGTTGCATTGCCCATCTAATCTTTTAATCCACAAGTAAATGTCTGGATTTGTATTTTTATCTGCATCCTCCCTCCCTCCCCGGAGATGATGCTGGGTGGCCTTGCTGCTTTGTTTCATTATATCAGCCAGCTTGCACCTGTGTTGCTATGGACTGTATAATTTGCCGTCTCTGAGGACTTCCTGCACGAAAATTGAACTGGAAAAATCCAGAGACAGACTGATGCTGCTAGGTTATCTGATGTAGATAGGTACATTTGGATAATACTTTGTCTGGTGCCAAATAAAAACGTCCCCCCACTGAGCTCAGGGAGTAACATCTCTTTCAAGAAACCCGGGGAAAGCAGACTTTGGAGTCAGAATGTGCAGCTGTCAAATACAGCCTGCTGCAGCGCGCTCCAAGAGCTCAAATGATCAAACGAAGCTAGCCATTTAGCATTGATTTATGACACAAAACATTAGGCACAGCTAACTGCGGTTATATCTGGTAATTTACCATAGTTCTAGCAGCACAGCCATGCCAATCAATGGGAGATCAACGATTACCCTACGAAACTAACTATGGTACCCACAAATTTCAAAGCCTAGTGTGCTACTAATGCAGCATCCTCCCTGTCATGAACCTTATGTGGAACCAAAGTGACAGTTTTAGAATGCCCTACATAGGCAGCAACTGTTAAATGCCTCACCTCCAACAGGCAATTCAATTCTCAATTTATTTCAGTAAAGTTTAATGTTAACATGTTGCTATGCCCACACTATGATACACTGATAATAGTAAATGTGTTTTGTGTTGAAATAATACATTTTTTGTTTGATTTAACTTTGTTTATTGCTTTTTAGTGTTGCCTCTGGAAATAAATGGTTTGTAAACAACATTTAGCATATTTTGACAGATTGATTTTGTTTTCCCATGAATCTACTGCTTTTCCTCCAGAATACTCCTTACAAAACCATTGTTTTACTACCAATAAAACTAAAGAAAAACACATGGTCACTAGTTAAATTCACCATGGTTTTGCTACACTACCCTAGTTTTACCATGGTATTTGTAGTAAAACTGTGGTTATACAAATGATCAAACATGGTTACTACACTTACTAGAATAAACCATTGTTCATTTTCATGAGGTACATAGTTATTTTTACTACAGTACATTTTGTAAGGGACAGATTTAGTTTTTCCATGAAACCACTACTTTTCCACCACAACAATGATCCGCTATGATACACTAATAACAGTAGAGACACTTTAATAACACTTTTTGGTGTAAAATAGTTTGTATTCTAGATTTAGCTTTTTCTATCAGCCATTTTGGTGGATCTTGTTTTTGTTACCATTATTTATAATATGGTACTTATTTCTAAGGGACTGTAAGGCTTGGCCTTGACTTTATCAGCTGCAAAACGCTTTGTTGGCATTGTTCCTTATTAAGAGCTTGTTTATGCTAGCTGCTACTTCAGCATGTTGTTTTTGAGTGGAATTCATTAACAGGCTTAAGTTTTTCGAGGGTAAATAACTGCAGTAAATGTCCTGGCTCTTTTGTTTACAACGTACAAGTCGTCAGCGTTGCCCTCATTTGAGTGTAAATAATTTAGCCCTCTCTGCTCTTCAAGCCTCAGTGATTTGACCAATCACCTCAGTTTTTAGCATAAGCGTAGAAACCGAAAAATACGAAAGGAAACATTAGAGACAGCCTATGTGTTTTCACACTCTCTGATATGAAACGCTAGCTCAGGCGCTACGTTCTAATTGATATAATGAGAGATAGGCCTACAGTATGTGGGAGTGTTTAGTATAATAAACTTTGTATCTAGTGTTTTTGAACAGTATCACTGTCATGTATGATTTATTTCTGAGTATAATCCTGTGCTGTTTCTCGACAAGACGTCTTTGTGTTTTAAAGCCACGTACTTAAGTCAAACGTATGCTAATGAACTTAATTGCTAAATCAACCTGCAGGCTTTGAAGCTCTTCTCTCTGCATTTCATGTGCTTGGTTTGTTTGTTTCACCTTGTTTCTTCCTCATTCAGGGGAAATGTTTCCCGAAGCTGTTTTTTTCACTCTCTTGTTCTCTCTCCTCCTCCCCTGACAGTGTTGCTGTAAATAGACTTACCTTTCCTAATAGCAAAGTCCTTCGTTTCGCCTTTGTATTCCCAATCCTTGCTTTCATTCTCAACCACATTCCTTTAGACCCGCTTTGATTCTCACCCCCGGACGGCCGCACTGGTGGGCTAAAACTAGACCCCCAGGGCCGTGCTCTGGGTTAAGGGATGATTAAAGCGAAATCCCGGGAGATTAAATCCCTCATCGACTCCCGCTGTCCTTACTGATGCCTAATTAGGCACAGGTTAAAGAATCTCATTAACGGGTTTAGCTAGGTGTTAACGGAAATAAGGATGTAGCTGCGCTAAATCTGAAATTCAGAAGACGTCTCAAGAAATTCTTATTGATCACTTGAGCAAACATACACCATGTACACCAAGAACAAAGTAACTCTGAAAATTATATTTTTTTAAATCCTGTTTTTTGGAATAATACATCTCCCCAACGTCTCATAACGGCAACAAACCGCACATGACTCACTCTACATGGCTCACGTCCACAAATGTTGTGAGGGACTCCGCGTCGCTAGTCATGAGATTTAATGCATATTTGATAACGTTTCTGTCAGGCTTCATGAGTCCTTGTCATGTCGTTATGTTGACAGTGCGTCTTCAGAAAAACCATTGGGTGAACATCTACGCTAGGCAAAGAGGCAAGTGAGTGGGAACTAGAGAGGCATCTGTCTCCATGGCTTAGTAGAACTCGCTCACAATCTGCAAAGGAACCACGTGGCGTGACATCCTCCTCAAAGTGCTGCGAATTTAGGTCTTATTGCGACTGAGTTCCTATTTAGGTTTCTCCACAAGCTTTGAAATGGTACTTAAAGCCATTCGAGATGTATCTGCACTAACGGATTACAGGAAAAGTATGTTTGTTGGCCGATCTGTTTAATAGTTTATATTATAAGGATAAATATTTATTGAAGTGTTACTGGCAGTTTAATTGCATCATGGTTATTTCTGTTTTTTATTCATTTTCAAATCAAGATTTAATACAGATAGTATCTCAATATAATTTGTCCCTCAGGTGGTCCTAATCAGATTGATTCATTTTTGGTTGATGCTTAGTAATTACTTTAGTCAATGCATTTGTGCAGTCGAGAATAAAATAACTGATTGAAAGCATTTTTAACCACATAGTTAATGGCCACTTTCACAAGACCACAGTCTTTTAATGTGCCGTTTTTACAGTGTATTATTGCCATGTCCTCTTCTGATATCCCCCTTTCACACCGGTGTTCTGTGAAACTATTGATGGCTTCATGCCTGGTGTGTGGTGTGGTCTCCATCCCTGTGTTACCTGCAGTTTCCTCGGCCTCTCTCCAGCAGAGCCAACTGCCTTCCATTTCAGCCTCTGCTTAACCCTATAAAGCCTACTGTATCAAATGTAATACACAAATTTCTAAGACATATTCATATCAGTATGTTAAAAAATACCTGTTGTACACAATCTTCTAATTGCCTTCTGTCGTCTGTTTAATAGTTTCATTTTTTTTGGTGAGTAAAGCATTTTTATGATCACATCGTAATTCAGGTGTCTTTTTGCTGTGAACATTTGAATGATTTTTGTAAGGTTAATTTAATAACCGTTATGTTGTTAGTAATATTTTAATATGAACACTTGTTGGACTATAGCAACTTGAGTTTACTTGATGGATCCTTACATCATTGTGAAATTGAGGAATGTATATCTCTGTCACCGTAGTATTGCATTGCATTATACATTTTACCCCCTAAAAGAAAAACTACAGAGCTTTCAATGCAAAACTATAAGCAATTAAGTATAATTTTATGAAGACACATTATTGGGAGGTATAGAATGCCCATTCTATATGCATTTTATGTAAGTATGTTAAGTAGTGTGATACTGTTATGAAATATCTAATTGATTTTCATTATTTTATATTTTTTGCCATTTAAATAACAAAATAAACTGCACCTTACTGCATAGCTTTGCTCAGTTTCGGCTTCTGAATAGCACCGATGGGCTTTTTGTTTTCTTTCTTAAGTATCATCATCATATGAGCCATAAAAGCCTGATGTACAATGCTCAGCATGATGTATGATACTCAAGAAAAACACATTCAAACTTTTTATTATCATTTTCTCTAAAGGTTCAATAAACAAAATTATTTTTCTGACTATTTTTTCTTATGTCAGGCTTCACAGGGTTAACCAGAGCACATAATCCCTTGCTTTCCTCATCGGGTCGCTTCCTTCACCAACTGGCAAACACACTTGAGAGGGAGAGCGAGTGAGCGCAATTCTCTTTGATGGCAACACTGGCTTGTGATCTTGAAGCAAATACAGGCTGCCAGAAATCACACAAGTGCAATGCATTCTAATGAATGAGAATGGAGGATGAGAGACTGGCATGGACAAACATGGCTCATCTGAATTATTCCATTAGAAAATGGTCAATGTTCCTTTTGACTTTAATTAGAGGCTTCTTCACATAGATCTGCCAGGCCCGGGCTGATAGTAAAATTAAAGATTATTCTCCACTACTCAGATCCTCAAACCCAACTCATGAATAAACCAAAAGAGCAGCCTGAAGGCTCACACTCTGAAACAAGAATCACAATTACAACACACTGGAGGCATGGCTTTCTGCTGTAGACTTGGCGATATCGGAATTGGGCAGTTTATCACAGCGCCCGTGCGTATGGACATGTTCCCTGATTTCTGAATAAATTTAGGGGAAAGGGTTTTCTTGCGAGCATGTTTTCACAATGACAAAGTCAGCAGCACTGAATGATTCTTTGTTGGATGTGTTAGAGAGAATTCAGGCAGCTAGTTGCCTGCTGGGTATGGGTAAAGTGGATTTTTGCCAAAAAGCTCATCTACTAGGAATGAGTCACGATAGTTAAGTCATCAAAGTTCAACAGAGCAGTTGATTAGGGAAGCAGAGCAGTTTGTCTTGTTTCTTTTCTTTTATTTTAGTTAATGTTGCTTTAATTAGCATACTAGCAGCGGGCAAAGCTTTGCCTTGTGCTGTGTGTACATTTTGCCAGAAGTGCTTGTAACACCAAGTCTCAGGCATTGTTCAAATAAAATACAAGCTAGCAAGGGAAGGAGAGAAAGATAAAGAGAAAAATTATTTTAATTTTATTTATTTTGTTGTTGTTTTTTACGTTTAGGATGAAGTCAAGTAGAGTCAAAAGAGATGAGTTTTCAGTTGATGCTTGAAGACAGGGATCCAGCATTCCGGATGGGGGTGGGAAGATCATTCCACCAGCCAGGAATGGTGAACGAGAATGTTCTGGAGATTTTGAGCCTCTCTGTGATCAGAGGCTAGTGAACAAGGCGTCGTTCACTAGCAGATCTCAGACTTCTGGAGGGGATGTAGATTCGTAATAGTGAGTGGAAGTAGGTGGGTGCTGAGTCTGTGGTTGTTCTATATGCAAGCATCCGTGTCTTGAACTGGATGCGAGCTGCAACTGGTAGCCAGTGCAAGGAGACAAAGAGAGGTGTAACATGGGCTCTTTTGGAATCGTTGAAGACCAGTCGTGCCACTGCATTCTGAATCATTTGTAGAGGTTTGATTGTGTTTGATGGAAGTCCAGCCAGAAGAGCATTACAGTAGTCCAGCCTAGAAATGACAAGGGCCTGGACAAGAAGTTGTGCAGCATATTCTCTCTGAGAGGGCCTGATTTTTCTGATGTTGTGTAGTGCAAACCTGCAAGATCGAACAGTCTTTGCAATGTGCTCTTTGAAGGTCAGCTGGTTATCAAAGATTACTCCAAGATTTCTGACCGAAGCTGATGGGGTAATTGTTGATGAACCTACAGTAACTGAATCGTGAAGTCCCGATTTGGAGTGGCAGGGAAGATAAGAAGCTCAGTCTTTGCTAGGTTGAGCTGTAGATGATGTTCTTTCATCCATGCTGAGATGTTTTCACCGCTGGATATTTACGCGGGTCCTACCTCTTGCCTGATCGTAACCCATCTTTTTAATGTTTTGTTCCTCCGATATTTTTCTCTTTTTTATTTTACAGTTCTCTCTATCTATTGTCAATCAGCTAATATCCGTCCTGTACACTCAAATTGAGTTCTGTATCATTACAGTCCCTTACTGCTCATTGGCTGCAAGTGTGTTTTGGGTCACGCTTTTGAAAAATTGCTTAGTGCATCTTTAAATGTATAGATTTCATTGTAAAAATCATTTGAACCATTCAAGCACTGGGTTTTGAGACAGGATGTCAAGTTAAAAATAGTCCAGCTTTATTATGATTGTTTTTGAACGCAACACATTTTCTTTAGATAATGTATATGAAACTAATTTGGAAACCAGATTAATTATCCAAGGTGTTTAGTCAACTATTCATTCTGGAATGCTTTATCTAGTCAGGTTTTGCACATCCCAGTGCAGATATATGAGTGTGTTTGTATAAAACCTTGGTACAGCAGATAAAATGAAAGATAACTGTATTTTAAGATTATGGGAAAGTCCCGTGAGGACTGTGGAGTGTGCATGTGTTCATGTTTGAATGAGAATGAGCCCATGTAGGTAGAATTGGCTGAGAGCGGAATACTCTGTGGTTGCTGTATGTGACATCAGGGAAAAGGAAGTGCGCCTGTAGTAATGACTTAATTTGAGAACCATCACACAATTCCACATGACAGTGGTACAGGTGCAGCATGTGTATTTTGCCTTGGGGCATTGTTGTATTAAATGTGTGCTTACAAACATGTGTATTATATATGATTTTTGCTATGAATTTTATGAATATTATATTTGATAATTTGCTTTATGAACAGTCTCAGTGTTGTTTTCACACTTGGTATGTTTGTTGGAACTAGGTATCAGAATTGGTTTAGCTTTAGTAGCAAGTTATTTATTTATTTATTTACAATTAGGTGTATAAGCATTTTTAAAAGCAAATATTATATCAAATATTCAATTCAATTCAATTCAAGATTATTTGTATAGCGCTTTTCACGATACAATCATTGCAAAGCAGCTTTACAGGAAATTAAGTTTCTACAATAGATTTATATATTGCAGAAACCTAATATATTTAACTTATGGCAAAATTTGGTTAATTCTGTATACTGTCTGAGGGTTGGCTTCCTCTGAGGTCCTCTGAGGGGTTGTCATCATCTCTTCTCAAGTGTTTGGTCATCTCAGATCATTTAAGGGTTGGATCCAGACTGAAGCAGTACAAGATTGTGAGATGCATTATATGAATGCTTGGCTAAAGAGATGTGTTTTTAATCTAGATTTAAATAGAGAGAGTTTGTCTGAACCCCAAACATTATCAGGAAGGCTATTCCAGAGTTTAGGAGCCAAATATGAAAAATGTCTACCTCCTTTAGTGGAATTTGCTATTCTAGGTAGTGGTACTACCAAGAGTCCAGAGTTTTGCGACCTCAGGGAGCTGGTTGGATTGTAGCGTGATAGAAGATTAGTTAGGTACGCAGGAGCTAAACCATTTAGGTCCTTATGGGTAAGTAATAATATTTTGTAACTGATACGAAACTTCATAGGTAGCCAGTGCAGAGACTGTAAAATTGGAGTAATATGATCATATTTTCTTGACCTGGTAAGGACTCTAGCCAGCATTTTGTACTATCTGTAGCTTGTTTATTGAGATGCAGGACAACCACCTAGCAGTGCATTACAATAGTCCAGTCTAGAGGTCACGAATGCATGAACTAGCTTTTCTGCATCAGAAACAGTTAACATGTTCTGTAGCTTGGCAATGTTTCTAAGATGGAATATATTGTATTACATTCAAAATCCGGAAAGTATTTGCTCTGTTAATTAAAACTATGGCTGTCAGTTGAGTTTTTAAAATGTAGAATAAAACCATAATAATGTCAAATTTGTACTTATTTATTATTTCTGCACTGGATCCATTAGCACCCTGTTGTGCTAATATTAAATGCCTCATGTCAAATTGTATTTAACTTATAGTAGTTTTTTATTTTTCTCTAGTTTATAAAACCAGAACTCAGCATTTAGGTCATGCACAGACCATAGAAACGCCAACTGGATCTAAACCCTTTGAGTGACACACAGCTTATATCTCCATCTCAGGATAAAATGTAAAGGAGTCACATCCGTACTAAAATGTAGTTGTCACTCTCATCTATAGCTGAAATGTGTTAACATAATCATATTTAGCACCCTAAAACATGACTGATAACCATATTCCGCTGCTTTGTGAATATAGCCATTGCTCTTGAAGATGAGACGCATCCAAAGACAGAATTATACAGAACTTATGAGAAAACCAAGATCAGAGTCAGAACACTAGGTTAAGGGGTCACAGTGACTCGTTCGTTGTGTGCTGGCACTTAATTTTCCAAGACTTCCTCTTCTATTGCGCCATTAAAATTGTATCCAAACCCTTGCCTAGAAACCCCTTAGGAGTTTTCAGGGCACATACAGTTCTTCTTTTCTGTACCACTTTTGGCGTCAGAGGAAGATACATAATTCTTTTGTCAGACTTCTGAGCAAAACTTGTTTGATTGTTTGATACGATTAGAGCAGGTTGTATGCCTTACACTTATCAATCAACACCCCATGTAGAGGTCATCTTCTTAGCCTAATGCAGACAACTGCATTTCATGACCTTATGCTAACTTTCAGGCATATTTTGTAAGGGTGTCATGGCAATGTGGGGCAATGCTGCCAGACATTAACTTCCAGACAGATTCATTTCTTCTTCCATTTGGCCACATTTTTTTGAATTTGAGGAGACCAGAACATTTGGATGATTAAAAGGATTTGATGAGCACAGTGTCATGTTTTCCTAATCTCCCAGATAAGGATTAGGGCTTCTGCAGTGTCACTCTGCCTATAATCCGGTCGCATGACATCCCGACATGGTGCGTCTGCTGCCCATGTTCTCTTTGTTCTCTGTTTTGTTGTGCCAACCTACTGACACTGATTCTCATATGCGCCCTGCATTGTGTCAGCTGAGTGCAGACAGCTAGCTAGTATTCTGGACAGATGTGTAGTGAACTTCTCTTCAGGACCCTGGACAGCTACCTGCTGCGCGCTGTTCAGTACAGTTAAATTATTGAACTGCAGTAGTTTCAGGACCAAGGACAGCTACATATTCTGAACTCTGTTTCAGCCAAGTGGTTAAGGTTTGGCTCATTAATATAGCCCAGTTAATCCCCATTGGTATACTCACTGTAACATAAACAGAAAAGCATGGCGCTAGCAATGCTAAGATCATTGGTTTTGATTCCCAGGGATGAATGAATAGAGTCCCGCTACAGGAAGGGCAGTTTCCACTGCAGTTTAGCTCAAAACATCTGAACTAGCTCGGCTGTCCTACAGAGTTTAGCTTTAACCCTAGTAGACCCTTTTTCTGTTAGTAAACAATGTGATGTTTTTCTGTGGGCAGAGCTAAGGTGAAGGCAGAAAGATTCCACTGACCTCTTAACCAACGATAGCCAGGGGCAGCATGTATGTCAGGAGTGGGCGAGGCATGCGAGTGGACGAGTCACTAGTGCAATGCAATAATTCAATGCATGAGTCAAATATGTATTTTTTTGATGGATGTAACTGTAAAGGGACTATTCTAAATAAAATGCATGCTAATACAGTCCTAATTACTGAGCTCAGATGAGTTCATGTGTGTTTCTTATAGCAGTTAAAATGTAGTTTTAATTTAGTGATTGTAACTTTTAGTTTAGTGATTGTTAATGCTATAAAGAGCCATGTTAAATTGTAATGTTCCAATGCTATCTGTTCTAACTATAAAATGTACAGCTGTAATAAAACCAGAGAGAAAGGCTTCTCAGCTTAGCCTGACAGTTTGCCTGCCCTGAACCAGGTTAGCTTTCCAGCATAAGTAGCCACAGTGACTGAGGTTGATCTTTGTTAAATGTGCTTTATGGAATGAAATCCTTTGACAGCGAGTCAGACTGTTATGGAGATACACATCCCTAGTAACTGCACCATCACAACATTGGACTGTTTTTCTGTGGTACCATGGGTGAAGATGGCAGATTTTGAAATGTCTCCTGTGACGGTTATGCAGCTACCATTCAGATCAATGTGTATTATAACAAACAGCTTTTTCCAGATATTACGGATCATGTTGGTTTCAGCATCATGCATTAATCAAGTCGGTTTTGCTTCTGAAAAGCAGTGGTATGCAAAAAATCGGACTTTGACGTGTCCCTTTGGGAGAAGCATGCACATTTGTGTTAACTGGCAAATCTGCTAATGACCAGACGTATTATGATAAGCTGGAAACATCGAGGGATCATGCCTAGCTCTTTTTGTCGCAGTTAATTTGGAAGGTGTCTGTGTCTATTTCCCCAGATGGAGCAGAGTTTATTTTGCGAAGCATGCGAAATTGTCAGATGGGGCGGGGTGGGTAGTTTCCTACCATTTCCCATGTGGCCACCATCGCAGCTGAGTGTGAGAAATGATGATGTGGTTGATGAAGAGATTGGTACAGAGCGAGACATGATCCCTCCTCTGTCTTCAGACATTCCTAACCCTCGCAGGGATTCATCATTCGCATTTTCAGGTATCTTGAAAACATCACGGACAGCTGTGAGCTGTCAGGGAGGTAATTAAGACACGTGTTCACCTTATTCCCCCAAACACGTCATGATCTACAACCTCTTTATCTGCCGATCCCAAAACAGCCTCTCACGAGAGTCCGTTTGAGTGCCTACATCGCTTCCCTCTCCACCCTGCTGTTTTGAGGCAAGCTCCGGCATTCAAAAATCTTCCCTCGTATTGTGATGTACAACAGATAGCGCAGGGAGAGTGGGGCCTGTGTTTCCTGGCCTGACAATGCCCCTGTCATCTCCCTCCAAAGAGCAGGCGGCTGGCTCCTCTGTGTGACACCTCCGCAGAGAATGTCAAGGGAGAACAAATTCCCCCGTCCAATTTGTGAGGAGGCTGAACTTTACACCCACTCGCGATGACAAGGGGGGATTGAAAATCACCACTTGGTCTAGTGCATGGTGATTTTCTCCCCCTTCTATCGATGTCTCTGTGCATCTTCTCTTCTCTGGGTTCTTGACATGATATTCTTCAGCTTTTGCACGCTCTAAGCCGCTGAAACGCTGTTGCAGTCTATTCAAATGTCAGTAAGTATTTCCGTGTCTCTTTTATTTCTTTCCTGCCTCCGCCTCATCTTCTATTTCCCCCTCTCAATCCCAGTTTTTTGCTTTTTATGATTGCTGCCTCACATATATGGAAGGATCCCATTACTGAAGCTATATTCAAAGCTCTTTAAGATGCCAAGAATAAAAGTGCACCATTTCTTACCTTGCTGAGTAAACAGCTAGTGCACCTCTTTTACATTCAACACTCTTGTAGAGGCCGATACTTACCAAGTGCACAAGGCAGAGGGCATCGAGACTGAGATTAAAACTGCTGTGGCAGGAGTATCATCTCTGAGCCCGTTTGAAAAGCTTTAAATCCAACACACAGCAAAAGCAAAGCTCTCAGCAGATGGCCTTAAACAAACTGCAGAGCATTTCCATCTCAACTTAGACTTTGTTTACAGTTTAAAGGCAGTGCGCTTTGGGTACACACATTTGTGTAATCATAAATCTTAAAAGTGGGTTGATGCCTAAGTCCACATAACCCCAACCAGCTCTATAGTGCGATAGAAGGAATAAGAGAGAGACAAGCTGATGTAACTTTTTCAATGTTAAAATACTCTTATCCAAGCTTAATGTGCAGAGAGAGAAAAATATAAATAAGCTATTCATAGAAAGATTTCCCTGAAGGGTGGAAACTGTGGCTCTGTGGGGAGTTAAGCATAACTGTGCTTGTTTTAGGGACCCGACCCGACTCGGCAACATTGGCTCAACCGATGACCAGAGTTTGAGGCAGGACTACCGGTTAGGCTGAACACTGGGAGAGTATTTGGGAAACCTTTTTGAAAACTTTTAAAGGCGTATAAGTTTTCTTCTAGACAAGACATTTGGCACATAACTTTTCCCGGATATGAAACCTCAAATCATGCAGCTTATTGTGCTATTACGTTTCTAAGCAGTCCACATTACAGTTTTTGCCTGGCGGGATGAAAAATCTGACACAAAAATAATCCCATAGATTTACCCTGAAATGAAACATTATATCTCAGGAACAGAATGCCGTAGAGACTCGAGGGTGGGCTCTTTTGACTTGACACTCTAGCAATTGCCCAGAACGCCCTTTAGCAACATGCCTAAGCCATACAGGCATATCTTAGTATCATGGAGATATGGTAGTGGGTTTGTTTCATTCAGGCAGGGGCGTAGATCGCGCGGGGGATGTGCGCCCCCTATTTATGTTTTTAAAGTCATCTTCAGGTAATAAATATAGTATATGAACAATGCAGTGCTAAATGACATAGCAAAATATTCTGCCTTATGTGATAAAAAGGTGTTTGTAGTATATAAACAAATCATTATTATTGGTTATTGTCCAGCATCTGATTTCTAAGGCAATTATAAGCTAGAAATAAAAGACAAATTTAAGTTGCCTTTATACTACCAGTCAAATGTTTTTGAACATTAAGATATCATTTTGATATTCTGATTTGCTGCTCAAAAACATTTATTATGATGATGATTAAAACACCTGAGGAGAATGTTGTGCAGGTTTCTTTGATGAATAGAAAGGTCAGAAGAACAGCATTTATCTGAAATAGAAATCTTTTGTAACATTATAAATGTCTTTATCATCTCTTTTGATCAATTTCAAGCATCCTTGCGAAATACAAGTATTACTTGCTATCATTTCTTTTAAAAAACACAATAATACTGACTAAGCTTTTCAATGGTATAGTGTATAATGTTACAAAAGCTTTCTATTTCAGATAAATGCTGATCTTTGGATCTTTCTATTCATCGTCCTGGAAAAAATTACCCAACTGTTTTAAATATTGACTATAATAATAATTAAAACAGGTTTCTTGAGCAGAATTAAAAATAAATCAGAATGATTTCTGAAGGATCATGTGACACTGAAGAGTGGAGTAATGATGCTGAAAATTCAGCTTTGATCACAGAAATCAATTACATTTTCATATATGTTCAAATAGAAAGAATTTGTTTTTAGTATAAAATATTTCACAATATTGCTGCTTTTGCTGTATTTTTGATCAAATAAATGCAGGCTTGGTGAACAGAAGATACTTATTTATAAAACATAAAAAATACTACTGTTCAAAAACATTATATATATTATATAAATGTTTCATGCCAAATCGCTATATTTCCTTGTTTAAAATGTACCTCACTCTCCTGACCTCACAAAGAGGCGCTCTAGCGACTGATGCTAAAAGTATATATATGCCCCCTCACTTCTGAAATGATGGCTACGCCTCTGCATTCAGGGCAGTGTGCATGGGCCCCAGCCATAACACTGCACCAGAATCTCATAGAAACAAGGAACAGACTCTTTGTAATTGGGACAATGTACTGGGAACATGTGATCCACCAATTAGCAGTTTCTCAACAGGTGCAAAGAACTGACATGTTTTTAATGTAGGATGTCCTCACAAATGCAATTTATTCAGATATCAAGGATGCAGTGCACATGTGAGCCATCAATGTTTTACTTTACGTACGTGATATGAAGTCATCAGGGCTCTTCAGAAGGATGGAAGAGGAAGTTGAGACCAGCTGGGGCAATTACTCCAGCATGGATAAAACATAAGAGAAGATCTTAGAGGGATTCTGAATCTCTCCAGTCTTTTGCATTTATTGATGCCATAGTGTGTGTGACATAATGAAGTGATCATTACAGTAGTCTATTTAACACTGCATTGGAAGCAGTTTTGGTAGACTATTTATTTTGTGTTATCTGAAATTGCATTATGGACAACTGGCATTCTAGAAACTCATTTCTTATTACAATATTATATTCCCTCATGTAAGAGTTCAGGTATTCATGGGTTTCTCCAAAATATCTTTAGAAAGCCGTTTAAGAAGTCTATTATGCTATTTTCAAATATTGCTTACTAAACACGACCCACCAATCCTCGGCCCAAAGCACACCACTGTCATTCAAGAGCACCACAGAGAGAGACCTAGCGGCCCTTTCTGTCTGTTTTTGCCATTTCCATGAAATATGCATGATTTCCAGTGCCGTGGGCCACATGGCTAAATCTTGATGGCTCTCCCCTGTCTCATATGCTGAACATTATTCTCTAGAGTTTATGTGGCCGAGGGGACATTCTGGCATGCGATTGCAACGCAGCGGTTGCTTGCCGGGCCACAGTTCTTGCCCTATGCTAGTGTTTCCGACGCAACTTTTGGACTTAAAAATAGTGTGACTGCTAAGTTGACAAGTACCAAGAACATAGCTGGTTCTTTCATGTCTAATGGTAATTCCCATATGTAACCACATTATTGCAACTGCGTCCGCTGCAGGAAGCGGATTACAATTCATTTATAAAAGGAGTCCACAGCTCATTGTGTAAACACAGCGGCTGATCCCCCCCATGGAGATGGTGGAATAACTGCACATACTGTATGATAATCTCTTTTTTGCAGTGGGATGTCTGTACTTAGATGGCCATACATAAAATCTGATTGAACACTTAAAAAGTGCATTTAAGACTGTGGGAATAATCATATTAATAATACAGTTTATTATTGTTGCTGCGGGTGTCATTTTCTATCTTGTTTTATGATTTTATGAAAAATTTTTTATTAATTTTGCCTCACGTGGCCACCCCAGTCAAAAAATTTTAAACAATATTTTTTACTTGACATCGCATTCCAAAAATGCTCACACTGCAATGAAACGGTTGATTTTGCAATTAAGTACCTGAAGTGTCCAAACGACCAATTTGCGTATCTCTATAGTATGCATTTATGTTAATTCAGTTTTTATATGTGAATATGGGCTGTACGATGCTTGTGTAGTGTTGTTAGACTTCTCTCACTTCCCTACAGTTCTGCACCAGTAGATTCTAAAGGCAAGGTCACTTATTCTGAAAAACTAATGGAATGTCCGCATAATAATGTTTGCTGCCCACACACTGATGCTGTTGTTTGGATGTTTGCATGGTTACTGGCAGGGAAAAACAAGTTTTTTTGCTAGAGGCATTGCTTTCAGCTGTTCCAGATGTGATTTTTGCATGCACAGACACTCAATTTAATTGCTATTAATTATTGAGTGTCAGTGCAATCCCTCAAGCCTCTCGTGGTGGTTTAGTGTCATTGTTTATATACAGTGTTGGCTTTGCATAGGGACGGTGGGAGTCAGTATGTGGCCCCTAATGCAGGGCCAGAAGGTCATGGTTCTTGCCTCTATTATTCATCGTCTGTGAGTCATATATGATTTTGCTGTCACCCATTCTTGCGCGGTAATGTCATAATCGAGGGACAGCTGGCATCCTCGTTTCCTGTCGGCACATATTTTCTGCCACATCAGTAACGAGTGCCTACATGCTGCTACACAGGCCACAGCTCAATGCTCTTCTGCATTCACCCCCACCTTCTTCCTCTGAATCGGTCTTGCTATAGCCCACCATCTCTGCTAGCCTCCCCCTCTGTTTTCCTGGGCAAAAACTCTTTTCTTCTGCTTTAGCAGCTGTAGCAGTCCTGGTTTTCTCTCCCCAGTTCTCTCTCTCACTGTTTCTGTCTTATTCCATTAGGTTTCTTCCAAGCAATAAACCTATATGTTCTTCACAAAATGTGAAGTTGTAGTATGTTCACACTGCTATTTTCTATGGGATAAAAGTAAATGTTAACATGAGCAGTCAAGCTCGATATTCGTTTACACATTCATAAATATTGTCCATATAACCTGTGAACTTTTTTAAGTAACTTTGTTTGAGAAACAGGTTAAAATAAAAAATATTATTTACCGATAATTGTCCTCGACAGTCATAGTTACCATTCAGTTTCATTGTATGAAAAAGAAGCATCTTGAACTTGGCATCTTTTGTGTTCCAGGCAGTATCATTTAAGTATTATATACTATTATAGTTTGCATTATGGCTGCACAATAAATCTAAATTAGAGAAGCTACGACTGTCATGCATATCTTTCAGTGAAGCACGGTTCTGTGATCAGTAGTAAATCTTCATCCGAAGGCCAGAGGGCGCTCTTGCGTGGAAACTCCATATACGCCCCGCTGAAAAAATACAGGAAACCTTATAGCAGTAGCTGAATAAACAGAAGATGTAACTGCTTTCATTGATTCGATGTGACTAATAAACACACGACTACGATAAAAAATGGTTTATCTGAGTTATTCTTCTTATGATTTTCATTATAATAAAGTATTTGTATAATGTCTGTTTTCCTGGGCAAAAAGTGCTCTCTCTCACTGTTTCTGTCTTATTCCATTAGGTTTCTTCCAAGCAATTTGTGTTTCTCTGCATTTCTTAAAGGGATAGTTGACTCAAAAGAGACAATCCAAACCTATATGTTCTTTTTTCACAAAATGTGAAGTTTAGTAGAATGTTCACACTGCTATTTTCCATAGGATAAAAGTAAATGGTAACATGAGCTGTCAAGCTCCATATTCATTTACACATTCATAAATATTGTCCATATAACCCTGTGGACTTTTTTAAGTAACTTTGTTTGAGAAACAGGTTAAAATAAAAAATATTATTTACCGATAATTGTCCTCGACAGTCATAGTTACCATTCAGTTTCATTGTATGAAAAAGAAGCATCTTGAACTTGGCATCCTTTTGTGTTCCAGGCAGTATCATTTAAGTATTATATGTATACTATTATAGTTTGCATTATGGCTGCACAATAAATCTAAATTAGAGAAGCTACGACTGTCATGCATATCTTTCAGTGAAGCATGGTTCTGTGATCAGTAGTAAATCTTCATCCGAAGGCCAGAAGGCACCCTTGCGTGGAAACTCCATATACGCCCCGCTGAAAAAATACAGGAAAACCTTGTAGCAGTAGCTGAATAAACAGAAGATGTAACTGCTTTCATTGATTCGATGTGACTAATAAACACACGACTACGACAAAAAAGTGTTTATCTGAGTTATTCTTCTTATGATTTTCATTATAATAAAGTATTTGTATAATGCAATGCCTTTATCTCTGCTTAGAATACTATGGAATATGGTGTGTGCCTTATTCCATGTAAGAAGCCACATCATCTCACAGAGGGATTTATTTCAAACACTCGACTGACGTTATGAAGTGAGTTTAGAGTAAAAACGTTATTAAATGTGGTATTTTCACATGCTTTCAGATAGAGCTGCATTTACTACACAGAGCTGTAGTTCACTGAGAAGCTACGCAAACAGCTGTCATTATCGCAGACGATTTCTTTGATTTCATAATCGCGCGATTATTTCGTCTGGGTTGCGTTTTCTGTTGTTTAGTGTGGACGGAGATCATTTCTGAAACTCAGTGAAAACACCAGTGTAAAAATAAACGTTTTTTTAAACTTCATTTGAATTTACAAAAATGTTTTTAATAGTTTTAGTTAACAATAATATTCCTGATTCCAAGATGTTAAAGATGCAAAAAAATCCCTATTTAAAGGTCTAGTTCTATTAACCAGGTTTGTTTGTACCGTTTTGTTTTGCTGTGACTAACATACACAAGGCACATGCTGACATTAAACCCCTTCTTCACACACCTTGTGCGCTTTGCATGTTCAGACACTCATGTGTTCTCTACAGAATGTTTCATAAAGGTGAGCTAGCATCAATGTGACAAGAGTGGTAGAAAGGAAAGGAAAGGGCCAAGAGAAATTAGAGTGGTTCCTGCCAGTCCCTGCAGCCTCTTTGAGAGATACTTAGTCATTATGGGCACAAGCACACATCACTATGGAAACAGTGGAACAGGAAGGATTAAGGTGATGGAAAGGGTGAGGTGGCACCTGAGAATGATGGATGGTATGATGTTGAAACAAAGAGATTCAGAGAGATATTTCAGAGGAATCACTCATCAGCCCTGAGGTTGCCATCAAAGAAAGACAATGACACTAGTTGTGGTCTTCCAGACAGATCCATATAGACTAGCAGTCAATCAATGTCAAAGGCCTTTAAACAATATGTATACTTCTCAAGAAAGTATATCCGGGGAGCTTTTTTTATTATTTGATTTGTCAATAGAAGAAAAAAAAACTATTCAACTGGTATAATTTCAGCTTGAAATAAAACAAATATTTTCCATTAAGAAATTCCAGGATTTTTCTTTTTAGCATTACATCAGTCCCACACCAATTGATCCTCTACAGTGATTCTGATTCAGTCAGGGTGCCATCAGAATGAGAGTCCAAACAGCTGATAAAAACATCACAATAATCTACAAGTTATCCACATGACTTAAGTCCATCAATTAACATCTTGAGAAGTCAAAAGCTGTATGTTAGTAATAAACAAATCTAGGGCTGCAGCGATTCGTCAACGTCATCGATTACGTTGTATGTTGATTAGCATGGAGCATGCGTCGCACCTTTAGCCATGTCCATTGCGCGAGCCTGCAGTTATCCCTACTTAAGACTGTTTTCTGCCATGTTTAACACAAACAAGACTCTAGAGCAGAAGTTAAAGGCTAGTATGGCAACATCACTTCACTTCCACTTCATGGAAGGGTCTTCGTCGTTGAAGAGAAGAAATCTGAGTTGCGGCCGCTTATATAGCCAGAGGCCCTGCCCATTTTGGCGGGCTGCGTAGCCATAGGCTCGCTCAATGCCGCCGCCGAGCCATTGGTTCATTTTTATAGCACTGCATGAACCAATGGGCGTGCAGTTACACTGCCTGATTAAAAAAGGCTTCAGTTGAAGAGGAAAAAGTTATTTTTCTTTCCCTTTCCCCATCTTCGACGCAGTATGAGTGAAATATCGAAAGGGAACAAGATATTTTTACTTATACATATTTGTATATTAGAATATTAGATATTGAGAGATTTTGATGTTAGAAGACAACAAGGGATGGACTATCACTGAAAGAAGAGTTGTTATAGATTATTGACAAGTATTTTGGCTAAAAAGTGGCAATTTAAAGTTAAAACGACTTAATGAGTTTGTTTCTTTCAAACACGCATCTTTTCATTTCACAAGATTAACTGATTAACTGCAGATTATTATGATGTTTGTATCAGCTGTTTGACTCATTCTGATGGCACTCATTCACTGCAGATGATCCTTTGGTAAGCAAGTGGTCTATAATGATACAATTCTCCAAATATGTTCTGACAAACTTTTTATTTTGGATGTCCTGAGGGAAATTAAAGTTTTAGCAAATGTGTACAAAACACATAGATAATCAGCTGTCAGCCACTACTGTATGTCACAGAAATGGAAAAGATTCCAAAATTAGAATCCCATCACTCTTCACATATTGATATCTGATTAAACATCGTAATATCAAAAACTGTACTATACTGGACCTTTCAAAGTACTGCCAAACTGTATCACACTCTTTTTTTTAGACCTGTAACTTTTCCAGTCGCCCCAAATCGTGGGTGCATATTAGTAGGCAAGTACTCCAGATATTAATTTAATTCTCTCCAGCATAATTTCAATTTCCCTTTTTACTTTATAAACCAACTCTCTTATATTAAACACCATTCAGCCACACAGGCTCTGGTGTGAAAATCTCACAGGGCACAGATTCTTATGATTAGGCCAGAACCCTGAGTCAAACCACAAAATTAAAATGATCAGAGCCAGAGCCTTGAGAAATGTCCGGAAAAGACACTCAATTATACACCAATCAGCCGGAGGCGCCTCACTTTTAACTGCTGATTTATACCCTTCACCAGGCCTCTGACTGAGCAGGATTGGTGAGAGGACCACTTCCCCCTCTCTCTGCACACAGCCGGAGCTCTTCGCTCGCCCATAATGCCACGCTTCAATCCTCAGTCTGGTGACGTTGCCTGATTTCCATCCATTGACATTTTTGGGAAGGGTGATCATTGGGATTCTGAACAAGTGCCAGACCTTTTCAGCTGCTGTTTGTGGGCGTAATGGAGAGAGAAATTGGGGAAGGAGGGCGAGAGATGGACAGGGAAAGTAAGAAAGAATGAAAAATGGATGCAGAACAATATAGGGTTGCCACATTCAAGAAAAACAAAGAAATATCATTTTTATTATTAAAAAGTTTCCATTTATCAAAGAACACTAAAAACTGTATGAGAAACAAATGTGAAGCAGCACAACTTTTTCAACATTCGTGATAAAAATAAATGTTTCTTGAGCAGCAAATCAGCATATCAGAATGATTTCTGAAAGATCATGTGACAGTGAAGACTAGAGTAATGATACTGAAAATTCAGCTTTGCATCACAGGAATAAATTACATTTTAAAACAGTTATTTTAAATAGCATTAATATTTCACAATATATACTGTACTATATTTTTTGCAAATAAATGCAGCCTTGGGGACCATAAGAAAACTATTTCAAAAACATTAAAAAAATCATACCAATCCCAAACATGCATTCATTGCTTTTAATTTATATGCTATTTATTTCTG
This sequence comes from Gymnocypris eckloni scoliostomus, assembly GCA_027564155.1. Taxonomy (NCBI): domain Eukaryota; kingdom Metazoa; phylum Chordata; class Actinopteri; order Cypriniformes; family Cyprinidae; genus Gymnocypris; species Gymnocypris eckloni. The sequence continues at coordinate 15,565,363 of CM050435.1, forward strand.
TTAACCTCCCAAAATAATACAATTACTATACTAACTTTACTAATAATATATATATATATAATTAATTAATTAATTAATTAGTCAAAAAATTGAAAACTATGTAATCTTCAAGTTTTGGCTTAAGAATTTTCTCAACTTACTGAAACTGTACCATTACCCATAACACATTCTGACATGAGCTCTGGGTAAATCTCACAACCTAAACCTATCATCTGTAATGTGATGGTATATCTTGCCAGCTTAATCCAAGCCTAGGCCCAATATTTACCCATCTCTCTCCAAGCACATCCACCAAGCTCAGGAAGAGATTTGATGTGACAGGAGGGCTAGCCAGGGCACGCTGTTCTGAAATCAGAACACCTCTGTAGAGACTCTCACTTTTGGCACACAGGGCCAAAGAGTAACTCGGAGGCTGAGAAAGAAGCAGTGGGAGTATCGTTCAGCGTTCTGCTCTGGAATTGTAGAGCACACCATCAAAGTTCTTCACCATTTCAAGCAATGAACTATTTTCCACAGCCAGATGAAGAGCTGTCTTGGAAAAAAAGTGTTTTCCAAAGGATTTTTTCCTCACACCAGGATGAAGCCTCATTTTGGAGTCAAAAGGTTTGCTAGACAAAGTCACCAGAGGACGACTCAGCAGGACATCTTCAGAGCAGTCAAGCAACCAGTTATCAACGGTGGTTATTAAAGTTTGATTAGAGCCTGCTGATGTTCAATGTGTTATAGGCATGCAAAAGACGTCTCAAGCTTTCTATGAAGGGTCGCAGTGAGGTTAAAGGGGAAAATACCACTTAATGTTTAGGGTAATTGCAGCTCTGGAGGTTACTCAGCCTTCCATTCATCTCTCAATTGTGCTGGACCCCTGCTGTGTTGAGCGTCACTTTTCAAATAAACCACTGAGGAATGATAGATCAGCAGCGGGAATGGCTGAAAGAGAGTCATTTTCTCTCAAGATGCAGTCTAAGTCAAAGACATTGGATGGGCTTTATTTCCATATCTTAGAATTTCTCTTTTATGCTTTGGAGGGTGAAAAGAGGCAGTTTGAAATTAACTTTACAATACATGCTGTATTTTGCAGCATTTATTAATTTAATACATTTGGATTTTAAAAATGTTTTTTTATTAGTAATGTTCAAATAAAATAAACTAAGATTAATATATACTTGTTTACAAAATGAATTCACTGATGTTAAACAGAAATACACATTTTATGGATTACCCTCAGGCCATCCAAAATGTAGATGAGTTTGTTTCTAGTCAGTGGATCCTCAGCAGTGCATGGGTGCCGTCCGAATGAGAGTCAAACAGCTGATAAAGACATCACAATCATATGAAATACATTAACTGATGGACTGGAGTGGTGTGGATTATTGTGATGTTTTTATCAGCTGTTTGGACTCTTGTTCTGACGGCACCCATTCACTGCAGAGAATCCATTGGCGAGCAAGTGATGTAATGCTACATTTCGATTTTCAGAAAATTACAGTTTTGGGGTGAACTATTATTTTAAACAAATGGGACCATGTTGTACCGTGCTGTCATTTTTTTTTTTACATCATTTAAATGTAGTATTTTTTTTAAACAACAACTTACCACAAGTTACATTTTACCTCAATAGTTTACATTTGTATTCATGTC